>CM038727.1:21164400-21794208 GCA_021613375.1 Megaleporinus macrocephalus | reverse complement strand
TCAAAGGGACAATATTATATATATAACTTTTTTTACAGATACTAAGCGGTGGAGGGAGAAATGTTCTGATATGATGAGACTTCACCTGCTGACACTTTTATACCCTCAGCTCAGACATTTTGCTCGAGCGTGCCCACCCAACATGCATATGGCTTCTGGGCCATTGCGTCTGTGATACATTAGCAACCACCTGGGATACCGTAACACCCTAGCAACCAGCTGGTATACCATAAAAACTGCCGAACAACACCACAGCAACCAGCTGACATACCACAGCCACTGTAGCCACTGCCTAGCAGCACCATAGCAACAAGTTGGGACACACTAGCAACTGCCTAGTAACTGCCTGTCAACAACCTAAGACACCATATTAACCTGTTGTGACACCCTAGCAACACCTGCACAACCGCTGCACAACCATTCTGTGTTTCCCTCAGGAAATACACTTTTCTAGTTTGTTGTTGTGCTGAGGTTGTGTCAGCAGCTGTGAATTACAGATGAAATGGTTAGGGTTAACCTTAAGCCCATCAAATCAAAGGTTATGGTTTAAAATATTAAGTAGTTTAAGACAATTTACTTTTTTGGCATATAAACAGTGTTAAATTGTAAAAGAAATATGTGGTCAGTGTGGATGCAAAATGAATCCATACAGAAAATTATTAAAGCAGATATAAAGGTGGGACAGCTAAATAAAACAGCTCTTAAAACAAAGTATACATAAAGGTAGTTTTAATAAGTATACTTAAGTAGAGTTAAAGTAACTTGCAAATATGCTCCCAGGATGCTTCTAGTATAATACACTGCAGGGATTCTTAATACTAACATAAACCTTGTAGTTACTGCTTATATATCATTTTTGCACATTACAGTGTACTAGGTTTCTATGTTTTTTTTTTAATTCTTGAAATATATGTAACTAACAACCAGTGGACTACAAACATAACAATCCTCAGGATTAGGAACACATTTTTTTGGATTCATGAATAAAAAAATCTAACAAATACTGTGTAAATATAAGAACAAATCAATATAACAAACTGACGTTCCAAAACAAAATACAGCAAACTCAAGTCTTTTGAGTCTTTAATAAAATGCATTTTATTTAGATGCTGCATGTTAATAACACTATATTCAGTCAATATTCAGAATAAATTCCACTCATGTACTACTTACCCTAAGCTATCCCATCCCGTAATACAAGCAATTATACTTACACTTTATGTAAGACAAGAATAGTTAATAATACCCTTCTTAAATATACATCAATCTAAAAAATATAGAAAAGTATAGGCCAAATATACTTTTCTGTATATCTGTCTAAATGAACCAAATATACTGGATAAGTATAATCTTGTTTTGTATATCTATGATAAGTACATAAAAAGTAAACTGAAAGAATACTCACTCCTTTTTTCTAAGGGTGTACAATTTAACATTGTTTTTCTTTTTTCTTTTTTTGACCCTGAAACTGAGTGGTCAGACTCAGTGAAGAAGTTTTATTCAGAAGCTATTGGCAGCTTGTTTTCTTTGCAGGCTTTCAAGTTTAGTCACACAAAATGACCTGGAACAAACAGTAAACAAAGAGACCTTTAATAAAAGGCTGCTGTGGAGCCGCCCACAAGCGGTTTTTCATTTCAGCCCCACTCTGCTCAGATCCCTCTTAAAGACACACAAACAGCTCACACTCTCCTGCGTCTGCACTGTAAATAAAAATGTTTACATTTTAAGCACTTTTCTGGAACACATTTTAAATGTTTCACAGTGTTTAGTTGAACTGTTCTCCTGTTTAATAAATGCCATTGTTTAAATCTAACAACACTATTTTTAACATTGAGGTTAATTAGATGTTACAAACATGGGAATTAAACACTGTTAAATTTAAAAAGTGTAACACAAGTGTATTCAATTATTAAATATAAGCTACAGTGTAGGTGGTGATTCACTTTGCTAATTTCTGTCGAGAATTTAAACTACACACATTGATCTCCATCCGGACACAGAGGTAAGTTTAGTTAGATAAGTTAAATTAAATTAAATTAGATAGGTATCATAAACTATATTTACTAAAATTTAGATAAATAGCTAAATGCATGCATGAGGAACAATAGACAATGGTGCACCTTCAATTTGAATTAAGTTCAGAAATGCTTTAAAGGGGAAATTCCATCAATTGTTTGACATTTCTGCAAAAGTCAGCGGTTGAGATGTAAACAAGTCTTTCAGAGTCTTCAGAGGATTAATTGTAGAGACTCAGCTTTCGTGGTGGTGGAGATAGGAACCAGGGATATACAACACAATTACAGCTATTTTATTTACTATACAAAAGCCAACAAACCCCAATTTTTATATATATATATAACGTTGATTTTGGTAAAAAAAAGAAATCCCTAAAAACTGTTAAAGCAATTCATATCAAGCTTATCAAGTGGAACAGATAACTTCAATACAATGTAACTGTTTTTATATGCCTACCAGTTGTTTACACAATTCCCTTATCCAAGACACAATGTAAAAATGATTCAACATTTTAGCACAAATAAGTAAGTAAGCAAGCTGCACTACATTTTGAGCTTGTTGAACTTCTAATAGTAAGTTTACATTATGTTCACATAACTTGTAATTTGTAGTCCAATGGACACAAAAAGTAACCAGGTTTAAGATAAAACATAAAATATTTTTTAACAGTGTCTGTAATTTGCTTTCTAGACATATGAGGCTAATGTATGCTTTATTCACATTTATAGACTCATGCGGTGTCACATAACCACATAAGCAACTCTATTAGAGATAACGGAACAACTCCACGTGGTTTGAGGCAGGTCTGTGATGATCTTGCCATGAAGTTACCACTATACCATCTAATGATGTAAAACTCCATTACTTATCTACATTAGCCTGGTAACACTAGTACAAAACTAAAGCAGCACACCAAACTGTCTTATCTAGAGGAGATAATAATTCAAAATTATTTTCACTAAACTAATACAAATAAACTTAAAGACTGTTACACAACTAGTCCAGTTGAGTGTGACTGACCTCACTTTCTTCCCTCATTCCTAAGGCACCACACGGTTTAGATTCAACATCGCAGTGTACTGTTAGTTCCATCTCAGTGGTCTGCCAGATCATGGCTGCCTTTTGGAAAGTCTCTGTGTGTGTCCTGTGAATCATACTCTCTAAAACTAGAACCACTATTAGATTGGCCAGCTGTGGCCATTCATATGATCCCCAGGCCTTCTTTCTAATTTTGGTAACAGCCACATGTTCTCTAATTGAAACTTTCTGTGAAATACCTCTATATGTTCTTATGGCCCCATGTTTCAGCCGCGTGTTGCTTCTTGCCCAGATGTTGTGGCAGTCTGATGCAACATTTGTTTTATTTATTGTTATATTTTTTCATTCAATGCCATTTGAGATGTTTATTTTAGCATTATATAACAAAATGATAATGTCGCTGTCCAAATAAAAACAAGTATCTCCAAAATGGCAACTTTACAGGATAGAACAAAAACATGTTTTACTTTTTTACTAATATGTCAATGAAACCTAAAGATTTTTCCAAGCTATTTTGGAGCATTGCCATATGTACATTCTGTATATTAATCCTACTATAAGCTGAATAGATATAATAACAGGAATGGCTTGTGTGAATCTAACCTATTGTAACTTTTTAAAAATGCTTTTTGACACAACTCTCAAGGTTAAACATGGATGCCTGCACAAGCTTTAGAATATTTACACAGTGCACTGTCTACGGGATCGCTTACATGCAGAAAGGTCCTCTACTGTCTGGTGAAGCAAAAGTTTTCTCAAATTATCATGAACAGTAAGAGTGTTCACATGCATTTAATAATCAGATTATAATTCAATTTATGCAGTTAGCAGAATATGCAAGTGGTCATGGAAACAGTGTACTCTAAATTCTTGAACTGGATGTAAGCCCCCAAAATCCGATAAAGATAGCTCAGTAATTGGTTACTCAGTGCGTGTATACTCTTACTACTTTTTTCAGTCTGCATACATTTAACAAAAGCCCACACAAGATGGCAACAGCACAGTTTGGAGTGGCACTAAACCAAACATCTTGTATGTTCATTTTTGGTCACTAAAGTAAAAAGTAAAAATGGTGAACAAATTACAGACCAAATCTGATTTTCTGAAGTAAACACAATTAGTGTCTCATATTCATAAACATTTCATGGAATAACTGTGAGTTTGAAGAATTAAATGTTTACATCTTAAACATTTAATTGTACTGAATTTACTGAAAATCGGTTGAATTTCTCTTTTATGTCCATTGTTTGCTTTCAGGCTCCCAAATATGCCTGGTGCATAAGACTGTTTTCTAGAGACTTAGAGTTAAGTCATAAAAGTTCAGCTACACAAACTATTGTTTAAATGTTTGGAATCAGTGTCTTCGATAATATAGAACTTATTCTGTTGCTGAAAAGCATGTACAAAAGCATGGCTGCCAGGGTGTTGTTATGGTATTCCAGGTGGTTGCTAGCATCTATCAAATAGTTTAATTAGATAGTTATCAGTATCAGTTCTCTATACTGGCAGATACTTAAGAATCAGCTTTTTATATTGTAAGGGAAAAAGTGAGTATTTGCATTCCTCCGGGTAACATATGGATGTGTTTGATCAGGCAGGCTCTTAGTTATTGGCTGTATCTAAGACTTCTGCTTAGCAACCTGTGGCATTTACAGCACCAACATTACCACATTAAAGGGAGTTTGTCCCTAATTTCTCCAGAGCGTCCCATTCTACTGGTCAGTACATTTCTATGAATATTTACAAGAATTGTAAGCAGCCATAGGTTACCTTAAATTAGCTAAATTGACCTGGACTGTCTGTATATGCAGTGAGTTTATATAGGAGTCAGTGACAAATAAGTTCAGCGACATTGATGAAATGTCCTATGACAATACAGAAAAAATAAGCCCTGAGGACTGGAGAAAATTTAACTAGGTGACATTGTACATTTCTGCAAAAATGTATCATAAAAATATTTAACGTGGTGCATTACAGAAGAAACATGCTGCTTCCTCTTTAACCTGTTGCATTGTGTAATAAAAATTAGTTTTTCAACAATATTTCAGTAGAAACTGTATCAAGCTAACTTTTCAGTAGGAAAGCTTCTCTAGCTAACTTGCTGCATTTAAGCAGTTTATCATAAAAGAAGGGAAAGAAGAATATGTAGTTAATATTCTACTTCAGAAGGAAAATGTTAACTAACAGGCTAAGGACTTTCATCTCAACAATATCCTAAATGCATAATGTCTAAGAAATGAAAAAATAATAAATAAATGAATGAAATAAATAAAATAATAAAAAAGTACAAAAATACAATAAAATTTGCCACTTAAGACATTGTTTTATAAAAGCTTTGAGACAGTTTTGGCCTAAAAGATTTTTAAATCCATTTATGTTGGAGGAGTGCATGCAGGGTGCTGTGAGGCAAAATAGTCCCCAAAGATTTTCCACTATTTTACCGTCATTAGAGGATATGTGTGGATTTGCTGGTGGTTTTGGATAGTAAATAAAATGGCTATTTTATTATTTTTATCATGTTATTATTATTGTGTTGTAGACCTCACAAGCCCTGCTTCTTATCAGCACCACTGTAAGGAAGTCTGAGTTTCTGCAATCAATATTTCACATTAAACCACCTCTAATGATGTCTTACATTTTAACATTAAACCATCTCCAATTACTGTTTACATTTCAACCACAGAACTGTGTAGAGAATTTTTAAAAACGGCTGTTCATATAGATTGCAGTATACACACACACACACACACACACACACACACACACACACACACACACACACACATATATATATATATATATATATATATATATATATATATATTTTTTTTTTTTTTTTTTTTTTTTTTTCCTGTACACTTTGAAGAGGAGAGTCATGTGGAGAAGTAAGACAATTAGGTAATGACTAACTCAATTTTTTCTCCTCTTAAATCTAATATTCATTACAGTAATTAGGAAATGTCTCAGACACTCATTTACTTAAATTCACCTGAAAATATGCAGCTTTACAGCAGAGCATAGATGTGTTTTCTGTTCGGGATCTAATCTGGCACTGAGCCAAGCTCACACATTCCTCACACTGATCAGAGAGAGAGAGAGAGACAGAGAGGGAGAGGGAGAGGGAGGGAGAGGTAGCGCAAGCGAAAGAAGCGGTTTAAGATAGATAGTAGGAGAAAGAGAGATACAAAAAGAGAGTGTAAGCAAGTGAGAGAGATCACACCCTTTATTCAGCCCACATTTCTCCCCTCCTTCCCTTTCTCTGCCTCTCTCTATCTCTCTCTCTCACTCTCTGTGTTTCTCTGGAGTGCAGTACATCAAGACTGAGTGAGCGACGGACAGGTTCTTCTCTTCTACAGCTTAGGCCGATCACCAGAATGGACCTTTATATCAGCTTGGAGCTCTAATTGTGTTCCTGTACAAACAAGTGAGTCACAGAAGTGTTTAGTACTTAGTAATTTACTTCACTGTATTTGTGTGCTTTACATTACTTACTTTAGTTATGCACACTTACATTCTTACCTTTCTAATTTAACCTGCTAACTAAAATTATTTTCTAAGATTACTTGCTTACTTATTTTGTTTATTTATATTTATGTACTTTGAATACTTTACACTCAGTTTACACTCAAACTTACTTTTCTTGCATAGCTTACTATACATAATACTCATTTTCTTCCCATTTCTTTACTGTTGTTTAGGCTACTTGCTTTCATATTTCATTCTTGCTTTTATATTCTTCTTGTACATCTATTGTTCTTCTACTTACTTTATTCTTCTCCTTACATTATGTACTTACTTTATTTGGTTTACTTTATTTAGCTCCTTTATTTAGTTCCTTAAACACTACTTTACTCATAACCCTAGTTTTGAAAAAGTTAGTACATTATGACAGAAAACAGGTTTTACTGTATGAAATCCTTGTTATTGTAAACATATGTTCATTACAAATTTGATGCCTGTACCTTGTTTTAAAAAAGCTGGGACAGGAAAAGGTTTACCGCAGTGATACAGCACATTTCTTTTTAACAGTTTAGGAACTGAAGAAACAAAAGATTCAGTTTGATAGCAGGACAGGAGACAGTTCTAAAGGCAGGTCAGTGCATACAGTGGCTTGGTATTGTCATATTCAAATTTGGTTGGACAACCAAATGTGTTCAGTTTTAAAGGTTATCCACTAATATCCCACCCCCATAACATGACAGACTCTGGCTGTTCAACTTTATACTGGTAACAATCCTCTCTTCCGGAGAACATGTCTATTAATTGTCTATACAATCGTTAGATTTTTCTTGATGTATTTTTGAAGTAAACAGTCTCAACATTTCCCTCCTCGTTAAGGACTAGGCCCTTCCTGGATGCTCTTTTTACAAGCAAGCATGATGGCATCACTTGTTTAAGATGCTTTTCAACGTTTCATTATTTCACAGTTTCTAAATTGGCCCCGTATCAATTAATTGGAACATGTTGGAGTTTCAATATGAGCATGTGTAATAAAACATTGCTTATTTTTTGTAGCTGGGTTTTAACACAGTTTTTACATAATTCCATACTTTTTCTTGTTTCTTATTTTCTTATTTCCTTTTTTCTTTTTTCTTATTTTTATTGCACTACCTTACATTACATTTTGTTACTGTTTTACTTTTGTACTTTATTTACTTTTTTAGTTATGTACTTTATTGAGTTATACATTAACTACTCCTTCATTTCCCTCACTCGTATTTACATGTTTACTTGCTTTTTTACCTACTTATATGCTTTCTTGTGTTCCTATAGCACAATTTAAATGGCTGCTGCAAAACATACAGCTGATGCATTGTCATGTCTTCACAAGACCAACCACTCCATTTTATAAGTTCCACTTACCATGTAGGTATGTACAACCCCAATTCCAAAACATAGGGCGCTGTGTAAAATGAAAATAAATACAAATAAAAAAAGAATGCAATGATGTGCAAATCCTATATTTTATTTGCAATAGAACACAGAACACAGAAAGTGAGACATTTTACGATTACAGGAAAATTATTAAATCGTTTGGAACTTGATAGCGGCAACACATCTCAAAAAAGTTGGGACAAGGGCAATGAAAGACTGGAAAAGTCAGTGATGGGGAAACAAATTGTAACTCATATGACTGAGTATAAGAAGGTCATTTTAAAGGGGCAGACTCTCTTAGAAGTAATCATGTTCACAATGTTCGAAAAACTGCATCTAAAAACTGGTCCCCTTACGTCCCAGATGTTTATAGACTGTTGTTAAAAGAAGAAGTTAAGCTACACAATGGTAGACATGGCCCTGTCCCTGATATGTGTTCTGTGTTCTATTGTGAATCTATGAAATTTGCAAATCATTGAATTCTGTTTTTATTTACATTTTTTGGAATTGGGGTTGTAGTTACAAATTGTAGTCCATCTGTGTCCCTGTATACTCAATTAGCTTTCTTTAACTTTGTTCTTTAATGACCAGGACCCCCACAGGACCACAACAGAGCATGCATTATTTGGATGGTTGATCATTCTCAGCACTGCAGTGACACTGACAGTAGTGGTGCTGTGTTAGTGTGTGTTGTGCTGGTATCAGCAGTGCTGCTGGTGTTTTTAACTAAGAATAGTCCACTAACCAGAAACATCCCACCAACAGTGTCTTGTGGGCCGCCTTCTCTGACCATTGGTGAAAAGAATGACCAACACAAAAAGTGCAGCAACAGATGAGCTATTGTCCACTACAAGATGGAACAACAAGGTCTAAAAGGGTGGACAATGAGTAGACACAAAGTTTAAAAATTCAGCAATGTTTAAAAACAAGTGTCTTATCCAGTCGTACCAGTGCAACCACTGCAGAGCTGAGAATGATTTACTAACTAAATGATACCTGCTCTGTGGCGGTCCTGACCATTAATGAACATGATGAAATGGTGGGTAACTAAGTATGCAGAACTAAGTATGCAGAAATACAAAGTGCACTTGTACTGAAAAATGTTTTATTTTGACAGGAGGCATAACACAGAGTCAAGCAGGAGAACATTCATTCACCCGACCATCCTCTGACTGGCAGAACTGGACCTGTTGGATTGTGTTTATGGGGAGGCCAGACAGAACAAAAAGACACACTCATTGTTATTGTGTTAGAGTAGAGCTGCAGTGTGCGCACTGAGGCTCCTCTTTCCTTCCGCCTGTTTAATGGCCATTATGGTTCATTCAGCAATGATTCGGTGGGCCTCTGTTTTGCTAGCTGCTGTGTTTGGAGAGTTGCACTCTGCAGAGGGAGGATGTTCAGGGCGGTGCTGCCAGGGGACAGACCTGACCTGCTCTTCTCTGGACTGGAGGAGTGATCGTGTTTATGGGACCTGTTACTGTGATGAAAACTGTGTGAGGTCTAAAGACTGCTGCTTTGATTACCCAACAGAATGCTCAGGTAAGAGGAAATCATCAGCAGTCGTCCAGAGATTCAATGATTAAAAATAACTTGGGCCCATATCCTACATTTTTTAATATTGCATTTTTATTTGTACTTGACCACCTTTCAAACTTTCATGACCACCTTCCAAACTTTCATGACCACCTTCCAAACTCTCATGACCACCTTCCAAACTCTCATAACCACTCACTTTTGTCCCCATACAGTCAAAAAAGGCATTTTGTTATTGTGGCTGATAAATAATCAAATTTGTACTCCAAACAACAGGAGTATTATCCAGAAATGCACAGTCCCCTCCTCTTTTACTTTCAGTTCTTACTAATTTAGAAGAAGAAACATTCTCTCCAAAAGCATCTCCAGTAATGGAAAGCAGCACCAGTGTAGAGGGAACTTCTACACTGAGCAAAAAATATCCATTTAAATATACTTACTATAATTCTTACTGAAATCGCTCAACCAATAGTTATAATAGCTAATATCTGTTACTATAGGAACAGATATTAGCTACCCGCTTTGGTGAGCTGACCTTTTCTCAAGTTCATTGAGCTGTTAAAACATATAAACTTTTTGAACTTTAAGATTTATGATGATCTTGTTTTTTTTAAGCAGCTCAGAAGTGGTGAATGGCCACCAACAACTGCCTTTAGCCAACAACAAAGAAGTTACACGACAGACACAATAGATGTGCACGCAGGAGGATTAAAGCACTTTTACTTTAGAGGTAGGGATGACTGAAACAAAAGATAAGCAGAACATGAATAGGTCCCATGGTAAATGCAAAGTTTTGCATTATTTATTAAAATTATTAAAATTAGGTTCCTAAATATGTTTCATTCTGAGGATTTTGAAAGCACCCCCATTCAGCGAGGGCCCTGTTGAGACTTTACTGTTATTGAAAATGTGAAAAACAGTAAAAATAGCAAAACAAAAAATGTACAAGCTTTTACACGTGTAGATCGGACATACACTAATGGTATATCTGTCAAACTTTTTATATGTACTATACCTGCAGTCTGACGCCCTGGGTTGGGCTGATGGCAAACTTGATGTTTCAGTAACTCATTATGATCTCTTGAGATACAAAGTACTATTGTGGGACAGGACAGGCCAGGCTAGCCGATGAGGATGTAAACTTCAGTAGATACCATCAAAACTGTTTCTTTACATTATGTTGATAATTTTAAAATAATATTAAAATTTTACCGCTTGCTTTCACTTCTTTGGCCTGTAGTCTTGCCTATAGTTATATAGCTTTTATACATCTGGCTGATCATATTAATGGCATTACATAAACTAACTTTCTACAGTGCTCAGTCTCATCTCATGATTTTTACAGTGCACATTTCTTAAATTCCTTATTTACTGGCTGCACACAGCTTAATGTCTGCACAGCTGCACTTTTCCAGACGAGCAGACGGCATCAAAGCCAAATATAGGATTAAAATGAGAACAAAGCACAGCAGCTCAACAAAAGGGCCCATATCACTAAAAAAATGTTTGATGCCGTACATCATCAACATTGTTAAAGTTTAAAAACATACTATTGACCCCTCTGTCAACTCTCTGTCAATTTAGTTTATATAAACAAAATAATATGTGGAAGAAACATGCTTGCTTTGTGATCTTTGAAACCAGCGCAGTTACATGAATTTGTGCTTTCATCCTGTTTAATCGGTGTAGCTCCACCCACAAATGCTGAAAATATAAGGCTTGTTTCAGCACCAACTACCCCTTCTAGTCTAGAAACAAAAATGTTGAGTTTAGAATCAAACGTAATTCTTTTTCTCTCCAATAGTGGCTCCATTAGTGGAAAGCAGCACCAATATTAACTCTGATTTCACTTTTATTTTTATTATTTGCTTTACTGCTGAAAGTGGGCTTTTGCAGAGAGCGGGTCACTTGCCAGGAGCTTCATTCATGTTTACTCTTTCTTTCATTGGCTACCTGATCTGAAATGATCTACATAAAGATCTACTTAAATGACAAGACTGGCTGGGTCCAACTGGTTAGCATGCAAATGCAGATATTTCTGCAGCAGAGTACATAGGTGTCTTTGACATACCCTCAAAACTGTGATAGCTTTACACTCAGTTGATAATTAATACAGCAGTAATAAAGCAGTATGTTTGGGTTGTAGGAGATTAAAATATGGAAAAACTAAGAAAAATGAAATCACTGAATTTATTCCAGTAAACTTTTTTAGCTCTGGTTTGGAGATAAGTTACCGGTCCCCTAACCTTTTTTGATGGCAATATGTTTTTCAGTGTATAGTCTATGATTGAGTGCAATCTTGTTATCTTTCATACATGCTTGAATAACACTCAGTTCATTTAAGTCATTTAGGAACCTAAAATATTTTGGATTTAAATACATATGACTTATCACAAAGTCAATGTCTTTGTTTTTGTCAACTGTTATAGGTAAAGGTGTAAAATAGGTAATAGGTAAAATACTTGTAAAGCGTAAAAAAAATAGCAAAACAAAGTACAAAACTTTAGAGTTTAAATGATAGGTTTTCTCCAAATGGATGCAAATTGTATATCAGTCATACTTTTTACAAGCTCTTTTTTTAATTTGTCTCTTTAGCCCTTTGTGATCATGTGTTTAATGCCTGCTATGGTTTGCACAGTTGTCCAGAGCATGTGCTATGATTTTGTGATTCATCGTTAATCAAAGATTATAGTTATATAGGTAACCATTCACTAAAATTTTGTGGCAGGTTTTCTGTTCAGTCTGTGCTTGATAACATTCTGATGTGATGGGTTTAAGGAGCTTTGTGGGTAAACTGGGCCAAAATTCCTCAGGGGCAGCGGCAGTAACAGTAGAAAGCTTTTGGTTGTGTAACTGTATTCACCTCGGAACACTGAGTGTTACATAACATTGAATCAGTGCAAGAAGTGTGATAATTGACCTCTCCAGACTCCACCCACAAATATGTTCTTTCAGGTTGGACAAGCTTTACCTGCCACTGGTAAAAATCCAACCCAGAATCTGTCATGTTATATAGTTTATCATATCTAAATATCTATCTAAATGCACAAATGTGTGACATAAACTAAGTTGTATATGTATTCTTTCTCCTGTATAGCCCAACCATGTGTGGTGAGCATGTGGACACATTGGAGCGGTTGTGCACGACCCTGTCAGCCTTCATACCGCGTTCGGAGACGCAGCATTGAGGTAAAACCCAGAAACAGTGGGCAGGCCTGTCCAGCTTTAGAGGAAAAAGCAGGCTGTATGGAGTACCAGAACCATCAGGGACAGAGCTGTGGTCAGGCACAAGGTATGTAGAGGGTCAGCCTTTGTCTGGGTAATCATAACCAGACAATGATGGGTTGCTGATTGACTGATTGGCTCAGTGGCTGAGTAGAGTCATTCACACAAAATATATGAATATTTTATTAAATATCATACAGTATATCTAAATCCTAGATGTGGAGCCCTATGGCCTATGTCTTTGCCTAGAGAAAAGACCGCCCTTGTCAGGGGTCCACCCAATTATTTTTTTCATTGGTATGCTGTTATGAGAGGATTGTAAAACTCCTTTGGATTCTGAGCTTGTTTTTTATGGATGATGCATTCCTCAGGTGATTTTAAAAATCCCATAATACTTTGAAAATGAGCCAACAGTTCTTTCCTGTATGGAGCTGCTTTGTCAAATATTTGACCGGTTTGTGTGTTAATGAACAAAACTCTCAGCTTCTTCATCCAAGAAACCCGCCACCTGCTATAGTCTAAGGTGTTAATGAATGAGCAGAAAACTGAAATCTTTTGTTGATTTTGTTCCAGGACCAGCACTGATAACAACAGCGGAGTACAGCAACGGCAGAATGACACAGAGTTTATACGAGACTCTGCAGCATTCTGGGTTAGTATCACTGCGGATTAAACAAACACAAAGAAACTCAGTGTGAAATTCTTACAAACATGCACTGCAACAAAACCCACAAACACTGCTGTAATTAACATTTGAGTGAGCTGAACTACAGCGCTATGAGTTTTTAATATTAAACCAAAGTTTAGTATTACTAAAGTTTGCTTGCATTTTTCTAAGTAACATGTAGTCATTGTGTAAATGTATCATATTTGGTCTGTGCAGAAGTTATTTTTTTAAATGCTGTGTTCCCTTTAACAGATCTGCATACAACTGTATGCTGTAGCCACTATGCAGAACAGACTAGGCATTGTGTTTTCTAGTCTCTGAGACTGGTGCACCTGCATTAGGCAACAGTCCAGAAACCTCATTGTTTAATCATTGTTAAATCTGTAAACACACCTGATGATCCTTTTGCCATCAGGAGCAGCCTGAGCAAATAGACTGTGTTTGACTTGGTACCGAGAATCTAAAAGAAACCTCTGTGACAGCAGAGCAGCTCTTGGCTTCTGCTCAACTTCCTAATACTAAAGCCACATCACACAATGGGCTGAACATTAACAGGAAGACAAGATCAGTCAGGACTTGCCGCAAAGGCAGCAGCGGAGCCTCAAATGGAGAAGGTGATTTCAGTGTGGTGGAGGACTTGTTAGGGGAAAAATAAACATACACAAGAGTTCAAAAGTTTGCTGTTTTTAATAATACAAATCCAATTAAAGAGATATATCCAGATAAACATAGAAATGATAAAGTTTTAATAATATGCCCAGAAGACCTGCGTTGGTGTTTAAACGTGGATAGATCTGAGGTAGATCTGATCTTAGAGCCTTTTAATTAGGTAAGTAATAATACACAACATATATACACAAAGCCCTGTATTGTTTGGCCTTCAATCTTTATGATAAACCCCCACACAAGGCTTTAAAGTGAACCTTGGTGACTTTGTGGAGACATGCTTGCTTTATGTTAAGGAAGTTGTTGGGTCAAGTCTGCCCTGCTGTGTGCCACAGGCAATCAGAACACACACACACATTATATATATATATATATATATATATATATATATATATATATATATATATATATATATATATATATATATAAAATATAATATAGTTGCTGTCCAATGAAAAACATATATTTAAATTTTTGCCAATTTTGATTTTTCTACATCATTTGAACATGTCATTATTGCATAATGAATGGACCAATAGAAGTGCTCCAAAATAGCTTGAAAAACATTCTGGTTCCATTGACTTACATTGAAAGTAAAGTATGTTTTAGTTTCTCCTGTAAAATTGCAATTTTGGAGATACTTGTTTTTCTTTTGACAGCGACAATATATAAATGAAAGCCTTAAGAGCACAATCTGTTTAATTATTTGAGGTAAAGCGAGGGTGAATTATGCTACTTTTATTTTGCATTTCGAAGCGAACGTCATAACATTATACCCAGAGTAAAAACTCCTCCGTCCACTCTGGTTCTGTCAGGTTCTGCATCGAGTTTAAGGTGGAGTCACTGAGCAGACAATGTATGGTGGAAGATAAACCTCACACGCGGTGGATGCAGTACCTGAGAGAAGGGTTTGTGGTTTGTGTTTCCTGCCAGCTGCCTGCCATTAGCAACCACAGCCACACCTGCCAAGGAGACGGACACTCTGCAGACAGGTAACACCAACTCTCAAACAAATTTTATTCTGATTCAGTGAGGCAACCTCCACAAACATGAGATATAGTACACGAGGTGCAGTATAACTGAAGTTAAAAAAGTAAATAAACAGACAAACTCACCACAATTTCACAATTATAGTGCATTTCTAATTATTTAAGTTCAACATATCAGGAACAAAACAAAACACAGCTTAAATGCACCACAACTGTGCATTAAAATGTTTTTTTTTTAATCTGTAGAAGGTTTTTTTTATTTTCACAAAAATGAACAACATATAGACAATAAAAGATATTTGACCAGGACTGCTAAAACTGGTAATTAGCTGCACAGTAATGTATGTTCTGAACACAACATTTGTCATGATGATTGGTATGTAGGGTTTAATAATAATAAGCCCTGGCAATCCTGTTCTTCTATCTGCTGAAATAAACAGGGATCCACAAAAATATATCAGACTATATCGACATTAGAAACATGTTTGAAATTGATTATTACTTTAAGCTAGGGCTGAGAAATTATGGCAAAAATAAATATCACAATGTTAATAATAATAATAATAATAATAATAATAATAATAGGATACAGATCCTGTCAGAGTACAGAATACAACAGGGACATGGGAAGTATGTTTTAATTTGTGGGTGCTGACATATAGCAGCGCATACGTGACATGACCAATGACATCATGCAAAGTGATTTGCCCATTTTCGTTTTCTTTTTTTATCCATTTTTTTTGGCTATTTTACACCAAAAATGCTATACACTGCTGTAATGACGCAAGAGATACACATCTGTGTTGCATTACCCTAGTGTCCCATGCCTGCAGCCCAACTCAATAGTAGGTTATTTTTAAGTTCAAATACTGAATTTACAGTTGTATATTGCATCTAGTGCAGACTAATGCTTCTCTACTGTCTGCAGGGATGATATTATGCACTGGCAGGCTGTAGGAAATCCTCGCTGTAGAGGAACATGGAGGAAAATACAGAAACTGCAGCACTGCTCCTGTCCTTCAGTTCACAGCTTCATCTTCACTTAAACATGTACTAACACATAAGAGGTTGCTGACTTTTTTATTGAAAAATTATTATTGTCATGTAAAACATTACTGATGTTTTAGTAATAAACATACTAAAAAGAAAAAAGAAAAATGGAATTCTATGTTGCCTAACTAACTTCACCTGAAAGGGAATTCCACTGTAATTGATCATATTTGAGGTGATAGGAACTAGACATCCACCTCTAAAAGCTCCATAACACGTATTTTTAAGCACTTTCATGGTGGAACGGTACACACAGGGCATTGTGAGATGAAATTGTCCCAAGAAAAACTGATTTGATTAGGTTTATCACTATTTCACCATCATCTTTACATTTACATTGTGTTTTCATGATGAATAGACCAATAGAAATGCTCCAAAATAACTGGAGATATTTGTTTTTTCTGGACAGTGATGATTTACAACCTCAGGATGAATGAAATTGCTGTGTTGTTTGTAGACATTGTGAATGCTAGTTCCTATCACCACCTCTGTAAAGCAATCTCTCAGCAGTGAATTCTAAAGACATATAGAAAAATAAGTGGAATTCCGCTTTGGAAGCTTTCTGCTGGCAAACTAATATGACTGACTGGCCAAGACTGTACCTGCCAAAATTATTTATAAATGTAAAATATAAAAACAAATCATTCTTTCCTGGAAAACATGTTTACTGTTTGGACCAATGTAAAAAAATGCTGAAATGTTGATGCTAATAAAAAGCAGATTTACCTTAGGCTGCACAAAGGAACACTTTAGATTTAGGCTCTTCACTTCTTGTTATTTACACTGAACCGGGACTCAATACTAAGAGGACATGACTAAAGAAGGAGAGTTTAGTCCTTAAAGCTCAGCTAAGAGAGCTCAGACCTGTCCATGTTTTTTCAGAGTTCTCCACCGGTCCTTAAGCATGACGCTTGTTCGATTCTCAAAATCGTAGTCCACCAGAATTTTGGCCCACTTTCCTTCTCCATAACGTTTCACTCCAGCCTTTAAGTTATTGTCTTCTACCAACGTCCACTTCTAGAGGGTGCAAAACATGTGTTAAATACAATAAACTACTGAAGGAAAACTAATAGTACATTGTTTAAAAACCTTTATAGCAAAAATGGATTGAAATAAATCTAACTGAAAACAAATTAACACTGACATCATTTTTCATTTACGTATAAATTCACAAATAACACCTGCTCTGTGGTGGCCCTTTGGGGGGTCTAAAGAACAGTAAAAGGGGGCTACAAAGTATGCAGAGAAGCAGATGGACTACCGTCTATACTTGTGGACCTACAACATACACTTATATTGTATGTTAAGCTGATAAAATGAACAATACATGGACAAAGTGTAGAAATAATCATAGGGTTTATTTAATTTAGTGTATGTAAATATTTGTGTGTGTGTGAGTGTGAGTGTGTGTGTGTGTGTGTGTACGTGTGTGTGTCATTTAAACCACTATAGAGATTATTTTGTTCCACATTAAACAATACCAACATAGATTGGTAGAGATTTAACTATGAAGCCATCAGAGCTGAGTGGAACAATACTGACTCTTCATCCTGTAAAATGTTCTCTGCAGGATTACTCACAAGCCAAGCAAAAATGTCTTGTACTAGGTTTTCTTGTCTATTTGTTTATTGATTTGTTGTTAAGACAATTAAAATAACATTGAGAATCCTTTCTATTTGGATCTTTCCTATTGGTTCAATTTGTCATTTTATCCCAACCCAGAGTCAATCAAATCATGTTGTTTAAAAAATGGGACAGTAAGAACGCCAAAGAACTCACCCTCTTGCCTTTGTATTTGGGACAGTCAGACACTTCCTGTGGTGTTTCCTGTTTCCTCAGGTCTTTAGAACTCAATCTGGATACCTCTGTGTTAAATGACATTCAAGGTTTATGTAGATTTTAATATAGACTATTATGAGACACATAAGAAAGAAAAAAAATTACTTTAAAGCATAATATTATAGAGGAGATTTGAGATTAAGAGATTATCTAATGGTCCAGTCTCCATGGTCCAGAAAATATTCACATAATGTAAACACCAGCTGATGATGAAAACAAACAAACTAAATACAAAACATAATACAAGTTTCAAGATAAAACAAGACACACGTTTTTGACCTAAAACAATAATATGAAAATACTAAAAAAATTTCCCAAGATTTTCTCCTCATTTTGTTTTTTTTTTCCTTAATTTAACTGTAGAAAGTTTTTGTTTTTGCCTATTTTGTCAGTGACCTGAAATGCACAACAACTTTAGGCAACTTTAAAAGAACTGAGAACTTACTTAATGCTGATGTTCTGCGGAGAACACACACAGGCTTTTTTTCTGTCTCGGGTTTCCAAGGGTGAACAACTTTTGTTGAGAAAAGTTTCTTTTTGGGTCTGTAAGAAACAACACAGCCATGTTTCTCGTATTTTAAACTCTGGTCACATCTATCCACAAATCAGTATATTTTTTTATTGTTGTAAGATTGAACAAGATTTAGAGAGCGCAGGTAAACAAAAAAAACAAAACAAAAAAAAACAATTTAACCTCAGTTTATATCACAATACCTACATGTAGGGTGAATTATTAATAGTAAAATGTCACACTTGGAAGTGATGTACATTGTAATTTCCAATGTGCCTAGTTAACTACAACACAGTGCAGCTCAGCAGCACAGCATTATAAATTGAAAACTTGACATTATGTATTAACTCAGAACAAAACGTGAAAGTAAACTAGTTTCTCCATTAGCTGGAGCACAGATTCCCTTTATATACCTTTATATACCATGAATTATCCAATAACATTTATAAACATTTTGAGCATGTTTTTAAAGTCAACACTAAACTTTAACTGAACATCCTGAAAAAGATACAACTCTAAAACTAAATGATAAAATCAAACATACAGCACCCTCTACAATTATTGGCACCCCTCGTTAAGATGTGATCTTAGGCTTCAAATATTTTTTTTAAGAAACATAGGACAACAATGCAAGAAAAGATTAAAAATTCAACCTTTAATTCAAGTGCATTTATTAATTGGGAAAAAAATCCCACATTAAGAAATTTCATTTTTTATCATTTTTTACATTATTTTTTCATCTGTGCCACCATTATTGGCTCTCCTGATGTTAATACTTTGTACAACCCCCTTTTGCCAACAAAATAACATTTAATCTTCTCCTATAACATTTCACAAGATGAGAGAACACAGAGAGAGGGATCTTCGACCATTCCTCTTTGCACAATCTCTCTAAATTCCTGGGTCCTCTCTTATGCACTTTCCTCGTCAGCTCACCCCACACGTTTTCTATTGGATTAAGGTCTGGGGACAGTAATGGCCATGGGCCACCAAGTTTTGATATGAAATGTCCTGGTATTTCAAAGAGTTCATGATGCCATGCACTCTAACAAGGTTCCCGGGGCCTTTTGAAAATAAACAGGCACACAGCATTACCGATCCTCCCCCATACTATACATGAGGTGCCTTTCTGCATACTCATCTTTTGTGTTATGCCAGATCCACTTAAAGAGTGTTTGTTGCCAAAAAGCTCTATCTTGGTCTCATCAGACTAAGGCACGCAGTCCCAGTTGAAGTCCCATTTAGCAAACACCAGACGTTTACGTTTATGCTTGCTATTGCTAATGAAGGTTGACATACATCTGCCTTACTTCAATGGTGTTTTCTCTTTCCCATGTTAAAGAGTGGCTCAGAGAAATAGGCCTCTGTGGCATGTCATATTTACACCCCAGGGAAACAGGAAGTGATGAATTACTAATGAAAGGTTCCTAGATACTTTGATTAACTTTATAAACTAAAGTAGAAATGACAGAAATGCATCAATTACATTTATTTTCTAGGAATTGTTAGGGGTGCCTAATAATTGTGGAACAGGTGATTTTATGAACAATAATGATTTCTTAGTGAGGGATTTTTTAATTCACTTGAGTCAAAGGTATTTTTTTTCTACAATTTTCAGTGTGAGATTATGCTTCGGCAATAAAAACTGAATTTATTTTAAGGCTTTTAACCCATCTTAACAAGGGGTGCCAATAATTGTGGAGGGCGCTGTATATACAAAAAGGTACTTATCTATTGCTTATTGATTGTAATAAATAAACATGTGCAGAACACTGAATGACTCACCTTAGATTTAGTTCTGACGAAACCACTTTTGACTTGTTCCTTCACATGGAAACAAAATATTAAGCAGAAAAGAAGCATTACATGGTGTTCTGAACCGAACACCACAAAGGTGTCCTTTTTCAGCCTTCGAAACATGTTAAAGTATACTTTAACAAAAGAATAGAAAGAATCTAGAACAAAGAATTACAGATGACTTTCAAAATGTGGAAAAAAGAACATACTTCATGCAGCTGTTCACTGTGCGGTTTGGAGACGCTGCTTTTGAAAGGTCCTGGTTTGACTCCGTCTTCTCTGCCTTTTCTTGGTAAGCTTGAACAACTTTTGTTGCAGACTCAAAAAAGTTGAAAATAAACACTAGTTTCACAATATGATTTATGCCTTAAGTTTTGGATACAAAAAACTTCAAATTTAAGACCCCGAAATGCAGTCACACAGCCAAGCCACAAGGTTAACATGGCTAATAGACATGTTGACTGATTAGCACAGTGGTAACTGAAGGCATGAATTAATATTTAACTATGCTTAATGTATAAGGCATTGTTTTGTTGATATATAAATTTATGTACATGCTTTGCTCCAAATATATATATATATATACACAAACACATATTAGTTGTAATTGTGCCTTCACAGATATGCAAGTTACCCACTTACACCTTCCATATACCATGATGGACTTTGACTTTAGAACTTTATGTTGTTAACAATCTGGACGGTATTAATTGATTTACAAATGATAGTTTTGTTTCTAGTTGCAGTTTTCGCAATTGAGTTTGTATTACTATTTTTGTATTGTATTACTATTTGTATTGTATTGTATTACTATTTTTACTATTACTAGTTTTGTATTACTATTTTCAATAGAATACCTTCAGCAAAAAGTCAGACGGATGTTTTTCAAGAAATGTGTCCAAGAATGTGTTGATGCTGTCCAGCAGACGATTATAGGAGAAACTGGTCAGGAGTTGATTATACACGTCTTTCTTGGTTACAATTGTGGAGAGTTTTCTTTGAAGTTTCTGTGAGGGAAACAATGTTAGACTTTTTAACACAATAAGCTAATAAGTGTAAAACCTTCAGTATGTAAAGCTGTGCTCGGCCCACAAAAGTTTTTTTCATAGCTCCTGTTGTCGGGTTGGACGAACCTTACAGAACAGTGGTAAAAATCGCTTTCAGCCTAATGTTTTTTTCCTGTGTTTTTGCTGTATTTGACAGTATTTGAAGCTTTAAGGCTGTTTAAAATACTAATTCTATAATTATTATTGTCCCTGTGCATCCTGATACTAATGCTTCCATGAAAATGAAGCTGTTTTTTTAACCAGCATTCTGTAAAACATTTTCACCTTCACAATAGTCGATACAACATAAGAATATAAACATGAATACCTCTGATATCGAAGTCTCCTTCTCGAGCCACTGTAGCGTATCTGTTGCCAGCTGTAGGTTCCCTTTCTCCAAACAAACACCAACACACTGAAGTAACAAAGGAAAGCAGGACACAAAGGGCTCACTTTATGGAAAATTAAACTTTTCAATTAACTTTAGTAAAGGCTTGACAACTTGAAACTACACCATTTACTTCTGATCCATAAAGTCCATTTCTTGAGAAATATTTCCAAGAACGTTTTGTTGCTCTTCATGATTATTTTATGCTTTTTTGGATGTCAAGAAACCCAACACATATATTCTGCCTATTCATCCTATAACAGTAAGTAGGCAACTCACTAAAAATACACTAACAATAATGGACTGTGTGGCACATACAAATACACATAGTTTAGTGTCTTATTAATGTATAGTAACAATCAGCTGTTTATTAACCTTTGGTAAATAGCACTAATAGAATTAAATACGTCATGCAAATATTATACAACACTGTTTCCAAAAAAGCTGGAATGCTGTGCAAAATGTAAATACAAACAGATGTGCAAGTCATTAAAAGCTTTATTTAAATAAAAACATTATAAAGTCAATACAACAAAATTTTGAACTCTTAAAAAATACATGCAGAATTTGACGCCAGTAAAGTTGTGTAACAAACAACAGCAAAAACACACCTGGTGGACCATCTCACAACTATTATTAGTTAGTAACATGTCAGTTACATGACTGGGTATAAAGATTAGTTCAGAGAGGTGTAGTCTTTCAGAAATAAGATCGAAGACTGCTGGCAAACAGTGTAACATTTCCATAACGTTTGTCAATTAAATCTTTGCACGAAAGTGACAAGGTCGAAAACAAATACTGGATGCCTGTGATCTTTGGGCTCTCAGGCAACACAGCATTAAAAAAACAGAAAATACTCTGTAGTGGATATGACTGCATGGGTTTAAAAACACTTCCCAGCACCATCACATGTGAACACAGTTTTTTACAGTTTTGAAACTACAAATGCAAGTAAAAACTCTAACGCTTTTTATTGGACCCAAGCACATTTAAGATGGACTGAGGCAAAGTGGAAAAGCGTCCTCTGGTCCAACAAGTCAAAATTGGAAATTCTTTCTGGAAACCATGGGGGCCAAATCTTTCTGGCTAAAGAGGGGAGGGACCACCCATCTAGTTATCAGCACACAGTTCTAGAGCTAGCGTCTGTGATCGTAATGTGGGGGCATTTGTGTATACGGCATGGGTGAGCTGGACATCTGTGCAGGCAACATTAATGCTAAATGCTATATATGGGTTTTGGAGTAACAACTGCTGCTAACCATCTTTTCAGAGAACTATCTGCTTATTTTAGCAGGACAATGCCAAACCCCTATTCTGTTACTATATAGGCAGCATGGCTCTGTAGTAACAGCACAGGTGCTAAACTAAAACATTTGGCACATGGTGAAAAGAAAAATGCAACAAAGGGTCTCTCGAACTGCTGAACAGCTGAAATCCTATATCATGCAAGAAATGTGGAGATATGTCAGAACTACAGCAATTGATCTCTTTGGTACCCATGAATGTGTTTCGACCATGAAATTCAATATATATATATATATATATATATATATATATATATATATATATATATATATATATATATAAATAAATAAAACAACAATAAAATGTCCTTACTTTCAATATCTAATATACTGTCAGTATAAATATGTGGTTTAAATAATCATATCATTGCATTCTGTTTATTTTCATGGTACCAACTTTTTTTTAGAAAAGGGGTTGTATTTACTTTCCAGCAGGCTGTTTTAATTAGGCCTATCTAGGAAAGACGCAAACATTTCAATATCAGTCAAAAAAAAAAAACGAATTAAAGACTATATGGCGGTCTCGCCTCACTTCCTTAGGTATCGTCTTTTAAGAAAACCACTGTCAAAAATCAAAACTAGTCATGTGGTCTTTTTACCTTAAAGGGTTCTGTTGTGACCTTAGGTATTTATATGACTGAAGGTATAGAAAGTAGGCACAGCAAATAAACTGAAATTTAACTTTTACCTGAATAATCAGCAGACTCCTGATATTTTCATGCAGTGCAGGATCTCCCACAGCATTCTTTAAATACTCCCAAACTGTAAGCGCTGACATCAATGGAGTAATCTTGTCACAGGGGTCGTAGTGCACCTCTGAGAAAAAACAGCAAATGCTCTAAAATCAACAGCAAATATGCCATTACAGTCTGCAGCGAATGCACCATTACACATCACAGCAAATCCAATAATCCACTCTGCAGCAAATGCACCATAACAGTCCATAAAAAATCTAAACAATCCACAGATGGAACATCAATACAATCTGCTGCAGGACAGAGTGAAACATGTGGTCTTGAGCAGGTGACAAAGAAAATGAGTAAAGAAAGACGTTACCTAAATGTTTCCCATCCATAATTCTGGAAAGAAAACAACACACTGTCCTCTTTGTTTGCTGATCGTCCTGCAAATCACGTTCATCTTGAACGATCACTGGAGAGAAAAAACATACATTAGAGGAAAAGCCATTAACAAAAAATTAATAAGAAAACACAGCAGCATCAGCTTAATCTTTACTGACAATTAAGCACAATATAGATAATAGCAGAAGTTAATCATATTCTTTTTGTGAACAGCTCTGCATAATTAAATAATAAAAATAATAAATATGTATTGATAACTGTGTTCAATTTATCATAAAATCATACATGATAGTGCTTGTTACTCTAGACCTAAAATCATCATAAAAAGAAAAAAACGACAAAAGAAAAAACAAAACAAATATAAATACATTTATATTTGCTGTCCAAGCCTCCTATTATTTTTAGTTATATATGTACTTTATCTCACACTGCACATATTTTTACATGCTGTTTATCTGTGTAATATCTTTAATGTTTACATATAGTACATCTTTTTAACTTATTTTACTGGACTTTTTTTATTAAGGACAGATAAAGATTCTGAACGCTGACATCCGTCTCCAGTGTTCAGTTACTGACCTCTGCTGGCCAAACTGGTTTAGTGCAATCATTGAATAGGGTCATTTATCTGATCTTAAGCTTAAAAACTTGTCACTTTATTATTTCTATTTGACACATTAGTATCACATCATTTTAGCAGTTATAAGTAATAAAATCTCTTTATATAAAATTTATATATATATAAAATATATATTCATACATGCCCTGTAAGAATCAAACTAATTATGGTAAAAAGTAAAACATTAATTCCTTCACACGGCTAGTCACCATTGTAGTGGGTAATAAATGTGTGACACATCTGAGCATATTGATTATTAGCAAGGTGCAAAATACAAGGAGCCTTTAAAATTTATTCTTTAGCAGCTTCACCCACTATTCTTAACGAGGACTGCAGCACTGGCTCTAACAAACTTGGTCGCCATGGCGTGTAAATCCCAATGAACGGTCACTCCTTTCTCAAACTCAAGATAAAAGAGACGTATAAGATCTTAGTTAATGTGTGGAGCGCTTTACCAGACTGGAGGAATTCTCATACCAAACATTTCTTTAGCACTGAACCTACACCAGGGCTGCGAAGGGGAGTGACTTCGCTGTCAGCCAACATGGGACCCTCCAAATACTGAGGCTGAAGTTGGTTCCTTATTCGTTAGCGTCTTATTCGCATTTTCCGTTCCACATTAAATAATGCGGCAGGTACATTATGTAGCCTGTAGATGGCGCTTTGTTAACACTGCAAATTACATTTGTGGATATTGTGGATATGTGCTGCAACCTTAAACAGGGCAATGTAGAAATGTTTCACAGATACATGTCCTAAATATGAATCTAAATATGTCTCATAGACATTTACAATTAAGAGCAAATCGTACTTTTGTATTATGTTAGGTCTATATCGTTTGATTCTTACAGTGTCTCAAAAACCTGACAGTCAGGTTTAAGGTAATCAGTAACTGACTACATTAAGCCTGAAGAAGAAGAATTTTTCCTGTAGAATATTTTTATAATCATCCTGTGAATTTTGAGTTTCAGGTGATATAATGCATTGGGCATACAGTACTTTTTGTTTTAGTTTCTATGGCTTTATCTCCGGATTCTCACATCGTCTCAACAATCCGACATGCAGGTTTCAGTCAGCACATAACTGACTGTATAACTCCTGAGGAAGAAGAATTTTTACTGTCTAATATTTTCATAATCAGTGTTGTCTCAAAGCAGCTTTACAGAAAAGCAGTTTATAAAAAAGAGGAAAGAAAAAGAAGAAAGAAAAAAAAAAAAACAAGAGTCCATGCATAATAAAAATGTGAAAAAAAGGGTCTTGGGTCCAAACCCCACTAGAGCAAGCCAGAGGTGACAGAGGCAAGGAAAAGGAAGAAACCTTCAGAGGAACTCAGGCTCGAGGTAGAACCCTCCTCTGGTCGACCCGGGACAGAGAGAGAACAACAACAATAATCATTGTGTAAAGTTTGCATGTGAAGAGATAGAATGTGGTGGGCCTGTTGTACTTTTGTCATTTGATCTCCTCGTTATCATGACGTCTCAAACATCTGACAGTCAGATTTAAGTCAACAAGTACCTGACTGTATAAATTGTAAAGAAAAATAATTTTTACTGCAGAATATTTTTATAATCATGCTGCAAACTTGCCATGTCAGTAGATGTAATGTATTCAGCGTACTGTACTTTTGTGCAAGTTTCTATGACTCATGACTCTATGACTCTATGACTATGATACAACGTCTCAAAAATCTGACAATCAACCAGTTACCATCTGACTATCAATCTGCAGAAGAAGATGATCTTTTACTGAATAGTTTTTATAATCACCCTACGAACTTGGCATGCCAGGAGACAGAATGTGGTGGGTGTATTATACTTTTGTCTTAGATTCTATACATTTTTCTCCTAATTCTTGAACTATCTAAAGAATCTGACAGGCAGTTTTAAATTAGCACATAATTTAATATATAAATCCTAAAGAAGAACTTGTACTGTAGAATTAATTAATGATCATCCTTTGAACCTGGCATGCCAGGTATATGATGTGTGTATTATACTTTTGTCTTAGTTTCTATAGCTTTATCTCCAGATCATTGCATTGCATGTCTCTGTTAATAAACTTCTACGTTGCTAATTTTAAGGTTGAACTTTCACAGTGCGTGGTTTTCTTTTTTTTTAATTCAGGGCGTTTACAGCACATCAGATCCACTAATGTAATTTGCAGTGTTAACAAAGCGCCATCTACAGGCTACATAATGTACCTGCCGCATTATTTAAGGTGGAACGGAAAATGCGAATAATGAACCGACTTCGTGTGGACTTCACACTGATTATGGTCATTATATTTGTCTCGTATTGTCTGTTGTGATGTGTTGTTCTCGTGATTTTACAGAAATTACTGTCGTTGTCGACAGTTTAACAGATACGTTTAATAGATGTTTCCATTTTCCACTTAAATCCAGCTTAATTCGTGCTGCGACTCTGATACTGTTTCCGGTTACAGAATTTAACTGCTGAACCATTTAAGATAGTACAAGACATCCTAATTCTGAACTAAAGCGTTCGTTATCTCATTGTTTCTCTAAAACCATAAAGCACTTATTATTATCCGTAAGTGCTTGTGCATTAATCATTCGTGACATATTTACCTTCGTAAAGTTTGATGTTTTGACTGAATTTCTCTCTGTTTGAGTCTCTGTAGCTGCTGCACACTGCGCGGAAACAGAAATCCATTATCCAGCAGCGCGCCACCCTCTCCACCTCGCACATCAGGACGAATTAACCCTGATTAAACAATCTGAATTAACTTTTATGAACTTTTAAAAATGACTCAACTTTAACAAACTCTCTGGGGCCGCGCTGCTACGCGGCTAATGCTAACAAACAAACTTCGCGCTGCTGGGGGAATACCAACAAAACAGGAGTGCAGCGCCACCTGCAGGATTGGAGAGGAAGCAATCAGAAATAAAACCATACATCAAAGATGTTCTCAAACAAGAGAATACAGTTTTTAAGTTTGTTTCTAAAACCCAAATATATACAAAATCGTATTTGTGTGTGTTTATTTACCAAAAAACATTTGCCATGTGTTATCTAACCTCTCTTTATCTCTTAAAACACATTTTTGTTACCAGGCTCTTATATGTATATGAACTATATTCTGATCACTGAAACGTGTCTCGTTCAATGAGGGCGTGAGAAATTTGCTTTGATAGCTTTAATAAATTACATGCGCACTTTATTTTATTTTATGGGCTGCTTTTGCAACTAGTCTCTAATGTAGAGTTCACATGAACAGCTACCAAATGAATACTCGACACTTGAAAACAACTCCACACCTTTATCTCCTTAATTCCTAATGAAATAATGAGGGGAACAGACCACATCTGGCTAAGAACATGCTCATCAGTTAACTGACCAATTCTGAGTGTGTAAAATTAGTAGAAGTGGTCAGTACACAGCAGCCCCCTCTGATGACCGAAACAAGCTAAACCCATGACGTCTGTTTGTCTCTCTCTGGACTTTCCAATGTGTTTTGAATTCTGGGGACAGTTCCAGCTGGGGACAGGCCACCAAGAACGGGGACTATACCTGAAAACAGGGACATAGATTCATTGCAAAAAAAAAAAAACAAGAGCTAAATGGTATATATGTAAAACTGTGTGATCTTATGTAAATTATATTTCAAGTATTTAACATTTGAGATGTGTTTAAGACGTGTGTGTTTATATGTCAAAAGAAAATCCCTTAGAATTAAACATTAACATGTCGTTTTTCATGTACTGGTATATGTAAATGAGCCCTATTCAGCTTGGCCACCATTTACCGGATGCACATTGTCATGTTGCAGAGTTCTGCTTTAGAATACAAAGAGGGAGAAAGAGAAAAGCTATAAAATAATTGAATTAAATAAAGCATGCTGGTAATTGGTTTGCTACCTCTTCAGAAACTGGCTGTGTTTAAGCTGTGAAAGGTTAGGCTAGTAACATAATCTCAGGTGACTTACGATTTATGTTTCTTTACATGCCTTTCTCTATGGCTTTAATAATTTGATGTAGTAATGGCCAAATCCTGCATAGTATGATGAGGATCTGAACAGTGCTAACAGTCATGCACTGGTGGTGCCTGTCAAAATTGCAGCATGAGCTGAAATTCTTTTTATAACCTTAACGTGAAAGAGAGGGGTTAGAGTATTGATGTGAATACATTAGTTAGGTTGGCTGATGGTGGAGCAGAGGGGCGCTGACATTTCAGGGAGCCCTTCTTTGTCAAGCTAGACAACTGCCCATCCTGTGCGAACCGATGATAAACAACTGCCCAATCTGATGCTGCTGCTTCTTCTGGACCAGTTATCCCATCATGGAGCTTCTTGCTGTCCAGTGCCTCATGGAAAATTCACCCGCATGACCCTGACACCTCCAAAGATTAATTTGCTTACTTAATCAGTAACATATTCTACTCCTGCTTTTACAAACTCATCAGTCCTTTCTTCCCATTCTGCTGCTACACTGACAGGACTTTCACAGTTTCATGCCTTTATGTCTCTATATTTGTACTTGTTTTGCTATCCCGTGTCAACCAGAGGAGTATAGGCTCTACTTTTTGGGTCTGGTTCCTCTTGAGGTTTCTTACTCCTCCTCTGAGGGAGTTTTTCATGCTACTGTCATCTCTAGCTTGCTCATTGAGGGGCTTGTAGCCCAATTTTCTGTAAAGCGGCTTTGTGACAACATCTGTTGTAAAAGGTGTTATATCACAAGAAAGACTATGTTTAAACTAAACTCTGTAATTACAACAAAAGTAAAGTAAATGTACTTTTTCATAATATGGGCCCTTTAAACAGGATCAGACGGACACCACAGAGTTATATACATATTTATTTATTATCCTGCATATGCTATTAATAGACTTAATGAGGAACAATGCTGTCTAACTTACAGAAATGTTGACATACATGTACCATAACAAAGTATTCAGTGATCACGAAATTGTACAGATTCCAACATGCATACAAAGATGCTGATATGTGCAGAAACAGTCTACAGAAGTTACACATTGATAAAATTCTTCAAAAACAAACAAAAAGGTCCAAAAAAGTCCAAAAAAAAAGAGGCAGAACACATGAAGACATTTTCGAGAGGGCGGGGAGGGGTAGGGTATTGTATCATGAGGAGGGGGCAGGTGATAACAAATGTTTCACACACAGATGAACATGGTGAATAACGATTCTTCTTCAATGAAAATAAAAAGCAACAATATAAGATTTCACAAACAATTATGTGACGAGGAACATGCTTGAAGTCCGTTCAGCTCACAGAGACGCCGTCCTGAGAAAACAAAGATGCAACCAGATTCCTTTTATTTATCTATTATTTAAAAAAAATCACCATTCACCATTTTTTAAAGGATTACTCCAGCATTTTTCAAACTGACCTCTGGCTGCTGTATCTGAAGCGTATGGTCAGTTATCACAGACAATAACTTCAATACATTTTTCTGAACTTAAAAAACAACAGAAAACTTGTCGAATTAGTTTACCTGCTTAAAAAACTTCTTTAATAGCAAGAAGATAAGGGTCCCCTGTTGGCCCGCTGACAGCAAAGCTGGCAGTCCACTGGTGTTTTGCTCAGCGTTTTCTGAGAGTTAAACATTTTGCATCAATCTTTTCTTCTACACACAGCCTAATTTATATACACTTCATTCATTCGTTACCCTTCGTAAATGAGTTTAGTGCCAGCAATATTTTCAACAAATTCATTTTATATCAGACCTATTCATAATTTTATTTCTATCAGTAGTTTGTTATAAATTAAAAAAAAATATTTATGTGCCTTTAAAATCTGATGGAAGGAACTAAAAATGACTTTATGATTATATGCAAGGCAGTAGTCTGAGTGGTCCGAATTTGGACCAGTTATAGCAAACAGTCAGCGGGGAGCCGCCCTTATCAAGTCAGAGAACCAACAAATGCTTGCTATCAGGGAACACCTGGGATCTGAGAAGATATTTACAATGATTATGTTATTTTAAGATCTTTTTTTATTTGTTTTCAGAATAAATATTAAATATTTACATTTATCAGGAGTATAATTTTGGAAGGAAAAAACCCAAACATAATAAAAAAATAGTTATATTTTCATGTCACTATTGAAAAACAACACGGAACTGCTTTGTAAATTTCTTTAAAACAGCTTTGGTCTTATATTCCATCAGCCTCTTCCATCTGTAAAGGAAATTCCACCTTAAGTCATTCAGAGTGCTTGGATGTGAAATGGTTATATTTTGGCCAGTGGTGCCCAGTGGTTTATAAACAATGGACTGTGGCCCCAAGTGGGCCATGGAGGTACTGCTAGGGTGGTGCTCTGAGCACTCTTTGCCTTTTTCTTTTTTGCTCGCTTTAGACTCTATACTATCTTGTTGATTTTTTTCCCTCCTTATTAGTTGTTTTTTGATGTACAGAATGGCCAAAAAGAAACATTAAGCTCTGTGCACTCAGATTTTTAGATAATTTGCATTTTGTAAGCAAACTCCTATCTGGATTTCCATTCAATCTATACAAATCTGGTATCAAACAAATGCTAAGGGATGCATAATATGCAAAAATCTGTTACACATCCAAAGTTTGTTCAATTGACATACAAATTTACATATGGCTAATTAGCTTTCCCCCAATCATTATATATAATGCTGGTACTGTTTGCTATAGGCCAGTCAGCAGATGTTTCACTGCCTTAAAATCTAATCACCACAAAACTTGCTAAGTTTTCTAGATATGGACTCTCTACTTCCCTTTAAAGTATGGTAGGCATCAGCCACTAGGGGATGCTACTCATACTATAAGCCTGACGACTGTCACAAACATTTAGTGCTTTTCTACAAACACTGGATCATTAAAAACCGAACTGGGAGAGTAAAACTTGATAATTATCAAAAAAAATGTTGACTGTTTAACACAGGGTGACTTTGACAGTTTTTATGATCTCAATATCTGTAATTCACACATACATTATCTAATTGAGACCAAATTTGGTGCAGACACAGTTGGTAGAGAATCAGGACAATGGATTAAATTGGCCTGTAAGGTGTGCTGCAATATAAATATAAATATATTTCTCTTGTGCAGTTTACATTAAAGAAATGCAAATGATGATGAAGTACTAAGATAAATTGTACAAGCTAGCTAATATTTTTAATACATATTTTAAGGACAGTAATGCAGTGATGAGAATGCATTGTCCATTTGACATGAAAGTTATACACGCTGAGTGCCTAATGTTAAAACAGAATGCAAGGTTCAGTAAACATATGTGAAATTTAACAATAAAACAGTAATTCCACATTTTGAACAAATATGTAAATTCGACATATTATAAACCAATAATTTCTAATATGTAGTCCAAAAAACAACAGACATCCTGTCAATGTCTGTTGTATTGTATACAAGCCAAAGATTAAATAATCTTTTTAATCATTTTCAAATTTAACCATCATGATTAAATGACTACATTAATTGATGTGTTTTATTTTCTTGCGTTTTTAAAAATAATAATAAAAAAAAATTGTCAGCTGTAAAATCTTTCATGTCTTAAACTATCATCAAACAATGTCTCAAACATGAGGCAGCACACGTATTCATGTAATTCATGTAACTTTTATCTGGAAGAGTTTTTAAAGGTGGATGCCTGGTTCCTATCAATTCTGACTCTAGAATGGAGCACCAAAGCACTCTGAATGACTTTGTTTACCTCTTAAGGATTCAACTAAGCAGTGGAATTCCCCTTTAACACCTATGCTGCAGGTTTTAAATTGTGCTATCACATATGTCAAACATTTATTCACAGAATAACACTATTTTAATACTATTTATCTTCTTTTGTACATGCTGAAGTTATTGCCCGTGGTAATTAATTGATCATTAAAGATTAAAAATGATCAAAAATACAGGAGTATTCCTTTAAAATATCACCTTCTTGTATAAATTGAAGATATCGAAAAGCATACATTTTCTTTCAGTGTTGTGATGAACTTGCTTTTGTCTCTTTTTTTGAAGTATCGGTACAGTGCTTAAAACAATCTCCACATTACAGATGACTACAGTTTCTGATACTGGCAGGGCAGAAAGAAAAGTGAAAATCAGGCTTTCTGTGAGATCTTAGAAATGAGAATCTTATATATTTATTTCATTATATTCTGACCTGTAGAAGACTTGTAATATGTAGAAAACCATGTAATATGTCATAATAATGAGGAAATCTCTCAGAATTATGACCCACTATCTCACAATTATGACTTAGTATCCTGTATTAATGACTTACTGTCTTATAATCATGAGGAAGTTTCTTAATTATGACCTAAGATCTCATAAAAAGAAACATTTCTCATAATTATGGTAAATTATGGAAATGCAAGTCATTTTAATGGCACGGGAAGTCAAATTCTACATTCTCCATATTATGAAAAGGTATTAGCACTTAGTATCAGCACAAACCTCTAGTTCTGACAGTGTTTGAGCTCACGGGTAGTTTGGACTCCTGTTTGAACATTCCCTAACTGAACACAGCACTCTTTTGTAAGTCGCCTTGAATAAGAGTGTCTGATATATGCCATAAATGTAAATCTTACTATTACAGGATATTCTTCATAATTATGAGATGCAAAGTTATAATTATGAGACAGAATCACATTACTATGAGATAGCAAGTCATATAAAATGTAACTCCTTATTTTGAGATACTAAGTAATATCTCATTATTATGAGATAGGAAGTCATGGTTATAAGATAAAAGTTATTAGTCGTAATTATGGAAAACTTTCTCATTATTAGGCCTCATTATTAGCGGCAGATACGACCCTCCATACTGTACAGAAGGAGAAAAATCTCCAGCTTGCATTCAGCACACTCTTTTATTCTTTCCTTAAGGCTGTAAGTCTGAACTGTTGCCATTACGCTGATTTTGTGATAAAACATGAAGCCGCTCTTCAGCCGCTCCATTCATTCATCACTGCCCCTCAATAGGTAGAACACACAGAGCACGATAAAGACTCATGTTGCGCAATGGATATTGAGTGGTGTTGAATATTCAGACGTTATTTACTGTGTTTCCCGATTAACACGCATTGGACGAAGAAAAAGTCGATGACGTTCTCTAAATGAAGAAAAAACAAACACTACTAATCTAGAAGAACATTATTTTGTAGAAAACCTGAGAACTTAATATTACTCCTATCTATTACTTAAAGACCTGATTTTTTTCTCCTATAAAAAGTAGAATTTTCTGTACAGTGCTATACGAACAAAGCAGAATGATGTGCGGCCTCCTCATAAACCACTTTATGAACAGGCACACATCATTTCAACCACCATATGGCAGGAAAACGTGGTCGTGCTCGCTTTTGGTTTTTAGAAAAAATAGAATTTTCATTGTTGGCGGCAATTCACAAAAACTTAAAATACTTTGTGTGCGGCCATTTTGATCGCTTCCACATCCCGACCTTTGTTTATTTTCCCCACGATTAAAAAAAGCCAAATCTGATAATACAGTTTTCCCAAGAGCAGGACTGGATTTGAAGGTCATATGTATCTATAAGGAGAAGCCGCAGCACAATACTGCTGTAAAAGGTGAGTCCATTTTCGAGCGGTATTAACACTGTTTTCAAATATTAAAGATATATAATCTGAAAAATACAAGTGTAGTTTCTGCCTGTACACTTACAAATCCATTGGACTGTAAATAAAGTGCCATAATTCTTGGCCTGCATAGATTGCAGTATGCTGTATTGCACTTTCCACCATCTGCTCTGAAACTGTGAGGTTATATATATATGTACACACACACACATATATATATATATATATATATATATATATATATATATATATATATATATATATATATATATATATATATATATCACACTTTTTTCCACCTTTGTGAACACCACACAGAGTTCGGCTGATCGCCACAAAGCAAGAAAAACGCAGCAATATTGGAATAAAGGCAACATAAAATGAATATTGTTCTTTGCGTGACAGAAAACAATAGTATAAAAAAAAACTTTGGGCTTAAGTTTGACTGAAATCACATTAGCACAACATGATATAATGTTATATTCACAGTCCAATAAGCAAAAGAATCTCAAATGATCTTCAAAATGGATCGTTTTACAGCCAAGAGACACAACAACTGCGTATGTGTGATGTTATAATGAAATAATCCATGTTTCAATAGATATGAAGATGATGTGTAAATCAATAACATATGTTTTTTTTGGTCCTCTGACAGGTATAATGTCACTTCTCACTGCTTTTGTTTAAATAAATTAAAAAAAATAATAATATGCAAGATTTAATGACCAGGGCTACTAACTTGTTCGCTGGGCTGATCGATGATAAATATTACCATTCTACCTGCAAGCCGCTAAGTTTTTAAATGACTTTTCTGCATTTGAGCCATAAAACTACATTAAGACGTGCATGCATGTGGCCCATTTCTTACACAGTCAAAATTAGGCCATCAGGCTTTTTATTTTAAAGCTAATTTTAAAGCTAACCTTGCTAATCTAGTTATCACCATTGTAACTTTGTGATCTATTACTAACCTTTTAGTTTACTGATTAATAATTGTTGTTCTCGTTCGGCAGCTACATAAACAGGTACTATTTTGGATATCATAGGCAAGTAGTGTAGTTCTTCACCACACTTCTGGTCATTAAGCCTACGTGGGTAAATGATGTTAACCTGAATAACTAACCAGTAACTAAGCAAACAAACAATTCTGTTAATATTACACATAGGGCTGGGTATCAATGTTCAATACTTCTAGGGTACAAATAGTTCAACTACGTTCATTTCAAAATGCAGACTGCTGATTGGCTGTCTAAATTACACTACTGTTAACATATTGTTGACTTTCTAAGTGAAAATAAGAAAACTTCATTGCAAAAGTTCTATTTATTTGCCTACAATATTCAACATTTTGGAATAATTATGCATACAAAATAAAATGTGGCAAAATTTTGCCAACCCCACATTTTATGCTCAGTTTATTTTCCCAATATGTTAAATTCAGCAAAAACAGTAATTGTGCATTTGAATGTGCAAAAGTGTGTGCTCTGAACAGGGTGTGTTAACTTATTTTCACTTATTATAGACTCGTTTCCAATGCCTTATCAATTAATTTCTGGTTTAAGCCACTCCTGCTTTCATTTTTCAAGAAAATAAAAAAGCAAAACTATTTGCCGGTAACATATGGTTCAAAAGTTTGGAATCTCTGTTTTAATTATATTAAAAAAACGTTATATAAAATCAATTGTATATTTATTAAGGATATTTATTTAGTTCTATGTCAAACTAGTTTCAGTTAGTTTTAGCAGTGTGCTAATATTATTTTATTTTATTTTTTTTGTTCAGTTGCAATTTAGGAGCAGTTTTCTTTTTTACTATTATGGTAAATATTTTGCCAGAATTAAAAGGCACAATTCCAAATAAGACTCCTTTCAGTTCCACAGTAGCAAGAAAGTTCCACAGTATACACAGCTGGGTTCTACAAAGACAGCACCATCTGCTAGGTAATTAAATTCTGAAATAGAAGGAGTCCGCATCAAGACCATTATTCTTAAACTGAAAAATCTAAAAATTAACATTTTCTTTTTCAAATATAAATAAATAAATAGTTTGGTCTGTGTTGCAGTGGACATTATAGGTTAGATTGAGTTTTCATGTTTTTTGTTCATTTTTATTTGTAACAGGTAACAGGTAAGTGCATTTCCCACTGTTCTTTTTTGTATTTCAATAATAGTTTGAACTAAAGATAATAACTCTGGCGGGAAGCTGTAAAACCCCCCAAAAAATCATAATAATAAAATAATGTTGGAAGGGTCCAAAAACGTGATAACCAAATAATCCTGCTAAAAGATATACAATATTCATGGCTGAATATCCTTCTTTTCTGTATAATTATGTGAAATATTGAATACAAAATCTAAAAATATCTTGTCATGTTTTCTAGCTCACAGTATTTAACTTTGGGTTTTAGAAGCTGTCACTGTATATAAAATAGCAAAAGTAAGTAATATGAAAAAAGATTCCAAACCTTTGAACGTTAGTGTACACATACAATCAGCACACAAACACACGGTTGCTTGACTTTTTGACGCTAAATGTAATATTCAGGTACTGAATTCAGTAGTCAGTGTTAAAATCTAGGTATCGGTATAGAAAATCATTAAACAATACCCAGCCCTAATCACAGACTATACTTCAATCTAAAAAAAAAAATTTAAAAAGACATCTTTGTCATGGTACACATTGCATTTCCATGTGAAGCAGCCTAATGATATGTTTAAGTATGTTGCTATTTTGGAACTGACCCTTCAGTCTTTGAAGCACAACATTTCATGTGAAATTGACATTTCTTATTTCTTCTGTGGCCATGTGTATTGTCTTTACCGTAGTCCTCTCTGTATTTACAGTGGAGCGCTTTCAGCAAACTAAGCACCGTAAAATTACATTTTTTTAAATGCATGCTTTTCAAGATTTGTCCCCCCTCTGCATTTCTCATTGTTGCTATAAAATAAAATCAAGTTCAAATACATAGTCATGTCAGCAGTACGTTCACTGGATAAATATGCTCTGAACGAGCTTCCTTCTTTTCTTGCCCACATTCTCCACCAGGCTTGTCTGCAAGGACAGTTTTCTATAGACAATGACACAGTTGAAAGGGACTTTTCATGCCATGCAAAAATCTCTCTATCTCCACACCTCCGAGCCCCTTTTTTTCTTGCCGTCCAGTTTCCACATTCTGCAGTCACATGCTGGTTTCACAGGTTGGCGAGAGATTGCTGTCTCCTGGCATTAGATGGATCTCTGGTGTAAACATGTGATTTTCTACCTTGTGTCCACTTTGGTTACTGTCTGGCTTGTCCTGCCCATTATCGCTGACCACATCCTGAGTGCAGTTCAGTGGAGAGAGTTTGGGTGAAGGGATGGCAGCGGCCGCCACTTCCATGAGATGTTTATCCTCATGGTTATCTGTGGATTGATGGAAACCTTGCGGTTCCCCATCATCCGGTAAGAGCAATGCAGTCTCTTCCGGGTGGAAATCACCGGCCAGCAGCATCGGGGAAAGGACCAGACCTTCCTCCGGGATTGTGGCCAGTGGGTCTGAATCTGAAAAGAGAGGAGAACATTCTCCATCTGGAGAGTCGTCCTCCAGGAGACTGCTGCTAATATCCTGAGGAGAAGAAGTGTTGGGTGGTGTCAAAGGAGCTTCTTCTACAGTTTCTAAGAAGTTTACTTTGAGGCTCTTCGTCTTAGCTAGGTTTGGTCCTTGCAAGCAACTTCTGGTATTCTCCACAAATTGACCAAAGCATTCACTGTCCTCCTTGGAAGATTCCTGGATGCAGAGTTGGTTGTCCTGTTCAAGCTCACACTGGTTATCCACCAACAGACTTTCTGCATTCTTCATTGTGTCACACAACGTCAACTCTTTGACCTCAACAAATGGAAGCTTTTCGGGATGTCTTTGCTGAAACTGGGCTGCTGTACCCGGAGGGGGAGCCGACTTATCAACCTCTCCGAATTCAGCAATGCAGCTTGCAAATCTGTCCACACTTGATATACTTCTTACATCTGTGATGGCTCTTTCCTTGTGTTGAGGTTCTGGGATGTCTTTCATCTCCAAATCTACCTCCTGCTTTGGGTCATCCGCAGGTTCTGTTGACGTTGTTGTGTTGAGATCCGAGAAGGACTGCACCTTAGTCATCTGGTTGTACATCTCCTCTAGTTTCTGAGCGCTGAGGTGCTGTGGGCTTGAAGTTTTGACACAATCTTGTGAGGCAATTTCTGGTGATTTCTTCTCAAAAGACCTCAGGCTGGCATCAGAGATCGTGCGCTTGGAAATGCCCCATCTGCTTGGGGACAAGTGGTTATCCATGGAAGGTTTGTCTTCGCTTTTGTCCACTACAACATCCATTAGCTCCATGCTTCTAGCAAAGGCATCTTTCAGGTTCATAGAAACAATGCTGCCATTCCTCTTTGCTCGTTCTAAGGCCTCTCTTCGCTTGATGGCTTTCTCCTGTCGTTTCTGCTCCTTGTAGAACTCAGAGAAGTTGTTTACGATGATGGGAATCGGTAAGGCAATGACCAATACACCGGCAATGCAACAAAGTCCACCAACTATTTTGCCAAGCAGAGTCTGCGGATAAATATCCCCATAGCCAACTGTGGTCATGGTTATGGTAGCCCACCAAAATGAAGCTGGGATGCTTGTGAATTTTGTAGCATCTTCATCTTTCTCTGCAAAGAACACCAAGCTTGAAAATATCATAATTCCCATGGCCAAGAACAGTATGAGTAAACCCAGCTCGTTGTAACTGCGTCTTAGGGTGAATCCAAGGGATTGCAGTCCAGTCGAATGCCTGGCCAGTTTCAGGATTCTCAGTATTCTCATGATGCGGAATATTTGCACCACTCTTCTTACGTTCTGGAACTGCAGCACACTTTTGTTTGACTCGGTCAGAAAAATAGTGACATAGTAAGGTAATATGGCTAATAAGTCAATGACATTCAGTGGCCCTTTGAAGAATTTCCACTTGTTTGGAGAAGACAGGAAGCGCAAAAGGTACTCCATTGTGAACCACGCAATGCATACTGCTTCAACATGTGCAAGTTGAGGATTATCATTGGCTTGACCAAACTCGTCCATCACTTGAAGTTCAGGCAAGGTGTTCAGGGACAGTGCAATGGTTGATAGGATGATGAACAAGATGGAAATGATGGCCAGTATCTGCAAAAGAGAGACACAAAAATATTAATTAACACCTGTTTTTTTTATATAAAGCAACAAACACAATGCAAGATCAAATATCTGCACCTTTGTGTAGGATGCCTTCATCAGAAGCATATTGTTGTGGGGCTGGGCAACATGACAATATTTATTACTATTGTGATAAATACAATGCTTTTTACTTATGGTATTGTCAGTGCTTGTTTCATTTAAAAGAAAGCATAATTTGTTCTGTTTAAGACAGAACTAGTTCTAAGTTTAGTACAACAATGTATGTAAATTGTTAATATAATATGAATTGGTAACGTTCTATTCACTTTATACATGATTCTGGTAGTATTTTATTTTTATTGTAGCACTACTAGTTCTTGTTTCTCAGTACAACAAGTAGTGATGAAGCCTTTCCTTCATCATATACACAAAAAAATCACATTATTGTCTGAATTAAAGGTATGTATCTATATGTATCATCATTGTGATACATATTGTTTATTCATTTCCAAACCTCTCCTTGAGAAAGCCCAGTATTCATTCAATCTATCATTCATATAATCTCAGGTTTATCTAATTGATAATTTATTAAATCAAGTGCTGCTGATGGGATACATTTTTTATTTGCTAGCATTTACTGGTCATGCACTGGCTAGCGTTTTTGAGTTCAGCTTATAAATGGCTAGTACTAATATGGATTGTTTTGGTAGTAACAAAATGGAATGAACAATTAATTTTTTATCAAACACACATAATTAAGGTATAAAGTCATTTAAAGCAAAAGTTTATTTTGTTTACTTTGGGACTTTAGGACTAAGTCTAAGTCAGTTAAAAGTCCAAAATGTATTTTCAACTATTTCTTTAAACCAATTCAGCAGAATGATTCATACATGGTATGTAATATACGGAATTGTATATAATAGCTGTGTATGTATACACAAAACAAAATAAGTGAAAGATGAAAAAGAAAGAAAAAAGCCACATTGTTCTAAAATCAACAAGACTGCATTTTAATATCCTTTGTGGGCCACTTATGTACGATGGAAGAGATGAATCATTAAACAATACAAACAAAGAAGCTCTCTGGCTGCTTTCAACTTGATGTAAGACTGTATCACACTAGAGGGAACACAGTATACATATTAAACATGCGCTATAACGAAGTGACAGAGTCCCTGTTCAGTAAATGAGCGAAAATGAGAAGTGAGCTTGACCAGACGTTATTGCCCTTTTATTGATCCACTGCTATCAGCGCTTATCTTCTCCCTGCAGGTGTAATTCAAGGTTTATTCAATACGAACCACTGATTACCTTCATCAAAGCGGTCAGGGGTCTGAGTGAAATCAGGCCCCTGCTGAAGAGTTATTACTTGTGAATGTCAGTGGGGGATGGAGAACAGCATCTTCAACCCCCCTCAAAGTGCAAATGCTTTAGAAATCTCTGTTTAAAAAACTGCTGTTTATTTGTGGCGTGGTGAGCCAGTGGAAGAAGGCTCTTAGCACCTGGCACTCTTTTGTCTTTGGTTGTGCTGCTTTGAGCAGGGTACAGATGGTGATTAACGTTTTTACATTATTTTGACATCTTACTGGGCAGAGAAAATATCAGATCTACCTCATTAAACTTTCTTAACCAATATTGATTCTTGGTGTGTGTAATACCGCACACTAATGCATCATTTCCTGAAGTGCAGTGCAGCTTGTGCACTTTACATGAACATGAGCTGTGCACTTTACATGAACTAAATTATTCTCTGGCCAATAAAAACAGACTTTCAAACCATACAGGTTTCATTTCAGAGGTGCAGAAGCTGATTTTACTCTTCTGTGATTCATCAGCAGAAAGTACGATTTTTTTTGCATTGTTATTCTACCTCAGACAAACGATCTAAGAATTCCCATTTGAATTAGATTTTCAAATGTTTATTTACAATTAAAATAAATTGTTTGGTTGTTTTGTTAAATCAGTGATGAAAAGACTGGGTTTATTATGATAAAGTAAAAGATAACTCTCTTTTGGACCCTCTTGTTTCATGGTTTAATTTGTCTGGCCTATTTCCAAATTTTTTTTAAATTCTTTATTTTCTCTCCCTGCGGTCCACTTACATGACCAATTTCCAATCTCTCTTTATTGCCTACAATTAAACAGGGTGTTGTTACTGTGTCTTCATTACTTATTATATATATATATATATATAAAAGAGCTCTGTTGTAGTTTGCCCTTTATTGCGCCTCCTTGAAAAAACTATCTTGGACCTATGTATCAGAATACTTCATCCAATACACAAAAATCACATTGTTATCTGAATAACAGGTGGACATTATGACAATATGTATCGTCATAAAGAACACCAGGAAGATCCAGTTAAAATGCTGAATAATTGTAATATATTGTAATTGTAATCGTAATTTTTATTTGTAGCACTTCTGGTTCTTTTCTTTGTTTCAAAAACATGAAACCATAGAAAAACATGTACGTTACAGATGAAAAAGTATCGTGATGCTATATACTGGTCACATATGTTGCCCACAACTATTTAGAATAAAGATAATCAGACAGGATGTATTTAGGAGGTGACAGCTATTATGGGTATTATGCCAGTAAGACACCAATTGCACATACAGTTTTTAATTAACGTTCACTCAAATGACTTATTCCTTATAGGAACTGTTCTGTTAAAATGTAACTGTGTCTAATCCAGCTGTGACTAAAACATCAGGTATTCTGCCCATTCATACAGTATTCTGAGGTAATGTTTGTATCCATTTGGCTGTTCTGTAAAGATATAGAAACAAAATAGCAGAAAACACCAGAACTGACACAGTGAAGAACACTGGCTTCCACGGCATTGATGTGTGAGAGCCAGGCATCGAGAGATCTGTCTTCAGTTTTGGACAGTCAATCAAAAGAAATCTCCTCACTGCCCCTAATAGACATTAGACATTACATACTTACTCTTATATATATATGTCAAAGTCAAATCACAATAAAACATTGCTTCTACTGACAAGGCATTAGCAGAAGAGTTAAGGGTTAACCTAACTTCAGCCAAACCCTCCCAAGACCTTTTTCAGTAAAATAATTTTTTCTCTGCTTTACTGCCCAGACACACCAACGGATATTAATGTTTGGTGTGTGTTTTCTTTCCATTGATCAATCAGCATTTCACTCTTCTTTTATGGCAGACAGGGTTGCAAAGATCTCCAGCCCCAAATTGGATGGAAAAGAGGGGTGGCTATTTTTCACTAGAGAATAGCATCCCCTTGCATCCCCCCTAAAATCAAGCCCTGTCGTTCCCTTTCTGAAGGTCAGTGTGGCAGACAGAAGCCATGCTGTCAGCTTATGTGCTGTAATGGGCTGAAGAACTGTTCTGTGGGAGAATGAATGCTAATGAGGCAAATCTACAGTGACAGGCTTCTTAAGTGAGAGGTGGACTGATATTTATGAGGCTAAAGTCTCTGTCACCTTTAGTATAATACAGGTCATTTCAAAGAGCGGGTTTTCCAGCTCTGACGCCTTAGTTCTTCCTCTAATAGACATGACTGTTATGATTGCAGTATGGTTACTGGAAGGTAGGATAATGTACAAGTGCGCAGCATGTGTAAAACATGGCCAGTTGAATGGAAACACCTACCATATAGGTTAACATTGGAGGTTTACAATTACAAGCTGTAGCTCATCTGATTTTATTTATTAGCCCAGCTTCAAACAATTCATTAATGGAAAGCGCCACCAACACTGACCAGATATTATTTACCAGTCTACAGCTGACTTTAATGAGGTTTGGAGTTTGCTAGTAGATTTAAGACACACATGGCCAAAATAAGTGTTTTTTTTTCATTTGCTGTTTAATTTATGCTTGAATGTGACTCAAGTAGGTACAGAATGTATTCACAAAGTCCAGCAAGATTCTCCAAGACAATGAGTTGCTTGACATGAACAAAGAACAAATTCTGTGACTAATGTTTCTCGTAAAAACCATAAAATGGTTTTACACGGCCAAAGTTTTCACTATCGATCTGATGATTTCTTGTGTCTGTGGCACAGGTGAGCAAAAAAATGAACAGCAGTTTTAGTCACAGTATCTAATTTTGATTATTATGAAAATAATTTGTAATGTGTTGAATTTTGATGCTTATTTAATAATTTGCCTTTTTTTCTCTTTCGGCTAAAGCAGTGCCACTTTTGTCAGCTGCAAAAAGGTTGAAGTGAGATAATGCAGGTCATTTCTTCACCCAGCGTTTCTAGTGTTCTCCATCTAATGCAGTGAGGTGGCTCATGGTTAAGGAAGTGTGCTGCTTAGTGTAAACCTATTAGCTGTGTGACCTGTCGGCTGTGTACGGCTCTGCTGAAGTCATGGAGTTTTGAGGACACAAACTGCTGCCTCACTCTTTACTCCTGACCAAGCCTGTTCTGAACTAAAGCCACAAAGCGTCCTTCACTCAAGCCACACCTAAATACCATGTACTGAAGTTTTCATTTACTAAATTGTCAAATTCAAGAACAAATTCAACAATCAAAGTTACAGCTTCTCACACACAGGATACTCCTTAAATAAATGTTCATACAGTTTTCTGCACACTACATACACCAGAGGTGAGGACCTAAAGGCCAGAGTCCTGCACAGTTTGCTGACTTTTCCTCTGCTAGGACACCAACTAAACCTGGCAATCAGCTGAGATGATTCAGGTGTCCTTGAGCAGGAAAATCACTAAATTGAGCAGAAATATGGCCCTACAGGACCGAACCTGATCCTTCTGTATGCTTCTTAAAGTCACTGTACAGTACAAATACAACACCTACCACCCTTCCCTATTATAAAGGCCTAGCATTAGGCCAGCAATGGCGGGCATCCTTACAGAGACCGTGGTGCAGTTTTATTAACATTTTGTACTGTCCCAAAACTCTCCACAGCAATTACCACCAATATCTACTGAACTTAAAATCTAACTACTCACAAACCACAACGGTCGGACTAACAATCCAGCCACAAATATCCAAAAGGCATTATCACTGCAGAAATCTGGTGTCCAGTGTCACCTATGTGGGGCTGTTTTCAGTTTGGCACCTTATTCGAGGCGCTTTGTGACATTAAAGATCTAAAGCTCTCTCATTAGCATACTCAACCAAGACCTTTCTAAAATGATGAATTCACTATTATTATAAAGTTTTTATTAGTGAGTTTGTGGGTTTAGGGAACTTTAACTTTAATGCCAAGGGGCCCCAAAGGCTATGGCAGGCATGCTTACAGAGACCATGTTGCAGTTTTACTAACATTTTACACTTCACAAACTCTTTGTTAAACTTTGGTGTTAAAAAGTGTCTGTTGCGATCTGGGCTGGACTGGGACAAAAAATCGGCCCTGGCATTTTTGGCTTAGACCAGCCCGTCATAATTAGCGTAATTTATGTATGTGTTTCGCGAAGGAATGTATTGTGGAAAACAAATACATAAATTTACACATACTGTAGTTCCAGCATTTTTGTCTACTCATATGTATTTTCTGAATTTTCCTGATATAGCAGCTCAATTCTAATTCTTCAGGTTAAAAGGTGCTCCCTCCTTTAAAAAGCTATAATATGCGTTTGGATCAGGCTAAAAACGGGGCTGCTTTGTGCAACGCATCAGCTTTTGACTCAGTCTTACTGTGGGCATACCTTTTGCTAATAATACTTTTATACACTTTAGTAAAGCTTAAATTGTTTTTATTTATCATTTAGCAGTTTTAAGATCTGTTATTTCACTTGTTTGGGTGTTTTTAAAACATGTTGAACCGCAGCATAGCTACAAATTCAAGCTACTATGCAGCCTTTCAACTCACCTTTAGCCTAAATATCTAAAATGCTATGATGTAGCCCAAAATGGACACTTGCTGCTCATCCAACACTTCTTAGCCCTGACCGTTTGCTATTTTATCAGAAGAAGGTGTTGTTGGTGTATGTGGCTGCCAGAATTTGGAAGGTATGCAAATACCAATAAATACTGATACTAATCAATCATCGTTACTCATCATACTCATGTAACACAGCTAATGTTACCTCCAACACCTCAGAGTCGCTGTGTTATCCTAACGTTACTACCTGCTTACATACACTTTTCCGCTCAGTCTGTCCCTCGGGTTCCCTTTTAAAAGCCTGCTCCTCTGCCTGCCTGCTACTACAACCTGCTGTTGCTGGAGCTCTGCTGTTACAGAGGACGTGGAGGCTACAGCAGCGAACATGTCTGTGATCTTAGCACATTTTGCTGCATCTACAGTGACACTCTTCATCTACAGTGACACTCTTTATCTACAGTGACAATCTTCATCTACAGTGACACTCTTTATCTACAGTGACACTCCACAATCTTTTCGCACATAACTTCTCCGCACCCGCTCTCTGCCGCTTCGGTTTCTCCATGTTGCCTCTCCTTTTAACACACACACTCAACACTGAAACAAGCAAGAGTTACAACTAACCACGCAGAGAAAGTGTCGGTCCCTCTAAATTGCGGCCCGGTCTCTTAAAAAAAAAAAGGCAATGAAAAAAATCCAACAGCATCGGCCCCTGGGGACTGTCGGGCCAGCGGGCAAATGCCTGGTATGCCAGATTACAAGTCCAGCCCTGCTTGTGATTTACTAAACAATTGTAATGACACATTAGCGTTTTGAAAAAGAGCAAAGGGCCGGAACTGTTCTTTTCTACTTTTTACTACTTTGCATATGTATTTATTTTAGTTTCTCTCTTTTAATATGCACTATCTTATGCATGTTAAAAACATTAAAAACACATATTTATCATTTGAAAACCCTGCTTACTAAACTTACTACTACTTGGTATTGGCTTGTGTAAACTGTGGCAGAAATGTCTTAGCCATTGTTTGACGTTCTAGACATAGCTAAGAGGCTCACAATCAAATCTGAGCAGATGTTCATATAATATAATATTTGAAGATATGTGTTTTCCTTGGACACTGATGACATGGTCATTACAAAATGCTGCCTGTGGGTATTTGCATGGAAGATCTTAAGAAGATAAGTCACTGCATTGGCAAGCCCAAAGTGCAAAGTGACAGGAGACTGTATGTGCGTATCATAATAGATTGTGCCATTGTGACTTATTGTTTAATATTCTTTTATGAAGCACTGTTAAATTTTCACCATTTTTCACTATTTCATCAAGACGTAAGCAGAGTCATTCAGAGCTGCTGGGTGTGAAATGCTGGTGTGGAGAAACTTCCCTGCTGAACAAAAGACCATCAGAAACATTAGGACTAAAACCTGACTATTTTGCTTTCTAATGGGAATTAGCTTAATGTTTACCATCAGACACCACTGGTTTCCTGGGGGACTCATTTAGGTGCCTTTAGAAAATCATTAAATGCGTCAGGAATCAGTCTAAGAACACCTGTTTAACCATTACAATCCTTTACACTTTTCAGCCTAAGGCGTTTGTGAATACTAAGTGATACTGTGATCCACATGCTCAGCTTCCCAATCCGCCCTCAGCTTCCCCTAATAAATTAATTTCCTTACCCTAATTAGTACCATGTCTTACCAGAACCCTGTTCATTTTGCTAGCCTTCTCCACAGCAAACACTGACCTGATATGGCACTCTTCAAAGATCTTAAAGATATTACACTAAGTTTTTGCTGGATGTCTGTGAACAATGGAAAATCTATCAAATTTAACATTCCCATTTTTTAACCAGCTACCATTTAAGATATAACTGGGGCAGAATGTAAAATGACTACATAGAGATTCTTTTGAAATGTTTCTCCAAACCCTCTTAATTTCATTGCAAAACATACATCTTCAATTTTTGACATAATTTGGGAATGGCATCTGTCCTTCACATTTAAAGTTAAATGGCGAATTGACCAAAAGTGATGGTCAACCATGGCATTGAATCTAGAACTTTCAATCTTGAATGGAGCTTAAATGGAGCTAGAATCTTGAATTGTCCACACGCTAACCAATTATTTCTTGCAGAACTTTTTAAAACCTGGGGGAAGTTCCATATAAACTGTTTAGAAAACAATAGAAGCTATAAAAAGGGAAATGTTACAGCAGGAAGATGATGCAAAATATTGTATATCTTTCGTGCACAGTCCTTTGCTTTAACCTTTCCTCATAAGCCCAGGCTGGCAAAGCTGGATGACCGCAGATTGACTTAGCCAAGAGGATAATTACCTGTTAACAGAATCTCAGGTGATTTGCTACTTGCCTCAAGAGTCTATCTCTATCTCTCTCCAACACTTAATCAGTTTAAGTGCTTTTATTACAAACAGCTGCATACACTGCAATAAAATGATTAGAATGTAAAATGTGTTCATCTTGAATCTTACTGCGCAACATTTTCACAGCAGTATAAACATATAACATTATACCATATTGGAACATTCTTTCCATAGGCAGCAATAAAGTAAACTGTTACACAGATACTTCTGGGAGCAGCGATTGTTTTCCAGAAACAGCAGTTGAGCATGCTACAGACCTACAAGCTACATCATTCTGGTCTCTTCAAAACATACTGTTCGCCCTCCATACATTGAAACAAAATTACTAAAACAGGCTGTTTTGAATCCATCATGATGGTGATGTCATAAACATGGACATGGATCATCAGCCTAAGATATTTAAGGCTTGTCAATTTGGCCTATAGAAATTTAGCCATGCCCATCCAGCCTGAGGTATGTTAGCCTTGTTCATTCAGCCTACAGCAGTTTATCTCCATCCATTTACTCCATAACTGTTTAGCTCCACCTTTTCAGCATACAGCAGTTTACCTCCATCTATTTACTCCATACCTGTTTAGCTCCACCTTTTCAGCATACAGCAGTTTATCTCCATCAATTTACTCCATACCTGTCTAGCTCCACCTTTTCATCATACAGCAGTCTATCTCCATTTATTCACTCCATACCTGTTTAGCTCCACCTTTTCAGCATACAGCAGTTTATCTCCATCAATTTACTCCATAGCTGTCTAGCTCCACCTTTTCATCATACAGCAGTCTATCTCCATCTATTCACTCCATACCTGTTTAGCTCCACCTTTTCAGCATACAGCAGTCTATCTCCATCTATTCACTGCATACCTGTTTAGCTCCAACTTTTCATCATACAGCAGTCTATCTCCATCTATTCACTCCATACCTGTTTAGCCCACCTTTTCAGCATACAGCAGTTTACCTCCATCTATTTACTCCATACCTGTTTAGCTCCACCTTTTCAGCATACAACAGTTTATCTTCATCCATTTACTCCATACCTGTTTAGCTCCACCTTTTCAGCATACAGCAGTCTATCTCCATCTATTTACTCCATACCTGTTTAGCTCCACCTTTTCAGCATACAGCAGTTTATCTTCATCCATTTACTCCATACCTGTTTAGCTCCACCTTTTCAGCATACAGCAGTTTATCTCCATCCATTTACTCCATACCTGTTTAGCTCCACCTTTTCAGCATACAGCAGTCTATCTCCATCTATTCACTCCATACCTGTTTAGCCCACCTTTTCAGCATACAGCAGTTTACCTCCATCTATTTACTCCATACCTGTTTAGCTCCACCTTTTCAGCATACAACAGTTTATCTCCATCCATTTACTCCATACCTGTTTAGCTCCACCTTTTCAGCATACAGCAGTCTATCTCCATCTATTTACTCCATACCTGTTTAGCTCCACCTTTTCAGCATACAGCAGTTTATCTCCATCTATTTACTCCATACCTATTTAGCTCCACCTTTTCAGCAGTTTATCTCCATCCATTTACTCCATACCTGTTTAGGCCCACCTTTTCAGCATACAGCAGTTTATCTCCATCCATTTACTCCATACCTGTTAAGCTCCACCTTTTCAGCATACAGCAGTTTATCTCCATCTATTTACTCCATACCTATTTAGCTCCACCTTTTCAGCATACAGCAGTTTATCTTCATCCATTTACTCCATACCTGTTTAGCTCCACCTTTTCAGCATACAGCAGTCTATCTCCATCCATTTACTCCATACCTTTACAGTAGTTTAGTTCTGTACATTCAACCTACATGTATTTTGCCCCATCCATCCAGCCTACAGCAATTATACACCGAGCCTATAGCAGTTTAGTCCTATACATCCAGCCTATAGCAGTTTAGTCCTATACATCCAGCCTATAGCAGTTTAGTCCGATACATGGGGAATATTGCTCCTGCAGACAGTTTAGCAGAGTAGCAGAGTAACTGGGGTGGAAGCTGTGGGACAATAGTTAAACCTTGTGCTGTTCCCTGGCACGATAATGGACAGCTGATCAGAAGTCGTTTACATGCACTGTCTTAAGGGCAGAGTAACCAAAAAGGGTTGTTTATTCTAAGGGATAAAGAAATGTTGGAAAGTGGTCATGTTGCAGTTGAATTATAACTGTTATTGACACAAATATAAAAAACAAATATAAGTAAAAAAAGTGCCCTTGTGGTCATGTTATAGCTCCCACAGCTTAATACTATCTTAAGCAGTTGTAACAGAAAACTGTCGCACAGGCTCTGATCAGATTCAACTGCATCCAGATCCACCCCCACCGGCACAGGAGCAATAGCCTGGACCACACCACCAGTTGTCAGTCAACCTTGAGAGATTATTGATTGTGTACACAGCGCATTACGGGCATGCTGAGGAGCACGCTGTGCCAGGCTCATATCGACCCACCACTTTGTACATTTACACACTCGATGCACCTTGAAGTTATCCAGTTTAGTGTCCCGCATCATCACCTGTGCCAAACAAATTGAGCTATTCCTCCAACTCGGCTGTACAGCTACTAAAATGCAGCTAAACCCTCTATAAAATATTCATCTCTGAAACTGAATAACATCTATCAGTAACCACAGATGTACTCTGACACATTGTGGTTTGTAATGAAGAAAAAAAAAGGGGGGGAAGACAAACAGATAAGATGAGGGGTGGCCAATTTCGCATCATATTAAGTCCTAAGATGACTTTCTATATTAAAAATTAGACTTTTTGTGGTCGAAAGTCTTTAATATACCTTAAATTGGAGGGGATGCAATTATATATATAATACGTGGAAAACTCTCCTGATTTTGGTCATTTCATGACTTTCCTCATATATTGTTATACTTGAGTATTGCTGCAGTTGACTTATTTTATTACTTCTTTATTTTCCCAGTATTTTTGTTCCTGAGATTAATAAACATCAGAACTATAAATGAGGCAGCCAGCAATGGTAAATTAAGTTGCTAGATGTTAAAGGTGCCCTGAAGTAGCTTATATTTAAAGATACAAGATACACCAAATACATAACAGCATACAGAATTACATGTACTTTAGATATCCAAAAAAGACCAATAAAACAAAAGGAACTATTCAGATTATATCATGTCCTGACCCTCTTTCTGCACGGATATAAGTCTCTGCTTGGTAGGAGCTAATTTCTTGTACATTTGACTAGAATTAATATATTATACAGATGCCAAAGAAAGCATAAAACATCTTGCCACTTCATTGGAATGCAGTATCAGATGACGCAGTCTAAAAAGGAGGGATTTCCTTTAATATAATGATAACTTCGATATTTCAAGAGTCATTACTTTATAGTTTAAGATAAGTTGCTTATCCTCAGTTTTATGGATGCTGCCTACATACATAATTGTTTCATTTACAGATATGGTTTATTTTCTGCAGCCTCATTTCACACTCTGCTGATATTGTGTGAGGTTAATTGGGAAGTGAAGCAAAATATGCTTAGCGTTGTTTACTGATTTCCAAAGACGCCTTAACAAAGTTCTGACAAAATGATAAAAAAAAGTTGATAAAAAAATGTTTGGTTTGGTGAAGTTGTCTTCTTTAATTTTAGCACTAGAGCCACAAAGCTAATGTAAATGTGGAAGCTTACAATTAGCATTGTGCTAAGTGCCTAATTCATTCACGTGCCTCATAAACCCTATACCTTAAGCACTGCACACTAAGCCCTACACATCATGCCACCAGTCCAATCTGACCACAGAGTTTGACTCCACACATGAAAATAGCTTTTTTAACAGATCTAAAGAGAGGTCTGTGGAGACATTGCTGCTGTAGCTGGGCTCAATAGTCCTCCTACAGGAAGTTGCGTGTAATCTTCAAATCAAACAATGCAGTGCATTATGGGTATCCACTATCCACCAGGGTGCAGTAGTTATATAATGAAGTTTGTTTTGCTTGATTTTTCAATTTTTTTAAGAGGAATGCTACAGTTCTAAAGTCAATGTTGTGACCAATCACAAGACAAGTACAGATGTTGTAAAAATAAACACACAAAACAATTACTAACAAACTATGATTGACCAACATGTTTCTTTACTCACCAACATACTTTAGTAAAAGTAAAAGTAAAATGATTAAAAAAATCTATCAATATTTTACCTCAGTACATGTACTGGAGTAAATGTAGTTACTAACTACCCCTGACCGCTACATAATGGTGGAACACCAAATTAGTATTATAGTGAACAAGGCTAATTTTGGACACAGAATTATGAACTAAAGAACATAGCTAAATTACTGGCAGCCTGAATTTCTATTACTTCTTAGGTACACTAGTATCATAGCGTCTAGTGACAACAACTAGCAATGCAAACTTCAGACACTAAACAAGTCTTGGTTGATTAACTACATTCGGGCTACATAAAGGGCCAACGTCTAATTTCTACCACTACCATTATGAACAATTCTAAGCATTCTTTCACTAAACCACTTAGAACAGCTTTTATTGCATCTTAACCATTAAACAAGCAACATTTGATAGCCCCCAGTGTTGGCTGAGCGCAGCTGAGCATCTTAAATATAACCAAAACTGGACTGTGCAGAAGTACTAGCTGTTAGCTGACCCCTCTCTATTCCCACTGTGGGGATACTCTCTCAGATCCTTCGAGTCCATCTGCGGCTGCCTCGGAGTGACCTTTCTTCAGAGGCTTTGGAAATTCTTCATCTTTTTCTTTGGAAGGTCTTGGGAACTGTCCAAGTGCATTAAAATTTGGCCTTCAAAACAAATAACCAATGATCCATAAAGTGCTGTGAAAAAACAAACAACAGAAACACAGGCTTTGTGTTTTATTTTAGAAACCTTTATAAGAAACTATCAGATGTGTGTAAAGTATCCTGACACCATCCTTTGGTAAAAGTACCGCTACTGCAGTACAAGTAAAGTTTTCAAAACTTTACTTTTCAAAATTTTCAGGTATGGAGTTTTTCTATGTAATGTTAATAAACATATTGAAAAAAAAAATTGTTGAAGACTATTATGCCTTACATTCCCCTGGCATGTACTTCTCCACCATTAATGGATTAAAAACATTGTAGGCAAAAAAACTTTTCACTTTGTGACCTGTTCCTATTTTGCACTTTACCTTAGGCTATCAAAAATGCAGCTGTTTCATTTATTACAGCTGGTATAAAATGTTACAGAATACCTTGAATAAGACTGTATGTACAAACCATTCTTCTCATTTTGAATCCTTTTGGTATAAAATAAAATGGTAAATCTTCAAAGTGAGAGGAGCAATCAACAGAACAGAAGCTGAGGCACTTTAAATAGGAGAACTAGTTACAAAATTGTCTACAAAAAAGTAGACAGTCCTCTAATATATTTAAGTAAAAATATTTAGTACAAATGGAAAACACAAATCTATTAACATTTGAAGTAAAGAAGAACAGGCTATAACCTAACACATATAACCTTTGTTTGTTGCCAAATCATTTGAAAAAGATTTGAACAAGATTGTTTTTTATGTAAACAAATATTTTTTTATCTGTGAGTGAGTACAAATGCAGCAACACACCAGCAGGGTTAATTAGATGTAACAGTAAAAAGTCTTGTAGAATGATGCAGACATACTTAATTCAGTACCATTCTGCGTGTTGTTTGAACTTCCCTTCCTAAATAATTTAGGCATTAAAATAAATATAATTAGAGATAGAGATGCATTTTTTGACTACAAAACAGATGAACAATAATGATAAATAGTTCTCTATAATCTATGGCATGTTCTTGATGATCTATAGCATGTTCTCCATCATCCACACTACTGTGCGAACATCTTAGGCAAATAATAACACACGGTCTTATGTAAAACCACTACTTACTGTATTAAACTGTTAGAATATTTTAAAAATGAAGTGTTTTGCTAAGCAAATAAAAATTTGTTGTCTGGAAAATTTGCTTTTTAACTATGTCCCTAAGTGTCTAAGACTTTTGCACAGTACTATACATCATGTTCCAAACCATCTATACCATATTCCTTTATAATCTAAATGTTCCCTATGTACTTTAGTCTGGCTACTTCTCTCTGTGAGATGTAGATTTGCTTTTATACAGTGCTGTATTGCAGTCACCATAAAGGACATTCAAATATATAGGAATGAACTCTGTAAACTCAGTAATCAATAACACCTATAATGAAAACAGTTACTTTTAGAGTGAATATGAAGAATTATCTTACTGATCTAAAAAGCATGTTCTACTGTTTAACAACATAAAATATAAATGTTACATTTAACTCTGTGTTAGTTTGGGCTGGCTCTAACGCGAGTAAATGGAACTAATTACTATGCTGAGAAAACTGTAATTGTACATAGTATATTTTATATATATAGTGTAAAGCACAGTGTAATGTCCTGATTCAACTGCATCCCTAATGTCTCGACCTTCATGTAAAAACAATGTGGATTCATTAGCCGAAGTCCAGAGTGCTTTATTTTCTTTGACATTTCCTAATGTGATCAATGATTAGTGTGGATTTTTCTCATTTATCTGGGTGTAACTCGCCATTCTGCAGGGCGGTAGCTGGTGTCACTTACAGTTACTGTTGTTATGACTCAAATTATATTAGGCTGTGCATACAAGGTCACTTTGGACACGCACGAGTAAAACATTCATCAGGATTAATAATATACTTGTAATTTCCTAAATTGAAACTTCAGTGTATATGACTGCTAAAGTGATGCTTCCCCTCATGCATGAGTCTAATGCAAAATCCAATATAATATTTGTAATTAGGAGTCTAATGCAAAAGCAAGAAACCAAAACAAACAACAAAAAGAATCTTAAAAATGGCCTGCTCTGTTGTATTTTCATTTCTTGTGTCATTCTAGTGACACTTTGTGTGAGTTTATGTACCCCAGAACTGTCCTAATTCATTTTACTGAAGAATTCCAACCTTGCACTTAATCTAGATGTTCCTCTGACTCTGCCTGTAATACTAAAAAAATTGTGCAAATGAGCTCTGATTTCCCACATGGTATTGGACCATACTTCTGCATGGTTAAGTGGGGTTAAATAAGGTTAAATAAGTGTATATTTGTATTTTTTCACATCACAAAATGAATTTGGAACAGGCTTATTCTCTCTATATATACACTTTATGGACTTGAGAGATTCTGTACTCTGTATCAAAAATTATAATAAATAGTAATAAAAGTGAGGTACGTTCAGTTTTCCATAATACGGGCCCTTTAATGAAGTCTATTTGTTGATGAGAGATTGCGGTAGGGCCTAATGTTTAAAGTGTACTGAGTTATTGTGGAGGGTTAATTGGAGCGAATATGATAAGAGCTGTCCTCTACCCCTGAACTGGTCGGTGTCTGCAGATTAATGTCTCTGCTGTGGCTAAATGCGCTGCTATAAAGCCTTTAACCCTGTATTACTGACTAACTCATGAAACCCATTGATGTTACTGTACTTTACTGTTTTCTGAAACAATATGCAGCTTACTGTCACACTGAGACTAGAGGTCCCTGCATTAGCCAGCCCAGTAGCGGGACAACAGATATGTAGAGAAATCCTGTTAATCAATGTATAGTCCAAATTAAATTATTCCAGTCATCTAATAATGAGAATATAAAAATAATATCCAACAGCTAAAAACTGAAAATTACTAAACTCAATCTAAATAGACGTTCTAAACTAGTTTAGAACAGAAGCAGCCAATTACATTAACAAACATGTGGACCACATGAATTGCCCAGATTTTAAAATAGCCAGACAAAGCCATATCAAAGCAAGTCTAGTGTGTGGTAGTCATTTTTCGTTATGATTAATTCAGATGCTTAGCTATGTGGAACTGTGGACAGGGGCAGGAAACAACATTTAGGCTGCAGACCTCTACACTGGTCCATCCAGGTCCTGGTTATCATGCCACGTTGTGCACACTGTGCTGTCAGTGTGCTGACAGAGACAAACTGAAGTAATAGTGCCACATTTAAAACTCCCTGTACTGGAATAAGCAGTTCAGTGCTCTTTAGGTACTGACAACATCTACAATATGCTCAGAAAAGTGTATATATAAGATATATCAGAGTAATGATAAAATCATATCATACTGCTTACCTCTCGTTTTATCTCTTATTCTTTATCTCGCCCCTTATTTCTCTCTTTCTCTCATCTTTCTGCCTTTCTATTTTCTCTCTATTTTCTCTTTTTCTTCTTTTCTCTCTTACTCATTTTATTCCTCTCCTTTCTTTCTCATCTCTCTTTCTCTCATCTTTTTTTCTCTCTCCCTCTTTTGAAGGAGCAAAAGTCAGCATGAATGGGCAGACCTAAAGACTGAATAGGCTAGTGAATTCCTTTGCAACCATAATGTTCTTGCTACGATAGATTTGAAACAGGCAGTGTTGTGGATGGTGGTGGTCTGTGAGGCCATTAAATACTTGTGGACATGTGGAAGGTGAATTTGTTTAGCACCAACGTTGTGTCTCGACTGAACTACTGACATCGCAAAGACAGTACATTCAAAACAAGCCCATAATTTAGCATATCTTCTATTTACGGACTGTGTAAACCGAATGGAATGTTTTAAACTTTCACAGTGTTTGCAGACTTCATCAAACTATATTTAATTTGTAAAAAGTAATTAAAAAATCTATTTTCCATGAAATGGACCCTTTAAGATTACAGTAATTTAGATTTGTCATTAAGTCAGTATGTACAGCTCCACACTGACTACAGTTTTATTAAGATTTTACCTCGCTTACAGATTTACATGGAGAGAATCACCTCCACATAAAATCCACATCACCAATCTCAACGCCGCCTCTAAAGCGTCCTCATGACATTCCTGACACGGACACTGCAGTGTAAAGAAAGGGGGGGGGTGTCTTTCCCCCCCCCGAACACTGATTAAACTGCGTCCTTCAGCGCCGTCCTCTCTCGCTCTGTCGTATCCAGAGGGAAAATGACACTTTGAGAATGAGCTCAGTAACTAGAGTTCACCAAACACTATTAACCCTCCTGTCCCACCTGGTCACGTGCTGCAGTCAGAAACACGTCAGGAAATATACAGAAAAACTGACTGAGTGGTCAGATAAAGCATAGCGCTCCGATCCTCCAATATATCTTACTAATACACTGAGACTGGATTGTGCACATCACTCCACAAGGTAGACTTCCATTGATTTATGGAATTAAATGTTTAAGATGTAAGCAAAGTGCATCTTCCAAATCAGAATGGTTCACAGTGAAGGTGATGGGAACCAAAAGCTCAAGTTACTACAGGAAATGGTAATAATATGCTCCCTGGTGTCTAAGACATTATTTTACCAATTAAAAAAAATTATTGGCTATTTGTAGAAGTGAACAGACAAGCAACAAATAAACTACAAGTGTGCTGCAGAGAAAAACACACTAGTAATCACAAGAAGCTACATAACACCCAGTAAAAAGCTTTGGCTTTAATTTTGTTTTAACTTCAGCAAACTTGTAGGTGTCTTGTAGCAATTGTTTTAGCTAATAATATAATGCTGACACAGATACAATATTGTTAATAGTGAAGCCAAACTGCAGTGCTGTTTACTTGACTGTGGTGCTGCCTGCATAATATCACATAATGCCACACTTGTGTTTGGTGTTGTTTACACGGCTTCATTTAGCCGAAAAAGATGGCAAAATATTTACTGTTTTGTTAAAATGTACTGATTTACAACATTGAACATGTCTGACTGGGTGTGCAGAGCTGCAATGAGTCTGGATGAGTCTGCAATGAGTCTGCTCTGCCGTGTCACTGGGTCTATGCACCAATGAAGTGGATTACAGCAAACACAGGTAGTTTATAAGGACCACATGCATAACCAAACGTAGACAAGTGTGGGTGGACATGGGTGTAAGGTAAGTGAGGGCAAAATTGGTGCTGTGTTTTGTAAGTGGGATTTGGCAAGACTCAAGATTTTGCAAGTACAGGCAGGTGTGATTAGTGCAGGTGTTAATAAGCAGGTCTATGTAAACCTATAGTGTGCAAAATGTTGTGCCATGTTTTATTTTTTATTGACACAGGATAGTTTAAACTCAGGAAATAAACTGATAGTTTGCATTAAACACTGCAAAAACAAAAAATGCCATAAGCGTGTACAGGATGTGTTCACATTTCCTATTAGACCAACAAAACATGTAGCTTCACCAGGGATGCATTTGACAGTTTCTTAATCCAGATTTTTATAAGCAATAAATTTGATGGTATTGGACCTTCTTCAGTTTTAGACTCCATTACTTGTTAGCTACTCATAAGAAAAACAAGTATGTCTCAGCTGAGACAACATTCGGGGTAGGGAGGGAAACCAGAAGAATTTGATTGTAGGCCTAACTGTCACTGTGAATTGTTGATGTAACTAAAACTACATAGAGAGAGGCAAAGAAAGGGTCCCCGAACAGCAGTTACTGTAGACTGTAGTGTTGCTACAGTGCTGTATTATTGGCACTGATTTAAATGTCCTTGGCCATTGAATGTTAAGGTTACAGTTACATATATGCACTCACCCTCACATACACATTTGGTTTTCTATTAATATCCTCAGAGCCTCAGAGACAAAGTGACGAAATGACAGAAACAAAAGCACCTGAACTGGTGAGCTCTCATGCTGTTCCTGACTCTTCTACTGCTGCTGCTTTGCCTGCACTGTAATAAACAGCTTTATCCTGCGTACACTTGTATACACTTACAGACACTTATATACACATTTATATTCACTGTTTATTAGCATGTATACAGCCTGTCATTGGCAGTAATAACTGATCTGAAAGTGTGACTGAGAGAGAGAAAGAGAGAGAGAGAGAGAAAGAGAGAGAGACATGAAAAACAGAGTCAGACAGAGATAAAGGCAGAAAGAAAGAAAGAAAGAAAGAAAGAGAGAAAGAAAGAAAGAAAGCAAAAAAAGAGCTAAAGAGCAAAATAAGACAGAGACAGATTGAAAGATAGAGAGACAGAGAAAGAGAGAGAGAGAGAAAGAGATAAAGAGATAGAGAAAGGTGAGAGGGAGAACAGGTGGTCTTTGGTTTTATTCCTTGCCAATCATGTTAAAAATATCCAAATGCATCTGATTACACTTTAAAATGATCAGTTCTTGTAAACGATAGAAAACATGATAGGTTTTATTAAAAACAATGTGAAATGCGAAGTGTCCCCAAACTATTGATGGACGGGGTATATGATTATATTGATGAACAGCAGAATAAATAAAACTCTACTGAGCCGAGGAAAGAGAATAAAACAAAGATTCTGGCTGAGTCACCAAGATCAATAAAAAAACCACAATCTCTTTATTATTCTTTTCTTTAAAACTCTGTTTGATGTGCAAAGGTAAAGAGCTTATGCTCTCCACATCCTGGACACAGATCCAGTTAGAACTTAGAAGAGTTAGAACTTCCCAAAATGAGAACATCCTAAATTAAAGCAGCTGATGTCAGTTTGTTTTGTGGAGCTGGATATGTGAGTATTTTGTTTGATACTGTTGTTGCCTTTTTTTTTTTTGGTTGGGTTGGGGTTATTCATATTCATTCAGTGTTGCTACTGATCGCCTGTCTTTTGATATGAGGCCTCAGGTGCTGAAGGGCTTTGTGCCTTTGGAAGCGTGAGCCAGGCTCAGTGCTTTAGAACCTGGAGCTTTTCTGCATGACTGTTAAGCAGGAGCTCTGACTCAGACATTTATTCAAGAATCTGAGTCCAAACATAAGCAAAACTCATTCTGACCGTCTCCCTCCGAGTGTTCATCTATACAGTTCCAGTGAGTACTAACTTACAGAAGCTTTTCTTTATTTTCACTGTGCACATTGTAGAATAACAGCTCAGGCAGTAAAATGAACTGGTGCTGCTTGTTCAGTGATATTGCATGTATTATAACTTTCAGCAGAGGGCGCTCTGCAGATTCTATACGTTGGCACACAGTGTTTCTGGAGCCTTAGCGTTTGATGTTGTCTATGTTTCGAAAACTTCCTTCTAAATCCCTCTTCAGCACGAGTGAATTATTGGCACCCATGAAGGACGAAGCTGGCTGCTGTCAGCTCAGGCTGAGGAACATGATGTCTTGAGGATGATGGATGATGACTTGGTAATTTACTGTGCCTGTAATACTTGTTCATAAAGAGATCAAGGTAATTTCAGTCGCTTGTAACACAAACTGTCTTCTTACTCATATCAGAGAAAAGTACATTTTTCTTGCTTCTTTAAATTCTAATTTAATATAGTTTGTAAACAATGCTAAAGTTTAAAAAAATTTACAAAAATTCAAAGCTGTACATAGAAAAGAAAATGTTAGCTCTCATTTTATCTCATTTAACAATTTATCTCCACCTTCAGTAGCTTAGTCCCACCCAATCAGCCGACAGCATTCTGGATTGCATTCTGATACACAGTCACATAGTCACAAAAAGGTCTTACTAACAAAAACAGCCAGTCTAATATTGTGTGGCTAAATTCTGGTTTGTTTGGTTTTGTTTTTGGTACATAATCCCACAAAGAGCATCATGGATTATAAATAGTTACACGACTTTAAATGTACTTAGAATATAAAACACTGAAAATGTTTAATATGAGCCCTTTAATGGGCAGTAAACCTAACTACAGATCTTCGCTTGTAGGCAACACCAAAACCTAATTCGTACACAGCTGCAGAATCCATATGCTCAGTGGCCTATGTTTTATTGGATGTCACTTTGGAGATGTTTAATTTTAAGCACTACCTACAAGCTTCAGTGAGTTGCTATTAGAAGACCACTACTGTAAATCTGTGTGGGCTTCAGGATTGAATTGACCATTTCAGAAGCTTGTATTTTAATTAAAAGCTCTGGCTTGATTTCGGATCACTTTGACAGCCCGCTGCGGATGGAAACCACGGCACCCTGGCGCCAAAATGATGGTGTACACCATCACCATGGAAACGGCTGGCAGGATTTCCCATCGAGGGCAGCATGATGCATGAAAGTCTCTGCACAGAAACACTTTATTCAGACAAACTGGCAGCACACATTTAGGGGAATCTCCCCTGTGAAGTACAAAAAACCTCAGAATTAAAGGAACACACTTCAAACAAAAGGTACATCACTTGTCAAATGTTTGGGGACAAAAATGGTCACAAAAACCTCATTAGATTCCATGATTTATGACTTTATTTTATAATACTGCTTTATGATAAACTAGCATTGCTTCATATTTCCGGACGTGGAAAATATTTTATTTCCTTTATTTTCTTTTAAATATTTATATATATTTTTTATATTATTGCTGTGTATAAAAGCGAGTCTGAGAAGCAGACTCAAATTAATTTGTAGGCTTGGATGCTCCATGTTATCACAGTAATGCACACTCTGCCACCACACCGCTGTGGTTATTCTTGCATTGGAGTTGGCCCGGCAAAGTCTAATCCTGAGAGTCAGGTGGAACAAATTGGTAGATCCACCTTTGCAAGCTACACTGGACCAGGATGTTTCAGAGTGATACATTTTTACATTCTTATCTCCCACTGTGTTGTAAAAGGGTGTGCCAAGCTTGAAGGAAGGTGATAGGGTTTGCGTTACAATATGACATCAACTTGTAACAGAGAAAAAGGCTGGAATCCCAAAGAGGTGTTTCAGGCCGCTGAGAAAAGTAGTTTCTTTGAGAGGCAGTTTCTCCCTCAGGTATGTACTTTGGACTTTATTTCTTTGCAAATGGTTTACATGCACAAAAAGCCACACAACACACTAAAGGTGATTAGTGATTTTGCACCATGTATGACCATTTAAACCGATACTTGATGATGTATTTATTGAACTTCAAAAAAACAGAATGTTAATTTTATGAATGTTTGTGCAACATTAACAGAAGAATGAAATCAGCATTTGGGTATTTGTTATGTTTCAGTGTTACAATTTCCTCGCTGTCCAAATAAAAACAATATCTGCTTTTTTATGCTGGGGTTGTGATGCATAAAACACAAATATAGCCATTTTATTTACTATTTAAAACCACCAGTTTATGCCTGATATATGTAAATGATCTACGTACTGGTTGGAATGTACTCATTTAAGCAACAATCCAGGGTGAAACACTCCTTCTAGCTTCAGTGTAAATGGGTGGGTCTAAAATGATGTAGGGTGAATAAGAGAATATTTGTATTGTATGTTGTTTTTTGTGACATCACAAAAACAGTGCATTCAGTATTTTGAAACCTAGTTTCCAAATATTGTCTGAAGTTTCCCTATAATGTCTTTAACACAGCAGGGGGTGGTGTGAGCACTTTCCTTCCCTACAGAAGCTACAGAAGCTATAAAGCGGTGGGCAGATATAGAGTTGGTGGCTGGCTGTTGCTATGACTTTCTGAGGTATTGACGGGGGGCTGACCTTGAGCGAGAGGATGCTGTGCCCTGTCGTTTCATGCTCGATTTACTTTAATTTATCCAAATGAGTGTGAACACACAGGAGGGCTGTGACATTTTTGTGGAAGACTTCATAATGCAGTGTTGCCAGATTTTATCCTCATAAACCTAAAACCTAAAAACTGGAAGGAATACTAGTGCAGCTCTATTAATACTCATGTAGTAAAACCAGTGCTCAATTTGAGAGATGATGCTGATAACAACAAAAACAAAAATCACTAAAATCATTCCACTTAATGATTTCACATGTCATTGTTGTTTGCTTTATGCAAAATGTTTGTGGTCTAAGGTCTGTGATTATACCCTGTTGTATATCTTACATGTGCTTTGTCTTGTGTTAAAACAGCAGGTCTTTCCACAGTTGTTTGGATCCAGCATTGATCCAGTAATGTTTGATATTCCATGATGTGGACCCTTACAGAGCTGCATTGCAGAGCAGGAGAATGATATCTTCGGAATAATACATATGAAAACTTTTGCTGATGAAGAATTTGTCCATTCCTACAGTTCTTTCTGTTAATAAAAATGACTAAGGGCCCATCACTGCTTTATATCCTTCCTAAAGATAGAATCCCAATCCTATTACAATTATCCTGAAGCGTCCTTAGTACGGACAGGCTCTATGAATACAAACTTCCTCTAGCTGGCCTTAGTCAGTCTCTCCTCTGCCAGATGACCCTTGTGTGCTCCTGAACTTTTAATCACTGCTGAGAAAGCAGTAGAGTTCAAACAGAGAAGAAACTAAAGCAAGGTGCCAACTGCCATTGTTTTGGATCTGTTCTCAAGCTCTCACACCAGTGACATAACTTTAGGTTGAACACTGATTGTACTTTTCTTTAGTGGTGCAGGAGCCACCAGAATGCTATCAAAAGCTATCTTTTGGAAATCTGCAATATTATAAGTTAGAATGAGACCAACACTATGGATGCCAGTATCTTCGCTTACTGATAGTTTTTATCTATTGTGATTGTCATTCAAGTCAGAAAATCTAAGTATGTGAAATCATGCCACAGGATGTATAAACCTTGACCTACCGAAACATAACCAGAACTACCAAATCGTGCCAAACCTACTCAACCATACAAACTAACAAACCACATCAGGAACTACCATCTCATATCATCAACTACCAAATAACAACAAGAACTACCAAACCAGAGCAAAAAACTACTAAAACTACCCAACCATACAAAACTAGCAAGAACTACCAAAACAGCGAACAAACTATAAAAAAAATCTACCCAACCATACCAAGAACAAAAATTCACATCTCTGAAGTGTGTTTGATTTTCTTCTGTTTCAATGTGTATCATATCATAGCCTGCTGTGCTTAAACAGTTAATGTGAAAGGTGTTGTAGAATTTAATTAAGAGGGTCCTCACTCTGTCAGTATAATTTAAGCTGTGTCATGCTAACTAGTGGCTATGCACTGCTATTTATCAAATTTGACTATCCATTATTGCAGAGTTCTACTGTTATTAACTATTCATAATATTTATATCTTATGTTTATATTTACATTTATTTATAATATATACCACTGTAATAACTATTTATAATTCTACAGAATACAGTTCTACAGAACTCCTATTACTTTGGTCTGGTGCGGTTGACATATAGAAATCATGCAATATGTCATTAATTTCAAGATTTCTTTAATTCTCATGCATTATTACTGGAATACTGCAGCATGTCAGGTGGTGAAGCGGGATTGAGAAAAGATAAAAAAAAATAGGTACCGGTTTCGACAGGCCCTAAAAAATCATATCTGGTGCAAGCTAACACAATAGCCACTACCTAATGCTAGTCTTTATGATAACGTACACCCGGTGTTGCCTAAAATAAAAATTAAATAAAACAGGAAAAAAATTTAAAACAATAAAATAAAACAATTTCCAACAAATTAGATGTGCAATGGTCATGATTTTTATTACGTACAATGTAATTTTGACCTGTCTGTTTCGATGTTTCAGGACCCTGTTTGAACTCTTATAAAAATTCGAAATTTTTGTAATTCTCTAACAAAAATTCACAACAGTGGCATGTCTTTTTTCATAAAACATGAGAACAAATGCAAACTGCCCTCTGAGCAGTGGTTCTTTCCCTCAGGTTAATGTGTGGAGTACTTCTAGGGAACAAAAATGCATCCTCTGTTACTATGTGTCATCAAAAATCATGCTTTCGCTTGGTGATTAGCTTTCTCTCATTTTTCGACATGAACAAATCCAAAAAAAGAGACTATTGAGAAACACAGTAGTTTTGCTCAAACTGTGTGTGGTGAGAATATTGCTTATGTAAGCTCTACCCAAGATGAAGTCTGATTAGTTTAAATCAATGTTTACAAAATCCATCGGCCATTCACTGGTCCCTGTAAAGTTACTCACAGCACATACTTTGCATGTGTGTTCCTACACAAGCAAGATCAACCTGTTTAGAAGAAATGATCCCGCAGCACAGTCTGCCTGAAACACACACAGCTCTTCACGTAAGACGCAGCACAGGCCTTTGATGCGTGTTTAGGTGTGTGTGACTGTGTGTTTGTGACAGGTGCAGCCAGACTCTTTCGTGTACTCGCTCGCCAGCCAGGCGGAACAGTATAATGCTCTGTTGGTGCAGGGTGGCAACAGGAAGTTCCGCCACTCACAAACCTCTGAGGAAAATTAGGTCTAGGGATGAGTGACAGGGACCACAGCGGCTCTCACGAGAAGTGCTTCAAAGAGATGCAGAGTTTAACAACCTCCCTTCATCTTGTCCCAAATATATCAACCAAGACAAACCAAGACTACTCATCAAGTTAAGATCCCCTGTAAAAGTTATTAAATGAAACAAGCTTAATATAAAACCAGAAGAAAAACCACACACACCAACGACTTCTCTGCATTTTACCAATCACATAGGCATACACAAAACATTGCATAAACATGAATGTGTGTTTTCTCTTTTATCCCAGCTATCCCACTGAGTGCAACATTCTTAAAATAGTATAGTTTTGGATAGCTTTAAAATGAAAATTTACTAACTCTACCAGAAGGTCTTGGGAAGTGAAATTAGGGATAGGGTTCTCACTCACTCACTGCGTGAGGGTGCTGGAGCCAATCACAGCAATCATTTTGGTCTCTGTGTAGAAACCAAGGCTCTGCTTTCTACCCAGCTAACACACAACAGTGCCTATATTCTTACAAAATTGCTACAACATTGTCAATAGGTGGTGCTTATTACATATGAACAAGGTTGTCACAACGTTGTCACAACATCTCTTCTAAAAAAACGACCTGTCGACAACTTAGCAAAATGGAGTGCCATGCAGATATAATGTAATGTATAAAGGATTCTAGGAGGTTGTGACAAAGTACTGACAACGTTACCACTACATTGTCATAATGTTGTCAGATAACGTTGAGACAATGTTGTGAGCGCTAAAACACTATGGCAGACTCATGTCAACATCAAATTACATGACACTGAAAGTAATCAACTGTCCCATTTCCCCAATTTTTTCTCATTCTCTTCACTCATAAAGCTGCCTTCCTTTCCACGATTACTCCACGGTTTTCCAGTAAAGGAACAGAAGCAGTAGTGAGGGAGAGGAAGGACAGACCCATTAGCAAATGTTTCTGGACGCAGCCTGGGCTTCACACCGGCATGTGTGTATGTATATCTACGTGGAAATGACAGCAGATCCTGTACTGATTTGCCTTCTAACGCCTTCCTTGACTACCGAGTGTTTGAATTACTGCATAACGTTATGTCCACTATAGTTTTTTAGCTCCAGTATGAAAACTAAAGAAGCAGACTTGTCCTGGATGATTAAGAGAAGTGAGTTTTAAGAGAAAATTGTAAATAAATTGATTTTTGGCCAAACTATTTCTTCAGACCTTGGCAATCTAATTAGATTTCTTTCCAGCAGTGGAGAAACAGGTTCTTCCCTCAAACAAGCTGTAGGGAATGCAGACAGGTTTACAAATACATGCAGGGAGAAGACGAATGACGCGGGCTGATGAGACAGAACGCGGCCTCCATTTCAGCAAGATAAATAATGTGCTTTTCACTTGTTTATGTGCAAACGTGACAGCCTGGTCTGGTTAGCAGAACGGCCTTATTTGGATCGCCAACACGGGAACATACGCATTCACTCGCTCGTCACTGGGTGACTTCAGCCAGAATACTGTAAAGCCATGACATTTTTTACAGTATGAATCTTTAACGCAATCTGGATGAACGTCCCACCATGCAGTCTTACCAACAGTAAAGGGGGCGTCCATATATGTAGTTGAGCAGGAAATTAGAGCTGAGCTAGTCTTTAGTGTTAGAATTTAGCATGTGCTTCATCATCATGGTTCTGAGAAAGCTCTCAGCTCTCAGCCTTTCTCTGCTCACTCACAGGTAGTTAAAGGGAGAGAGAGAGAGCGAGCGAGCGAGAGTAACGCTGAGAATGAGAATCAGCTCGGGTTTTCCCCCGCAATCTCCCGGGACCACCCACAACACGCACTTCTACATCTTAGAGAGAGAGAGAAAGAGAGAGAGAGAGAGGGAAGAGAGAGGAAGAGAGAGAAAGGAGGGGGTTGGAGGAGAAAATGAGTGAGACAAGAGAAACAGAGGGAAGCATAGGAGCGAAGGAGCAAAACAGAGAACAGAAAGAAAGAGAGAGATAAGGAAAAATAGTGTGAGCAAGAGAGTCAGAGGGGGAAGGAGAAATAGAGTGAGAAAAAGAGACAAAATGAAATAAAGAGAGAGGGACAACTACAGAGGAGAGAAAGAGAAACAGAAAATGTAGGGGGAGAAAGAGAAAAAGGGTCAAAGAGAAGAAAAATTGACGAGAAAAGAGAAATACAGAAACAGAGAAAGAGAGAAAAAGTCAGAGGAAGAACATGAAAAAGAGCAAGAGAAAGAAAAGCTATAACCCTGAAAAAGCGAAGAAGAGAAAGAAAGAAACCAAGAGAAGAGTGAGAAAAAGAATAAAAGAGGAGAGAGAATGAGAGAAAAAAGAGAAGGAGAGAGAGATTAGAGAGGCATATGTAAATAAGAGATTTTGCCCGGTGACTCGTCTGTATTGGAAATGTGTAGGAATCGGTCGTATTTGAAAGCGCTGGCGTTTGAATGTGTTTGCTTTGCTGTTCTGTAGTTCAGGACAGTGAAAGGTTCATGCTTAGCGCTGTGCTAGTGCTGCTTCCGATCCATTTATTCAGAGTGAGAACACTTACAGCATGATGTAAGCCATTTAGAGATTAGGTTACTATCCTTATCGCTGGATCTGTACAAATGCAGTTACATGAGTGGAGTTTTCGGGGCACGCCGCGTTTTTCCCTCCAGACTGATCTGAGATCAGGAAGCCCTCCAGACTGCATTATGAACGTGAGGAATTAGCGAGGCTTAAGCTTAGCCTCAGTTATAAACACTTCAGGGCAAACCAGTGCACCGGTTTACAGAAGGTAACCACAATTTAATCTACAAAACTGGGTTTCATGACTTCAACAAACATTCAGTACATAATTCTTTATGATTTAATACACGTTCAGCATTCAGAAATGAAATGAAACAGGAATTTATTTCCTAGATGGACTGGGATTATATATCTATAATATCTGTAATATACATATTTAATTTAGACTGCTCACCAGGAACTGCATGATATAATGCAATATTTTCAATCCCAGATTTAGAAATGAACATTTATAAGAACTGCAGTATTATTTATCTATTTATTTATTTATTTATTTATAATTAAACGGTTAAATGCTACATTCTACAGAAACCTATTAAGTATGAATTGTTGACAGTCCACTATCAAAAGCTTCCTCACAGAAAGATATGAAACCATTATTATGTATGATAATATTGAGCATTTTTTTCAAATGCATTGATGGTGGAGGGGTACAAGGCTAAGTAGTCCTGCAAAAAAATAAAATAAATAAAATAAATCTACCATGGCTGGTAAGTTTATTTACATTGAACCATTTCACATAAAACCAAACTGAATTTGTATCAAACAAGTTCAACAAATTCAACAAAAATCTAATGTATCCAGTATAATATATCCAAAGACTGATACATACATGTACAATTTCCCTTTAAACAATACTTGGAAGATCTTTGCTGATTCCATGTCGGATGTGATAATTTATAACTTCATTTTATTTACCATCTTCTATTTACCTTAAAGAATCTCTGATACACCTGTCAAAATTCTCCCCAGTTAACAAGGCAACTCTGAGCAAGTTCGACTTTTAAAGTCATTCGACTGAAATCAACCCCCACATCCTGATGCACGAATGTCAGAGAATCAACTCTTTTTCTATTGTACTCCCTATTTTTTCCCTTCTGTACCCCAGATACAGACAGTAAGCTAGGACATGATTCGTGTGTGAAGTTTGCTTCCTTAGTTTTAGCACTGGAGCCACAAGGCTAATGTAGCTAGAGAGAAATAGAAGCTTCTTTGCATCACACAAACTAGCACAGTGCTAACTGCATGCCTAAATCATTGCATTGTTAAGTGATCTCTAATAGATTTGATTATGAGGTTTCTACAATTAGCTATGTTAGTCTACCTTAGTTCATGTTTATAGGTAACAGTGTGTCAGACAGAGCTAGAAATCACATCAAGTCTATTAGAGATTATTGAACAGATGCTTCGAGGCCAGTGTGGCATTGGGCTGCCTGGAGAAAGCTAAGCAAAAAGCCAGTAGGCCACCAGCTTTGCCATTACTGGAACAACAGGACCTCTTGCTAATGCTAATTGAAACTAAAGAAGCAAATTTTAGGCACCAGGCATGTCCTGGCTGATCATCACATTGGGGGTGAAGGGGGGGAAAACTGTATAATCTGTGTACAAGTATGAGCGATCTAACAGAGATGCATCGCCAGTTTCCTAAGGAGAAAAACGCTCACAGTAATGCACAGAGTGATGTTTAAATGAGTAATATAGATGCTGGTGTTTGCCTGCAGGGAAGACTGGCCACACTGGCTGCTTTTATAATACTCTAACACTTGACATGTCGTGCAGGGGGTGTTGTGGGGGGCAGACTGCACCGTTGCCCACACATGCACACGGTTTCTTCATCAGTAGGTACTTCCTCACTCCATTATAACCTTTACCTGTACAGTTACATGCTCAGCTTAGCTACACTCTGGCTGTGTGATGCGGACAAATTACCACTTTTTGTGATTTCACTGCTATAGTGCTGAAATGCCTGGCAATAAATACAAACAAACATGAATACAGCAAAAAGTAATAATAAGCAAGCAGTAAGAATTTCTTGTTTTTGTGGCACTTATTTTTGAAACCAACTAGAAAAACAAAGTTGGTTCCAGGTTCACTGCTTACTCTTGTTATTTACAAATACCGATCAGGTGCATTTATCTGTCACTCGTGACTACTTTTCTGTATCATTTGAAAATGTTTAGTGTCCTTTACAGTGTGTGAAACTAGACCAATAGAAATGCTCCAAAATCAATAAACCTCTTTAACTTTACTTACATTGAAAGTTAGGAACACTTCTACTGTGAAGTTACCATTTTGGAGATACTTGTTTTTATGTGGACAGGTTTGATATAATGTATAATACATTATAATTCATTATCTATATGATTGGATTACGCATGTTCACTATTCTGAAAAAGTGTGTGCACTGCTGTCCGGCCAAACCGTGGTGCAATACCTGAATGTTGAACCCTTCAGTGACAGGGTGGCCTCAGTGCTATAAAAAGCATATGCAAAGCAGATTGCACCGAGAAAGAAAGCGCAGGACACACAAGAGCACACAAAGACAAGGATTGATTACATCTCCAGTGAAGCGCTGGCCGTTGGAGCTCAGCCTTATCAGCCCTCAGCAGCAATAAAGACAAAAAAGACAACCCCCCCCCATCTGTGACAGGCCACCTTTAGCCACACAAAAGCGCAGCGGTCATTGTGTTAGCTTGCCCCAGCTTAAATAATGCAATGCCTGGGCGATGAGAAGATTGCTGCCTTTCATTTGCCATGCTTCGCAGTTTCCTGGGAGGCACTAATTAGTGTCAAGAGCAAATTTGCTGTTGCTAATGAGCCTACAAGCTGCAGCAGCAGCAGTGTGAGTAAAAAAAAAAGAAAAAGAAAACCGGACACATTCTCGTGGGTCAGTTTGGACAGATACACTCTGGCTTTTTAACGATGTAACTGTCTTCAAAGCATGTCTCCACTCTTGTAGCTGCTTTTACAGAAACATCACCAAAATAAGAACCACTTGATTATTCAGAGCTCAGAATCCAGTGACCTGTAACTCCACTTTGACCTGTATTTCACAAAAACAACACAAAGTCAATATATTTAAGGTTTTATTTTATTTATTTCATTTTTTTTCATGACTTTCACACAGTCATGCCTGTTTTGGGCTCTGTTGATCATGAATTTTGTTCCATGATACCACAAAAAATCTGAACTGAAAATTTAGATCTGAAAGAGACTGAATAGATTTGCGTCTTCAGAGGTGAGCAAATCTACGTTTCTAATATTGTTTTTATTGTGTTTAAATGCTATTTGTTTAAACTTCAATTGTGCTATCCACCCTATCTCCGCACGCATCTTTTTGGGGACATTTCAACAGTTTTACAGCATGAGGTTCTCACGCCTCAGCTTTCACGCTTTACTGCTCGCTAGCAACTCAACATTTCAGATGGCAATGCCCTAATTAATATTAGTAATTAATCTGAATCTGGATCTGGTTATGCAGAACAAATATTTTAGTAGATAATATATTAATACAATAAAGTACTGGCAAAAGTCTGATACTGGCCAAAATCACTGGTCAGATTTCAAATGAATCAAATGATTTTCAATGAAGCTTCAAAGCCAGGGTCTGTCACAGTACATGGGGGAGGGTCCCTGCTGTAATCTATCTTCATCCATTATACGCTTTCATTCCAACGTAGATAAGTGTCATGAGGGTTCTCCACTAACATTAGTCTTAGTCAAACCTATGCATACGGTGGTGTGCTTTTTACATGACAGTATTATATGACCGTTTTGATTTGATCACCTGGTTTACCGTGTTGCAATATATGGCAACATATTTAATTGTAACCTCAAATACATAGTAAACTGTGGTGGTACAGTTTGTACAGTTGAATGAAAAGATATGTAACCCCATTCTAATCCCTTAGACCTGCACTGAATAAATGTTTTTTTTTTATGTTCAGTATGAAGCACCCTCATCTACAGAGTGCATTCATTCATTTACATTTATTCTCAGACAGACAGATTTATTCACCTGAATTACACTCTGATCCTGAGAGTTTATCAGCTCAGGACAGATTCTTTCTCTCTTCTACTCTGTGAAATTGTCCCTTTCAGGCATGAAAACAAAAGACTAAGTCTAAAAGTAAAACAATTACAATTAAATTTTTTTCACACAACAGACCAAACTAATCGATTTACGATAGACACGTGGCAGAAAAGTTAAACTAGACAGAGTCACAGTATGAAAAAAGTTCATATCTTGTGCAGTTTATGAGCAATCAAGCAAAAAAAGAATGCACAAACAAAACAGTGAAAAATAAATAACAATAAATAAATATTAGTGAATAAATAAACAGTGAATAAACAAATAATGAATGAATAAGTAAACCACAAATTAAATAAATGTGCACATATTTGATACATAACTTTGGATGAATAAATATTTAGTGCCAATTTTAAATTCGCCACTCAAATAAAATGTAGAAAGAAAACTCACACGTCAAAAAGTCCACAAACTGATACATAAAGGTTCATGTCCTTTACCAGCAGAGCCTCTGAGGTTGCGTATTTTTCAGTGTGTCTACGTTTTATATCCCACAATCCCCTGCTCACCTGAAATAAAACTCACTACCAATATATCAGATTGCTTTGTGCATCATCTCAGATTAGCGCGCCACAGAACAATCTCTATTCTTGGTCAACAGAATGCAGACGCTGGATTACAATAAAATCTGCTGATCTCTCGCACACACGCGGACGGCTCCACCTTAAAAATATGTCCGGCTTATGAAAGCATGTCGCACCAGAATGCGGCAACAGCTGGAGATCCTACAACATCAGACTCACTACTGATACACCACACATCCCAATACATGTGCTTTTTGGGTTTAAGGCTACTCCACTGTTTTAAAGACACAAGCTCAACTTCCTGATTATATATATACACCCATCGGCCACTTTATTAGATGAAAATGAGATACACTCGTTGTCCACTCTTTCCAAAACAAAGATAAAAACGAGTTTCCATTCCACCATGATGATGCAGTTACATTCTGGCACCTGCAACTGCTGCACCATTTCAGGTGGATAGAAGAATTTGAATAAGAATCTGGTGATTCCAGACAGCCAGACAGCTGAGATGTAGGCTCTAAAAGAGGGGAACACAACACAGCAAACTGTCGTCATCAAAGCCAAAGACATACTGCCATGTAACATTAGCAGTTAGCATTTTCTTGAAACATGTTTCAGTGTTTGTAGTAAAAAAGCATTGTTAATCCCTCATAGCTTTTGAAGGTGGATGTCTGGTTCCTATTATAACCAGTGACTCTACAACAAAGCATGTACACCTATAGAACTATTAGAACTATTAGACAACTCAAATAGTTTTTTAAAGTTAAAAAATGGGTCCTCGTTCTGTGTGCCACTCTATTTACAGCATAATTACCTTTACAAGAATAAGATGGTAAATTATTATACAGTCAGATACATCAGTTGTTATTGAACTAATTTCTCAAGTAGTCTACATAATAATGACATAATGAATGTTATATCAAAATACGAAGGTAAAGTCAAAATGGCTGTTTAAGGAACGTAAAGGTCATTTAAAGAGCCTTCAGAATGGTTGATGTAGCAACAGCTCCAATATACTAGAACCCTTTTTTGTTATGGGTGTGTGGATCATGCTATAGTGCATTAGAACTAGTGGTGGGGGAAAAACACAATCATAAACATTTTACTATTACATATTACACAATAAACATATTACTGCAACATATAGAGCAGCAATATTGTGTTTTAGTACTGGAATAATAAAATCAAATACTATTACAGAAATTAAAGTAAATATTTAAAATTATAGTTCATTGAGACTTAAGTATTGTGATAATAAGGTATCGTGGGTCCTTGTGATTCCCACCCTTAATTAGAACATTTGCAATTACAGTACAATTAGCATAAATTACATTATGCATGCGTAAGTTGCAATGTATTACGTATGTGCTTAGACCAAGAAGCACTGTAAGACTTGATGAGTAATTATAATGGCAGATTCGTGTGAGAGATAATCTAATTTCATGCCACTAAAGACTACCATAATTTGTTTGTCTGATTGGCTACCTTGTATTACGCATGTTTCAAGTATATGTTACAAAACTCAACAACTTTAACTGCTGTAGATTTTTGTGTTGATATGTTGTTTTTTTTGACATCACAATATCAGTAAACTAAAAACAGACAACCTTATTTGAGTTTAAGAACTATATGCATTGAGAAGTGAAAGGTATGTTTTAGTATTTATGTTCTATCTACCTCAGACTCCTTAATTTCAATGATTCAGGCTCATTCAGCATTAGTGCACTTATAATGGTCAATTGTATTTACTATGTGGGTTGTACAACAAAATAAACATAATGAATTACGTATGCAGTGTCTTCTTTCTTGGAATTAGATACAGACACAGACAAAGTATCGGCCTTGACCCCCTCACCACAGGCCAATGTCTACAACATCTGGCTGAGGGGGAAGGTAAGAAGATTAATTGAAAGATTTGGATTTCTTTCATTTTGACCCAACCTTAGACCCAAGACCATCACCCGCCCCCTTCCCCACACAGCAGCACTGCAGCAGCCCATGCAACACAGGAACAATTTCAAAACAACAGATTTACAGCACACACACCACACACACACACACACATACACACACTAGGGACAAAGCTTTATGAAAATTATTTTCACATCATTGTCTGATTTTATTAGAACTGTATGCTAATATGGAAAAAACCCTACTGCGGGAAATATAATAATGTCTTGAATATTTTTATAATTGTTTCAATATTATACATATAATTTAATGGTCTTTTTCAGAAATAAAAAAAAACATTCATATAGGTTGATGTAAGTTCATTTGTTTATTTATATAGTTTAATTCTATTTATTTATGTAGCACATTTTCTATACAAGGGCAACTCAATGTGCCATATTAGCATGAATTATTTATAATAGCTAATAATATAAAAAATTAAAACATCCAGACAAGAGCTTTTATAATTAATACTAACTTTGAAATCATATTTTTGTCAGTTGAAAAACATATTTGCTTAGAGTTAGACTAGTGCCTTTAATATACTTCATAATAATATAAGAGGAAGTCAGAGGGGAAAAAGACAGCTAATGAGGCATGGGGCTGGAAGTTTGCACTGAAGGTGAGTGTCTTTTCCTTTGGTTCACTCTATCTCACACACACACACGCACACACACTCCATGTGAACATTCTCCCGGCGCACAAACGCCCCCTCACAGATGCACAAACTGGCAACAGCACAGCAGAACCATCTACAGCTTCTACAGCCAACACAGTGCAGCACTGAAACGCTCCATTCTGGATCATCTTTAGATTCATAAACAGATCAGAGGATTTAGAAATGCTCCTCATTACAGCTAGTTTAGATAAAGACACTTAAAATGCTAATTTTAATGACGTACATGTCAATTCACGGTCAGTTAAAATTAACCCTGAATGTAGGTATTGTGATATAAACTGAGTCGTCTTGTATAATTTCTTATTAGGTTATATGAATACATAACTCTAAATGTTCTAAATGCAGAAAAGCATTCTTACCAGCAAAGCTTGTTCAGGAACATATTAGTGAGCAGAGTCTGAAGAGGTCGACGTTAATGTGAAGCAATAGAACTGCAATATGGTATTTTGTCTATACTGCGCTGCTGTAATGCCCATAAAGACGGTGTCTGATGTGTTGTATTGATGAGCTGTAAGCAGCAGGATGTTCTTCACAGGCGCATCCCATAAAAGTAGAACTGCTTATCAGCTTTCTGCAGGAACACAAGGTCACCCAGACTGTGCAGCTCACTCTCCAGCATGGTACAATTAGTTAAAACTCCCAGCGACATAAAGCCACAAATTTGAACACCCCCAGCTGGAGTAACAACCGTGCAGCATGAAAGGTTTTGGGTAAGAGGAAAAGGGAATGAGAGGGAAAAAACAAAAGAAGAACTTTCATACATAAACTTGTCGATTTGACAAAAGTACTGATATGATGTGGTTGGTCATTGCTATAGAATCCCAGGTGTTAAGGCTAGCTTCCTCACAGTAAGCAGTCCCAACTTGCCTGATTACCGTCTCCGACATCTGTCTGCAAGGACGTGTGTGAGTCTGTATGGTATGTCTGTGAAGGGCAGTGAGAGAGATGTTCTTTGTGATTTCTTTTGTCCTATGTGGAATTTTCTGGACATCAGCATTTATTTTCTGCAAGAAAACACGGTACAAAAACTGTACATGTAAAAAATCTATGATTCTGGTTCATGTAGCTTAAAAACTATAACAGAAATAAGAAGGAAGAGAAAGAAAGAAACAGTGACAGAGTATGGGACATAAAGGGACAAAAAGAAGAGGGGATGAGAAAGGCGGGAGATAGAAAGAAAGGCTTAATGATTACAAAGAATTTAAAAAATACCTGCGTATGATAGTTTCATTCTTTTTTATTTAATAGAATCTGCATCCTTGTGGTATTTAAAGTCTGTAAGAACTGCAGAAATATTAACTTATATTTTTAGGTTGGGCTGAAAAAAGGATTTAATGCTTGAAATGATGCAGTCAGGTTTGTTTTCTCCTGTCAAGTGAAGTGAGCTCTCCTATTGGTCAGCACTTCAGGAGCTGGAGGTTTTCAAGCATGCAGTAACACTTCACTCATGGAACCGACCAATCAGACCAGTCAGTTGTTGGAAAAGGAAAACAGCAGCAGCAGCTTTATGCAAACTGAGTCTCTGAAACAGATACATACAAGCTTAAATATAGATATTAATGTTTGTTACAAGAGTCAAATGTAAAATACAGCATGCTTTTCACAATATTTAAAAGTCTGTGTTTAATCACCAGAGTTAGCTTAGTGCTAACATACTATTTGAAATCCCATAATGTCATAGTGACAGTTTGCAATTCGCAAAAGTTTTTGATAAGACAGCAAAATTTAAACTATACTCTGCCAATAAATGCTTAAGTAGTAAATTTAACTAGCACTACATTTTCTATTTAAGGTTAAGCTAGCAGATGAATCAGGGGTGTTGCTAAGCCAGTTTTAGACCAAACGCTAACCTGGGGAAGGTGCAGCTGCTGCTGTTGGTGCTCTAATCCAATGCTGCCTCGACTAGAAATTGACCAAAATAACAGAAAAGAAGAAGACTTTCCCCTGCCGTTTAGTTTTAGGAAAAAGTGTAACCCCCCACCAATCAGATAAGTCCTCGTAGGTTGCAAGCCAATCATATCAGACCTGGAGAAGGGGTGTTGATGACTAACAATGGTCTTCCACAGATTACAATAAGATAATGTCACACAGTGTTAATCATAACATTTTAATATACCTCCATTACTCAAACTGTAGATATGCAGCGAGGTGAGATTTTTTCTTGTTAAACCATGAACAGACTGATCTGTCGTTAAGCCTTGACTTTTTATAAATCTGATATTAATTTAAAAAATAAGTGCAGAGATAGAGAGAAAGACTGAAGACTGACAGAGCTGATGGAGATTAACCTCTTTCTGCTGGCCTTTTCGTAGGAGTTGAACAAATATTAAATTTTTTTTATTTGAGAGTTATATGACGAAAGGTCGAGATGACACTGACTAATCGCTGATGACATCATGAATGAAAGCACAGAAGACGGGAGTGATTTGCAGGCAACTTTAAAAATCCAACATTATGACAAATCCCAACTCCACAGGCTGGTAGGGCATGACGTGCCCTTTCTAACAATTGCTTTGCAAGCCTTCCTGGAACTGGAACTGTGGCAGAGGTCTGAGCCAGAAAAGTGCAAAACTAAAGTAACAAACTTTACAGGTTCTTTTCAACAGCCCCCTGGATCACATTGCTAGACTTCAAGATCTCCAGCCCGATCTACACCCCAAAATTGTCTTTTCTGAGACACCTTATGTTGTGAATATCATAGTCACATGATCGACGTTGCCAAACGTCTACATCAAGCCTACAGAATTATTGCTGAGCAGCAAAGTAAAAAAATAGTCTGTGCAGCTCCTACCCTGTAGTGGCAATTCTACCGGCAGAATAACAATTCTGATATTTTTAAGTACCTTAAATATACTTATACCCTGTAACTCTGTTATTACATTACCAAGGACACTGTTGTATGTGAGACTGTGTTGAGCTGCTATCGAGCAATGAGGGTAACATTCACACCCCTACATAAAGACAGCCATGCGAGTTCTCCTTTACAGCTGTGGTGAAAAAGGGGTTAAACCTTCAACTCTAGTACAGGGTGGAAGATAATTACCTGATCATACAGAGGAGAGGGAGGGGGGTTGTGAAGGCTGATTTATTTTTGGAAAACTCAATTTACAATCTGCAGACTCAGCCCTGATCAATACGGCCAGCCCTATTTATAGAACAGCGATATGTGCAATGACTCTATTGGATTTCCTCCTGAGACAGCACAAAGCTAATGCTAAACTCAGGCCCGTATATTCATTCTGTGTAAAGGTAATATAAAGCTTTGGCAGACTCACTCTACTGTATGAATGAACGCAGTCCGCAGGGTTTCCCCCAGACTGGGTACAAGGGCTGTGCGAGTATTTTATTGTTATTGTGATGTGAGCTTTTGCGATAAAGAGAGTTTTAAGGGCTATGCTGATAATACAAACTCAACTACACTAGTAGCTTGTAGTTTACCTCTTAACTGGTAGTTTAACAAGTACCTCAGTACTGAAACTTCAGAGCTGTATATTCTGTACACTTGAAACATCTCTATGTACCTATTAAGCTGTTTAGCTGAACTTTAAGATGCTATGCCCTCTACCTGCACTGTACACTTTATTATTTACATCTACTGTTTACAACCACCACGTAGTCCTGGCTACCTTAACCACTGTACTTCTCTAGTATGTACACTTCAGCTGTATTTGCTGTACTATGTTCCAGCCCCATTCTGACACTGACAGGGGCAGTTATTGCTTTTTTACATCTCGTACTTACTGGCTTTGCACAAAATGTCTTGTGATGCACTACTGCTTATTTATCTCTTGTCACCTTCTTAAAGCACTTCACTGGAGAAGTAGCTGCACAGTGTCTTGTTAAACTGTACAGCCTTGTATTGATATAATGACAATAACGTTAACCTGAACATGCTTGCAGTACTGGAGACTTACAGATTGACAAGACTGCAGCATTATGACTTGGCCATTATTGTGGAGCAAAAATCAAGTTATTACGGGACCCTCGTGAGAAGAGACTATCACTTCAGAGATTAATTCGCAGAGAATAATGTTTAACCCCCCAAAATCAATACAACTACAAGTCATTGTTCATCTATAAAAAAGCTTATTCTTTTGAGTATGATTGCTAACATAATTTAAGCCCTGTCCACTTCACTCTGATGTGGTATACACAGGTGTCTAGTTACTGACAGTGTTTTTTTAAGAAGATAATAGTTTGGTACTGGCAATACAGCTTCAAATATTCACACATGGTTTAAAATTTAGTTTTTCCATTTGAAAGTGGTACACCTTTACTATCTGGTAAGTGGAGGTCCTATCGTTGTTCCCCTTCCAATGATATATGGTGTACAGGGAGCTTACATTGTAGGCTACCGCCTGTGCACATACATTGCAGGTATTTCCAAAAAATGGCCAATGAGTTTAGGAAGACGGTAATCCTGGCTGTGTGGCTCACAGTGTTATCTACATTGCTGAACAGCAGTGGAGGAAAATCTTTGTAATTTACTTGTGCAGTGAGCAGCAGGTGAAATCTTGCCAGTTAAAGCTGAAGATAATGAACTGCAGCGTGTCGGTGGTTTTGGAGCGTGGCTGCTGGAGGGGCTTTTCCTATTACAGCCCAGCACAGGGGGCTGCATTGACACAGACGACTGAGCTTTATTTTCTGTGGCTATTTCACAACTTCTACACAGCCCATATAAATGTGACGCATTATATACAGACAACAACCAACATCAAGCTACCGGCTTTAAATATTATATTTTCTGTAATTCTGACATGAGATCAGTAGATAACAGGCTACTCCAGAAATATCCAGAGACAGCGCTAAGGTTAAAATAATTCAAGTTTAATGTAACAACATACCAACTAGAAATGCCTGTTTTTAGGCTAAGAACAGTGGCTGTGCAATAATTTAGCACTAAACACACAGAAAGTCATAAAGGCATATAATGGAGTAAACATGTCCAAACTGTGCTCACAGTGTCAATATTTTGTGTGACCACGATTATCTAGCTCTGCCTTAACACTCTTGGGCATGGAATTCACCAGAGCTGCACAGGTTGCTACTGGAATACTCTTCCACTCCTCCATGATGACATCATGGAACTGGTGGATGTTAGACACCTTGCGCTCCTCCACCTTCCACTTGAGGATGCCCCACAGGTGCTCAATTGGGTTTAGGTCTGGAGACATACTTGGCCAGTCCATCATCTTTACCTTCAGTTTCCCCAGCAAGGCAGTGGTCGTCTTGGAGGTGTGTTTGGGGTCGTTATCATGTTGAAAAACTGCCCTGTGGCCCAGTTCCTTTCTTGTGCATCATCTTCAGAAGAAGCTTCCTTCTGGAACGACGGTCATGCAGACCAAGTTGATTTGGTGTGCGGTATACGGTCTGAGCACTGACAGGTTGACTTCCCAGTTCTTGAACCTCTCCAGCAATGCTAGCAGCACTCATGCCTCTCTTTTTCTTGAAGCCAACCTCTGGATATGATGCTGAACACGTGGACTTTTTTGGTGGACACTGGTGAGGCCTGTTCTGTGTGGAACCTGCCCTGGAAAACTGTTGACCTTGGCCACCATGCTGTAGCTCAATTTCAGGGTGTAAGCAATCTTCTTATAGGCCATCTTTGCGGAGAGTAACAATTCTATTTACATCCTTTGCCATGAGTTGAATATCCTGTGGCCAGTATTAGAGAATAGCCAAAGCACCTAATCTAACAGCCCTGCTCCCCATTTACACTTGGAACTTTCTAACTCTAATGAGTCACATGACACCAGGGAGGGACAACGACACAACTGGGCAAAATTAGGACATGTTTACTGTGAGTTGTACTCACGTGTGTTGCCAGCTTTTTGGACATTAATGGCTGTGTGTTAAGTTAATTTAAGAAGACAATAAATCTATACTTCTATGCAAGCTGTATACGGACAATGGGTTATATCCAAGTTTAATTTTCTATAGTGTTGTCCCATGAAAAATAAGAGAGGTGTACTCACTTTTGTGAGATATTTCAATATATGTTTTTTTCTGTCCATGTAAACTGGGTGGTCCTAATCTAGGCTAACGGTTTTATAAACATTTCCTAACCAATCACAAGGCTGACTCCTCTTATCCCAAACATACAGTTTCAGAATTCGAGAAATGTAGCCAAAGCTAACCCAACACAACAAGCATAAGCAAGCTGGACCACATGTCCGTAGCTGCCTGTTGCCTGTTCATTCACTTGTCCATATATGAACATTGTTAGCCATTCCTTCATTCAAGTATTGCTTTGTCCATTTTGTGTTCGTCCAGTGTCTGCACATCTGTTCATCTGTTCCATTTTTCGATGCTTTATCTATCCATTTGTCTCCTTCCCTTCCTTCATTCAGCCATTGCTTCATCTGTCTGTCTGCACATCTGTTCGTCTGTGACTTATTCTGTCCAGTTACAGTTACATAAAAGCTAGATAATGATTTTGTTTCTGTATGAGAGGCGGAGCAGGCTAGGCGTGTTGCACAGAGAGCTGTCAGTCAAGCTGCTCATTAGCCACGCCCACACAGTCTTTCACTAGATCTGATCAGTGTTTTTTTTTTATCATTCACATTTACATTGTGTTCCCAGTGGCCTTAAGTCATCTAAAATTAGTGTCAGTCTAAAAATCTTTCTATAGGCAGATTCTATAGGGCTTCTCTGCTGGCTTTCCAAAATATGCACATCATAAATTCAGTGAGAAACAAAGTCCTTTAAGGTGGTTTGGTGCGAAATGCTTAATTCTAAAGAAACTGGTGAGATATGCGTATAAATAAAAGAGTTTCCTCTGGGGATTATTTTGCTTTTAGAGGTGGACGTTTGCTTCCTATCACCACCGCTGTTAACAGTCTCTATAGGCTTTATAGGGTTTATTACAAGATAAACCACTCTGAATGACACTGCGCACCCTGACCATTAAACTATGCTCAAATGTTGAAAAACGGTGGAGCTGTATTCTCCTTCAAATAATACCACATATGTTTCAATAGAAGCAGTAATAAATGCGCAGCAGTGCTAAAGGGGGGTCTTTCTTGAGAAGTACTGAACACGCTGGTGTTGAAGTGAAGCCTCAAGCGCTGATTTGCTCTTTTACTGAAGTGACACTTGAAGGCCGTTGCAGTAATGAATGTGTTGCACTGAGTGCGTTTCGACTGGGGGCAGAAACCTTCCCCACCCACCTCGGCCCTCCCTGGGGGTCTGGAGTAATCGTCTTAATGAGAGGATACAGCATGTCCACTGCCATGGAGAGAGATAGAGATAGAGAGAGAGAGAGAGAGAGAGAGAGGGAGAAAGAGAGAGAGGCAGACAGACAGACATTGATAGATGGCGAGATCCATGTCTCAGCCCTCTGCTCTGAAATACAACCTTAACCCTTTAATACATCCACAAGAAGAGGCAGCTCTTTAACCTGTTCTTCCCCTTTAATAATGTAACACTTCAAGCTGTTTATCTTGATATGTAAGGCGCAAGATTAGACTTTTCTTTTTTTTTGTTATCTTTTAAAGCAGCCCAACATGTGAATTTAAATATACTTTACCCTTTGGTGACCTTTCATTGCTATTCTGAAAAAAATCAATACCAAGAGTTTCCATAGTGATGTGAATTATCTTCTGAATGTGTCCACACTCAGACACTCCCAGTCGCAGTGTGTCCAATAATATAGGCTGCAGCTTCTTTTACAGTTTGCAAGTTTTGTCAAATATTTCTGCATAATTTAGTGGCTGAGATGTAAAGTCATTCAGAGTGGATTGAGGTGAAACAGTTCATTGTAGAAACCAGGTATGTGATGTGCTGGCTGTAACAAAAATATAGTCATTTATTCACTGTCCAAAACCACCAGTGAACCCCTCTGAGTTTTTATTTGTAATGTTTATGATGGTAAAATACACGCCTGCCAACAAACTGTAAAAAAGAGGGAAAGTCGGCCTACCCTCAAAGCTCCTGAGCAAAAAAAAATATATATATTTTTGTTCTGGCTACAACGTGTTTGTTCTGGCTCTACAATGAAGTAGGGTTTTCCCTGATAGTAGCACAATATCTTGGACCCTTCCCAGCTCGAGATAACCATCAGCCTGATTGGTTGTTAGTTTTGGAACATTCTCCAAAAATGTATGCCACACTGCGTGTTACAAGTAGTGTTGGTATTTCAACTATTCACCTCATTTATAACATCACTGGCACAGCGTAGTAAAGAGTGATGAGTGCACATCAGGCAGGGTACCTCTGCATCTGGGTTGTGTTTCCCGGTTCCACAATACATATGTATATGTGGGTGCAGGGATGTCCAGTTCATATCACCAACAGTTATCCAGAACGGGGTATTTTACATCAAAGCACTCTAAATGACTTTTAATTTTACTGAATTTTTTCAAAATTGGTAAAAGGTTATTGTGTGCCTTAAATGGCTTCTAACTCTTTACTACATTCACGTTTCCATTGAAAGGGGGCATATTTGTAGCTCCTCCTAATGAGTATAATATTATCTTCCCTAATTAAAGGTACAGAAGTTGATGGTGTCACCAAAGTGACAATGTTTATACCTTGCAAAGTACTGTTTTTTCTGCTTCCATTCCATCATTTAACCCATATCTATATATTTTTGTTGACTTTTTGTTTAACAAAAGAGGCTTTCGTTGACTGTTGTTTTATATTTGTTTTCATTCATTCTTATGGTAAAAAGTCAACTTTACTTTTCTCAAGCACACTTTATATGCAAAATTTTGTAGAGTTACTTTTGAAATTAAGGGCGTTAATGGTAAGTCTACTTTGTCTACCTTTGCTGCAGTAGCAGTCTCTTTGCTTCTAGGAAGGCTTTACAGTAGATGATTGCTAACATTATTGTGAGGTTTTGATTGCACTTAGCCAGAAGAATATTAGTGAGGTTAGGTACTAATGTTGGACTAATTACTTCAACTCATCCCAAAGGTACTGGATGGAGCTCCATAACTCCCGAGAATGCATTCATTGCTCTACAGCCATGGCGTGGTGATGTCATGCTTGTGTGTAGCTGCTCCAGAGCATCTCATTTTAGGTGTCAGTGCTTTTCTATAGAGATCATACAAGCTGTGCTAGTAAATGGTGACCTTAAACTAAGAAGAGTAAACTAAAGAAAGAAGTGTCTAGATACTGTTGGCATTTATATGGCGTCCACAAATTTAAATCAAGTAAATCCAAAGCACCATTTTGTTGAGTATAGCTTTCTGTTGCTCATTCGCTAGGAAGAAATACACTGGGCTTGTAATCCTGAGCTGCTTCACGACACAGAAGTTGCTGTGTTTATGATTCGGTATGGCACTTATCAGGATAAATAAGTGTTCCTCCTTCAGTTTTATGTAACTAAATTACGCTGCGATGGCAGTGGAGTAGAGAAGTGTCCGAGCACAGCGGCAGCGATATTTCTGAGGAGGCCTCAGGCACTTGGAGTTAGTCACAGCTCTCATGTTGGACTTTTCTAACAGCCCTAGGCCTTCACTGCAAAACCCTCAGTGTGGAATTAACTCCAACACATTAGCATTTATGTAAATAATGGTTTTACTGTGCTCTCTGCTCTGCTGGCATTCTGAACAACGCAGCACATCTCAGCATTATTCAAGTGCCTTCAGTTTAGCTATGGAATAGCATGAACTACAACCAATACCAAAGATCCTCATATGAAGCCCTGTGTTTGTATTGAGTGGTTGTTTTGGTATGGATGGAGCACTAAGATGGTTTGCTGCAACCCATCTAAGCTTCTGATGTGAAAATAAATAAAGAAATTGATTAAGTCGATCGATAAGCGGCTGAATTAGAAACTTGGCTGACACAGGATGTTTCCCTGAGACACTGTTTCTATCAAACAGTCATTCAGCCTGACACCGGGGCGGCAGAGCGGGCACAGACTGAATATACAAACAGAGAGAGAGCAGAGAGAGTTGGGAAAAGAGAAAGATACAAATAGAAAGAAAAAAGAGAATAGAGGTAGAGAGGGAATGAATAAAAAGAGAGAGAGGGGATGGTAAAGTAAAAGAGAGAGTGGTGTGGTATGGTAAAAGATAGAGAGAGAGAAAGTAAAAAAATGAAAGAGAGAGAAAGAACAGAGGGACAGATAAAAAGAGAGAGGAGGAACGGAATAAAAAGAGAGCAGACATAGCTCACTTCTATGGGTTTATTTGACCTTTAGTGAACTCTTTACGGCTCTCTGAGCTTCAGTAAAAGTGTTGGGGTTCCAGATGGACTCCTGCTGCCACAGTGAGCATCTACAGAGGAGATGTGACCACAGGAAAGATACGGGCACTCTGCGGGGGATTGGCTATTAAGTATTAGGTTGCAAAATTGATAGATTGGGACAAATTTATCTATGATTTTTTTTTCTTTTTTAATTATTTTAAATCAGGGGAGCAATACACTCATATATTCAGTATATCTAGACCAGTTTCCATTTCTGCCAGAAGGGGCATCGACCCATAAAGCCTCCTCACGCCAAGTTAGAGTTTTACAGTTAGAGTTTTACATCAACTGAGAAAGTCAGACGCCTGTGCTGAAAGTACATCCGTGGCTTCACTCACCTTAAAATAGAATCTCCAGGCTAGCTGCTTTCCTCACAGAGTGCCAGGCTTGCTAGTCTCTCTTAGTGGGGGGCTAGTGGATAATAGCACAGTGCATGCATGGGTTAACCAGCGCTTTAATGGAGGTGGTCTAACTTGAGATATGAAAGACATATCAACGCAGCCCTAATAAGAGTCCAGTACAGCGGGGACTGTTTGCAGATGTTAGACCGTGTTAGTGTGACATTCACTGCTGTGCATGAGATGCAGGCCCGCCAAGCTAAGACAGTATATATTACTATATTTTAACTGAGTGTATAAATTTAGTAAAGGAAATGTTTGTGTGTGACTGTTTTAGGCTAATTCAGTATAATATTAGTAAAGGAAATGTTTGTGTGTGACTGTTTTAGGCTAATTCATACAAAAACTTTCAAGTTGAAGAGCCTGAATATGGGTTGGATTGGTGGGATTTAGCACTGCAGAGGCATTTAGTTTTTGTCGTGTTTGGTGATGTTCTCAGTATATTATGTGTTCTCCTTTACAGAAAAACAAGTCCAAATCTAAGTACCTACCCAACAAACAAATATTTAAGTAGTTGAAGACAAAACTAATTATGATCTCTTTTTAATCAAATACAGTTGGTTAGTATTTAATATATATAGATATATACATATATACATATACATAAGCTCAGAAAAGTGCAGGATAAGAATTATATTTATCATATTTCCTGGTGATATGCTAAGAATTAAACATTGGATGGCCTTTCATGCTTTCTGTGTTGCAGCAGCCAATACTGCGATAATGGTTAAGAAATGATACATTCAACTCTAATCCACTCACTGAAGTGCAGGATACAAATGCAGTGTGCTGTGCTGCATGCAGCCTGTTTTGTGTGCATCCACACGGCCAGATCAATAAGCAATCGCAAGCACATACAAGCTGCTCTGAGGACGGCTGGGTGAAGAGCAGCTGAGCAGCGTGATTAGACACCGAAGAGATATATTTAACTAATTTAGCCGTTTGACTAATCATGCAGCCACTTGGAACTTCATTACGTTCCAAATATGAGCTGCTCATTTAAATGATTCCTAATATAAAACTGGCTCATCAAACTGCATTTATCTGTTATTTTCTTTATTTTAGAATCCTTTGGCTCTGCATCAGAGCTAATTTCATGGAAGACCTCACTTTTGTTTGGTGTAGGTTGAGGTAGTATGTAAAGATTGTTAAAGGCGCCTTAGAATGAAAAACTGCATTTACATCATCGTAGTTGATCAAGGAAGAACCAGCACAAAGAACAAACATACTCAAACACTGTTGTCTCCTCCTTCACATACAGAGCCTGTGTTTGTAAAAGAGGACAGTAAAACAAGTCGCTTCATTAAGGTGGAACGGAAATTCACAAAATATTCTGGTGAACACAAAGCCAACTTCAGAACCCACATATTTAACAACATCTTGAAGAACTTCCGCTCTGCATATTTCATTCCAGACAGTTTCTCCTCCTTGGACACAAATCGAGGCTTCATGCAGAGACGAGAACAGAGGTGAAGAGAGGTTCCACTTTTACTAGTATCACACAACCTTAACAGCAACCTATAAGTTGCAGCCATGCTGTGTGATTTTATGCACTTATATTGGATGGCTGAAGCAGATTATCACAAACTGAAAGTTTCATAAGGAGCTAACAGCTTTAATTACTGTACTTTGTGTTGTTGTTCAGGTTATTTAAATTTCCTGCCTGTGTCTGTTTAATTTAGTCTGTGGTGTGGTCAGCGCAGTGCCTTGCTGTAAACCAGCCAATCAGAGCAGAGTTTATCAAATTATTCATGAGCTCTTCAAAAAATGAAAACAGCTCAGGCCAAATGGCCGGGTTTAAATTGGTGTGTAAAACCGCATCTGGTTATTTTTTAACCCTTACCAAAGCCACATACCTTCTAAGCAGACATCAGAGGACAATTTTAAATATAAAGTACAGTCTATGGTACTTTTAAAGTTTAATTATCTCCCCAATCTATATATGGAAACTAGGCTGCCCATTTTTTATTTATTGCATTTGTGATGACACACAATCTGTACATTTACATGCATTTGCCTATTTAGCATACAGCAGTTCCACTCATTCAGCATGTTATATGTTATATGGACTGTTTCAGACTTGACTGCTTTCTAAATGAAGCCAGCCAATTAGAATAAAGCTCATTTACATATATCAATCTGAAAAGGACAGTATCAAAAGCAGCCTGCAGTCAGTTGCACCAGCTGAATGTCAGTTTGATCGCACTTTGGGGTGTAAAGTAAAATTCATCCTTACATTGAGAGTAGTTAGTTTAAAGCGACACACAGATTATTGCACAGAGATATATCTGATATCTGTATATCTGAACTAGTAAAGTGATCATGGATTAAATCACTGTCACACAGAATGACTATATCACTCTTTGCAGTCCATCAGAAACGCTTCAGTGAAATCACTCACATTTTCTTCTCTCTGTGAGTCATTTACTTCACCTAAGATCAGTCTGCCCTATTAGTTATATTTCAGAAAGAAACTGTTTTACAGTAAACATGTGTCCTCAGCGTGTCCTTCTCTTGTACGTGTGTTTATTCTAATCTGCTGCTGCTTAGAAAAGGTTTGGATATTTTCCCTCTTTCTTTCTCTTCTTTTTCTTTCCCTCTTACTTTCTCTTCTTTTTCTTTCCCTCTTAGTTTCTCTTCTTTTTCTTTTTCTCTACCTTTCTCTTTATTCTTTCTGTTTCTCTTCTTTTATCTCCTCTCTGTCTCTCTTCCTTTTGTCTGTTTATCTTTTTTCCTCTTGCTTTCTCTTCTTTTCCTGTTCCTCATTCTTTCTCTTTTCCCTGTCCTGCACTACTTTTTTCCCTCTCCTTGTTCCACACTCCTTCTCTTTCTTTATCTCGTATTGCTTCTCTCTGTCCAGCACTGCTTCTCTGTTCTCTCTATGCGTACTGCACTCCTTCTCTCTCTTTATCTCACACAGCTCTCTCTCTCTCTCCGTCACTACTTATCTTTTGTCTTTGACCCACAATTTTTCTTTTCTCTGTTTTTCTTTCTGCTTGTCTTCTAATTCATTTAAAATTCAATTATATATCCATCATTTAGTTAACAGTTATTCCTTACTATTTCTCTCTTTTCCTCTCTTTCTCTCTCTCTCTCTCTCTCTCTCCTGAATAATTCAGGTAATGATATTTACTTTCACAGCGTCTGAGAATAGATCATGTTTGTCTTACGTTGTGTTTGAACAGTATATCTATGTTTGCTGAAGTTGTAAAAACGCTCCTGAAGCACGTTGGCCGTTCTCGATGCCTCCTGGTCGACGATACTGCGTATCTATGGATATGTATGCATGGCAACAGTTGCCCGGAGTTACAAGGGCTAAGAATAACTCAACCTGGCGCAGGGGCCGAAAACCATTCACAAGAAGCGCTGCAGGATGCTTAATGACTTTTCTTGAGTAAAGCGTCAAATTAAATGGCACCCGCCTCCCCTAAAAACGTACATAACACTTATTTCATAGAACAATTAGCAATAAGGCCGAATGAAATAAATTAATTGCCTCTCCTTTTACATTCACCAGAAACAGATGATCTTAATTAACGTCTTCAATCATCTGAATTATAGCACGTAGTGTGCTGGGTGTGGGCAGAAACAGCTTCATGCATCTGCTTGCTACGGAAAAGAGGTTTCAACCATATAAAAACACCCAATATCGCCGTCCTCAGGTGAGTTTCTGTCTTTATTTGCGCCATTCTTCCCTCTGCGCACATCTATCAGACAGATAATTCTCCCAGGTGTGCGATAAAACTCTTAACAGCGTAACAACTCTCACTTAGCTGAGGAAGCCAAACACCTCTCAGGTCACCGAACAAGACATAAAGCACACCTGCAGACCAAAGTCGCTTACAAAAGCACAAAACATTTCATCTCACGGGACATTAACTTTACAGAGACTCTCTTTAAGAGAGTTACCTAAATGCCAGAATGCACATAAAAAGAATTAGCATCAATGTGCCTTTGTGTTTCTAAGGGCTGTAATGATGGTTAATTACAAAATCTGCCAACGCCAATTTTCCACAATTTCAACATTTCTGCAGTTACTTAGAGTGGTGTGATATGAAATGGCTACTTTTGGGGATGATGTGTACAGCGCTGTGTCACTTTGTTTACTATTCAAAAACAACCAGAGAGCCTACACTTCTCTTTGATTATGGTAACATTTTGGAGACAGTTCTTCAGACATCAGGCGTGTTCATATCAATGCTGCCATGTTCATATATAGAAGGTTGCAAAAGCAGTAAAATCAATCAATTTTCTGGAAACTATTTAAACAAGTCTAAAAGTTAACAATTATCGGAAAATCCCTATAAATAGCCATGGGTTTCGAGAACTGGTACTGCTGCTGACGGTTTTGTATGCAAAGGTAACTTCTATGTATCATGTGTTACTAGACTGAAGTGGGAGGGGCACTCTGCTCCATGTGATGAAAGAGTTTATACACCACTGACAACTGACAACCTTAACCATTAGAAATGCCAAGCGTTATTCTGTTTTATTCAGTCCTGGCTGAAAGAAAAAGACGTTCACAAGTGTGACAATGATAATGCAGCTAAATGTAATACAGTGGTAGTGGTGTGTAAAAGGAGTACCACACACCAGCAACCTCATAAAATACTAACAAATACAACAACCTATAAATCTGACGTGGTGCTGCATGTTTGCATAAGCAAAGAGACTGCTGCAGCTGCATCCTCAGTAGGTTTGATAGCTTGAATTACCAAATCAAAAATGTCAAATCAAACCTGACATTAGAACTACAAAATGCCAGCCTCTTGTTTGATCTTTTTGTTTCACTTGGAATGGTACAGTAGTTACATTACAGAGCCTCAGCATTAAGGTTGGTTTAAGGTTGAACAGTAAACTTCACATAGGAAGCTAATCTCAGCCTTGGGTTAAATCTACAGGGAGAATAGTTTGACAGTCTACAATGTCAACAGTATTAAAATAATATTTTGATAACCAGTGCTGATACCTAGAAAGAGGAGAACAAAATAAAAGGTTAGACACAGTGCAATAGCTAGCAAGACAGGAATACCTACAGAGAAGAGAATACAAACAGGAGTACATACAGTATCAGTGCAATACTAAGCCAGTGTTCCTAGAAGATAAAGTGCAGTTACTGTTTATACCAATGCTTCAGTAGATTAGTGCTTAAGTGTTTCACAAAGAGATGGGTCTTTAGTCTGCGTTTGAAGACCCATTGAAGAAATGGCAGTTATACCTTCATTAGGCATTTTGGAGAACAGTTGGAAGTACAAAAAACAAATTTTGTGAATGACCAAATAATAAATTAATAATTAGGCAAATAAAATTGTAATTAAAAATAAGTAAAAAACAGTTTGTATGCTGTTACACCCACCACTACTTTTGCTAGTCAACTGTGTGCTACAGATACAGCGGATAGAACTCTGATGCCAGAGTATTTTTGACAGAATGGCTCACTTTGGGGAAGTTCCATTTTTTGTGGTCAGAACTGCACAAAAAAGCTTCCACACTGTGAGTTAATGAGCTAAAAACCTGTAACTCTGCTCTGTTGACAGTAGCGGAGCCCATTCCGCACAGTGCCGCATGACTCAGCTAACAGCACCGCTCAAACAGCCTCAGACAACATACTTATTCGCAAAGTACATTTATCTTTATTCATTGATATTAACTGTCCTTTAAACTCTATTTACCAAAAGATAAACAGTAGGACAGTGATGCTGAAGACTCTGATTCACAGTCCAACCGGTAGGAAAGTTGGGATGGTTGATTCAAACACATTGCTTCCCATCAAATTGTTCCACAGGTTTGTAAGTCTTCTCTTGCTACAAAAATAGAGTTTGTGATATGATAATGCAGACTGAGTGGGCATATTGTGGCCATGTCATGTGTGGCCATGGCACCACATCTTTGTCACATTTAAATTTGCAGGGATTTTAGGTATTTCAGCCTCTACAGTACAGAATATCATCAAACCACTGAGAAAATACAGAGAAATTTTGATGTGTAAAGGCAAAAGAAGAAAGCTCATACAGCACTGCTTAAATCTGGAGTATCTCTATAATAACAATAACCACATAAGCTCCAGAATACTTTGGAATATATTTTTTCAGCTTCTTTAATTAGGACAAGGCCAAGCCACATTCTGCAGGTGTTGGAACAGCATGGTTCAGTAGTACGAGAGTGGGGCTGCTAGACTGGCCTGACTGCTGCCCAGACCTGTCTCTGAAGAGCAATAGACGACAATGGAGACTGCTCATAACCCACTATCCCAAACAATTGCTGAATGTTAAAAGGAAAGGTAGCAGGCACCATGTGTCATATTTGCATCTGAAACTCCTATAAAAAATTCTGTACATCAGGCCTTCAGAGACCAGCTTATTAGAAACACTGCTTTGAGCCACACTTATTGGTGATTAGATAACAACAACAATTTCTGTAATTTTTAATATAAAACATATTTGGTGCATTCTACTGAATTAGTTCAAACTTTGGCCCCTCAGTAAATAAAAACGTTCACGTATGACTTACTCACAAATCAGTTATGTTTTATTATTATTCTTATTAACAGACCATTAATAAGGTGTTCAAGCTAAACTCTGAATGAGCTCACTCCAACAATAAATGAAGCCAAGTGCATATTTCGTACAATGATAGGAAAACATCGTAGTGCACAGAAAGCGCTGGCTCTACACAACTGTGCTCTCACTTATGCTTCACGCCAAAGCTCAAGGTGCCTGTGCCTCTGAGAGCTGTAATTAGAGAGTATTAGTGCAGTCCTGTGGGATACTGCTGGGAGAAACTCCAGTGTACTCACATCTGCTCAGGGACGTCTCTTAAACTGGAGGATGTCCTTCTAACCAGCTGCACCTCCAATATCAGAGGCTCACATGTTGAACTGTTGACGGCTTTGCTCCTCTGTTGTTTATTACTTTCATTTACTATATATATTTTTTAGATCCTATAAATCCACTGCTGCAGAGACGAGCAATCACCCTGAAAGGCTGCTGTGAGCTTTCATGTTGTTTTGGTTTGTAAGTGTTAGCGCAGAGGCTTGAAACAAGCTTAGGCCGTTAGAAACGTCAAAGCCTGTGAGTTATAGCTAGGCACTCTGAGCGTTTGCCAGTGGAAATAACACGAGCAGGGGGAACACTTGAATGAGGATGAAATTATTTCGGCTTTCAACCCAGAGATAAGGGAACTAGCTCAGTTCATTCAGTTCAATAAAGATTTAATAGGTTTGTACTTCCTTCGACTGAAGCATATTAGTGAGTGAAGTAATCTATTGTCTCCTCGGTTCCATTTTGTACATTAATTCTCATTTTTGTGTTTACACTCTGGTGCTTTTGTATTTTGTTTTAGACTAAAAGACCCAAAAAGAGAAGACGCTTTACAAATATCAGGTATTCTGTAGGCCTGGCACCTGCTGCACTGGTTTAAAAAAGTTTGATTGATGTAGAAGGCTTTGCATGCATCACTTACACCTACTGGCTGCATCCTAGGGGCATACTGTACACTGTCTGGCACACTCTAATATTTTGGGGAGCGTCGTTAGCTTTCATTAGAGTATGCATTTGCAATAGCATTGTTTCAGCAACCTTATGCAATGTCAAAACATTTATTTGAGGCCAGAGTTGCATTCTTTTTTGGCCGAGATCTCATACTGACAAGAGGAGAGTCAAATTTAGTCCCAATCCTGTGAGTTCTTGTTGCAGTATGCACAAGGAAATGCTCTTACTTTCATTATTAAACTAAGCTGTGAGTTCTGCCCATTTTTAATATTCAAAAATTTCACCAAGCATTTCAGTGTTAAGATCTAAATACTGTCTGTCCAGGTTTTAATAACGTGTCAGACAGTTCTTAGTCCAGTTCCAGTCATTTCAGCTTCCCCTTAGGTATTATATTTGCTTGATGCAGTGCAATAATTGGACCCTCCTGAAATACAACAACATCTTTTTAGGATCAAAGGTATGACTTCCCACATTTAAGCAGCAAGAAGCGACTCACAGTATCAGTCAGGTTAAAATAATTGTTGCCAGCTAAAACATAAGTTCTTTTTTCTGTAGTATGAGCTTAGGCTACCCTGATCTACTCTCAGCTAATGTATGAAGTTCTAATAATAACATTCATGTTACTGAAAGCCACAATAACTGAAAGTAATCAATACATTCTGATGAAGTTTAGTTTGTCCACTCATAGAGCTCTAACAGAATGCACTACATCAAAAAACTAAAAAACATGAGCAAATAAGATTAGAGCGATTCTCTGTGATTCTCAAAATGTGATTCATCACAATTAATGACACACAAATGTGATTAACTGTATTTAACAAATTAATGTGGTTAATCACTATCAACTACAGACAAAGTGTGATTAACTGTGAATAACTACATAAAATAAGGTGATTAATCAAGACCACTGAAAGAAAATAATTGGAATTATTTATTTTAACCATTTAATCCGTCCCTACAGTGAAGTGCTGTATGTATATCCCTGACTGTGCCGCACGATCAGAAGGTGCTTGTGTTTGTAGAGATGAAACTCCGCTCCACCCCCACTCTCCACCTCTTCATTTGCATGCTCTCTCCACAATAAGGGCTCTAATTAAATATTCATTCTGCACAACCAGCCCAGGGTTATGTAACTAAGACATGTGCAGTTTCAGCAAGACCTCAGGGAGAAAAAAATAATAATAAACAGTGTCCAGCCTCTTGTGTCCACCAGCTGCGCAAAAAACGTATATTGTTTATGTATACATTTTATGCATAAGGGTCCAACCGGCAGTGAGAATTAATGAAGAAATCAGTGCAGTGACGTGAAGTAGGAATAAAATGGGACTCACTGTAAAGGTCAAATTCAAAGCCACTGCTGCTGGTCAAACATGTGCCTACAAAACCTACACGCAAAAATGAAATACATTACACAGACCACTCTCCAAATAGTCCACATGATATTACATCATTCAGACTGGCTGCTTTTTATAGTGATAAAGTCTAACAGATGGGCTGTAAAGACTTTTCGTCATTCATCAAGTCTCTGAAATAACAAACAGTCACTTTGAAATAATGTTACGTGTGAAACTCATTTGAAGCTGAAGAAGCTTATGAGAAACAAAGAGAGGCATTTTAGTTATATATTGCAGCTGTCAGAGCAAAACTGTATCACCAAAAGGGTCATTTTTCAGTAGAAGGAAAAACATGCTTGTAATAAGATTTATTTCCAGCTAATTTTTGGGTGCTAATGTTTGTTCATTTGTCATGGAAATTTTACATAATATATATAATACAATATGGTATGTATGTAACTTCATGAACTTATGATTGACGTAAGTAATCGATAATTTGATTGATCTAACTATAATGCCATATATAGTCTTTCCAACGTTATTCTTTATTGGCCTCCAGCAGCCCTGTGGCTTAAAGAAAACCTGTTTACATGGCACAGTGGAAGACTAATGCTAACGTTCTCATTTCAATCATGCTAAATTGAGCTGTTGAGGCCAGAGGGCCTCATTTCAGGACCTTCTCGATGGTGGAGCCTCAGGTGTGAGGGCTTGGATGCATCCCAAATGGAATGGGGCTAAAAATGGAAGATTCAAAAAGGAAGTTACTTTCTGGTACTGAGTGGCCCTTTAAACACACCCTGTATGATATTCTCATCACGATCAGTCTGTTTGACTGAAGCTCAGTCCATTTCACTGTCAGCTTGACTGACACATGCCCGTTATAATTCAGCGTACACTTTCATCATTTCTGAAGCTTATTACATCAGAGTCAGAGCCGGTCAGATTTATTTGAACAGTAAGAGTGATTTCAGTGCAGCGATGTGCACTTCATCAGTATTCAGCCTTTTTTCATCATCAAACTGTGGAAGTTTTGCAGTATGAGCAACAGAACTGTGCAGCATCTTCATTTTTGCTGGCACTCCTTGTTTTATTAATGTTCTCCAGGAGTAAGAACCGTAAAAAATATCCCCATTAAACATCCTCAGTAATGTCAAGAAGATGAAAGTTCTATTGAACGAGCTGCAGAACAAAACTGATACGTAAAAACAAATAATTGTCTAGAATAGGTAAAAAGTAGTGATGCACAACTCGAGATGCATGAGTTTACTAGAGTTGACTCAGAGTCTTGGCTTCTGCTACTGGAATTGCCCTAAACTCTATTTGATTTTAATCAAGATTGTCGGCATGAAACACAGCAGAGATTAAACCATCCTAAACACAGTTTACCCCACCTTGAGTAGCTACAGGCCCTATGTGGAAATCAGCTTTCTTCCACAGAGTGATGCATTCTTTGAAAAGCAACCATTTTTAATTCTTTAAAAAAGGAGAAAAATTTAAGCTTATTGCGTTTCTCTTTTTAAAGCTGATGTTGGCTCTGTATGCACCAACTTCTTGCAGCACTTACCTCAGTAGTGTGCCAGAGCCAGGATGTAACTGCAGCACCACTTAAAAGGTTAAATGGAAATTTACAGGAAAATTCGATGCAAAAGTTTCATCATTTTTACACAACATTCTGTTTTAATTTTGTAATAATCTAATAATTGGAGCTCAACACATACCAAAATCTTTTTGTGAGTAGATTTTGTGCTCACAGTGAGCAGTAAGCAGTGCTTGTGTTGTTTAAAGCTGGTCATTAAACAAACTCTCATTCCTCAGACTCAGAGTCTCTCCTGCTTTACACTCACCTCTGTCAGAATGTCCCTCAAGCCAATTCCAATAAAAAACCCCAAAACAAAACAAAAAACAGAGACAACATAGTCTTATAGTCAACTCCCAGCCCTTCAGTCTCAGAGTCTGGCACAGAGTCTACCACGGTCAATTAATTATTTTAAAATGTTATATATATATATATATATATATATATATATATATATATAAATACAGTATTTCAGCAGGAAGTGTACGTCTAATCATTCTAATTAAATAATAATTAACGTCTAATGTATTTTTTCTTAAGAAGAGATTAAGCTAAAACGTGCACATTAATTCCCATTCAGTTCACAGACTGGTGATATTGGAAAGCTAAGACACGTCCCACGGGTGAACATTAGCTAACAGTTACAATAATCCTCAACGGAACATAAGATTATAGCTTTTAAAAACAGCCCGAAAGCAAGGCTGAAATGGCCTTTGTGGAGGAAATGACAGCTTCTCCAGGCTGCTTTCCTCCTTTAATCCTCATTAAGTGGCCCACAAGCATGATACAAATTTAATTTCAGAGAGAACCCACCCATATCACCATCCACCCAGATCATCATCCACCCAGATCACCATCCACCCAGATCATCAACCACCCAGATCACCATCCACCCAGATCACCATCCACCCAGATCTTCATCCACCCAGATCACCATCCACCCAGATCACCATCCACCCAGATCATCATCCACCCAGATCATCGTCCTCTCATACATCGTCATCATCACCATGCTCTCACACATCATAATCATAATTCTCATATACATCATCACCATCATCATCCTCTCACACATCATCATCGTCCTCCTACACATCATCATCATCCTCTCACACATCATCATCAGTCTCATATATATCATCACCATCATCATCCTCTCACACATCATCATCATCCTCACATACACCATCATCATCCTCTCACACATCATCATTCTCATATATATCATCACCATCATCAACTTCTCACACATCATCATCCGCTCACACATCATCATCCTCTCACACATCAGCATCATCATCCTCTCACCCATCATCATCATCCTCACACACAACATCATCATCCTCTCACACATCAGCATCACCATCCTCTTACACATCATCATCTTTTCGCACATCAGCATCATCATCCTTTCACACATTATCATCATCCTCACACACATCATCATTATCATCCTCTCACACACCATCATTATCATCCTGTCACTCATCATCATCATTCTCTTACACATGATCATCCTCACACACATCATCATCCTTTCATATACCATTAAAATGATCAACATCATCATCATTACGGCTGCACCTAACAATTAATTTCTTAACTGATTAATCTAACGGTTCTTTTTTCGATTAGTTCATTATTCTAATCTAATCTAATAAAAAAATATAATTTTTAGATTAAACAAATGTGAGTTAGGAATTAAAATTTTTTATTTTGTTATGGATTTGTAACCAATGGTCTACGCTCCAACTGGACTTTTAGAGGCACAAATGACACGTAGCCTACACGCCTCACACACAAGAACTCGGACAGTTTGTGGACTATACATGTTGCAGAGAGTCGTTTGAGAAGCAGCTACGTGTGTTTTAAAGCTTCCGTGGTATCAAAATCAGTCTTAGGTTCTACACTGGACGATAAAAAACAGTTAGCAATGCGACTGTTCAACTGACACTACTGAAAGAAACATGTTACACGGGTTAATCTTAAAATAATCTGCTAAGGTAAAAACAACAGGTAAACAGGTAAACAGGTGCTGTCCTGCTGCTGTGCTGATGAAGCTCTACGGGATGTTTGAGCTTCAAGTGCTCGGGTATAGCAGTAATACTGTTGTGATCATCTCCACTGTGCAGAGCTGACAGAGCACCACACTGTTGTGTTTCTGTGTGAAACACTCCCACAACTTTAGACGCACGCGAGTGATTGTCTGTAGCTGCAGCTCGCGCTCCAAATAAATCCATGCTTTCAGTAGACGCATTATCCTCTCACACACCATCGTCATCATCATCCTCTCACACATCATCATCTTCTCACATATCTTCATCCTCTCACACACCATTATCATCATCCTCTCACACACCATCGTCATCATCATCCTCTCACACATCATCATCTTCTCACACACCATTATCATCATCCTCTCACACATCATCATCTTCTCACATATCATCATCCTCTCACACATCAGTCTTTCACACATCATTTCACACATCATCCTTATCCTGTCAAATCACCACCCTCTCTCACATCATAATCATTCCTGTCTTACATCATCCTCCATTTCTATGACATCATCACTTACACATCAACATCCTCACTCTGATCATCATCACTCTCACATCATTATCATCATCTTCATACTCATCATCATTATCCTCTCACACTTCAGTCTGTCAAATCACCATCCTGTCTCACATTCTCATCATCATTCCCCTCTCACATCATCCTCTATTTCTATGACATCATCCTCTCATTTCACCATTCGCTTACACATCAGCATCCTCTTACTGATCATCATCCTCATCCTCTTCATAATCATCTTGCACTCTCAGATCATTATCATCCTCATAGAGATCATCATCATCATCATCACCTCATACATTGTTTGATACAAGAGTTTTGGGGCAATTTTAGTCTAAAATATATTTTTATTATCCATTCATGGTGGAGGGACGCATGCAGGCATGTTGTAAAGCAAACAGTCCCCAGAAAATCTATTGGATCATATTTATCACTATATTACCATCATCAGCATTACATTACTTAGAAGATATGTGCGATATTTTGTGTGCAATATACTGTGTTGTAGACATTGTGACTCCTGGTTCCTATCATTACCAAATAAATCAGAGTCTCTACAAAGAACCTTTTAACATCCATTTCACATATTAAGCTAGCACATTAGTATATACTTCACCTACTAGCATAGTGCTAACTGCATGCACTTATTAGAACTAAAGTTCATTAGCATAGCTGAAAACAGTAGTTGCAGCCATCAAAGCATGACTTTTATTAATAAAACTGCCCATTTTTGTGTGATGCCTTAATTGATCATTTTTCGGATGACTTAGCAAAGGTTTTTCTTTTTTAATGGTCAAATGACTTGAACACTGTCAGTGTAAACACAACTGCAACAGCAATAAAATCAACAACACTATCCATATTTTATAGTTCTTGCTGTACTGCAAGTCATTGTAGCTGTGAGCGGATTTTGCTTTCAGCGCTGAGCCTCAGGCTAACTCCACTAAGAGCTGCAGAGGCACACTTCTGGCCAGGCAGGTTCGCTGTACTGCACACTGTATCACATACTGTACTGCAAATCATAATTTTATCATTATCTTAAAATTACTTTCTGGGAAAAAATACATTGTTATTAGAATATGAAATTACCTCATACATGTAGCGCCATACAGACGTCTTATCTTTGCCAGCACACACCATTACAAGTCCAATAAGTGCTTCCTTGCACTGTGATTGAACACTGCTATTCCACGCAGGAAACCACAAGCACGTAAAAATGCACTGATCATTAGCACTGAGTACCATATACTGTACTACACACTATACTACACACTGTACTACATACGGTACCACATACTGTACAAAATATTGCACTGCACACTGTATCACAGACTGTACCAGATACCGTACATCACACTGACCACACAATGCACTGCATACAGTATCACACACTGTACCGCATATTTTCTCACACACTGTATCGCACAGTGCTGTACAGATGCTGTACTTCACACTTTACTGCCTATTGTACTGCATACTGTACCACATAGTGCCATATAATGTACCACACAGAGCACTGTGTAATATTCCACACACTGTACCGCACACTGTACCACACACATGTTGTACTGTATCCTATACTGCACACAGCAACAGATATTGTATCTCACACTGTACTACACAATGCACGGCATACTATATCACACACTGTACTGCAAACTGTACCACATACTGTAAAACACTGTGTACTGCATATTATACCGCACACTGTACCACATACCATACCACACAGTGTAATGTGTATTATACTACACACTGTACTGCATATTGTATCTCACATTGGACTGCATATTGCTCCACTCACTGTATTGCCTACTATCCCACATTCTGTCCCACATACTGTACCACACACTGTACCATACTCTGTAGCGCACAGTATACCTCACACTGTACCACACATTTCTACTACTTTTCCACAAACAGTACAGCATTCTGTATGACACACTGCACTGTGTACCTCACAGTGTACTGTACACAGTTCACCACCTACCATACCACAAATTGTACAACACATGTAATAACCAAGCAGTGTACTGCACATAGCTAACCACACCGCATAATAACTGATAGATGAATTATGAAGGCCCCGCACCATCATTAGCATCATTGATCACTGATTATGATCTACCTTCTGTCTCTCACTCTGTCTCTTTGTCTCTTTTCCTTCACCTTTTCCTTATTTTGATCTTTGTCTCAATTTTCTCTCTCTCTCTCTCATCTGGTCACTAAAGCATTAGGATTACCCCCCACAACTGATCGTGGAACATCGAGAACTGAAGAAAAATCGTTGCATCCTATTACAGCACCAAATCATTGTGTTTTGAGCAGTGTTTATAAAAACAGACTGCATGGCTAGGTGCTCGATTTTATACACCTGTGGCAATAAGACTAAGAAGGCAATGAACAAAATACTTGAATTCAATGATTAAGAGGTGTGTCCCAATACTTTCATCCATATAGTGTACAATTTCCCAGAGAGCCCGTATAAAAGCCCATGTTGAACCTGAAGCAGCTTTTCTTGGTTTTGGCTGAGCTGCGGTGCATGACCTCAGTAAATAAGTTTGCCAGGCAGACCACGTACTTGAAGCTGAAGTAAGTTGTCCAGTGACTGGGCAATTAATCAATTAGGCTGCAGTGCCAGACAATTAGCATTTGTCTGTTTCTCCTCAAGACTCCTCAAGAGAGCAGTTTAGCCCCACCCTTTGAACATATAGCAGTTTAGCCCTATCCATGCAGCATACAACAGTTTAGCCCCACGCATTGTCTTAACAACATGTTAGCGCCACCAATTCATTTTAGCCCCACCCATTTTCTCAACAACCTTCTAGGCCCACCCATTCAGTCTAGACTAGTTAAGTCCCGACCCTTCTGCCTTAAGGATGTCACTCAGCCCATTCAGTCTTAAGTAGTTTAGCTGCAGCTCCATTTATTCAGCTCCATTAAAAATCCATTAAAATCAGTTTAGACCCACCGATTCCTCCTTAGCTTTAACCTCAGTAACTTTGCTTTTAATTAATCCAGGCTTATATATCAGTATGTAATGTAATACCTTCGAGTTACCTTTATAAAACATCATGATAATGAATTTAACCAATACAAACACATTTGGCGCAGTATGAGAAGTAAAAAAAAATTGCATGACGAGCAGAGCGACAAAAGAGCCACCGGTGAAATGCAAACTCATATAAGGATTTCAAACACATGTAAAACAAAACACTCAGCTTCCCTTAAACAACATTTTAGAGTAATCCAATATGGTGCGCTCGCTCTGCTATTAGTGAACCTAATCCCTTCTGACAGTCCATGTTCACTTACTTTTGTTCTCCTCACTCCACTTCAAGTGGCTCAGGCCTACTAATGGTGATTGGAGACTCCGGTTCCAATTATGGAAATCTTCCTGTGCCGTGCTTTCCCATTATGTACATTTTTAATGCGGGCATGAAGGCCTGATTCAGCTAACATTTCAGACTCGCCTTATTAAATTCCACACAGAACTACAAGTGTCCCTCTTTTATTAAATGAATTAAATTAATCTCAGATGTCATAAGTGTCAAATATGAATAACGGCTCATATTGTGAAATAATATTACACCATAAGTAGCAAACTCATTGGGCTAAGGCCTTAAGTACTCAGCATTTTCCTGACAGCTATTTCATGAAACAGTGACAGTAGATGATAAATAATCTTACAGGAAGTATGTGCGGCTCTGTATGAGGGTCGATAGCACACACCAAGGTTTCTCTCAGTGGCAGATTCTGAATGAAACTCATGAATCACTTGCTGGTGGTGGAAGCACTGCATTATGTACTCAAGCTGGTTAAGAACGTCTAAATCAAAACAGCTCGCACTTCTACTCATACAGGCTGGAAATGGCTAAATCTGTCAAAACACGGAGCACCATGCTGTAGGAAGGTCCATAATGCTCTAAAGAGTCACTGAACTTCATGGAACCCCAGCATTTTACTCCCTTAACTTGTAAAGCTTACAGCGCTTTAGCCCTGCCCATTCAGATTACAGCGATTTAGCCCCACCCACACATCAATAAAGTGAGATGGAGTGATGCTCCTGCAAAAAGAAAGTTCCTGCAGCAGAGTTACTGTAGTGGAAAGGAATATGATTACACGTTGTGCTGCTTTTGGCTCCTAGGAAACAACAGTCTTCCAAAGAATCCATGCATGTCAATGCAGCTGCTTATGTTTATTTTTTCCAACAGCCCCAATACAGGACAGCAAATCAGAAAAGAGCTCCTTTACGGGTATGATAAAAGCACAGTAACACAAAATTGTTATACTCATTAATTGTAAATGATCAAAAAATGAATTATGTGCTTTGTTACGTAAAAATGTATTAGTGTTTTACTCATATTTATTACTTAAAGAAGTACTTTGTCTTACTGCAGTACAGCAGGGGATCAGGGAAGCCCTTTGTGGTTCTTCAGTGTAAATCATTTATAACGCTCTTCAATTCACTGTCTGCAGTGTTCCAATAACCATCTGCCCACAGCTAATGAGACTGTTCATGGGATGAGACTGTTCAGTGCTGATGGCTTTGATATGAGTCAGGGACAGCCATTCAATAACAGAGTCAATACTGAGAAGAAGTGTGCAAGGCTTGCGGCGGCTAATGTCTTTTCCAATTCCCAGAGACGTCAACAACATAACAGCAGAGAAAAGGACGCAGAGCTTGCAGGAACCATGAAACCTCTCAGGTGTGTCGCAGTGCCGTATAAACCGCTGGCACTAAACGACGGGCTTAGTTTTCTCCCGTCTGTCTAATTGCTGATATAACCTCCTCTGTTATTGTCTTCCACACACCAGCTCCAGCTCAGAGGATGGAAATATCAAGAAGGAACATCAGTGACACAGTTGGAAGACGACTTTCTACTCCTGTTTTGGAAACAAAGACGACCATAGCAGTTTAATCTCATAAATAGCCAAGCTCTTTTTTCTAACCAGAGAAATTAAGGTTGGGCGATATAATAATATTTTATTGTTATCATGAGTTCCATCACTATACTCTTTTTTTATTTTAATGGGTAAGGTCAGCACTTCCAGAACTGCATAGACCATAATTAAGACAGATGTTAATCACTTGTGTAATCTTCTGTTTGTTAAAAATGTAACAATTTCTATTTTAAAAAGCAACATTGTATATTTTTTATTGTATATTATTGTATTTTTGCTAAACACATGATCTTTTTTTGCAAAATGTAAAATCTAACATTGTATATTTACACCAAAAAACGTTTTATATTAATGCAGTTATACCAAAACTTTACTTTTAAAAATAACAATTGCGAAAAATTACATTGTGTATTAATTATTGTAAATATATTTGCAAAAAAATGTTTTTGTCAAATATGTGACATTATATGTTAATGCCAACAATGTAACATGTATATCAATGCCAAAAACATAAAATTGAATATCAATGCTAAACATGCAACAGTGTATATAGATATGCCAAAACCATAACAGTGTATATTTTACTAAAAATGTAACATTAAATTGTTTTGCCACATTTTTAATGATTCCAAAAATAACATTCTACAATTTTGGTAAGTGTGTATATTTTGCCCAAAATTTTCACATTTAAGCAAAAAATATATTTTTTTAATATATTTCTGTCCTATTTTAAGCTGCCAGTCTTATCCCATAGATAGACTGCAGGTGACAGATAAAGTGACAGCAACTCTTTAACCTCCACAGTGAACAGTTGGACCCAAACCTTACAGAACTCACAGGTGGCCGAGTCAAACAGCCAACAACATAGAGTGATAGAGTGAGGAGAAAAAACTCAAACACGTATGCTCTCACATAAGGCATGCATTAATCAAGGGCCACACTCTCCACCCTGCCTGATAAATGAAAGTGGGAAATGATGGTTACTGCAGAGAGAAGATGGGTTCCTTTTCCAGCCCACCAATATGATGTCAAATTAATATTGTAAGTGCAGTCACTTCCAGTCATTTTCTTTAACCATTATTCTCTGCATCCTACAGGCCTGACTCACATGACCTTTACAACATCCTAATAGCTGTGATATCTCTTAAAGCGACAGCTCAGCCAGAAATCAAATATCCAGAGTGTCCCTCTTTTGTTGTTACGACAGCAGAAGCGGAATTTGAATAAAATCCTCTGATGAGCAGATCAAATCCACCTGAGAATCCAAATAAGACTCAAAACAAGTACAAAGACTTTAACAAGGTCAGTGTGTCAAATATGGATAGCAGCCTAAAAATACTGCAGAGTCTTCCATATATGTTCATTGTAGCTCTCAGAACAGCGTCCGTTGGTTTATCTAGAAAGGAAAGTGAGGACTGAACTATGCACAGTGGAAGCCATATGTCAACGGCATCCAGAAACACTGCTGACTTCTCTGGAGCCAACCTCACCTGAAATGGACTGATGCTCTGTGGTCAGATGTTCAACTGCTCTGATAATTTTTGGAAATAATGGACATTGTGTTCTCTGGGCCAAAGAAGAAAAAGACCAGTCAGAATGTTTGGACTATGGGTGGGTATTTATAGATAATCTGCACATATATGATGGTGCCATTAATACTGAACACATATATAAAACAATATATGCTGTCTTCTGTGTTTTTCAGGGATGTCCAGGTTTATTTAACATGACCATACCAAGAAACATTCTGCGTCACATTCTGTGCATGGCTGCAAGACTGTCTTTCATTGCAGATGTGTCAAAAACAAAACAATGAAGGTCCTGTACAGCTGCATAGCTAAGGTAGCTCCAATGAAGAGCACCAAACATGTCTTGGCTGATCAACTTCATCTGGAGTAAAGGCACTATGTGGTGGGAGGAATCTTAGTGAACTACCACTTTATAGACACCAACACCAGGCCTCATTCTTCGGTACCACTTCTAAAGGGTTTTATACATGTGACACAGGTTATAGACATTTATGTATGTATATCTCCATATTTGATGACTTCCAAGCAGACGTAATTGGTCCAGAATATTGATCAAGACGAATCGCAATTATTTTCCACACCTTTTTATGAGCGATCAGTGCAAAAATCATTACCGTAAAACCTTTTACTGCTGTTCGTTATGGTCCAAGCTCAGACTGGTGGTCTTCTTCAGGCATTTATAGCCTTATATAGAATACTGATGAGGAGGACGAAGTGTGAACTGTATTTGCAGGTGGTTTTATTTTTGGGGTGTATTTGCACAGACCATTTCCTTTGATCGCTCAGGCGGCTGTAACTGGCCGGGCATACGAGCAAAGCACTAAATCATTATCTGCTGCACATGCCCAGCATGCGGGGGAGTGACACGGTCACACTTTATTATCTGCAGTTTGATTTGATGATTTTATTTTCCATGTTCTTGACAAGCGTTTAGTATTCCACACCAGCCATACTGCATATCCTTATAGCAGGATGCCATCGCTGATAAATACTTACAGTTCTCCTTGAACTATAGTCACTTTATTACATCTTAAATCAATTTAATATACACTTTATAACCAAAAACATGTGAACACGTCTCATAATTATTGAGTTTTGATGTTTCAGCCACACCCATTGCTAAGAGGTATAAAAAGAACGGGTCCTACTGAAGAGCTCAAAATGTGATTGGGTCATTGGATGCCACCTTTGCCAGAGGACAGTTTACACATTTTTCTGCCCTGCTAGATCTGTTCTGAGCAACAGGAAGTGGCAATGCCAATGTGTAGATGAAACAAAGTGTTTCTCTTACAGGGTGGGGCCAGTGCATCATTATGTGCATACATTAATCCAATGCTGCATCACTTACTACAGAGTTTCAAACTGCAGTTGGAAGCAACACCAGCACAAGAACTGTGTATCACAAGCTTCATGAAGTAGGTTTCCATGAGCGGTTGAACGGAAGCTTATGCTCAATACCAAGCTACCACTGGACTCTGAAGCAGCGGAAACATGCTCTGTATTGTGATGAATCATGCTTCACTGTCTGGCAGTCTGATGTGTTTGGCAGATGCCAGCAGATCACTACCTAATGGAATGCACAGTGCCAACAGTAAAGTTTAATGAGAAGAGAGACTGGGGTTGGAGGTTTTTAGAATCTGAACTAGGGGTGTGCAGCATTTATATCATCTACAATAATATCTTAATTGCCGTGTTAATGATGCACGAGCTGACGTTATCGAGTACGCTATTGACTGGAAAAAAAACAACAATCAAAATACATTGACCCCACACGTCTACTACTTCAAGCTTTAGTCTAGGATACTGTGAGTGCACATTGAGAGTGCACATACTGTGTGCTAGCACAGGCTAAAGCTAGCATAGCTGCCTAAATAGCACACCTAAAGCTGAAAATGAGTAAACACACTGCGCCACGGGAAGAAACTCAGACACCACCAGCCTCGCCGTCTACCGCCTGAGATTTAACTCCTAGGCAAGGATCATCTTCACTCGCATGGAGGTGGTTTGGATTTGACGGACATTGCTTAGAAGACGGCAATTTGACTTTGTAAGAAAGCAGCCATTGAAAATAGTTAACAACTAACCTGTTTCATCATCTCCAAATAGTCTGAAGAGTATGAGGAGTATGATAAGCTTCCACTGTCCAAGACAAACCTAAACCAGCTAAGGTGTCTAGCAAAACACACACAACATTTACTAAAAAAGGGCCTTCACCCAATGACACTAGGATTAGCGAGAAAATGGATGGATGGATAGATATTGAAGTGCGCACAGAAAATATTAAGATATTATTTTTGTGAATATCGCACAACCCTAATCTGAATTCCTCAGTTCCAGTAAAGGTTAATGCTAATGCTACAGGATACAAAGAGATTTTAGACATGTATATTTTCGCAACTTTGTGGCAACAGTTTGGGGAATTCCCTTCTCTGTTCCAGCATGTGCAAAACATGGTGTGGAGGAACACCAGTGATCTGTACAGAGCTCTGACCTTAATTTTCAGTGTTGTTTACCAAAACCCCCTTTTTTCTATCTTTTTCATGTTAAGTCAAACTAGGGTGGAGGATGATATTATTTTGTTCAAAAGGATTTCTAAAAAAATTCTTACTACACCACTGTGCATCACCCACATCCACAATCTGCATTAAAAGTTTCTCAAGGCAGACAAAGAGTATGTTAAAGTAGATGTGTCATAGACAGAGAGAGAGAGCAAATACCGCAGTGAGGAGAAATACAAACAGACTGATAGATTGATTGAGCAGGGGTTAACCAAATTCAGGTAACTGTAATACTGAGAACAAGAGAGGCGAGTAGAAGACCAAAATGAAAAGTAAGATAAACAGAGAGAAGAAAGAGAGAGTGAGAAAAAGAATGAGAGAGAAAAGACAGAGATACAAATAAGAAAGCAAGAGAGAGAATTAAAAGAGAAGTAGAGCTAAAGATAAAAAAGCAAGATGGAGAATACAGAGGTAGCTATAGAAAGAGGTAAAGAGGAGAGAAAGAAGACAGTGAGAAAAAGAAAAAAAGATTGTGAGTGAAAAGATAGGAAAGGAAGAGGTCATAAGTGAAATAGATGTGTAAAGAGAGAGAGAGGAAGAATGAAAATACGAAGAGAGGTAGAAAGTGAAAGAGAAAGAGAGAGGGGAGAGAGACAGAAAGTAAAGAGAGGGAGGGAGAGGGAGCGATACAAAGAAAGTAAAGAGAGACAGAGAGATAAAGAGAGAGACACAGACACTACAGTAATGTAACAGAAACACCACAGTCAGTTAATACACACAGAAAACTAAACTGCAGAGAAGCTGAGAATCGCTGTTCTGAATGATCTATCTATAAAAAACGACTGTAATCTGCTCGTCCTGAACATCTTCACCTGTTTTCAATAATCAGATCTCCTGCAGAGTTCATTTCCAGTCTGCAAACAAAGTGATCATTCCAAACATATCCATCATCAACAAGACAAGCATAAATAATCAACAAAGCAGTCTAGTTCACATTCTGGTGCTCAGTGTATGTAACTCTAGAAACTCCACAATTCTAAAGCGGTGGTCAAATCTTGAGGCAGATGACTTGACAAGAAAACGACTCTAAACTACCATAAAGTTCTAAAAATGAAAATAAACACTTACAAATATTGGATATTTTAATATCTATTCATATGTAAATCTTAAAATAATTTACATAAGAAATGAGTGCTAAGTATGCACAAGTACATGAATCCCCAAAAAAATAAAGTAAATAAAGATGTAACCCCACTCTCTCATTGGAGATCATCTCCAAATATACAGATAACTGAGATGTGTGACTGCAGTCTCCCTGCATACTGAACCTGCCTCGCCTGCTGAGTCTGTGAAAAAGGATGTGATTCCTCTCAGCGTCCACGGGGCCGTTTTGCTGTCTTCCTCAGTGAGGAAAGTCATTCTGCTTTCAGCAGCAGTACACACTGTAGCACAGATACTGAGGCGCTGTAAGACACACAGAATATCCCAGAGAGAAGAGCATGTTCTGACTCTGGACTAGAGGTGGGCTAAATGTTAGTATTTTATAGTTATCGTGAAGGATAGGACAAACAAGGTAGGAGCGTCTATTAGAGTGGACAGAGAGTGGACACAGTGTTTAAAACTCCAGCGGCACTGCTGTGTCTCATTCACAAACTAATACACTGCCCCAACCTAAATAATATCTGCTCTGTGGTGGTCCTGACCACAGAATAACAGTGTGAAAGGGGGCTAAAAAAACGCAGTAGATATAACAACTGTAGCAAACTGCACCTACATGATAAAATAATAAAAAAGTGTAGCTACAAGGAGATGCACATGCACTTAATAAAGTGGCCTGTCATACAGCCAGGTTCATAACAATCTCGGATAATGAAAAATGTAATTCAATGAATACTTCCACCAAATTGGAAATTAGGCCATTAAACCACAGAAGCACAAACAGGAGCTATAGATTTGTTTACTGGGATTGTGAAAGGAAAGGCATCCACCTCTAAAAGCTCCCTCACAGAAAGTTATTACATGAAATGGTTATCAGTACACCACATGATGTCTGAACCACAGCATAACAGTAGTGTTGAGAAGGTTCTAGACTAAAACCCTTTCACGGTGGAGGGGTACATTCAGATTTATCACTATTTACCATCATCAACATAACATATAAAGACTCAGGTATGTAAGTATGAAGAGGTTCACTGGTGGTTTTGAATAGTAAATACATTGGTTATATTGGTATTGTAGACTTTATGATTCCTGGTTCCCATCAGCACCACTATAAAGAGTCCTCTACAGTGAACCATTTCACATCAAACCATGCTTAATTGAAATACACATAAATTTGGAAAAATCTGTGTAATTACTCTTTAAACTTCATTAAATTAATCACAAAGTCCTTTAGGACTATTAGTCTTAATGTCTTAGTACAGCACTAGCTGGATGTTAAGCTTGTATTTAAGTGAATTAGCACTATAACAGCAGAACTCTAGTATTCTAAATCTTATCCTGCTCCACATTCAGATCACCAACAATGCAAGAGTGGTTGAAGCACCGGTGCCTTTCATTCGTCCTCAGTAAACACCAAAAGCCTTTCTCATTTAGACACAAAGCCTGAACTGCATTGCTGGATTTGTTCTCGGAAGCTCTTTCCCGAAAGGTGAAATGTGCAACGAGGGAATGATCATGGTACATGGACACGGGGCCAGGGTGTCCTAACACCTCCTCCAAACCGGAGAGATAATGAAGCCCTGGCAGGCCTCCCGTTCTCATTAGCAGCGGAGCGATAGCGCAGATCTGAGTAGTAAAACGTTAAATAAAAAAAGCTCTAGCTGCAGGGCACGACAGAACCAGACGCTGCTGCATAATCAGCCCCTGAATTGCAGTTATGTTGGGGACCACATCAAATTCGCAAACATAACAGAGGTTAAATGAATCTTAAATGCAGGCATTTCCTCCCGGTGCTGTGCGAACCAGCCATGACATTCGAATGGATGACGCACATAATCTACATGAGTGGATTCATACACAGCCCATCAAAACTATCAGAATTTCTAGGTATTACCAAGTATTACTAGATGATAACTGCCAAACACTGCAAACGGGTAAATATGACATTGCTATCTTAAATGCTCAATGTTCTATTTCAGGTCTTAGATGCACGTTTTTGCTGGCTGAAGAAGCGTTTAATACAGAAATGTCTTAATTTGCCATTTGAATGCATGACATTTGAGTTATTTTAGAGGGCTACTGAATTTCCATTTTAAATATTACTAAAATAAAAGTAGATTTGACATCAAGCCTTTACCTTCTTATTCACAGGACATTTTTATGTTTAATGTTTAGTTTTATATTTATGATTTCTCCCCCAGTATGTTAAATTCCACAAATAAACAGTAATTTAAATGTATAGAAGTGTGCTCTCTGTAGAGAATGTGTTCACTTACTTTCACAAATAAGCAAAATAAGGACGTTGATTTATTATTTAATTTTAAAATGCCATTATTTAAGCCTTCAGAGGAGTCACTTCCACTCTTTTTCAGCATTGAAAATTTGTTGGTAGCCATTTAACACGGTCAACCGACTGTAATAAGTACAAATACAGCTTAGAGACCAGATAAAGAGATCCTAGTAGTGCCCAGTGGTGCTGACCTCTTAAATTCAGCTTGAGCTATTGTTTGTTTTGTCTATGTAGATAGATAGATAGATAGATAGATAGATAGATAGATAGATAGATAGATAGATAGATAGATAGATAGATAGATTTCGGATTGTGCACAGTATACAAAAGAAGTGTGCAGATTATAGTAAGTTAAATAAATACAGGTTATTTTTAATTTGTAGAGTATATACAGTAAATTCTTCACCTGGTTGCATTTGATAAGCACGAGTTCCACAGCCAAAGCATGACAGATTGTAGGCCTGTCATACAGTTAGTTGGTAACACTACAGCTGCTAATTAACTGGCTACTCCAACCCTAATTAAAAAAAGTTAGGAAATGTGGGTAAAATACAAATATGTTAAAACTAGAAGCTGCACAGATTAGTCAACTTCACTGCTCAGCGATGGCGCTTTAAGCTTGATGTAGACTAGATGCCGATGAAGATACTAACAACGTGGACAGACCTAGGAGGACAAGGAGAGGAGCAGAGAAGTCTGGTGGTTTTAAGGTGAGACTAACAATGCAATCCAGGGCTTGTTGGACAGCTGTGGGTGTGTTGCTGTCAACCTATGAGTGTGGTTTTGTTCTAACAATTCTCTGCAGATCTAAAGTGCTTAAAATATCAGATATTGAATATCATTAACACTGGTTTCCTGAAGGCCTCTGTCATTTTAGCAACTCTGCAAGGCTAAGTTGGATAGAAATTTGTGAGATTCCAGGAGTCCGTACCTCCAGTCCAATTCATAATTTCTCCACAGCACATTTGTTTGTGTGATACACATCACAATCTTTTGCACAATGTTAATTATTGCTATAAAGACATTTGGCTAAGCCTGTACTAAAGCAATCTCATGGGATTTTAGCTAACAGGTTACGAATGACTAGAAGCTCGCACAGTCCACAGTAATACAGCACACATTAACATGTTTTCTGGTGTAAACACTGACACTAGAAAATAGATCTGGCGAGGCAGGTGGCCGACACAAATCCAAGCACAAATATCCAAAACAAGTCTGAGACAATAAAGAAGAGTGGGCTGAAGTACTACGCCGCTACTTCTCAGCAAGAAAAACACTTTGATAAACATGAAGCTCATTGTTGAAGATAAATATTCACAAAGCATCATAACAGAGCAGATTAATGATCATTAAACATTAACCCAGGGCATTTTTAGCTCACTGAAAAATAACAGTGAGCAAAAGATAGTGATGTGTCCCCAAACGTTTTCCCCCAAAACACACCCACACACTGAAACAAACGCAACTGCAGATGCAACTGCGTGTGTGTGCAGTGTGCGAGGGAACACACACTGGTGTCACAGCTGAACTCACTCTCAGCAGAAAAACAACAGGTGGAGGTCCGTTACATTAAGAGACACCGTGTGCCCCTCCTTATTATAAACGGATTGGAAATTGATCAGGGAGATTAGTAACAGGCCAGGGGGACATAAACCTGACCCTCTGCTGGGCTTGGGTCCAGTCACGACTTCCAGCTTGCGCTACAGAATACTCACAGCCTGCCAAGTCTGTTTTATTTAACTACATATTCCAGAGGTGTGACTGCTCATTTTAAACAGGTCCCCTGTATGTTCTTCTTTACTTCTCTATTTGCAACATCTCCCTCATCTTTTATGTGTCCTGTTTACTTACTGCACTGTTCCCACATGCACTGCGAAAAATCTTATACTGGCATTACTGGCGGGTCATTAATCTATTCTATTTGGAATATTATACTAATAATCAACCAATTTGTAGATGTTTTCACACACCTTAAAGGGAAAATCCAGCAATTTTTCCAACATTCCTCTATAATTTACCGCTTGAGATGAAAACAAAGTCATCAGAGTGGTCTGATGACATGGGTCATTGTAGAGGCTCAGTAATGCTGATGGGTCTACATAAAAATATAGCCCTTTTATTTATTATTCCAAACCACCAGTGGACGCCCACATGTCTTCTGAGTTTATATATGTAATGTTTATGATAGAAAAATAGTGGTAAATCTGAAAAAAATAACTTTTCAGTAGACTATATTACCTCTGCCTGTATCTCTGCAACGGGAATAGATATTAAAAAAATATGTTTTGGGACCAAAGCATCCTCAAAACAATGTCTCATATATCAGGCAGCGAATACATAATCATTTTATGCAATAACCTTTCTTTGAGGGGGCTTTACTCAAGAATATTCAACCTATTTCTAGACATTTTTAGGTAAAAACAAGTTGGCGGACAACAACAAAATAAAGCAAGAATAAGTAATAGGATCATTTCCCTAGATAATGTTACTTTAAGCAAGAAAACAATGACAGAGAACAGATTAAGTGCACTCTTAGAGCAACCTTACAATAAGAAACGTCACATACATTGACTAGACTTAACATTATTTTCTTTATTATTTTTACAGTGTGGTAGCAGCAAGTCCAGATCTGGATTCAAAATATGGCTCCAGAGTTTGTGCTGTATATTCAGCCTTGCATTTGCAATTGCTGGAATCTTGTTGTGCAGTCATTTGTCTAAACGACAACTGCAATTATGTCTTCGTCTCCTCCACTCGTATGATATGCAAAATGAAACTAGGGACGTGACAATCAAGCTTCTGTTCTTATTTTGCGAAAGTGATCACATTACTCATCGCTGGCCTGGACACCACTGGCAGTACATGGAATCCACCGTTGTCTTGGTTACTTCATTTTTTTTCCTTTCCTTTTTTCATTGGACTTCTAAAAATAATGTGGAGCTCAGAACAAAGCGGAGGTCCGAACTGTTCTCTAAAGAAGTGGAAATAAATAAAGCATCACGTCATCAGGAATGCGGACGCTTCGAAAAGCCCTGGACTGATGCCAGTTCACGTAAGGCCATAAACACTGCCTGAGTGGGAATCAGTGGAAAAATTCCCATTTAGGCGCTGCCGTGTGATGACCTTCAAGTCTGAGTGATTACATACTGGAAAATCTTTTATGGACCCCGTGGTTCTGCTCTGATCCAGCACAGCAGGTGGCATTTATAAAGCTGCTTTAACACTATTCAGGGTCTTTGTAAGGAGTTTCCACACAAACCAACATGAGCATTGCTGACATTACCAGCTACTCCCGCCAGTTTGCTGATGTGCACCACAACAAGCAGTCATGTTATTTGATTAAGCAATGCATTGTTAATGAAATCCTTCGATGACCTGTCTGATATTCTCTTCTCAGAAGCCGGAACAAATGATAAACAGCCAGAGCAGCTGACATGCACGTCATGGCCGCTCTGCGAACCCTTCTCTTTGTTGGAGTGAATTTAGTGATTCAGTGGTCCTGGGCAAAGGCTGGAAACGGGTGTACATTTTTAAATTAGTTTAGACTTTGACCTCCTGGTTGGCACAACACTGCAAAACAATGAGATCTTGGCATGCAAAATCTATACCTAATATTTCTCATTATGAGTTTTGCATGTAAATGACCTGCAAATTTATAAAGTACACATCAGGGAGACGCGCTATTCCACAGAAACCTACCTCAAACACGTTGTTGGAATTCTTAGCTCTTTTCTCTGTTATAAGCTGACATCATCTTGTAACACAATCTTACTAATTGCCTACTAGCCCTACCAGCAAGTTTGGCAAGGCCTCACATGCACAGAGAGCTAAAATTTAAAAAACTTAGCACTCTTAAACAGGTCTAGCTTTGAAGATGGATTGGGTCTAACAACTTGTTCTACCTGCCTTTCAGGATTGGGCTTAAATACACAGGAACTTAAGCAGAAATATAAATCTGTTCTAGCAGAGCACCAAATCCTTTGAACAGTAAAATTAACATTAAGCATAAACAGATTTATATTTCTTCAAAGCGTCTGTAACATAGAAACCAAAATACATAAACAAGTATGTTGTTTTGCAAGTTTTAAAACATAACATTTACTCATTTAAAGGTTTTAAATCTCGTATGTCTATCATGTCATTTTTTTTCTATGATACATGCCCTGGAATTATCTTGGTAGTGCCATCCATTCAGGCTATAGCAGTGTAGCCCCACCCATTTTGCCAGAAGCCCTTTAATTCTGCTCATTTATTCTACAGGATACAGCTGGTGGGGTCACACCCCTCTTGGTTGAGTCCTGATGTGGTTCTGGGGTAGTGGGGGGTTGCAAAGGAGGTGTTATAAGGAAAGTAATGCAAGAATGTGAAAAAGTAGCATTCAATTTTGCTTTGCACTGATGAACTTCAAGCCAGCAAATTTGCAAACACCAGAAACAAAAGGATGAGCTGTACCATCACCTTTCTGAAAAAAAAGACAAACGTTACTGAGCCAATATATTATCGCTCACAATCGCATATAAAAAGTTAACAAACAAACCTTAACTGTTTACTGAACTGTACATTTCTTTCAAACTCATTTTAAGTCAGTTCTGTCCACTCAGCCCACAGCAATTTAGCCACACCTTTTCAGCCTACAGTAGTGTAACCATGCCCACTCAGCCTACAGCTGTTCAGCAGTGCCCATTTACCCAACAGCTATTTAGCCATGTCCATTCAGCCCGCAGCAGTTTTGCCCCACCCATTTAACAAGCAGTAGTTTAGCCCTGCCCATGCAGCCTGCAGCTGTTTACCCCTGCCCAATCCTGTTGCAGTGATTCAGAGTGTTGTTCTTGTGGAGTGAAATGTGGAAAAAATATTGAATACTGTGTTCTTACTGGCTGTTCGCAAATTAAAAGCAGCATCCAAAGTATCTACATATTACAAAATGTATTTTTCCCTCCACATTCCTGAGGATTTCAGACTGTTCCACAATTTTGACCTGGCTGCTTTTAAAGGGAGGGCACAATACAGGGAGCCAATCAGAAGAGAGATCGTTATACACATTAGTATTAAATGTACAGGAATGAAAAGAAACCTAATTTATTCTAATAACTTCCAGATGCTGGAAACGGTCATGTAGGAATGTTCACTGGTTTTGAAATAAATCCATATGAAGCTAGCTGCAGGCCTTGCTTCAGGCCAATGACTAAGTGGGTAATTGGGAGAGTCGGGAAAATTCCTGGTGGACCGCTAGTCGTTTGGACTGCTTACTATGAATTAATGAATAAACGCATACAAGAACGTTCAGACAAGCTATGTTACGTCCAAGCAGGCCCGATGTATCCATATAAGAGAACTGGGCCATCTCATAAAATGGCATGTGACTTGGGTGGCAAAATGCACCTAATTATTCTGTAACCTACAAAGAACTTGATCATTTGCAGCATTTGCCAAGCTCTCTGTGAGAGGCTAAGAAACGTGTCAGTCACTGCTCAGACTTTCTTACCCTGCCCCCTCGCTTAGCAACTATAACCATGCCTGTGTGCTCAATCCCACAGAACTAGCTTTGCTGTGTTAGGAGCTTATAAAATACATACCCGAAATCTCAGGAGTTTAGAGAAGGGAGTGATTTTTTACCCAATTCCTGAACTAAAGACACAAGAGGAGAAGTGTAAGACTTGAAACACTGCACTGTCAGTTAAACAGTTCATGTTAGCTAACTCGTCAAGTCTTCCTTTGTGAAATCTCTGTAAGTAGTACTGTATGTATTGAAAACAACTAATAAAATTGAATAATTTTAAAGAAAGCTGTATGTTGAAAAATAGATTGATAGATCTCATTTAACGTTCCAGCTAAAATGGACTGCGCTACTTCGGCGCATAAGTTTGCTTTGATTTTAAGGTCTGCTGGCAGAAGTTGTGTTTGTGATGTGCTAAGCAACAGTATTAGTTGTGTTTTTGTGGATGCAGCTTTCTGATTGGTTGCTGTAGTTTTGTGGCAGGTGGTTGAAGTGGTGGAATATGTAGGGTAATGACTGCACTGCTGTTAGCAATAGGCTATAGTCTGGTGTAATGAGACCATCAGCATGTTTTGAAATTAGCCAAAAATCTGGGGTGGGCTGGTCTCCATTACACGACTCCTGGCCTGAAAACAAGTCCCACTCCAGCCCTGCTTTAAGCAAATGCTAATGCATGACCAAAAGGGTTCCCACTCTCTCTGTGGTCAGAGGCATTGTGGGTAACGTGTAGCTCCATGCCTCATGCCCTCTATCATGGGCCGATATGGTAAGAACGTTCCGGCGCAGTGCCCCAGTAATGGACTCCATCCGCATGGCATTTCATCATGAAGGACACATTAGCCTGGGTTAGCGCACGGCTGCACTGCGCACTGAGCCTCAGCTGCTAATGCTTCTCTTGCTCTTTCTCTCTCTCTCTCTCTCTCTCTCTCTCTCTCTCTCTCTCTCCACACCTGCCGTTCATATTCATTCTCCTTTCACTCCTTTACAACTTCCAATCTACCAGTTCAGATTAGAATAGGCTGATGCAATTTCTCCACTCCACATTAAACTGGAAAGTAGGGGTGGCAATATGGCAAATCACAAAACAGAACAACAACAAAAAATATTTTCACCATATATGACGCATATCCCAATATCCAATCAAACAAACACAATGCATTAGGGGCACATTTACAAATAGCCATAAAAAATTCTGATGTTCATTCAATATTTTACTGCACTAAATGAAATGAACCAGTAGTAATTTTGCTCTCGTTTGAAATAGAACATGCAATTGTTTAGTTTTTCTAAAACTGTTCATGATATCCATGATAGGCTCACAAAAGCATATCGTTTATCTATCACAATAACTAGAAAATAATTCCCATATTTCCCACTGGAAAACCAATTTAGGTTAAACGAATGTCTCGTTCAAAAAATTCTCATTAGGTTGAATGTATAACTCATACTAAATGTAGGTATTGAGAGTTCTACAGTTTCTCATTATACTGAATATGATTTTTAACATCATTTCTTAAAGCTTGTCCAACATCTCATCTCAGTGTTTCATACAGTTTTACACATTTCCAGTGCAAACGCTGTGCTTTAGCATCTACTCATACATTAATATGGTCACAATCAGCTCCCCTTCTCCAATCCGCTTCTATTACAGTAGGTCAGATTAGCTGATCAGGATGATAGAGTGATAGCAGCATGCTAACTTTAACTCTCCGCTGTGGAAACTGACCTTTAAACAGTCAGCTGCGTTCACGGAGGATTACAGGCCGCACACTCTCGCTAATTTCTCTAAGACGACTTACAGCATGACGTCACATGGAGCACTGCCATTGTTGGGGGGATGTGGGTGTCAATCAGAGTTGCCTGAGGTAAAGATGGACATTTGAGGTGGCTAATTGCCTGATAGACACTATCTTCTCACACAGTATATGCAAAGGTAGAAATAAAGAAATGTCCACTTGCAGCTTTGATGAGAGTAAATTAAACATTTTAACACCCATAAAAATCAAATAAAGCATTAAAGGCAGGGAGAATCTGATTGGCCCCTGTGCACCATCTCTAGTCACTCAAGGATGGCATCAGTTAATATACAAACATGTCTCATTTTTAGTACAATTACTGGAAATCTGTGCCTTAATCCTACTGTTACTGTTTCATTTTCACATAATAATATAAATTAATACGTTTCCTCTACAGCTTTAGAACAATGAGGGCAAAATTAATACTATGTCTAAATTATTCTTGTTTGCAACTAAGACAACCAGGTACTTTTTAGATTTTGCCTGCCACTGATGCAGAACATTTCGGTGGACTGTCATGAGAGCTAAATGCAAATTACATCTCAAGCAGCAATCTTATATAGCCAGTATAGCCAATGTTGTTAAGGCCTGTATGACTCTCATTAGTTCTGTGGGTTAGTTTACAGTTGTGGTAAATTTGCAGCGGCTGTGGTTAGCACTTAGCATTTTGTTTTCATAAAGCTGCTTTGTGTCTTATGTACTGTAAAAATTCAATGGACGGCACTACTGTATGTATGCAAGTATGTGATTTGTGACCCATCTGTAAACATATACATTTTTTCATGTTTTAACACCACAAACTCTGACCACTGCTCTTGCTTCTGTGATTACAGGAGGTACAAAAAGTTCTCTTTTCTGCCATTTTCTGACCATTTTCTCAACTTGCTTTAGACTTTTTAGGTAAGCACTAATATAAACCCCATCATTACCAACCTAATGTATTTATTGATTATTACAAACAAAGGTCCAAAAATATCGGTTGCTCATATGCTAAGAATACCAAGACTGTCTACAATTACACAGCTGGCCAGGTGCACTTTTTTACAGGTGCTTGTATGCAAATTTTGCACCATCAGCAGATGATCTGTGGCATGCATAGGTCTACGTTTCGCCATGTTGCTACACCACAGAGATCAAAACCATTACCCCTTTAAATCCTAAGGTGCTTAAACCTACCCAGTATGGCCTTAAGGGCTTTTAACATCATTCATGTACGTTATCAGGAAAAAAAGAGAATTGACAGTACACGCGATTCAGAAAGAGTTTAGATTTCTGTCCAGATAAAGAACCAAGAAAATTATCTGATCGAAGAGACTGGGCTGTCTACTGTCTGTGCTCACTAATTAACCTATTAGAGAAGCTAATCCCTCACAGGTTAACTGTGGACTATGACCTAAATTGGACCTAAAGCAACTAGCCACTGCTGCTATTCAGTATTGACAGGTCAACTCCTGGTCAGAGTGGGTCAGATTTCTGTATGAGCACAGGCGCAGTGCAAAAAATCTGCCTTGATTTGACCACAATATGCATCCAGCAGTGCAGAACTTTGACTAAGTGCACCTAATCATGCAAACTAGGTTAAAGTGGTGCTTATTTTCTCAGATGAAGAGATAGAGGAGCTGAAACAAATTATAATGAGACTGTGATAGCACATGAGAGACTGTACAACACAGTACACATATATCTCAATTTTTACATTTAAACAAGTTATTCAGCATGCTAACCAGCTAATGTTAGCTTGATTATACAAAAACTACATCCCCATATAATTTGAAATGAATAACTCACTCTGCAATATAAATTTAGTTAATGATTAACTCACTTGTCCAACCTATGGTCAAGTGAGTTAGATGAGAAAACAACACATTAGTAGGCTGCAGGAAAAGTCAGCTTGAGTATGTTATTGTTATGTTTTGCTTTGAGTTTATCCTTCTTCTTCCATTTTTGCTCATAAACTTTACATTCAGTCTGCCGGCATGCAGCCACGATTCACGTAAATGTTCTGGCCATTAATATTTTAGCTGAAAGTGCTTCTGTATTTCTGTGTAAAGCCCTGCCTTGTTCACTTAATGCTACATGTTTTTGCTGACTATCGATTTTTGTGTTCTTTGTTTTCATACAAGCACACAATTTAGGTTAGATTTACACTGATAATTAATACTACACTAATACGCATTTCATTTGCAGTCTTTTCAGTAAGATTCACTGAACAACTGTGCAATGCTTTGAAACAAAAGTGCATTTGCAAGAATTGAATTAGCAAAAAGAAAGAAAAACGACCACACCCTGACATCCCGGTTGTGAATGAATGCTGATAGTGCGTCTGTCGTTATCTGCACTGTGTGGTTCTGCATCACTGTCTCCAGAGGCCTGGAACCAGAAGCTATTACATGCAGCCCACAAACCGCCAGGCTTCCCCTCTCAGCACTCAGTGAAAAAGCTTCCTTCAGGTCACACAGTACTGTTTACTCAGCAATAACTTTAAACATCAAATTCAAGTCAGAAATAATGAATCTAATATTACAGCATGATTTTGTTAGTAGTGGCAATAACCAGAGATTCAGCACAGGTTGACTAACCTGTGACCTGGACTTGCACCCCAGAGACTTGACGTAGACTCTCAACTCAGACTTATAAACTTATAAGATCAGACGCTCAACTCAGATCCATTGACACAGACTCTCACTCTGGAGCTTCAAGACCTGACTCGGAATCACAGTTCAGAGACTTGACTCCGACTCGCACCCCAGAAACCCAACTCAGGCCAGAGACTGAACTCGGTCTTGCACCGCAGAGACCTAAGATTCGACTCCAGAAATCCAAAAACTTGAAACACAACTTTTACTTGCACCCCAGAGACTCAACTCAGACATGCACCAGAATGACTCAAGACTCAAATCACACCTCAAAGACTTGACTCAGACTTACAGCTTAAACTTGACTCTGAATCACACCCTAAAGACAACCTGGAGACGTGACTTGGACTTACAACACTCATGATACGAATCTTAGAGACTCAATACTTGACTCAGATTCACACCTAAGAGACTGCAGACTTGATACAGGCTTACGTTTGCACTTCAGAGACTCTTTACTCAAGGCTTGACTCGCACACAAGAGACTCCAGAGTCAACTTTAACTCCTTAGAGACACAGTACTCAAAACTTGGACTTGGGCACCACAGACCGAACCTGAACTCACATTCCCACCCCGACAACTCCAGACTCAACTAGGATTTGGACTTCTGTACATCTGTTATGATAACAGACATCTAAGGGTTGCCAATCAAAGTCCACCGATGCTCAGCAACGCTGCAATTCGGCCTCATTAAGCCTTCTTTAGCCTTTAGTGTATTCGGCAGAGGCATCTAATCAGATAAACGAGCCAGTTCAGTGCTTATCTGATGCATGGAAACACACTAATTGATTAATTGCCTTCAGTGACACGTGACCTCAGTAATGGAGCGCTGCTGACCTGGCCAGGCCAAATGCGGTGTGCTAGCCTTAGCAGGCTGCCGGGTTATATGAGGTATTCAATGTGTTAGCATGGTCAGAGGAGCAGCTGTGAACTCCTTCCTCAGCGCCTTTGGGCTCTGTTTAGGATGCAGACCCTTTAGTGTTAGCCATAGCATGGTGCTAACAGTGGTCTGATGTGAAATGCTCTAGAGAAGCTTACTGAGTCAGAACTGTTCACAGTGGTGGTGATACAAACCAGACGTCTATCTCTAAAAGATCCCACACAAGAAGTTATTACATGAAATAGTTAATACACTGCCTGTCTGAGACATCGTTTTAGGAGGAGGTGTTTTACTATACTACATTTTTCCACATTATAAACATTACATATAAAAACTCAGAATACATGTAGGTTTCCTAGTGGTTTTGGACAGTAAATAGAATGGCTACGTTTGTGTAGACGTCATGACCCCTGGTTCCCATCATCACCACAGCAAGGAAATTTGACTTGGTAAGATTCACAAAACCTCCACAAAAACCAAAAACACAAAACCAAACTGAACAACTTTGCTTACATCCCATTGACTGAATTATCGGGTAAGTTTTAAAAATTGGTGAAATTCACCTTTAGGCACTGAAACTGAATTTGCAGTTGATGACATAATTAAATACAAGTGCTCTAATGCAGCTCAAACACAAAATGTACATATTTATAGCTCCTAGAAAGGGAAAAGTAGCATTATAATATTCTAAATATTCCTTTACAAGAAAGTAATAGATCTTTATGAGCTGACTATGTTGAAATGATTTAAATATATTGCAAAAGGAAACCCCTCTTTCATCGCTGTGCTTAAAAGAGTTTATATCAGGGAAAACAAAATGTTTCTCACGTTCTTGAAATACATAGTTAGATACAGTATATAAACTATATAGCTTTTCATGTCATACTGTTCATTCCCATGTACATATATTTGGAAATAAAACAGCATGTTGCAAGGTTCCCAGTTCACTGTGATGACACAAAAAACAACATTTTAATAACCAACAGCCACCTCTTTTAGCCTACAATACTTTAGCCCCACCCATTTACACTGAAGTTATAGGCAGTGTTTCAGCCCAGACTGCCTTCCGAATGAGGCACAATACAGCACAGTCAATTAAAGCAGAGCTCATGTATTTGTATTAGTCTTAAAGTCGCAGTACCAAAAACAGACAGTTTTATCCCTAAGGATGAAACTGAGAGGCTGGAAAAACGGTTTTTGGTACGTAAAACACAAACAACTGTAATAAGTTTAAAACAAATGATAAATGTAGAATGTGAGCTGCCAACTGGAGTGCACGAGAGAAAAAATCCTCTAAAGCCCAAATCTGCGGAGGTTAAGACAGAAACCATGCAGAGAGGCCATCTTTACGCTGTCCACGCTACAGGAACACGTGTGTCAGAGGAGAAACGGGAATAAACAGCCGTTCATGTTAAAGTAATCACAGCACAGAAATCAGACGGATGATTCCTTCACGTTTTAATGCTTCCAACGTAATCCGTATTATTTTTTCAGCCATTCAGATCTCACGTCTTTGGCTGAAGCGGTCAGTGCAGTGTAATCCTGCGCTGAGATTTCAGAGAGTCTTTCTGGGAAATCAGTTAAGACTCACATTATTATTTGTGCTCCAATCCTTGTTTTTTAATCATATAAATAGGGTGAATTCCAAATCCTTTAAGTTTTCCCAGAGTACTTCATCTCGTTCATATTCACTACACTCTTAACCCCTTCAGATCCAACAGAGACATTCAGTGGCAAAAGTAATGACATTCTGTATAGTTCTGTATGTTCACTCAAGAAGTAGCTGGGCCATAAATTTCTATCGTGGTATAATTAAGATTACTGACATTTTTGGTTATATCATTTTTTTTTCAAATAAGACATTTTGGATGCTTCAATTTTTGTAGATTTACTATTACACTGGAGGTCCCTTCCTTTTATTAAGAACTGTATCTAAAAACTAAAGTATATCTAACCCTAATAAAATAAAAGTAAGCGCATGTAAACAGTTGTTTTACTGAGTCTGGTAAAAGTTAAATGTTAAAAAGTTAATCAAAAAGTCTTTTGTCTTATATATGCATCTCTTGCACTCAAGAGAAACGCAGTCTCGTTCAGCTATGCACTCAGTTGTAAAGTCTGAATGACAATAAAGTTTACTTTGACTTTGACTTTGAATTTCAGAGGCTGCTGGAATTTATTATGCATCACAAGCCATTCAGACTATCGATTTTAGCTGAAAAGCTATAGAGCCTCTTGGCTTGAAGGCCAGTATCACGGAACATCCTGAAGCAGCTGGCTGAGCCAGAAACATGGTGGCAGAAAGTTTCGATGCTAGGTTTATGGTTAATCCCAAGAGACTGGCTTTCTCTTACCATTCTCATTTACTTATGACAATCTGTTGTCTGATCCTTTGACAATCAACAGGACTTGCTACACAAGGAAATTAGTGCAATTTGCAATGCTTGTATGTTGTGTATTTATTTGCAAGAAGAAGAATAAAAAAACAAGAATAAGAAGAATAAGATAAGAAGAATAATAAGAAGAAATATTCTTTCGTATTCTTATTCTTCTTATTAAGACTTTTTATGAAGAAATATGAAGAACTTTTCATGCAAAAAGGGCTACAATGCTTTCTTTGAGTAAAGCTCAAGAACCATTTTTGTGAGATTTGTAAAGGAAAGAAACTTTTGAAGGATGACAGGACAGATATCATTACCTGAATTCCCCTCAGTTTTATTGAATTAAACCAGTTTAATGTAATATATAAACATCATTTAAAAAGGAAATAAGCCTGTTTGAATATGTTTATGTGATGTCATGAGAACCAACTAATTTACATACATCCACCTACTCAGCTTACAGCAGTTTCGCTCTGAGTCAGCTTAGATTGTATTTTGAATGAATCACAACAGAGATAATTTACATAAGCACAGTAATAAAAACAACCTGTTTATGTTTCTAAACGAACTTATAAAAGCTCACCTTGTAGCCATATCATATATCATAAGTTTTCAGATTTGAGTATTCTTTATGTTCTGATTACCAGTATGAAGGCATATAGGTAGATACAGACATATAGATACAGATAGACTCAGGTGTTACTAGTAAAAATTATATTTTTACATACCTTCATGGCTTTTCTCAATTCTCAAACAATTATTACTCGACTCGTATGATGTGCTGATAAAATTTTTACGTTTTCAAGTTTAATTATTATTATTATTATTGTAACATAAATCAACTTCACTAGTTCAGAATCAAACAAAATATGTAATAATCAGAATTTAACAGAATTTACATTCTTTAATGATGTTTCATTAATTTCTTTACATTGAATTTAAGAAGTCAAACCTGCCCCCCCTGTGTAAATGTAATTTATTATGTAACATACATCATCAAATTAGGTTATTAGCACTGCGCAAAATACTTTTTAGAATATTAGATAAAAAATATCTGGGCAGTAAGTGTTTAACATAGTTATTAGCTTAAATGCAAACATTAGTAGAATAAGTAGGAATTTTATGTATGTTAATGTTTTTACAAAGCTCTTCCCACAAAAGTCCAGTATTATTTGTAGCCATCATCCAATATCTGGGTTGTATAGTCAGTACTTGATTAAACTGAATCAGATGTTGCTGATGTAATGTGATAAATCTATGTAATGGCTGAAGGCATCCTGGGGAAATCTGAAACCAAACTTTGTTCTTCAGACTACCTCAAAGCAAACACATATACAGATAAAGACTTTTAAACAATGTGCTTAGCTGCCTAAGACACAGTCTCAGTCATGCATATAATTATGTATAGCAAAATGATAACTTTCCATAACTGCAGGTTAATAGATGCCACAGTTATGATTTAAAGTTCATTACGCTTATTAAAACATTAGGGAATGTGATCCGTGGGTCTGATTGGCAGTGGTACAGAAGGGAGATGGAAGGATTGTCCTTTTCTTGGCATCTTCGTAGTGTCTCTCGATTTCCTCCAGCCATAGCAGCATCTCAGACATGGCTAATGAACATTTATGGACCCCTGCAGCTGTTCTTCCACTTAATTTACCATCAGCCTGAAGGTGGATCTGAACTCCAGTGGCTGCCTAAGTAGCATTCCAGTTATTGGCTTGACATAGTGCTGTTGGACACTGTTTCTGGCCTTCATCCTACTAAAGATTTTTTAATGCACACAGTTCCTGCAATAAATCCCTTTAAGCACCATGAAATTAATACACATTAAACTGTAAGAGCACCTGTACTAAAACTTGTTTTTGTTTTATATGACCAAACATTCAAATTAAACAAATGACAATGGCTAAAACTAGTAAATATTATTAGTAAATATTATTAGAAAAAAAGGAAGCCTGGCTATAATTTGGCTCTTTTTTCTTTGTTCTGATAAAGAAATTTTTTTAAAAAACTGTAAAAAAAAGTTTGTATTTCTATAAACATGTACATCCAACAATCCCTTTCATTACCACCAAATTATACTAAAGTATTTCTACTTCCACTTAGGAAAACTCGTTAATACTGTTAATACTTTATTGCATGACATTGCCATCGTTATATGTCAAAATACAATAGAAATACAATAGAAATTCACAGAAATTCATCCCTTTAAAGCCATTATGTGTAAAATATATACATTCTTCTGATCAAATCAAAGTAGCTTTTTGCAAACAGTTTCATACTTTTCTGTGGGTGTAAAACATGTGTGCATATATGCTTATATTTTTTCTCACATTTGGATGATATAGATATACACCCATTACATGCATTGCAAATTTAAATCAGTGACTGTGCAAAAGTTATAGACACATAAGCAAAATGTTTATAACCATATTTTTTTATTACTTGCTTAGAATCAGTGAGAAGAACCATAAAAACATCTTGTTTTCAAAAAGGTTGTATATGAATTATTTAAAAGATTACTTTTCTTAGGCAGAAAACATTTTCAATGTAAGAGACGACACATATATGATTCAAATAGTAAAGGGATGCTTTTATTATAAACAGTGATAACATGGGTTCATTCTGGGTTGCAGTGTTCTGTGACAGAGCTAACTGTTCCCTTCCTGTCTGAACTTCCTCCCCGTGCCGAGCTTTCGGCTGTATTTAACTCCAGTAAGCTTATTAGGACACACCTTACAGACCTGATTAGCACACTGCTACTGAAAGCTCTCCAGTAAAACATAAACCACCAGGTAGAATAAAGAGACATTACAGGAGCGGTTACTGATTGCAGTGGTTCAACTAAGGTGTGTTTGGTGTCTGAACTTTGCATTTCAGTTTTGGTAGTGGAGCTACATCTTTAGCTAAGAACTATTACAATGTTGTTGTGATGGTATCTGCAGGCCCAAATCATTACATAATATAATGAACCTGATTAACCTTATTTTAGTATGTAAAATGATGTCATTACATTTAAATCATAATAATACATTTTTCACTTCCAACACTAATGCAGTATGAATTGAATATTTTAAATCTCCATGTTTTCTCCACATTTTGGTGATTTCACAGTGAGAATATATTCTCGTCTAAAAATTAAGCACCTGTAATCGCTTCACAGATGCTGTCAGACTCCACTGTAAAACCAAATGGTTCCCATGTCAGTTATGTTTTCTCTTTCATTTCTTATGATGCTCAGATAAATCAGGGTCAGGAAATAACTCAGGAACACTATGCAGGAGAGTGGCTCAGCAATGGCTAACAGCTACACTCATCATCAAAACACCTTCATCTGTCTTTCTTATACCAGTCACTTGACTTCAGCTCCCTCAGATTTGAGTCAATTCATTTAAATTTGCCAGTGTAGCCTCTGTTTGACACAACTGAACCTGCTCTGAGATAAAAGGAGCTGGTAGTATGCTAGTAAGCTTTCTTCTTTCTCTTTGTTTGCAGCTGGTTGTAGATTTTTTTACTTTTACTGAATGATGGATGGAAAATGGTGATTTTTGGATACCACCCCGCCCGACTTCAAACATTGCAGATGATGATTATGTGGTTTCTGACCATGTATGAAACACTGTTAATTATGAACACGGACTAAATATTAACGAACTTCAGGCTTAAACATAGATGTTATTAGTGTTTTAACCTGTGTTCTTAGCTTCATCTTCATCTGCTGTTACTTTTTTTGACCTTAAATAATAGTAAATAGAAGTCCAGCAATGCTGTGATCATTTGTACGCATTTAACATGGCCTGTTCATTAATCTTCTCTTTTTCCACCTAAAAATGTTCTCTTTACTCTTCACCTACAGGCTCCCTGCAATCACTCTCCAACGCCACAATTAGCTCCATCAGTCAGGTTCTGCTCAGCAGCCCACGGGCCGACTTATAGACTCCGCTGACGAGTTGTGCTGCCAGGAGAACCCAAAAAAGGTCTGTGTGTGGAGGAGGAGGAGGGTGAGGAGAAAGAATGATGAATCATAACTTTTTAAACTCTGAATTAGATGGTGATGAATATAAAAAAAGTGATTAGAAGGCTACAGGCTCGTTCTGAAGTAAATCACTTCACTGTCATCCCATGGCAAAAGCCATCAAATGTAACAAAGTGTAAAATCTTTGCTGCCATCCACCTTTGAGATTCATACAGTCCACTTCTTTCTGCCAAAAGGTGATTTACACATACAGGCTCCCCTTCAAAAAATCCTCAAGCACTGCTGAGACAATGAAACCAATTAAACTTACTTACGGAATGTCCTAAATGTTTCTGCCTGAAACCTGAACATGTCTAAAACTCTGCAATGTTTTTGGATACAACTAAAAATGGTATAAGATTGTAATTAAGCCTTTCCTCTAAACTGACATGCCAAGCTTTAATAACTTTAGTTGTTTGAGTCTGGAAAATTAAGACAAATTTTCAAGTTTCCTTTTATTTGTTATTAAACATGATGACCAAATATATTCTACATAATTTTTCCATGCAAGATAGATAAAGACCCAAGCGGGCCCCGGGCCCCTATAAGCACCTGTAAAATGGCTAAATGCTGAATGAAACTGCTGCACCTCTAACGGTGGAATGGGGGGTTTAACTACGAAGCCACCTTTAGGCTCATCTCTGCTGGAATTTTCAACCAGCCACTATTACTCCAGATGGTTTAGATTTTTTACTCCACTAAGCTTCCAAGATATAAGGATGAAGGAAAACAGTGTTTTCATTTATAATTCAGTTTATTTGTATAGGCCTATTTTACAAATTACATATAGTGCATGTATGTTTTTAGGTAAAACCTAAAATTAGATAATATTAACATTATCTTCAAACTCAATGTTGCTACTAAATCGTTGCAGTTTTCGTTGCTGAAGAAGGTGGGGATCTATCTGAAGTCACACAGCATCCTGCATTACAAACATGACAAACTACCTGCCAAACATACAGCAGCGCTGCAGTATAGCCTCAGTATTTCTAACCTAGAGCAACAGCGCAGTGTGTATTCCGTTCCATCCTTCACCTTGAAACACAATGCAGGGGATTCAGGTTCAAAGCTTCACAATGCTGGGCCACACTCATATAATTCATCAAAGCCGTGCACGGACAGATCTGATCGCCAAAAAGAGGGCATGCAAATATCACCCACAGATATGCTATTCATCAATTTCCTGTTTTTAGCGTATACAAACTTGCGTCTGGATAAAAAAAAAAAACAAAGCTAGTGCCATATACTAGCAATGTACTGCAATAATACCGTGTGTAAATATGTTTTTTGCTTAATTTTGCTGAAATCTTACATGAAAGTTTTATAAACCAGATAAAAGACTAGTATTAAGACTAGTGGTGCGTACATTGTGATGTTTTATTGTGGCAAAGAAGCTGAATCAACTATAAAACAGGTTGTTTGCAGTCATGTGATTACAACGCAGTTGGATTGACCACAGTACTGAATTGCCCCACAATGATTGTCGTTCAGTTTTCTTTGTGATTGTTCTCTAAATTAATCTGCCAACAAACATTTAACTCTGCCTCTCAACATTAACACCGCAGTTGTGTACTTAACATAGGTTGTATATCTATCACGGTGTCCACCCACATCTGCATCATACAATACCCGCTCCTACCCACATAAAGTCAAAATCAGTTTCTTATTCCCCAGTTTTTCCATTTCACCTTTAATGGTGCAGCAGGTGGCAGAACTGCTTACAGTACTTAATTAAAGCTGCACATGTTTTCTCGGTTAGATTGATTTGCAGCACAGCAGCACAGTGGCCTGACAGCCTGACAGCCTATATTATAACTATAGTATAGGTTATAGTTTGGGTATAGTTATAGTTATAGTATACTATAGGATATAGTTTGGGCCCGTATTGTCTATTGCCTGTTGACGGCAGAAACAAAATTGTACATTTTGACTGTCATAAATAAATAAATAAATAAATAAATAATAGGGTGCGTTCAGTTATTTCTTCTCTTTAAATACCATGTGGTTGAGTGCATGTGTTTTTAATGATGTGATGTTTTCATTAAACATTTCCCTCCCAAAGTCATACACTGGGTTTTGGTATTAAAGCATGGCTGTTTATTGTAAACAGGTCGTGAATTAGCAAAATGTGTATATCTGTCTTTTGAATGTTTTTAATATGTTTTCCTGTTCCAACATATCAGACATTATAAACACTATATGTTGTGATGCTTAAAGTGCAACAGGGCTCAAGACCAGGATGAGGCACCAGCTGTGATTGGGTACTGACTGGACTAAAGGGTAAGCCTCGTCTTTAACAGTCAGAGGATAAAATAAATCTTCAGAAAAGCCTTCTGTTGCACAGTGCGCATAAATAAAACAAATATATAAATAATCTTTATAGTTTATGTTTAATATGTACATGTATATTTATTTATGAGGTTTATTGAAATCTTTAATAGTTCTGTGAAGCTCTTATATGCATAGTGTTCTCTCACAGATCCCGGGATTGGATAAATTCCAAAATTCACTTTTTTTTTATTTTGGCAAGCCAAAATGCAAAGTGAAGACTGTTGTTTTGTCAATAGCAGTGAAACCATCATAATATAGTCATAACTATGTTTTAACACTATTTTAACACAGAAACATTTGTTTCTGTTAACATTGCTGTATACTGATTTTTTAACAGAATATTCATCACCAGGACTGATTTGAAGGGATAAAAAAAAAAAGAGTAAAATATAGTTTTACTCATGTTTTATGATTCGATACTATATATTGGTGTAAAACTCGAGATTGTTTCTTAAATTGTTCTCATTCCGGTGAGTTTTCAATATTTTTTTTAAATAAAACCTTTTTAGCGCTAAGGGTGAAGCTTCCGATATTACTTCTTATTTTTAAAATCTCAGTTATGTCATACTTTAAAACATCACAAGTCATCAACAATATTTCTTTTATTAATTCTCAATACTGACTGATATTATCGGACAACCAGTATATTGGTCAGGATGTAATTCACATAATGTAAAAGTTCTGAAACAAATGAAAGGTTTTTATTTAGCAATTTGTTTACAAACAGAACATTTTAATAATGCAGTACTGACAATAACATAGACTTCTCAATAAATCACACAACAATAACTGTGAGCGTGTGATTCTCTTGCTTTGCAGTGAATCTGTACATGAGAGATAAACGAGATTGCCTGCTTTCCAGCTTCAGGCTCACAATGTCAGTTTAATTGTATAATCACTTTTTTCTGTCTGCATTGCAGAGCTTCGTTGTATGTTTCTATAAGCGTTGTCAGATTAATCCAGCCTGTCCAGCCAAATCAGCACCATTACTTCATCTGAATTAGACACGCTGTATCAGCCCTGCTGCTGTTGTCCAGCTCTACAGCACTCAACTTTGTACACAACGTGCTAAAACTGCCCGCAGGATCTCACGATTTCCCTCCAATCACTCTCACGCATGCTGGAAAACTCACAAACAAAAAGGTTATTAAAATAAAGCACTAAGCGTGAAGCATGTTTGTTGAGTTTGCGTAAAAAAATAAAAATCTCGTTCCAGCTTCAGTCAAAGCTTTTGTAATTACTGGAGTCATCGATTTCTGCACTAACTGCGAAGTAATTAAACCAGCAAATGTGAAATGTCATGGATTTCAATGGTGAAAATCAATGCAGCTCTTTTTTATCAAATAACATCTCTTTTCATACTCAAGAACAGCCCATTCTGTGAACAAGAACAGCACAGCTGTGTTCTAAAAGAAATGTCTTAGACTATCTATAAAAAAAGTTGTTTATCTGGGCTATATGTGTAGCTTTACAAATATAAACACTATATAACACTATAATAAATACAAACAAACATAAACACTATAGTCAATAGCTAGAATGTCTTGTTTTTGCTAAAAACATGAATATGTAGATGAATTCAATGTTGTGAATATCTAGAATATAGTTACCAGAACACAAGTTTGGTTTCTGCCTTCTTGCTGCACTCCAGACATAGCATGGATATGTTCAATCATTCAGTCATTGGATTTTATATAACAATGGATTGACTCAATAGACCAGGTGTATCCCTAAAGAGATATAGAAGGGCTAAGCCTTCTTATTTAAAAAGCTTTTATTTACTCAGCAAAGCACTAAATATTCAAATAGTATTGATATAGTAAATGGGGTCATTACACCTTTCAGTGTGTTTATTTAACCCTTTCAAAGCTTTTCTTTGTGGCAGCCCAGTGTTATTTGCAGTTATTTGACTACTCAGTACTTCAGTAAGCTACATCAAGATTGCTGGTAAAGGAAACGCACAAATTCATGCAATGTCTGGAAATAAAGTTTCTTCTTCAAACTGGTGCACAAGATATTATCTATTTCTTTCAAAATAAGAAATTTATGCTATATTGTATTGTATTTATGTTTATTTACATCTGTTCCAATGATATCTGGTGTTCTTACTGGTGAAAATACACCAGTTAAAGGGTGTAAAGGGTTTAAAACAATGAGATCAGGCTGCTAAGACTTTTGCACAGTAGCGTATATTAGTATATAGATGAAATTAAATATGACATGTAAATCTATTTATCCCTTTATGGTGAGTGCATTAAAAGTGTCTACCTGTGCATGCTGTGCCTGCTGTTTTTGGATGTGGTTGCTTTGTTTATTTCATGTGTAAATAAGTAATCAAAGCTTAAAATGTACACTACATAAGTAGTGTCACATCTTTCTCATCACTTTAACTGAACAAATCAATAATTATAATAACTGTGCTCTAAATGAGCTCATACGTTCCATCCAACAATAAATGAAGCATTGTGCATCCTTAATATAGTGATAGGAAAAACAGTAGCACACAGAAAGCTCAAGTTCCACATGCTGTCGTTAATAAAATGATTAAACTCAGACTTAAATAAGCACTTGAGGTTTTTTGGGTCCGGTACTGGGTGGTAGTAGGTGTTCATGTGGTTAATTATACTGCTGTTTCATTTTACACTAATTTATGTTGTCAGGTGCATCGTTCTCTGTCACGGCTGACATTACTACAATTACTCTGCCATTTTTGGCTGTGCTTCTGCAGTCCACTGCTACAGCAATTGCCTAGAGCTCCTTTCATTATTAACAATAAATCATGTAGAAAAATGGCCTCAGTTGTGGGATTGCACCCTGCTCCTTCCAAAGTACAGCTTTATTTTATCATACAACTTTCTAGGTTTCATTCATTGGGAACTGTACATCAGTCTCATCAAGTTGAATAAATGACTTACTCTAAATGCATGTATTGTGATAGAAACTAAATCGTGTTCTATAGTTTCTCATTAGATTGATGAAGAACTTATTATAAATGTATATTATGATCTTAGTTATGTTCTACAGAACACATTAATGGGCGGAGCCTGGAAAGATCAGCCCTAATGTGACATTTCACTCATGTCTGGAACATCCTCTTGAGAAAGACGCTCTGTAACTAATACAATGGCAGGATGGTGTCTTATCTGATTATGAAAGCAGGGTAAAGAGGATTTAGGATGTGAAGCCTAAACGCTGGCCGGCACTGATTGGGCCTCTGTGGAAAGTGTTATGTAACTAAAACGCTGCAGCAAGGAAGAAGGTGTGTTCCACAAAGTGACGGCCGGACCCAGGGGGGCACTAATTTAGAAATGTTTGGATTGCTGCGGACTAAAATTCAATCCGGAAAGTGTTCCTGAATATCTGATGAGGCACAAACAGGAAGCAAGTATCAGAGAGGAAGGGTTTAGAAGAGCCATTTGAGAGACATCAACGATCAAGCTTTCAACTGAGACTACTAGATAGCACAGTGTTTGAAAGAGTATGCAGCAGGTAAACTTTCATGCAGTTTTGTGTTTACACAACAAAAACACAAGAAAGCAATCAATTGTGTATCTACTGTCTTCTGTTTGTTAACTGCTGAATAAGATAAAAACCTATATATAAGTGGTTGTTCAAAACTAGCTGTAATTTAGAAATGACAGGTCTATCCTCAACTCTGCCATAACACAACTTTGTCAGCGTGCTTCCACCCAGACTTTGGAATGGAATCACTGATTGTGCACTATTGTACGTGTAATATAGTGCAATACTTATCACTTGAGATGCCGCTAGAACTTCACTATTTATTTCTAAGGATGGAGTGCGATTAAAGTTAGGCTTTGTCCACGCATCCGATTTTGGAAAAAAAAACTTTTTTTTTCGTGTACACAGAAAAAAATGATGACATCATGTATGTCTGCATGTTCACCACAAATAAAATCTGTCTGTTTTTGGTTTTGTTCAGTTTCCTCCTATTGATCTGACTTAACCAAGGCATGTAAGTCAGTGAAACCAAGTTAGTTGTGTTGTTTCAGTGAGTTTAAGTGTTTGGTTATTGTGCTCTTCTTTAGTAAAAATTTACCATTCACTCTTGGTATCATCCACAGTCATGTAAAGAAGCAAGCACACCACATGAAAAGTGTAGGCCTTTTTTAACAAATTTGGAAAAACAGTTTTTGTTTAAACAGTGTTGATAAATAAAGTTAATAATGACATTTTCACATTCTATATATAACCAAACAAAGAAGCATAGTAGTTTCCTTAAGTGGAAAATATAAGTTTAACCCTAGATATATCACTACTTCAAACATCAAACTGACCATGTGCTAATGATTTGAGCACCATTACATTAAAGACTGTCTTGGAGAAACTTGTCTTATTTAAACCTCAGATTTCTGAAAAAAAGCTTTCGGAGGCATTCAGAGAGAAAGCTGGAGATGTCTAGGAGTCTGGGAATGTGTTAATGAAATTATCCTTGGAAGTCAATCCTTTCACATCCAGAAGACCATCTATAAATGGAGAAGATTTCAAACCACTGTCAATGTGCCCAGGCCAGGCCACCCTAGGAAAACCTGAGTGCAGATTATAAGATGCTGAAAGAATTTCTGAGAACCCCACAATTTTAACAAAGGATCTGCAGGTAGCTGTCACCACTGATGATGTGAAAGTGCAAGCATGTACCTACATGGGAGGTGCGCCTGGAAGAAGCCTTTGCTGCCTAAAAAGAACACTGGGACAAGACTAGGGTTTGCTAATGAATATCTAGGCAAGGTTCCGCTCAGCTGGAATAATATTCTAGGCACAAGTTAAAGAGAGAGTTGTTTGGCTGCAGTACCAGAAACTATGTTTGGCAAAAGAATGCTGTAATCAGAAGAACCTCAGACCAACTGCAAAGCATGGTGGTGGAAAAGTTATGGTTTGGGGCTTCTTTGCTGCCTCAGGACCTGATAAACCTGCAGTCTGATGGAATTAAACATTAAAAGGTCGTTATACACAGCCTAATATGTATTAAAATAAAGCTGAAACTCTGAGACATGTGTTCTGTGAATTGGGCAATAAACTTGTGAACCCCAAGGTAATTTGGCCAAGGCCTGAGGGAGCACCAGGCACAGGTTAGCCTGGCATAGTTTAAAACAGGTTTTTTAATGAGCATCTCCACCTGATGGTAACAGATCCAGGCTTCCCTCTCCTAACAGAGAGCTGTGTGATAACGACTCAGAAGAAACTAATTAGGTTTAGACATAGTGGTATTGAACGTGTGGAACATACAAAAAGGAGGGGTGGCATTACATCACCCTCTGAGACGTGCATAAATGTGTGAACAATTTCTGTATATGTGGAAGTGTACCTAAGTGCAGACATTTCTTTGGAAACAAAGAATAAAGAACCGGCTCTTGTACCAGATGAGTCTTCTGAATCTTCTTAAATCTTTCTCAAGTTATTTTATTTGAGTTTGTTTTATTGACTTAGTTCGTCTTGTATAAACACATTATTTAAGTGTCAAAGGAACGACAAGCCACAGAATCAATTATAAATTTTCTCATATGAGTATGTGAGGGGCATACACACTGAAGCTAAACAAATGGATCTTCCAACAGAATAATGACGTGAAATATACGAGTAAGTTCAGGAAATTGCTCAAAAGCAAGAAATGGAGGGTTATAGCATGGCCTAGTCAAAGTCCAGATCTGAATCCCATTTAAAACAGGAAACCCCTTGCACAGTGAAAAGAATTGTGCATGGAGAATAAGGTAACATTTTCCAGATGTCAGAAACAAGTTGACATTTAAGGAAAACACCTACATAAATCTTAATTAATTTTCTTTTAACACAAATTGCAAGTCCTCTGTGTACAAGTGTTCAACTGTGTGAGGTTACCATTTCTAAAAAAAAAATACATTCAAAATAATAAAAACAGCAGTATTTTTGTCCGATAACTTGGAGACAGTTACTAACTTAACACAACAAAAGCTTATTTCCCAGTCTTAATTGATATAACCCATATGCTGGTCAACAGGTCCAGGGTCTCCATTGTTGTATATTGCTCTTCACAACGGTTTTCTGAAATATTCCCAAGCCCATGAGTATATGTGCATTACAGAAACCTGCCAGGAATTGATTGAAGTGCCTTATCAGAGGTGCAAGGTCACAAACATACTGGTTTCCAACCTTGTCCTTTCCGCAGAGATTTCGCCACATTCTATGAATTTATGATATGATATGATGTGAATATGCCATGTAGATGGTGAAATACAAAAAATCCCTGCCAGTTATTTTTTCACTGTTGATGCATTTTTTGGGCAAAGTGACAAGCTTTGACTCATCATCGCTTATAAAGGACTTAGCTCTTCCTGGATGCTTCTTTAATACTCAAACAAGATTGCATCATCTGTTTTAGATGTCTTCTGAACATTTCACAATGTTTCTGGTATTAAATCACTCCTGTTCCAACTTTTTTTTGGAATGTGTTGCAGGCATGAGTTTTCAAATGCAAAATATTACATGATATATTGAAATCTATCTATTTAATAAAGGCCAGAGTGAATTTACAAAGCACTGCTTTCTGTTTTATCTGCAATTAATTTACTTTATTTAATATTTATTCATATATATATCCACAGATCATTGCACAAATGTATATAATGTTGTGCTGGACTTGCAGAAATGGGTACGTGAAATAGATCAGGACACAAATTAAGCCCTGGATTTGTGGTTATACTGATCAAATTTCCTATTTTTTCCCTAATTCACTATTCTCTTATTTATTTATTTTATTATTGACTAAGCTCCTGAACCAAGAAGATGCTGATCGGTAGCTGCAAGTTCTTGAAGTGCACTGAAAAAAAAAAAAAAACATTCAATCTTTGTCATATGAAATGGAAATGAAACAAACACAATCCTCCACTACCTTAAAAATCTGAAATTTACTGCATGCAGACAACTCTAATAGATCACACAGGTCCATCCAAAGCACCCTTTAGACGACGAGTAGAGGCTACACTATGCTGTATCACATTTTAGACACATAATTCAGTTTGAAATGCATAAATCTCAGAAAATCTAGCACACTAGCTGAGCTTCAACCGGGCTTCTTCCTGCATGAATACACAATCAGGCTGTTTCAGTTTTTTTTAAAGCGCCTATAAATCCCCACTGGCTCTGCTTTAAACAAGCACAGCACACTTATCATGCAGCGAGGAAGATGCATTTTCTTGGTAATGAATGAGAGTGCATCTTATGATGAAATAACATGTAAATAAATCACGCTGTCCAGTCTAATAATGAAGTCTGCTACTCTTCTCATTCTAAAGTTCTGCTGCTGGTCCACAGCATTTCAGGCAGCTGTTATTCAGCTTATAGTAAATTGTTAAAAAAAAAAAAAACAATCTCAATCAAAGTCAGCCAAGTTTTATTAAAACCTCCCCTAAACCCCCATCACCCACCCCTCCTCCCAAACACCAGCCCCTCTCAGAATATAAACACGGCCTGTCCATCTGTTATAATTTGGAAACATATGGTATTTACTTTAGCAAAACTGCTGCTTAACAGTTATTATAATCAAAGAGCAACATCAGACATCCATTCAAGAGTAGGAAGAGAAAACATCACAGCTGTTAACACTTCAGTGTGCAAAACTAATCACTACAGTGAAGGTCTTGTCCTTGAAGGGCCAGATTTTTCCTAAAAGCCTGCACAATTAAACAATTAAGATTACACAAAGTAATTTGTTTGGTGTGAAATGCTCCGTCAAAATTGTTTACAGTTCACATCTCTTAACTTTTACAGAAAGTTATTACATGACATGGTTATCAATACACTGCCTGATGTCTCAGGCCTTGTTTTTATCCACATTCTACACCACACAATATACATACATTTATAAGTATGTGTGGGGCTTACTTTTTGAAATAAGCCATTGCAGTTTTCAGTTGTTGCAGAGTGGTGGTCAAATACACAGAGTTGCAAAAGAGCTGACAGACATTTGCTAACATAACAGGTATTAATAGTCCTTTTTCTTCTTAATTATTACTATTTTATCATTATAATGGTTTTTACCAAAATATTTACAACAACTTGCAGATTAATGCTGCACTTGTGTGCTCATCGGTTATATTTATTAGATGGTCACTCTATCTAGGTACATTAAAAAGCAAATATATCTATCACATTTGCAGCAAGTTATGAGCTTTTAATAGGTTAATGGTTGTGTCTCGTGAACTCTTGTATCATCCAGATGTACTTTTTCAGCAGTTTGAGGGGACAACTGATATTTTCCAGTTTCTGACACCACTCAAACGCAATACAACTTGTATAATATGTAGCATTCCTGTATTTTATTTTGCCTTTTACTACTAAAATATAGATCATTCAATATATATATATATATATATATATATATATATATATATATATATATATATATATATATATATATATATATACATTTTACAATATAGAAATTTTAAATACACTATGTCAACCACTATATCGACCAATGATTCAAATACACTACATGAAATAGTGAATTGTAACATACTATTGACTATATTTGTGTTACAGACATACAAATCCCTGGTTCCTTTCACCACCACTGTAAAAAAATGTGAGTCTCTAGAGTGAACCATGTCACATCAAACCACTCTAAATTACTTCACTTACATCTTAACCACTGAATTATGCAGAAATTGTAGAAATCACAGATGTTTATAATGCATGGAGATATGAACTGAATGCACTTGGATATATTATTTCAGATCTATACTGCCATCAATAGGGATTTAATCAATTTAAACAAAGGATTTCATGTATATTTTGAAGTTTGCCCATCACATAAGCTACAAATAGGAATCAAGTTATTATATGGATCTAAATGACCTCAGCTGAAGATCAATGCTCGCTGTTTGTCAAAGTAAAAACTTCCTGCAGCTAACGTCCTTCTCTGCAGTCCCCTGAGCAGGACTAAACACTGTACCTACACGTTGGGCCACTGCTGTATTAAGAGGTTGAGGGTGAATATTTATAGAATCACGCCGAGGTGCACTCCTCTATCCTCCACTAATGCTACCTCTGTAAACCAGAGGCCTAGAAAAACAGCGGACAGCTGTGTTACTGAACTGGCAACCAGTACACACTGACCATCACATCCATTATTCACAATAAATGTTTGTACAGAAGCCATAGAGCATTCTGGAGCTTTACTGCTCTCCCTTTCTTTCTTTCAATACTCTTTTTCCTACCCCTCTCTCTTTCTACTATTTTTTCTTTCTCTTTTTCTCTTCCTCCCTTGCTTATTTCTCTTTCACTTTATACTCCCTTTCTCTTTTCCCTCTGTCCTAATGCTTTTTATTTTCTCTCCTACAACTTTCCTTTCTATTGTCTCTCCAGCCCTCTCTCTCTTATTTATACTCTCTCTATATGCTTATTTTTTCTTTTATATCTTCCTCTTATACTCTCTTCTATTTTTTTACTTTCTGTCCTTTCTCCTTCCTTTCTCTTCATACTATCTCAATGTCTTCAATGTATTTTTCACTCTCTTCTTCTTCCCCCCCACACTACCTCCTTTTCACAGGTCTCTCCTCCTCCCATGACATTTTCTCTTTTATCCCATCTTTCTCTTTATAGTCTATTTCTTTTTCTCCTTTCCTTCTCTCTCTCTCTCATACTAAACTACATGAAGTCATAATGTAACTCTACCTTCGCTGGTTGATAAACAATGTGTCACTCGAACGCCCACGGTTATCCTCTGTTCCAGTCGGGGGGGTGGAGTGGTATTGGGGGGGGCCCGGGTGGTGTTAAAATTGAGTGTGTGAGCTGTCAGGATGTTTGGACTCATCCAGTGAGATTCTCTGAGAGTCTGTAAGACGATCGGGGGTCTCTCAGTGATCTGAGCGTGAGTGGCATGTACGGGAGAACACAGTGAGGGTGTAATGGTCCGGTTTAAGGTCAGATTGGACTCCCAGAAAACCCTTCAACTGTCTCCCGGCTGTCTTCTTGTTTTCTCTTTTTCTTTTTCTCTCCTCTCCTCACTGTCAGCTTGTTTTTAGTGTGAGATAAAAACACTGCTGTGCTTTTACACCAGCGTACATCTTCTCTTTTTGAACCAGTCTGAGGAGCAATCTGAATTTTGTGGAACTCATCAAAGGCGACCTGCTGTGTATATCTCTAATATGGACTGAGCTGATACAATTACATTTCTCCAAAGAGAATAAAAGGAAAAGCATTCCTTTCCTCTCTGATTAGGCATTCTATGTATACTGACAGCCATATAAAATACTGTACATTATTTGAATATTACGATATTTTAAGTTTTTTTATGATACATATATGTCACAATATCTACTTAGCTTAAAGATGCTGATAATTACATTATTCCACTTGTTGGATAGTTTATTTAGGTAAAGGTTATGTGCTGTGTCCAATAAACATCACTGACGTCATATGTAACATCAAATGACGTCATACACCTAAAAACTTGTACAGAAGGGTAGCACTGTTCCGTCAACAAGTCAGGAACACAGCCTCTGATTGGCCAACAGGTCAGTAGCACAGCCTCTGATTGGTCAACTGACTCAATCCAAGGCGTCAATGCATGACTAACAGTCATGCTAACAACTAACACTGAAATATGAACAAATAATCACAGAAGAGATTCAGAGTTTGATTTATCATCATTGTCTTGTTTTACAAAGACTAAGAAGTTGAAGGCTGGATTTCAAAACTTTCGAAAGGATACAAACATACTGCAGGAAAAATGCTGCCCTTCTGGGAAAAAAATATTTATTCTTTTATGTATGATGTCTTTTAATGTTGTCTATTGAAGCACCAAGCCATGAGACCACGCTGCGGTGTGACTGACTGAACGGAGGAACAGACAAGGTAAGTGGACACTCGAGCCCAGCTAACCGGTTGCTATGCTAAAGACTAACCCTATGATGAAGGCTACTGTTCACATATTCCTCCAGTAACAGCCTGCATCAAAATGAACTCAGACTGTAACTGACTAACTTCTCTGACTCAGACATTAAGTTAAGAATTCCCACCAACTCAATTCAATTCAGTTCAACTGTATACCAATACAAGGCTGTACAGTATAGTGTAACACTGTCAGAGTACTTTGCAGTACTTTGAGAAGTTAAAGTTGATTAAAGAGATAAATTAACAATAGCGCAAATACAAAGGACAATATTAAAGACAGAAACACAAGACAATACGTGCAAAGCCAGTAAGTACATGACGTGTAAAAGCAATAACTGCCACAGCCAGTGTCAGAATGCAGCAGTGTTTCACATACTGTGTAGAACTCTATCCACCTGAGCAGGCCTAACCATACTCTTTGTAATCAAACAAGCAGTTCATCAGTGTTTTCAAGTACTCACAATAAAAGCATATTGTGACACAGTGTGATGATTCACTACAACAATAAATATTATCATATTGCCCTGCCCCAGTTATGTATACAGAAGGTCACATTCTGTGTAACATGAGATGCAATGTGAGCTGCTTGTGCTTCAGCGTTTCAATGCTGCATGTTTACTAGAGTTGTAACGATACACCCAGTGCACGATTCATGACACTGTGTTGATGATTTGTTATTCTTAAACAATATTTGCATGAAGGAAAATAATAACACTAATGATGGTATTGCAGTCTTTACTAATGACTAGAAGGCAGAAGAAGTGCTGATTGGTGCTGATTGTTTGCAAATGTTGGTGTTTAACCAGTGCAGTTGCATTAGATTCCTGGCCACCACAATTGAAGTGCTGGTATTAATCTCAAGCTTTTACTAAACATTTCCTATTTAATGCAAACCGCAATAACCTTTTGGTACTACAGCATCACTGTTACATGTAATATTTATTTATTATAGTATACAAAAGTATGTGCATCCCTGCTTATGGTCAACTCCACGTTTGGTTGGTGAAAATAATAAACACATAATGAAAAAGTTATAGCACATTTAAAATGATACATTATTGTAATATGTTAAATGATATGAATAGTGGCATATTTAGGTTTGTTTTAACTTACTTTTAATTAGAAAATCAACAAAATATGTAATTAGTTGGGTGTTTCTTATATTTAAGCCATGAGGAATCATGGCTTAGTGGCCTGAGTGGCCTGATAGAGTCTACCACTGCGTACAGATCTTATTTGCAATGAAGTGAATGAAACAAGAAGAAGAATGAAATGAAGAATGAAATGAGTCTGGATACCTGCATACATTACAATACTACTTTAATCTATTGCAAGCTGAATTCCAATCTCAAAACTGCAATAATCGCAAAACTGGCATTTTTGTTCATACCATGCAGCTCAGCTATGAAGTATATTGGATATTACTGTAGTGTTCATAGTGCACAGCCTGCGTTTATAACATGCAGCCAGGGCAGAGCACACTGCTGCTGCCCTCACTGCCATAAATACAGAGAGAGACAGACAGAGAGAGAGAGGCAGAGAGGAGAGAGAGGCCGAAATTGAATAATGTCTGATTTCTGTATCAGCTCAGGAAATGTCCAGTGAAACAGATGACGCTGCATTTATGGAAAAGAGAGTACCACACCGAGCGAGGCAGCGCTAACGCTCAGCTCACGGAGGCAGCAGCTGTTTTTTTCTCCCTGCACCCTGTCACACTTTCATAGGATGTTTTTATGATGCACTCGCCCAGACGTGAAATATTATCCTCTCTGACCGCCGGCCTGAAGGCTCCTCGTAAATTAGCAGTGATTGAATTTCATCAACATTCCAGCACCAGTTAATGGATGACCGACAACTCACTGCATGATTTTACAATATCAGAAGGAAGTTACGAAAATACATAATGAAAATGTTCATTTAGCTACATTGCACACTCATTATTACCAAAATCATATAATAAATATGGTATAATACTTATAATTAGTTATACTAGTATAAACAAGACTAATACTACTACTACTGTTATTGATAATAAAAAATACCACTTTTACATGCAAATAATTATATCTCATATTAAAATCCTATAGTATATTTGTATATGTGAAATATACCTTTACCCCTCTATAGTAGCCCTGCTATAAAAAACTACATTATATTACATAGAAAAGAACATTATATACTAAGTATTACACAAGCACACTAATATTGTGATTTACTATTTATGATTTAGCCCTAGTTGAAAACACTATACAAAGACCAACACCGCAGACTTGTTTCCATCACTACAAACACCCCCTCCCCACTCTCACTGTTCCCGTTCTGCACTCAAAACTCCACACTCGTCTACAAACACCATACGCGTTGACACGATTCTGATCATATACATGTGATTGTTCACTTCCAGCGTCTGAGCTCCTCCATACTTACAGCCACTGAGTAAACAAATACAAAGTGCACTGAGGCAGAGACGCAGCTCTGCAGTTCTACAGCTCATCTAACAAAAGGATGTATATATGAACTGAGGGATTATGGAAAATAATCATCACTGTCATTTAGGAAAAAAAAGTAAAATATTCTTAAAACTGTTATTGTAATATATAAAAAACAGATGTTCACGCACAATTAAATGTGAATGTTTCAGTTTGACGTGATATATACTTTGTGTAAATATATCTAATAAATTATTTATTATATGTACACAATGTCATTGTTTTTACTGTAGTTTCCAATTTTTCCCTCAATCAATACATTATTTCTATCACTTTATCAAACTGTCTTTATCTATCTGTCTGTCTCTCTATTAGTCTATCTGTCTCTCCATCAGTTAATCTGTCTCTCGGTCACTCTGTGTCTCTCTATTGATCTATTTGTCTCTCTGTTAATCTGTGTCTATTGATCTATCTGTATCTCTATCAGTCTGTCTATCTCTCTATCAGCCTATATGCAACTCTATCAATCTGTCTGTCTCTCTGTCAATCTGAGACTATCAATCTCTCTGTATTTCTATCAGTCTATTTGTCTCTCTATCAATCTGTCTCTGTCAATCTGTCTGTCTCTATCAATCTAACGGTCTCTCTGTCATTCGGTGTCTATCTGTTTCTCTATCAGTCTATTTCTTTCTATCAGTCTACCTGTCTCTCTATCAGTCTACCTTTTTATTAATCTGTCTCTCTTTTTAACATGTGTAGCTTTCTTTAAACGTGTCTCTCTCCATTCACCAGTACATTGGTCTTTCTCTCCATCTATCTATCTACTTACATTTAGATGTCAATCGGAATATACAGTATATTAGTCTGTCAAAACACAAATCTTTCTTATATACAATATGAATGATTAGTGAGTTTAATCATGTAATTAATCATTCAGTTCAGTCTTTTGGTTACATAGGATGATAGATTTGGATCGAAATAAAAAATTAAAGAACTGCATAAACATTTTTTGGTCCCTGGAGTAGGTTTTTCCTAAAACCTTGTTTCTTTAGTGAATAATTTTTTGAAAATGTCTGTCTGTGGAGAAATAATCACCCAATGTAAAGGGCAGCTGTTGTGAAATGGGGTTAAAACAATCTACTTACAAAGTTGTTTACCATGACAGTGATGATTATTCTTAAAAATATATCAATTTTTTCCAAGCGATAACACGGGAGAACCCTATCTGGTTCAAGAACTTTCAACGGATGCTTCTTTGATGCAATGTCCTGTTAAGAAGATGTATCAGTGAAAAAAACCTATGAAGCATAAAGAACCTTTACTCTTCATTGTACAACTGCGTATCTAAGCCCGGAACCACTGATATTTAAGAGCGTAGACCTTCTGCGCTGATGTTTGTTGATTAATCATTGCAGCCCTGTATAATATTCTGCTGATAATAAGCCAGCTGTTCAGGTCCCCATGGTTTCCTACCTTAGCAGCGACAGAGGAGTTAGGTTTCTCCAGAAGGTCCCAGAGCTTCTTCCTCTTCTCGGAGCAGCAGGTGTTATCAAACTCACCCTCACCGTCCCTCTCCCTCAGTGTCTCAGCTTCCCTGCGTAGCTCCTCGTTCATCTGCTCCTTCTTCTGGTGGTACCTGGCCTGGCAGCATGACTCCAGGTAGATCTCGTCAATTCCCCAGTAGTCAAGCTCCTGACCGAACGACAGCGCACACATCTCCTCCATCATGTGCAGCTTGCCGGTTCTGTAAAAGTTCAGGATGGAGGTGAAGGCTCCAGGATGGCGGTCAAAGAAGTACTCGTTCTCATTCAGGCTGTAGTCATCGCACACCTCCATCAGGGACTCATGTGTGTTACAGTCACGTAGTTTTCCAAGCCGCGTCCGTGGCAGCCGGTCCAGCGTCCTCCACAGCACCTCATGGTTCAGCCCGCCCACGTTTATCCGCACCCGTCTGGACCGAGCTTTGGTCCGGATGATCTCAATCGGCTCTGGGGGAACAGACGAGTTGGAACGGGAGTTCGGCTTCGGAACTCCGAGACCAGCCTTATCCGTCATGCTGACCACAAGAAGGGGCAGGAAGCGTAGAAGAAACGTGAAGAAAAAAAGAAAAAATAATAATGCCAAATAAGAGAGTTATGTTGGATCCTCTTTAGACAAGTCCCTCCATGGCTGCAGAGAAAACAGAGAGAGAATTTTAAAAATAGCCAAAATAAACATTTACATTTCATTTAACTCATTAAACACTATGATACCTGAATGTTTGTTTCATTCTCTTAAAATTAACATCTCCAGACCACATATAGAAAAAATGGTAGGAAAAACTAGTCAACTGTTCAATTCATCTTTTTTGTGATCTCATAAATCCCAGTATGTTTACATACTGCCTATTTGGCCTACACAAGTTTAGTCCACCCTAAAGTAATAAAGTGCAGTTCAGTTTTTTGAATAAGATACAATACAGTACAGCCAATCAGATCAGAGCTAATTTACATATCAGCCTTAAAGGCACAGGAAGAAAAACACCTTGTTTAACTGCAAATGAATAAAGAGTTTTGGGAAAGGCAGTCATGCAACATTAATTACTGATACATAAATGTCAAGTAAATTCCAAAGTGAACAATAAACACAAGAACTATGTATGATATGCGTTTCTTAAATTCTTTAAATATTAACGAATAACAAGTCTTGATAATATTAACTGTATCGGTGAAAAATATCCATGTTGTAGATAAAAAAAAATATAGGCAAGTTCAGTTTCCTCCAAACCTTTCATATTCCATATTATATACTATTAAATCAACAAGTAGCTTAGCAGGAGAACAAAAAGCAAGATGATGGTGATAAAAATAAATACTGAACATGTATCTGTAAATGTAAAATGTACTGGTCTTCAGGCTGCGTAGAGGGATAAACCTGTTCTTTATTAGACTGAACTGGCTTGCTGTATTTCACTGATCCATCTGCCTCGCTCTGTAAAAACTCCAGCATGTGGGATGTGAGCGCTGATCGTTGTGATCAGAGCAGAATTACATAAGAAGCATTTGAGCCCTGATCTGCACACTGCATTGAATTTATCTGAATTAAAATAAGTATAAGATTTTCACATAAATAAAGAACTGAAATAGGTAATTCCAGAAGTAGGTACACTTAAAGATAACAATCGATTCAATTAACGATATGTAAACTAAACCAAACCAAACCAAATTAAACCAAATCAAAAGTAAACTAAACCACATCAAACCACATGGAAATTAAACAAATGTTAACAAAACCTAACATAAATATAACCAGATAGATAATATACCAAGCTTATGTCAAACCAAACAAAATGTTAACCAAATCTAAAGCAAACCAAATTTAAAACAAATCAAATGTAAACCTAACCTAAACCAAATCTAATGTAAAAAAAAAACAAGTGTAAACCGCAAGAAAATCAAACCACATGTAAATCAAACCAGATCAAATCAAACTGAATGTAAAGTAAACCAAACTTAAACCAAATCAAATGTAAACCAAACCAAATCACATGGAAATTAAACCACATGGAAATTAAACCAGACAAAATCAAATCGAATGCAAACTAAACCAAACTTTAACCAAATCGAATACAAACCAATCCACATGGAAATCAAACTACATATAAACTTAACCAAGCTTACATCAAGCCAACCCTTGAACCAAGCAAAATAAAAATAATGATAATAATCTAGAAAACCAAATGAAACCAACTTTAGACCAAACCAATCGAAACCGTTCCCAACCAAATATAAACCATGCCATAAAATCAAACCAAATTAAAACCAAACCAAAGGCCAGCCAAACCTACATCATAACCCAGAGAATTCTACACAAAGCAGATGCCGAACTATGCAGACGTTACTCTGACTCTGCTCATGTGTTGTCTATCACACTCTCTGTGTGTTATTGGGTTTATGTAATAGTCTACTGCCCTTAAAACTCTAATCAATGATCATTCGAAACGCAGACTCCCTTCAGGCACCGCTACACGTGCCTGTACTGAACATCTAAAATGGTACAGCTAATATTAGCTTAATGAAACGCGGCTGTGGTCCCTGCTGAGCGTGATCAGAGTAGCGCTGCTAGTTTTCCATCGGATCTAAACTGTTGCGCTCACATCCACTCTCTCTGCTACAGGGATGATGCGGACACCCCGCACTGTGCCGCTGCCGAGCGCACCGCCTTCAGCCCGTCTCTGTGTCCTCTTCCACCTTAAATCCTGCAGGCGCCAGAATGTAACTGCTGTTCATTTTAAGGTGGAACGGGAAATTAGAACAAAGAACCGGTGGATAGGGAGTCAACTTCTTACCTTGCTCAAGTAGTCCAGCTCCTGCATACACTCCGTCCTCTCCACCGCGCGCTGCGGTGTGTGCGCGTGCGTGTGTGCGGGAGAGACCGAGCGCGAGGCTCCGCTACAGCGCGCGCGCGTCCCACATTCTCCTCACGAGCTTCGCGGAGGATTCAGGAGCACGACCGGAGCTCCGCCCACAAAGAGAGAGCGCGCGAGAGAGCGCGCGAGAGAGAAAGAGAGAGCGAGAGAGAGAGAGAGAGAGAGAGAGTATGGGAGGGAAGAAAGAGAGAGAGCAAGAGAGAGATTGAGGGGAGGAGCTACGTCTTGTAAGGGAAACCTAATTGGATTGGTGAATGCAAAATGAGGGATAAGAACAGAAGAATGAAGAAGAAAGGAAGAAGAGTCTCACGTGTGCACAGGTAGCGCTCACCTCTTCCTCACAGCTCTATGACTAACTTGTGCAGCAGTACAGAGGAACATCGCTGTTACTGATACAAATCAGTGGAGTACTCAGTGATATTTACGTGATTTTGTATCAAACTAGCAGCAGCATGTTGATGTAAGAAAAAGCCTTTGCTGGTTATGTAACCAGTGCTCTCTATATGCTATGCATTCTTATGGGCCCACCTGAAAGGGTCAAACATCTGAGAAGAACTATGAGACTCCACATTGAGCAAAAATAAAAAACAAATGAAACCAAATATAAACCAAACCTAAACCAAATTACCTGGAAACCAAATCAAAAGTGAAACTAAGATAAACCAAATCAAATGTAAACCAAATAAAACCACATGGAAATCAAACCAAATTAAATGCAAACCAAATCAAACCACATGGAAATCAAACCAAATTAAATGCAAACCAAATCAAACCACATGGAAATCAAACTAAACAAATTCAAATTAAAGGTAATCAAATGTAAATTAAACCAAATATAAACAAAATCAAACTTAAATCAAACCAAATCAAACATAAACCAAGAAAATTTTCAACTGAAAAACCAAATGAAACCAAATCCAGACCAAACCATATAAAGTAGCAGATAAATAACATGCTGATTTAAGAAATAGCCTTTGCTTGGCATGTATGCAGTGCTGTCTGCACTATGCATTCTTATGGCCCACCAAAATTAGAACATCTGAGGAGATCTATGAGAAATTTTAGGCAAATATGGGTGGGAACGAAGACCTATTGGGATGGAAGTGTGACATTTTCACACAGTCCAAGGCCTTATTAAGCCTGTTGTTAGCAACAGCGTGCAGCATTAGACAACGTTTAGCTGTCCCTTAGTTACCTCAAAAATTCTAATATATGTCCATATATTGCCTGCAGTAAATCTTACCTCTTACAAGAGCAAAACACTGCTGCTAGTTAAAAAAAGCACTTTGCTAGCTAGCTTTAATTGCTTGTATTAATGACTGTACTTAAGATGTCATAAGCTGGACAAGAGGGGATGAACACTTGTTAGTAGTGGAACCGAAACCAAACCAAACTAAATGTAATTCAAAACACATGTAAACAAAACCAAACATAAATAAACCAGCAGCTAAACAAGCATAAGCCTATGTTTGTTTTCAATATTTAACAAAGTTATTAAGCTGATCACCTGCAAGACTGGCGTGTGTGTTTGTTTTGCATGCTTTTTTATCAGAGAATGTAAGTTAAACAAAACCAAAGCAAAACCAAGCCAAACGTACACCTAACCACAACAGATCTAAACCCAACCCAAACAACCAGACCTAACCTAAACAAAATCAAATTAAAGAATGAAAGAATAAAATCATGTCATGTGTATCAGTCTGTCCCTACATTACTGCCATACGCTAGTTAGCTGCTAGCTAGCATTAGATTAGTGTTATGGTAAATGTTAGGGTATATGGTAAATCAGTCTTCTCAGAAGCGATGATTACCTCATATACTGTATCTACAGACATGCACCACTTTGTAACTCCACCTTTAGACTTCATGCAGGTGATAGTCTGCCATGTTACACCTAATTATGGTTACATTTAATAGGTTCTTCATTATAAACAACACCGTTGTTAGAACAAAAACATGTGAAGCATTGGTGCATTCCATTTAGCTTGGAGGTTGGCTGTTGGAGCTGGGAATGACTTCACATTCAAGTTGATCTCATTCCATTAAAACTTTTGGAAAACCGAAATGGACGACTCCAAAAAAAGACCTTTGCTGTTCTTGCTTTTTTGGAATACAGTCAGTCTGCTCGAAAGCCAGGATTAGTTATTAACAATTAGCCAGCACTAGCATACAAGTTGATAACTAGACATGATGCAGTGTTTTGTGAATCTAAACACCATAGCAACATGTCAACAGATAGCAGTTGGACAGTACAACTACTTTAATTTGACCTAAATAAACGCAAGCGCTAATAAAGAGTATAATATGACAGATTTGAAACACTTTGCAGCTATCTTTGATTCTGAGGCTGGGGTTGGTGAGACTCTTGTGAGTTTCCAAGCACGTTTCCAATGTTTTTTTATATTTTGTTTTTGTTTTAGGTAGTTTTGTAATTGTCATGGCTGCTGATTTTCTGTTGAGCTAAGAAATATTTCACTTATGGCTGAAGTTAATTACATGTAAATGTCAAATGTCTCATCTAATTTATTTATTGCAAGAGCTACACCTGGCTGGATATTTTCGAGTGGTGGACCACTCTGACGCTGATGTAGAAGACCTCAGTTACGGAGCTGTCTTAGTATATCTAAAGAATGTATGTGTAATGTGTCCTCCACAGCAGCACATCCCTCTCACATTACCTCCTGCTTTGTCTTCTTCAGCTGAAGGCCTTTTTAAACTGCGGCAGTTGAAAGGCTGGATGAGGCGGTAATTAGTGAATCATCATCCACACACGGAACGTGTCACTGCGTTGTAAAGGCACAGGGAGACTCCGTGGGCTTTACATGGGTGACATATTTTGCAAAGGGATTTAAATTGTGTTAAAGAGGGCTTTGTGTGTCATTTACAGAAACTATAAAGGACTTACAGCAGCTTACAGCACTCATTATACTACACATTTACACAGTGCTTAGCACTTCCAGTGTAATAAATTAGTGGTGTCTGAGAGATCGGGACTTGCAGGTTACATGTTTAAACCATGCCTAAACATAATCAGGGGCCAGCTTCATGGAATAAAGTACTTTTGAAGGACCTAAAACATTAAAATGTTTTAGTGTTTGTACTTTTATTTTGGGGGTCTACAAGAATACATTTACATGCGTCAGTTTTCACCAGACACAATGTTTTTTCGTATTTATCCTCAGTCAGAAATGTCTTTAAGTTCCAGCACCGGGTGAGCCAAGTGTGCTCTGACTAGTCAACTTGCCCACTCTGTTTTGATCAACTGCCAATCAAAACAGAGTTTTGACAAGTTTCAGCCCCACACTGCTGTGGTAATGGCGTTGGTTCTGTCATAACAGAGTTCAACCCTAAATGTAAGGTACCATAAGTTCAAGATGATGACGTCTTGTAACAGAGAAAAGAGCTAGAATTTCAACAAGACGTTTCAGCCAAAAGTGGTTTCAGAAGGAGAGAGTTTCTTCCTCTGGTGAGAACTTTGTGTAGATTTGCAGACAAAGAAGTAGCTGGTCAGTGCACAAGAAGCTACACAACTCAGGAAGGAATGAGAGGAAACCAAAAGTATATTAGGTCCCGTTTAAAACATTCATAAGAAACATGTTTGACAGAAAAATCTTACATGTTTCCTGTACAAACTTTGCTTCTTTAGTTTTGCACTTGAGCTACAAGGCTATGCTGCCAATACTAGAATTCAATAGTCACCCAAATCTATTTGGTTAAAAACACCCAAAATCTGATTTTCCTTAAAGTCACACAGACTTTGTTTATGTGGGTTAGAACACACTTTGGCTCACTAAAAACTATTGACATCCACAAATTAGGCAATAGCGTTTGACGTACTGTGCAGTGGGAGACGGTAAAGCCTATAGTTTGTCAGTAAAGAGGTCAAGCAAAATGAATACAACATCATAACGTGTGGCGTCATATTAGTGTCAAAGCTAGGGCACGCAAAAATGCTAGGTGAAAAATATAAACCTGCAAGTTTTAACATTTCACGCACGTACGTTTTTAGTGTAATATTGTCTGCACTCGAGATAAAGTTTTGCCCGCTCACCGCTCACTATGAACAGCCTCTCATATTACAACAAACATGGTGGACAAAGAGGTGACATGTGTATTAGATTAAAACTTTTGTCTTATCACTTCTTATCAGCACGCATTCACTCCTTCCCGCTGCAGCTTAGTAGGTTAGGCTGATATTGGACATTCAACGAATCGCATTTCACCGCTGCTGTAGCTCACAAACAAACAACCTCCTAAAATCTCTGAAATGACATTATCTAAGTGGTGTTGAACCAGAGAACATATAATCATTACATTTATTCATAGTTTACAAACCATTTCTCCCGGTAGTTTCTATCAAAATAGCCAGAATGGCCGCACAGCATCGCTGAAGATGGCAAGGGACCATCTGTAAAACATGAAGGTTTATATTTTTCACCTTGCGCTTTTGCACACCCTAGTTTTTACACTAATGTGGCGCCATAGTAGCGATTGAGTTTTTCAATATAATGTAGAGTAGCTGAAACAGTAATACTGTGTGCATTGCATTTCACATTTGTCCACTGTACTGATTGCTGTTCAGTTTGACACAAATTCTTCTCCATACAAAACACCTGCCTCTAATATTCAAATATCTCTGAAGGTCTTTGTTACCTGGGTCAGGTGTGGTAGACTAGAGTTGGAGCTAAACTCTCCTGCTATAGTTGGCGTGTGCAAAAGTTTGCAGCACGTCTGTTTTTTAACATCACTACTGCAGGTTGTTCTGTTGTTATTGGTTGCTGATGTATTTACATAGACAGCTTACAGCTTTGTGCCATTTAGCACACACACACACACACACACATACAGATGAGCACAATCAGAATCACTTTATTAGCCAAGAGCAATTACAACTAAAATATATTACACATAGAAAAGCTTTCAACATACACAGGGCACATGGACCATTCTATCACATTGTACCCTAAATCGTCATTTATGGCTAACATAAATAGTATACATAAATGTACAACTGTTGAAAGCTGTGTTAAGTTAGAGTCATGTACTGATCAAAACTAACTGCTGAAACAGTCATTACCAAAACATTTGATAAAGTTTTGATAGTGTTAAGATTGTTTTGGTAATGATAAAATGGAATGGTCTGTCTTGTGTTTTAATGAAATAAACATAGTTCAGGTAAAGAGTCATTCAGTGGGAGTTATGCAAATAAAGAATGTGCAAATATTAGTCAGAGGACAGGTGTTAAATCATATGTGAGATCTTAAATTTTCACAGATTTGGTGCATAATCACTTTTTCTCCCATTTTGCTTTCTATTTTCAGGCATCATTTACACTGACCACCGAGTGTGGCTGAAGAAGAAGATGACGGAAATAAGCAAAACTTTGACTAATACATTGACATTCAAATAATTCATTAATGCGCTGCAACTGTAACATTTAAAATATTTTTAGGGCTTGTATTATAGGAAATTAACTTTTCCTCACTTTTCTTCATTCCAGAGAATCCATATATAGGAACGAAGCTGGAAACTTGTATTTCATTTTGTTGTGATAACAAAAACTGATACATTCACATTCATCTGCCTTTTCATCTTACAGCAGTTTAGCCCCAACCAGTTTACTGAAGGTATGAGAGGAGTTCCAGCTGGTTACTGAATGAGGCAACACATATCAGAACAGAGCTCATTTGCATATATCAGTCTTACAGGCCTGTTCAATGCTGAAGGGTGCAGGAAACCACCCCGACAAACAAACAAAAACAAAACATGAGAATAAAGCAGCATACAGGCTTTTTAATGGATCATCCCAACGTTTATTGTATTTGTGTGCGAGAAAAATATGATGGGACACCAATAATAAGAAGAAAATAAAAAATGCTGCTGTTAAAGGCGTGCTGCATGTATTTATGATGCCCGCTGTGAAGGGCCGGGCAGTACAAGGCTGCAGCGCGCTCGCATGAATGATAATTAGCTGATAGTGAACTTTATGCAGCTTTAATTATAACTTTATCCTTTGCATTATGCCAAAGCACTCTGTGTTACCAAGACTACAAAAACATTTTTGGAAGGTATTTGTTTAATACTGAGTATCATGTGGGCATGTGTGTGTGGGCAGTTGCCATGGAAACGCCAATCCTAGCATAAATGTACAAGTAATATTTTGGCACAGCGAATGGGTTCAGAGCCGCACAGCCAATATTACGCAACGTTATCAATAAGAATGATTGATTTATTTGAGGGAAATACGGATGAGCGATGGCAGTTGTGCGCCAGCATACGCGTGTATCGAGCTGCACTCTTTTTTTTTCTGTGCGTGCATTCCTAATGTGGGCATTAGCACATGCATGTTCAGATCCTTCTTACATACATGTATGTGTGCGTGTCTGCAGTGCATGTGCAGTATGTATCCACATGCCAATGCGTGTGGGTGGATTTCTAAAGTGGCAGCAGTGCAAGTGGTTTCATCTCAGTCCAGCAGCAGAGAGAACGCAGGCCCTCAGTTTGCTGCACTTGATGCTTTAGATTTATTTTTCTCACTTGTTCTAAAGTAAATGTGCCCACTTATTCCTCCTCTACCACCCAATAATAACTTCCCTTATGGATCCTCTATTCAATAAAGATATGCTCTATATATGTTCTAATGTATCCAGACCGCTCTTCTAATGAGTGAATTCAGCTACTGTAAAGTAGTTTAAAGGGCTGATGTCATAGAAAACAGAATTCTGAACTGGAGTCTGAAGTAAACAGTGTTAAAGTGTATAAAGCCCTTGTAGGAAAACTAACATCTGCTTACGCAGCCTATCACAGTTTAGCCCTGACGAATCATACAAAAATGTTAAGGAGTGTTTTAGCCTGTATATGTTAAATGCAGTAAATAAAAAGAAATTGTGCACTAAACTTTTCAGAAAAATTCATATTATAGTGTTTTCCCTTTAGAGCATATGTTCACTCATATCACTTTAAAAACAAAACAATATGTTAATTTTTCATTCAACTGTATATTTACAATAGCAAAAACAATCTGTGTAATGGGATGAATGGGGAGTAAAGAGAAGTTGGAAAATGAGTTAGGACTGTTTTGGTACAGTAAACCACATACATTTGATCCTCTGGGAACAAATCAAATGTATGAAAATGTGGGGTATGGGTCCTTTGCTGCACTCATTGCTGACACAGATGTTCATTTTCACATTCCTGCTTTACTCTGATATGGTGTACACATATGGTGCACTCCGATGTATAAGCCCCACCAACTTTACTGTGATATGGTGCACTCCGATGTATAAGCCCCACCCACTTTACTGTGATATGGTGCACTCAGATGCATAAGTTGTGCCCACCTTACTGAGATATGATGACCCCAGATGCATAAGTTTTGCTTTCTGTCTATTTCACTGATATGGTACATTCAGATGCACCCAGATATTTTCATCTTTGACATTAGTTTCCACCATTGTCCCCTGGCCAGGTTCATATCAGCTAATACAAATCTTCAAATTGTTGTAGCCTTTCATAACAACGTGTTTAGTTTTCATAGAGCACAAATTCCGCTAAACATAAAGATTACAAACACATACATATGTATTAATGTTGGTCCCTCCTGGATTTGTGGAGCATTCAGACCATGAAGCATCAGGAATGTTTATTGGCAGTGGTGGGGTATTATGGGATAGAGCGAGTTGAGGCTATAATTTAAGTGAATGTCCGCAGAAGAGAGGCAGGAGGAGTCACTCTGTTAAATTATAATAATGAGTTCAATCGATGTTGAGCGCTGCACTAAAAATAGAAACGACTCTGGATGGCAGGCAGTGTGTGTGTGTGTGTGTGTGTGTGTGTGTGTGTATGTGCAGTGTGTTTGAGGGTTTTTCTGGATTAAATGCACAGCTGGACTATCACACCAAACATCTATCAACTTCAGCCACTTTAAGAAGTTTTGAAACACGCCGCAATTTGAAATGTTTTTTTTTCTTTGCTATTTTGTGCAATGACTTTGCACTAATCATAATGACTTTTATGATGATTGTCATTTTGATATTAATACTTACCAGCACCTTAAACTTGGTGTTAAAATCACCTAAAGACCAAAGGGTTTCAGTATTGTTAACAACAGCCTGGAAAAAAACTGTCACATGATTATTTAAGTGTATTTAAGTTAAGCTAAATGTACAGTGTCTAGGGCAAAGTACTTTTCAAAGATGGGCAAAGTATCCCCATATTTTTGACCAGTGTAGCGTTACTATAAAAGAAAAAAAAGTAAATGCAACAAGCAGCAGGAAAGCTTGAAATCATAGAAATCCAGTGTGATGGATCAAATCAATGATTACTGTCTATATAAAGAATAAAGTTGACCAACTTGGGTTCTGTTAAAATGCCAATATAAAGGTCCAATTCACTCAAATAAGAAACTGTAGACCCCTTTCCAGTTAATATCACAACATCTTCATTTAGAGTGAATTATTAATTCAAGCTGTAATGATTGCATGCTTTCTCCATGGCATTGTTTCGACAACCTTGTGCAACATCGCAACATCCATCCAGAGTTGCATTCATTTTTGGCTGTGATAGGAGCGGCAACCCACTCTATGAAGTCTTCTCCAGCACATCGATTCCACTCTACAATTAAAGCCCAGTAAATTTTGGCATTATTGTCCTGTAATATCGTGTGCCATCAGGGAAGAAAAAAAATTATGGGATAACCTGGTAAAGGTTTTTTTCAAAGTAGCCTCACTAACAAGTGTTTTTCTTATGATAACTGTTTAGTTCCGGTCATGTTGAAATGTTCTTACTTTCATTATTAACCACAAGTGTGAGCTCTGCTGTGACCATCTAAAACATTACAACCACTGTAGCAACAATATCAAAGGCTCTTAAGTTTTATAAGGTAGAGAATTCACATCACTGTAAAGTCAGTTATATTAATTCTAGTTCTGATTTCACAATGCGATTGGCTGAGAGGCGTTCTATGAGCCCAATATCTCATGAAAAGTCAAGACTAGCTCTTTCGATTTAATTGGTTTCTATTTAATCCTGAATAATTAAGATATTAACATCCAACCTGCACTTAAAGTACTCACAGGATAGATGTTTAAGTGCTTGAAGTGTTTAAAATTAAGTTTTGTTGAGGTCCATTTCAAGTTTTATGAAAGTGACAGTGAATGGACAGGTCATTCAGGAAGAGTCTTGTCTGACCTGTCAGAGACAGAGTGGCCAGATAGTAGAGAAAGGCTTGATGTCAATAAGATTCAGACTGTGACATCTGCTTATCCACGTGACTATATATAGCCTAAGTTGGACATTGCTGTTCTTTACTAACCCTAACTCTAGTCCCCACTCATCTTCTCATTCTCAACACCTGCCCTTTCTGATCACGCTATCAACATTTTGGGAACCTGCCGTCAGCCTGTGTGATCATGCTTCAGTTATGCAATGCATGTCGACAACAACTGATGTCCACCAGCCAGAGCAAGCCGCATGGCAGCCTGTCTCAGAGCATAATTAGCACACCAGCTTTTAGCACGCACCAAATCGAGGCCAGATGGGTTTAACCCTGTCTTCTCTACCGCATGGTGGGTTATCTATCGGACATGTTTGTGTTTGTCTCCTGTAACTGATTAAACTCTGCCCTCCAGAGTAGTTGGTGTGCATGATTGTACATGCTGGTCAGTAAAATGGATCAGCATGTGAAATTGAAGCTTTCTGTAATCTACCATGTTTCATTTTACAGTATAAGCACTTTCATTATTGGATCTGCTGGGTTGGTTTTTGAGATTCATATGCAGAACACCATTTAGGTTGCTTTGGAAATGACTAAATTGTTCTGTTTCATCACAGAAACACTAGATATTCTATGCACTGATGACTGTAGGGCCAGGCAGAAAAAGGAGGACAATAAAAGAAAAAAGAAGCGCTCTTAGCAAAAAAACATAAAGTGATATAAATAGAAGTGTTGCTTTCCACAACCACTCTCGAAGAGTTAAGGGGTTGAAGGTTTGTGCTGAACTTGTATCGTTTCTTATATACTGGTTAGTAAACAACTGTGAATGTTAACATTGAGGAGAAAGGACTGTGCTTTTCCTTGTTCCTTGTTTAATATTACAAACTTTATAGATGTTGTGTTCAATATTTTAAGAGTTCTGTGACTGAAATGCCAAATAATATACTGTAATTGTCTGTTTATATTAAAATAAACAGTATCATGCAACATTGCCCTGCGGGCCCCCTAGTGTCATATATATGGAGTATATGTATATTTCTAATAAAACAACAACAACAACAACAGACAACAACAACAAAAACATAATGTGTCCCTATAACAGTTGTCAGATTAACAGACACTGTTTCTCTCTCTCTCTCTCACTCTTTCTCTCTCTCTCTGTGTTAAACTGCTAGCAGGACATCTGACATGAGAGTGAAGGGGTGCACACCTCTTGTACCTACACTCTTTGTCCATTTTATCACCTGCACTTACTACATACACGCACTTTGTAGTTCTACAGTGAAGAAAGGGGGTTAAGTGTGTAAATCTTAATGTGTAATCATAGAACTGTCTGCACCTATATGGTAGGTGGAGCTGATATAATGGACATTAAGTGTAGATACAAAGAAATGTAGAACATATACAGCGTTTTAAAGATACTGTAGAAAGAGATTTTTTGTAATGTGAGAGCTGAAATGATGAGATGAATTCTGGATGTCAATATTATTAGTATTCCACATTTTTGACATCCATAGCTTTCTCAGTCATTTTAGTATCTTCCACAGCTTTGTCTATGACTCTTGGCACATTTAACATTTATACATTTTTTTTTTCTTAGTGTAATGTAAATAAATCTATATTTGAGTATAAATGAAATTAATGCAACAAAAGCATTAAAAACACATCATTAAAGGAGTAGGTTCAGCAGTAACAAGAGATAGTTTTTTTGCTTCTTCATTAAAGGGTTAAACATATTCAGGTATATGTAGTGCACTTCTGTTATTATTTCCTCATAGCTTCCAGCGCAACACAAAATCAACTTCCTCCCCACTGCTGCCTTCTCCTAATTACAACCCCAAAAAAGATGAATAGTGGTTGTGTAATGATGCCTTTGAAATAATGTGAAGAATTAATATTTCAGAGTGTACACTAAGAGAGCCAGGGGTGGAATGCATTATGGGAAATGGAAATCCACTCCTTTCCAGTTATGAAGTTTGAATTATAGTTTCAGGATCAAGACCTCTTAGGGACTTTGGGCTGCAATTACTGTTCTGCTCATTTCTCAAGTTCTTCAAATAAAATATTCCATATAACTTATATACAAGGATCTCAGTTATGCGAGAAAGTTAAGAAAACATAGAGTATGGTTATGACTGCTGTGTGTTTTTTCATGTGTGTTAACCAAAATGGGTCTTTACAGTTTGTAAAGTTTGTACAGAGGGGAGTTTGTACAAATGGGAGTTTGTACAGAGGAATCGATAACAAATAAAATAATATTACATGTACATAGATTTGATAATAACCATGATTATTAATATTGCTTCTGCTAAAGGTGGAGGTTTGGTATGTAATACATTCAAGTTTGTCAATGAAAATTGGTCTGATAAAGAAAAATGAACTGGTTCTGACTAGTCAAACCATGACATGACCTTTAGCTCAGGTCATAAACGTGCAGCTTTTGATACGGTTAATCACAAGATTCTAATCCACTGTCTGGATAGCCAGGAAGGCCTCTCAGGCACAGAATAGTTTAAATCATATTTAACAAAAGGACAGTTCATGCATTTCATAAAGAATCATGATGTCAATTTTTATAGCTATGCTGATGACAGACAATCGCACATGCATGCTAACGCAGACACCAAAGTAGCTTTTCATCATTTAAGATTTATCGCTAAAGTTGGGCTCTCAGAGGGATGCAGAGTTGATTACTGTAATGCTCTTCCTACATGGGTTCCTAACAAAACAATCCATCCCCTGCAACTCAGAGTGCAGCAGCACAGATTCTAATTAAAACACAAAAGAGCTCATATCACTTCTGTTTTAAAAGAACTGCACTGACTACCTTTATCTTTAAAGTTCTTAAAGTTTTGGTCTATAAGGCTCCAAATAATGTAGCACAAGCTTACATCACAGAAGAACGTATCTGGGCTCTCTGATGTTGGACCATCTTAGAACACCTTTTGTAAAACAGAAAAATGTAGAAAGACTCTTTCAGTTCTTCTGCTTCTAAACTGTGGAACTCAAATCCATCTTTTATTAGACAGTTGAGTTCAGTGCTCACTTTAAGGAAAAGGCATTCTGTGTGTTTTAACAGACTGTATGTGTCCTTTTAGACACTTTCATTAAAGATGGATATGGATTGTCTAAGCTGGCAGTTAATCTGAATTGTGAAGACTTTAGTCCAGCTTCTGAAGACCTAACCAATAAAAGAGACTAATTACCACAGAGATTGGCATTTCAAGATTATACCTCTGTGTTTTTTTAGCTTGAACTTTATACTGAAAGAAGATAGCTACTGCAATACTTAAAGACTTTAAATACAACAATCATGAAGATTCTATTAATTAATATGGGACATAAAAAGCTCTGAGGGGTTCTGTTCTAGTCTTAAATGTTGTATAGTTACATACTAGATGAACATTTAACACTATCTTTTATTCATAATCATGTTTTATTTCTTTACATTTTGACCAAAATTAAATAATTTACAATAAATCAAATGATTAAAAACAAACAGAAAAAAATCTATAAAAAAAGATATTTAGATTTGTAATATATATTTGTAATAAATATATGCAATAAAATATAACAGATAACAACATTAATGAATTCAAGCTTCATAATACAGTGCATGTTTGTTTTTTTCTAACAGAGTTCCTGGCAGTGAAAAGCATTATTAGAAAAGCAGGTTGTAAAAGCAGGTTGTTAAAGCTTGAGGTTAATGAGAGAATGTAAACAGTGCAGTTAAAGCTTCTCCTCTTTCCTGACCGCATTTTGTCCATTTACTGTCAATCACCCTCTCCTGTTTGTGAGTGACCACATATTCCTGCAAGTAAGTAAAGGCATTGAACTGGTTTGCTTTGAACTCCCCATCAAGTTTTTCTCCTCTTTAAATAATTTTATTTTTGCTTGGGTGATTTTAATTCTATGTATTTATTCATGCATTCAGCCGCTGCAGCTGAGAAGTTTCGCTTCTTCGGCATTTCAGACAGCATGAAAAATTCAGCTGGAGTGCAAATCAGTGGGGTCAGTTTCCTCATTAAAGCGAACCTGTCCGGCTGGGCACGTCAGGTCAGGGCGTGTGGGATTGAGCTGGTTTCAGATTTCTCCTGCTCAAGCTCAGGTTATTTACCTGTTCAGATCGTTGTCACGAAACAAGGCTGAGCATGCTCTGATCCCTGTGTGTTTTTATTGCACTGAAACCCAACACTCCAGACCGCAGACCAGAGGAAAGGTCAGATATATAAACTACAGGCCAAAGGATTTTCTTACAGAGCAATCCCAAACATGCAGGGGTGAAAATGTTGACTGCACTGAAGTGAAAGTTTGGGTCCTGTATCTATACTGTACTAAATAGGAATTCCAGTTCTTTGTGTTTACTGTCTGCATAAATCAGTGGTCGAGATGGAAGAAAAGTCATTCAGAGAGGTTTGATGTGAGTTGCATCGTCATAGAAATGTTTTTATAGTGGTAGTGATGGGAATCAGGGGTTGTGATGTCTACATTACTAATATTGGCATTTGATTTACTATAAAAAAACCCTCAGTGAACCCTTATGTGTGTTTTTAGATGTAGTGTCAAAATGTTAAAAAATAAGTTCTAAAATAAATTTTGTTTGCGCACCCTTTCACCTCACAACTCTCCGCCTGTGCTTCTCCATCATGTATGAAGCTTATTATGTTGTAATAACATGAAGCAGTGTATTCATAACCCTTTCAGGTAATAACTTTCTGTAAGGGAACCTTTTGGAAGTGGACATCTGCTTCTGATCACCACCACTGTGGACCACCACTACTACTTTGTATAGATTTTAATTATTTAATTATACAGAAATAAAAAAGAACAGGGCAATTGCACTTAAAACACCTAAACTGAAACATTATTTTATAACTCCTCTGTAGCAAGTAACAGTTATATGTCCTATCAAAGACAATACATATCATCGCTGTTCAATGAAAAACATGTATCCCCATTTTTGCCGATTTTGAGTTTTCTACATCATTTGAATACGTCAATAGTCATTTACATTGTTTGAAAATTTCATGATAAATGTACCAATAGAGGTGCTCCAAAATAGCTTGAAAATATTTCTGGTTTCATTGACTTCCATTGACTTCCAAGTCTCTCCTGTAAAGTTGGACAGCGACACTATTCAAATATTCATCTTATTTGCTTTCCCATTGGATCTACTCTTTATTCTGCCTGGTTCATCCCAGTACATAAGTTTATATTTGTTTCAGTCTGTTTGTGTGTCTGTTTAGTATGCAACCTGTCGTACATGTGGTGCACTCACCAAGATAAATTTCTCAAATGTAAGTTACCTGTGGAACAGCTGCTCTTGTATATCACACTAATGCATGTGAATGTGCACTTTCCACAATAATTTACAGCCCTGTTTTCTGATGTCTTGCCCGCAGGTCTAAACGTGGAGGTCACTTCTGTCACTGTTCCTAGTGAAGCACTGAGGGCCAGTTCAATGGTCTTTGTGAAGCTCTATCTGTGCCACACTGATGGACCATTTTTCAAAATCAAATCTTCTCAGTCAGCTGAACCTGCGCAGCAATTTAATGCCACAGAGCACGGTAGGATGCTAATTGATGTTAATTGTATCATGCTGTACACCTGTCTGGAAGCACCCGCACTCATTATCATTCACCACTCATAAACACGTCATGAGACTGATGATCCTTTCTCGAGAACAAGTTTAAGAAAGAGGCTCATTGTTCTTTCTAACACTGTCTGCTGATATCCGTGTTTATGCCCGGTGTTATTCATAGCCACTTCTCCTTGACGGTGAAGTCTCACTGTTGCCTAATTGCTGCAAATCTGGGAGAGATAGCAGGTGCCTTCGTCCAAAACCCATGAAGCCAATCAACACATCTTTTCCGATAGCCTCCCACACAGTGCTGAAGGGCTGCTCTCTGCGCTCTGAGATGAAACTCCTCCGACTGACTGGCACTCTGTACTGACAGAGAGAAATTGTACGGCCTAAAACACTAAAACCTGAACAACCCTGAGACATGGGTTAGAATTATGGGTCAAACTGTAAGAGTTACACAGGACCTTGACTTGTTTATGGTTGTAAAAACATAGAATGTACACTCTCTGGCCACTTTATCAGAGGCTTCACCTTACTAGAGCACAGATTGAGACTGTTGCCCTGTTGTGTAGCCATGCTTCATCAATGGCTGTTTTGTAGTCCTTTATAAAGTGACACATGAGTGGACTTACAAGTGTTTCTAATGAAGAGGCCAGTGAGTGGACGTACATGGTAGGTGCTCCTAATACAGTGGCCAATGAGGGAAATATATGTATTGAATATATGTTGTGTACTTTTCTATGTACATGTAAATTGTAGTTGAAAATATTGGAATAGTTGGACAACTATTTTTCAACAGAAATCTCTTGATCTGGGAAGAGAAACTGATGACATTTTGCCATCATTATTCATGATTGACTGCCATTATTATTCTCCTTATTATTCTCCTGGTCAGGCATTATGAGTAAGAGCTGTCAACACATGCATACTATACTTAAGCTGCTACAGAGAAAACATTCAATAATCAGATATATCAAGATCTGTAGTGATTTTTATTTTTATTTTATAATTTTTCTACACCCTTCATTACAGGAATGGAACCATCATACACCAGATATTATTTGGGTGGTGGTCTTTTCTTAGCACAGAAGTCACCAACACTATTGATAAAGCACACACACACTGCCTTGGCCGTGTCACTGCTATGAGAATGGACCACCACCTGAGTTATATGGACTATATTCGATAATTGTAGCTATAAAGTATGTAGTTGCCTAGAATACATGCAGGCATATTAGGGCAGGAACAAACTAAGTGAGAAATTTCTAAATCATGTGGAATATATCTGCCCACTTCCTCCTATAATTTGAGCTGCCCTCCCCCAAAATGTGTGACCACTTCAAGTTAGTTTAGGCCTGAACACCAGCTTCAGACAGAAGCTGCAAGAGGAATGTGTCCAAATTGCTTCTGAAACTGATGCAGTACATCGGGCCATCAGTGTATGTGGGTCAAATCTGAAGTTCAGGGCTAAAGGTGGCCCCAGATCCTGATCCCAGTTCTCTTATCGCTTATGTTTTTCATTAACTCTCAACCAAATTTCCTCCGAATGACCTGAGATGTGAAGAGCGGTACGACCTTAGCTTTACACTGTGCTGTAGAGATAAAGTGCTAATACAGCCACCTGAGGCAGCGCTGAGTTAATCTTGTGAAAAAAAAAAACAATCATACAGTGGCTTTACTCTCAATAACAAAGGAAGATAGCGAGCGTGTATAAAACCCCTGCCTTAGGTCAGTCTTGGTGGATCTGTGTGTATCCCCAACGTAATTGCAACTGTATCCCCGCATGTAATCCACACCTGAAGGAACATCTTGATCTCTCTTCTTAATTACACTGCCAGAGGTAGAGGTAATTAACCTGATACAGTTTAATTAGAGAGAGTACCCTTCCACAAATGTTTCATTAAATGTTTATTTAGGAATCTAAACCTGCATGATATTTCCTCTGATTATTTCACAACTGCTGTTGTATTTCGTGTCGCTCTGTGTGCACTCGATTAATCCTCCTCTGTGACAGAAGCTAGGGCTGCACTAACTTGAGGAGTGTGCTGTTTACCCCTCAGCAGAGCAGGTTCAGCAGGCTAAATTAATAGCATAACTTCTCGTAAAGAGGGGACAAACATACAGGTGAGCCCTACGATCTGTATCAGACTAGACTTGTAGGTACAGCTGCTTAAAGTAAGATCCAAATTCTTACTAACGTCTTTCAGATATCTTCATCAACACTACACAGACACAGACAGAACTTTATCTCCCAGCTTATCAATGGGACTCACACACAGATCCTTCCCAAACTGTAACATATATATTCCCTGTATAACTCTTTCTCTAACTCTAAAACCATAAAATACCAAAATGATTTTGCTCACCTTAAACACACAGAGCACTTTATTAGAGACTTCTACTACTGTATATCTACTACATTGTCCATTTATCAGCTCAACTTACCAAAAAAGATTGCATCAGCCTGCAGTCCATCAGTCATTTTGCATACTTTGACATCCCACCTTTACCTTGTTCTTCAATGGTTCGGACCCCCACATGACCAGCACAGGGCAGGTATTATTTGGGTGGTGGATAATTCTTAACATTGCAGTGTATCAGACACAGCAGTGCTGCTGGACTAAGAATAGTCCATCAACCAAAAATGTACAGCCAACTGCGTCCTTTGGCCACTGATGAAGGACTAGAGGATGACCAACACAAACTGTGCAGCAAAAGATGAGCTCATCTCTGACTTAACATCTACAAGGTGGACCAATGTAGGAGTGTCTACTAGAGTGGACTATTAGAGTGGGCAGTGAGTCGACACAATGTTTAAAATTTCCAGCAGCACTGCTGTGTCTGATCCACTCGTACCAGCACAACACACACTACAACCTTGTCAATGACAATGCAGTGCTGGGAATGAAGACGGATGTCCTGCAGTGATGTATATTTATAGTAATTTAAATAGGAAATCTAGAGTAAACATTTTGGTTAGTCTAATATGCTAGTAGGTGGCCTTTAGGGCATCACTTTCTTCCACCCAGGTCCTCAAGATCCTAGTTATGCCACCAGACCCACGATTAATTAATATAAAATTATTGTTGTGACAAATAAATTGTAACTCAAAATGAAGTAAAACAGGAATTTGGAAATTTGTACGAACAAAAATCAAATGAAATAGTACCACAAACTGACCAGCCAAGTCAGGTTTGAATGAATGAGGTTGGGTGTTGTTCTATTGTATAGTATAATTGCTGTGCTTATTTGATGTAAATTCAGGAAATATAAGAATTTAGAATTCAATTAAGCAACTCATGTTTAATTCTGTTTAGTTACAGCTCCCAATAATGCTGTAAAAATAATAGCAGCCACAGCAGTAGGAATTTTCTGCTAATTTAAAGGAGCCGGTTGTTGAGGGCAGCTGTGTAAGTCATCCAGATACACAGTCTAACCATGTTAATCAGCAGCATTATTTAGCAGCAGCCTAATCTAATTAGATCAGAGTGGTTGTTAACCTAGCTGGCTAACGATCGGACACTTAGCAAGGAATCTGTAGGGAAACAGCAATGACGTACACAGTGAAAACCGGTGAAACAGGTTTTGTGATGAATTAAATCCATCAGGAATTAAAAACTCGAGCAGTTAACACTGGAACTTTCACATTTAATATTTTATTTTCAATTATACAACTTTAAACAATGCAGGGGCAGGAAAAGTTTGGGTTGGCGCCTAATGTGATCAATCAGGTGTCATGTGTAACCAGAGCAACCCTGTCCACTCTTCCGGCTTTAACTTTAACATTTATTTGAGCTTGTATGCATCAATTGTACAGTGCCAAAAAGAGCTGCTGCCTCTGTTTCCATTGTTTTGTCCAATCTGTTTGTAAAAATTGTGGCAGAACAGTTAAAAAAATATGCAGTACTGTGCAAAAGTCTCAGATCACTAAACAAACAATTTAAAGTTAAGACAATTCATCTGGACACTCAATTTTTAAAACACTAAACAATAAATAGAATAAATGTAAAGAGATGAAGTAAGAATTTTCTTATTTTATAACATACTTTAAAGCTGGTGAGATGAACACAGGTTTGGTCTCTCTGCATTCCGGCCATATGAATTTGTTCAGTTCCATCTACAGCACCTGATTCACTTACTGGAACAGATTATATAAACAAGATATTGGATGATAACCACAATGGTTAAATGAAAAAGCTGACATGCATATAATCACCACTTCATTGTATTATCACTGTTTGTTTGTATTCATATATTAGTCTTTTTTAAAATCAAATGCCTATAGTGCACCAAAGGCTTCTGCACAGTACAGTACTAGATAGTTCTGCAAGCTTGCAAGCCCAATACCAGCTGCTCTGCTTTAGAACTTCCCAGTAAAATACTCAACAAGAGCATGTAAATATGAGGCTGAACTTCTAATTTTAAACTAATTTTAAAGAGTGATGTGTGTCTAGGAGAAAGAGGAGAGAATGTCACTGAAAACAAAGAATAGATAAGATCAGAAATTGCGATCGCAATCTGAATGTTCTCAGCCAGAGATACAGGAAGAGGGAAAAATCAATAGGTCATAAACAGCATCAGAAAACAGAGCCAGGGTGCCGCTATTAAGGAGAAACACAGTGGAAATAATGAAGAAAGCAGATTTTAAATCCGGCACAATGTGTGGAAACGGAGATAAGCATTAAATTAATTACTGCTTTTTTTTCTTTTTTCTTTTTTTTGCTGCAAGGTCAAACAGACAGCATGCTGGAACCACGGCCCACGCACACCCACACACACGGGTCAACCTATTGAGTACAACACACACACACATACGCTGCCTGTGTGTGAAGTTTTTTAGAGCTTTTACTCTTCAGAGTTGAATAATGATGTGCTAACATCCGGCAGGCTGCTTTAAGTGGGAAGCTGTTAGCTCTGTAATAAGAGAGCTGTCTTTAAAGAGATTGTTTGTAACATAGGCAACATGATGTTTTACAAACGCAGAGCCAGATCTGGTGTGACATTAAGAGTAAACAGCGTCACGGTTACACAGATTACTCTCATCTTTTAGCTTCTGTGCTATGTGATGCGGGGCCGTCACTTTCATTTAAATACAGTGTTAGAGATTCATAAAGCTACACAATCCTGCAAAAAACACCTGAACCACTCGAACGGTCATTTCCTCTGGTTAAGAATCTAATGTGGATTTAATTATAGTTTGTAAGTAAACAATAAACAATGCAAGTTTACTGATTTAGCTGATTTAGCAATACATTTAATGTTTAATGTTTCACAGGTTTTGACTGAGAGTCGTGGGAACACTGCTGTTGCAGGAGCACTTGCTTGCACAGGATTATAACCTGTCATGACATTTTGTTATAGGAAATGTAAATTCGGGTGTTACAGAGAAATACATTACTGACAGTCCTCTCACTCTTTCAACATACACTGTACTTAAAACAGCCTCTTCTTCCTGTTGTAGATTCTGCATTTGTTGAATCTCTCCTGTGTATTAAAGTTTTAAGGCAAAAAAAGTGAACAGTACTCATTGACAGGTTTAGATCCTAATTATATGCTTGAACTTGCTGAGATCAAGAGAAATGGAAACTAAAAAGTAAATTTCCATTAATAATTTTAAAATTTAGCTGTATAATTCTAATTGTGCAGAAAATAATAATCATATCGTCGCTGTTCAATAAAAAACAAGTATCTATAAAACAACACCTTCACAAGAGAGGGCAAAAACTGTCTTTACTATCAATGCAAGTCAATGTAACCAGAAGTTTTTCCCAGCTCATTTGGAGCATTTCTATTGGTTTATTAAGCATGCAGTTTAAAAAAAATGTAAACGGCAGCTGTCGTGTTTAAATGATGCAAAAAAAAAAAAAAAACAACAAAAAAAAAAAAAAATGGAGGGTTTTTTTTTGAACAGCAACAATATGTTAAAGTTGAATTCAGTCAGAAATAATACTTATAATAAAACTTACTGCAGTTAAAATTATAATAACTGCAAAAAGAAGACCAATGGGAAATGGAATTTGAAATGCTAAAACATAATTTCTACAGTTAAACAAGAATTTAAAGATGTTATAAAAAATGTTTTGAAGATGTTATTCATCTTTTTCATACATGTCTTTTTTTACTACAAACAATAAAATCTTACCAACAATTGTATTGCTTCTTGATTTCTTAATTTGCCAAACAATTTACTATTCCTTTTAAATTTGGTAGTCAGTATCAGCTGGTTGACAGTTGCCAGACAAGGCTCTGACCACTGCAGTGATTGATGCAGCTGCCCGAAATCAATCAGTAAATCTGATTTGATCATTTATCAATGTGAAAAATTGCACGCCTACAACATGGTTCTAAGCAGTGATGGTATTAAATATATGTTTACTGTGGATAAACAGCACATGCTTGCTTGTTGCATTAGTCTCTTAGCTCCATTAAGAAGTATGGAGGTGTATAAAATCTTATACTCCAGTAATTAGCATGGCTTTAACTGCATGCCTCATTTGGCATAGATTTGGCACAAACTATGTGCAGTTGTTAGACCCTTTCCATGCTTTTATTATTAACGTAACGAAAGTTGTCATAGAAGAGAAACAACTACAGGAGAGGTGGCATTAATAAATGACAATGTTATTTAAAACATTAAACGCTGCTCAACAAATCGTTTATGTTAAACAGCGGAAAATAAAAATATGTGCAGCAAAATTACATAACATGGCCAAAAGACAACCTGTACAACACTGAATATAACGTAATAAATATTAGAGAGCTAACTTTAGCTCAGAGCTCTTCTTTAACTGGCTGCAAATGAGAACTGCTTCACTCAACAAGGTCTTTCACAGTGAAGTAAAATTTAAGTAAATAACCGTGTCCTCTGTATATATTCACATTCATGAACGAGGCCACTACTGTAATGTCTTTTGTGATATGACAATTTTCTCTACATTGAATATGGAAGTGTGAAAAGCGTTTAACACTGTATGACATATTAGATCTGTAAACAAGGCCTAAAGCAGTGAAGCATCGTTAGTGGGGTTAACTGGGCAAATTAAAAATCCAACTATACCTTCAACCATCGCTCCTAAATGAATGCCACCTCTGGACTTTTATTATCAGAATAGAATGTTTCATCAGGTGTATTTGATGAGGATTTATGTGGCGATAAACCAGGGACTCCTTGGCCGTGTGCGTTATGAGAACCGTAAATATTCTCAAAATAAAAAATGGAGGACATGATTAAACTTTTAACATTATTTACAGTTTGCTGAAGGTGCATGTTTTAGGATTATTTATTCCCAAATGGCTCCTCACAGATATTTATGGATTTGTTTCAGCAACGTGCCGTAGTAAATCCAGCTGCGCCTCCATGACAGGTTTTCCTCTTCTCTTTCACTGTCCTTCATCATTTTAGTAAGTGCTTCGACCCTGTAAATTTCACAGTTCTTCATTATTTGTTTCAACAGAAATGTGTAGAGTATCCCGCAATAAAGATAATCGGGTTTAGAGATGTGATGTCAGTACAGCTGGGAAGTTGGGCTAGGCTGGGCTGGTTCCTTTCCTTGATTGTGGCTAATGACCTAATGAATACATTTGTAGAGCTGGTTACAATGTGCACCAAGATCAGAGCAAAATCAACAAGTTAATATCTTCATTATAATAATTGTTATATTAGCATGGTGGTTGTAAGATTAAACCAATGATTGTCTCCACAACACACTTATAGTTATTCTCCTAACCAGTACAAAACCACCAGTGAACCTACACATGTTTTCTGAGATTTTAAATGTTATTATTGGTAAAATAATCATAAATCTGAAAAAAAAAGTAGTCTTCTTCGAGGATTACTTGCCTGACAACGCCTGAGTGTAGCCCTCCGCCATGAATTAGAAATAAATGAATGAAATAAATGTCTTAAATTTCAAGCCACACATGTATCACAGAACAATTATAAACAATGACAGCAGGCAGTGAGGGAGCTTGAATCTTTTCAGACGTCTGGTTCCTATCACCACCACTATAACTAACTCTGAGTTGACTCTCGAATAGAGCATTTTATGTCAAATCACTCTGAATGTGTGTGTGTTCCACTTAGAAATGTAGAATTTAAAAATGTTGGTGGAATTCCCCTTTAAAGGAGTTGGCTGAAGAAAGGAATGGTGGTATCTATGAATTGTACGTGTAATTTTTAATTCCTCACTGTACTTGAATGTTTGCATTTTGTTTTTGCATTCTGTTAAATTTTGTGCTTCTCTCTATGTAGTTTCTTCTTGTTGATGTTTGTTTGATTCTCTCCTCATGGTGTCTAATTCAACAAAAAACTAAAAGCTAAACAGATTCCTGAGAAACAGATGATGACTTAAAGAGAAATCAGTGATATTACAGCCCTGTTAATTGAATGTCATGCTGTACCCTCAACTTTCCACCACATGTTTTGATCTGTCTACATGAGTAATCTGAGCGTGTGTTGTTTTATTGAACTCCACCAGGTGGAGATGTGCTCATTAGCTATTTGCTTGGCTGCTTCCAGCCTCTTCAAACCCACCTGGTCAACAAGTGAGTAATGTTTGAAAAACTAGTTCTAATGACAGAGAGCGGAAAGCCCAATGCATGTTCATGACCAATTTAGTACAATATGACTGACACACTTTATATAGATAATGATCTACATCTTATTTTCAAATACTTATTATTAGCACATCTGCAGTACAGTGCTAGACATAAACTTATGATTTATTGATCAAGGTTAAGAACGGGGTTAGCATTAGAATCAGGACTATTGTTAAGGTTCGACTGAGTGTTAGGTTGAACATTAGGGTAGAGTGAATATTAGGTTTAAAGTTGAAGGTTAGGGTTAAAGTAAGTGTTAGGTTGAAGATTAAGGTTAGAGTGGGTATTAGGTTAAGGTTGAAAGTTGAAGTTAGAGTAAGTATTAGGTTCAAGCTTAGGGTTAAAGTGTTAGGTTATGGTTGGGGTCAGAGTGAGCATTAGATTTAGGTTTAGGGTTAAAGAATGTCTTAAGTTAAGGGTTAGAGTAAGTGTTAGGTTGAAGGTTTGGGTTAGAGTGAGAACTAGGTTTAAGGTTAGGGTTAAAGTAAGTATTAGATTTAAGATGAGGGTTAAAGTGAGGATTAGGTGTAGGTTGAAGTTTTGGGTTAGAATAATTATTAGATTTAAGGTTGGGGTTAGAGTAAATATTAGATTTAGGGTTAGAGTGAGTATTAGAATTATGGCTAGGGTTAGAGTGAGTATTAGGTTTAAGGTTAGGGTTCCAGTGAATATAAGGCTTAGGTTGAAGGTTAGGGTTAAAGTTAGTATTAGGTTTAGGGTTAGGTGTTAGAGTGAGAATTAGGCTTAGGTTTAAGCTTAATGTTAGAGCAAGTGTTTTGACTGAAGGTTAGGATTAGAGGTAGTATTAGGTTTAGGGTTCAACTGAGTATTAGATTTAGGCTTACAGTAAATTTTAGATTTAGAAGTTGGAGTTAGGGTTGGAGTAAGAGTTATATTAAAGGGTTGGATAAGAGTATCAGGTTTAAAGTTTGGGGTTAGTATTAGCTTTAGCGTTAGCTTTAAGGTTAGGATTAGAGCAAGTTTTAGCTTTAATGTTAGAGATAGAGTGAGTATTAGCTTTAAGGTTAGGGTTTGAGTGAGTATTAGGTTTAAGGTTAGGGTTAGCGTGAGTGTTAGCTTTAAGGTTAGGTTTAGAGTGAGTATTAGCTTTAAGGTTAGCGTTATAGTGAGTATTAGCTTTAAGGTTAGGGTTAGAGTATTAGTTTTAAGGTTAGGTTTAGAGTGAGTATTAGCTTTAAGGTTAGGGTTAGAGTATTAGCTTTAAGGTTAGGGTTAGAGTGAGTATTAGCTTTAAGGTTAGGTTTAAAGTGAGTATTAGCTTTAAGGTTAGGGTTAGAGTATTAGCTTTAAGGTTAGGGTTAGAGTATTAGCTTTAAGGTTAGGGTTAGAGTATTAGCTTTAAGGTTAGGTTTAGAGTGAGTATTAGCTTTAAGGTTAGGGTTAGAGTATTAGCTTTAAGGTTAGGGTTAGAGTATTAGCTTTAAGGTTAGGGTTAGAGTGAGTATTAGCTTTAAGGTTAGGTTTAGAGTAAGTATTAGCTTTAAGGTTAGGGTTAGAGTGAGTATTAGCTTTAAGGTTAGGGTTAGAGTATTAGCTTTAAGGTTAGGGTTAGAGTGAAGGTTGGTCTTGGAGTTTATTTGGTGTCTGAGAGTTTATTTTGCTCTGAAATGCTGCACTGAAGCGAACACTGAAAAGAGTCTCACGGTCGAGTGGATGTGTGACCTATGCAGTTCACCTCTGAAAGTGCTTTTATGGAACTGGAAGAAGGCTGTCATCACTAAACATGCTCTACAGGTCAGAGTGGTCAAAGTATCTTCACCTAGAAGATCAAGGAACTCCTACTCACTTCAGAAACTGTCAGGAATTTGGAGGGAAAAACAAGGTGAAAATCTACTTGAAACAAAAGATAACAATAGGTTAATGTGAATAAAACCTAGATATAAACATTTTTATTATTTGGTTTAAAGAATATTGTCAATACCTGTCTTCTCCAAAATACACTTTCTTTCATATCTTCTGTTTTGATGTTTGAAAACTTTCCAAAGCAGTGGTAAAAACTGAATATGACCTGATAAGAAACTGTACAAAATGTTTATAAGACATTTTCCTGCATTTAGTTTGGAAAGCTAAGTTAATTGTGTTCATATTATTTTATGAGACCTTCTAGTGTCTATCTGTTACAACCGACCCTGCCTGTAGGGTAAATAGTGTTTCCGCTTTCAGCCGAATAGTTTTAGAAGTTTATGTTTGCACTTGTAGCAGAGAGCTGTGGGTTGTTTGCAAGATCTGCCCAGCATTCCATTATTATAAATATTTTAGGCTTTTTACTAATAGGACTTTTATTATGAAGGTCCAGATTCATTCTGTCCACAGTGATCTGATTATAAAATCACTTTATAAAAAGTCTTCTACAGTGGAAATGGAAAGACAGAATCAGGAAGAAGCATTAATATAATCTATTTTAATCTATCATAATCTATAACGCTACAGATCTATTTGATTTTCAAGCAAAATGAAACATTTTCCTGCGAGTGGGGTTTATTATAGGTTTAGGAAAAACGTCACTGTTACACAGTTTAAACAGCTTTACATCTGATTTCAGGAAGGTTCAGCAATTAAATACCATAAACACATTGATCACTAATCATATAGACTATTAGATTATAGTGAAGATGTACATCACATACATTCACTTAAAAAAACAAAAAAAAAACCCTTAGAACACTGCACCTATGTTTCTGCAAAGCTTCTATTTGACAACATTATAAATTTGATTTCAATTTATTTGCATTGGAATATAGAGAAGTTAGAGAAGAAGAATTGATAGGAGATAATTTAAAATACAACATTCGCAGACAGGTTAGTATAAAATGTGCAAGTTTAACGCTGAATCATAAACTTACATCATATCATCGCTGTCAGAACAAAACATCACACACCCAACAATGTAACTTTACATGAGAAAGAGAAAAATGCTCTTAAAGAAACAGTAAGCAAAGTTAAACAAATAGATTTTTGTGAAATTTAGCAGGTTTCTCCTCACAGTGTGCTAGCTGTCTCCTGTATCATACACAGCCTTAGATCTGTAATGGGATACAAAGTGGCTTGGATCGACACAATGACCCAACTTTAGCTGATTAGTTCATGCTCATGCGCAGGACAGGGGAAGCAGAGGGGCTTTATGCTGAAATCCATGCATTGATAAGAAGAAGAAATGGCAGAGAAACAGCTAAAGAGAAGAATATCTGAAAAGCAATGATTGAGAAAGAAGTTAAAGGTTAAAGTGAGTATTAGGTTTAGGTTAGGGTTAGAGTAAGTATTAGGTTTAAGGTTAGGGTTAGAGTGAGAGTTATGTTTAAGATTAGGGTTAGAGATAGATTGAATATTAGCTATAAGGTTAGAGTTAGAGTGAGTATTAGCTTTAAGGTTAGGGTTAGAGTGAGTATTAGCTGTAAGGTTAGGGTTAGAGTAAGTATTAACTTTAAGGTTAGGGTTAGGGTGAGTATTAGCTTTAATGTTAGGGTTAGGGTGAGTATTAGCTTTAAGGTTAGGGTTAGAGTAAGTATTAGGTTTAAGGTTAGGGTTAGAGTTAGAGTGAGAGTTATGTTTAAGATTAGGGTTAGGGATAGATTGAATATTAGCTATAAGGTTAGAGTTAGAGTGAGTATTAACTTTAAGGTTAGGGTTAGGGTGAGTATTAGCTTTAAGGTTAGGGTTAGGGTGAGTATTAACTTTAAGGTTAGGGTTAGGGTGAGTATTAGCTTTAAGGTTAGGGTTAGGGTGAGTATTAACTTTAAGGTTAGGGTTAGGGTGAAGAACAAAGATTGAAAAAGAAGTTCTTATATCAGGCAAGAATGAAGAGCCGTATTAACATCGATGAGGCGTTTCAAGACTGGAGAGACCTTCACAGCTTATTGTTCAAATTTGTTAGCTTATTGGTAGAATTCCACTCCAACAGGAACAATTTAAACAGGAAGCTGGTGGATAAGAAGCTGAGTTCAGTTTCATGGAGAGAGGAAAACATGACAAAGTTCGCTCTGTTTCTGCTTTATATGCAGGCAACATTAACTTATCTTTGCTGTTTCGGTGGGTCAGTACTGGCTGGTCTTGTTTGCAAATGTTTGTAAAAGTAGCTGGTCAGCATAGCAGTAGCCATTGTAACAAAACAACATTACTAACCCAAAACAACATTAGTTACTTTATATAATATTTTTTTAGTTTTTAGTATAATATGGTATTTGTTCATACAATGTTTACATAGGGTTTTGTGTCCATGAAGATCTAAAAGATCAATATTGCTATATATTAAGTTGACATATGCTCTTTATTTTTATTCCCTTAATAAATCCAGTCAAACATTTATAAGCAATATGTTTTAATTTAATTTGATTTCATAATTATCAGCATGAAGAGAAACTCCTCATCAGTGCGCAAAAATGTCATGTTTACTAAAATTTCACAGAAACTACCTGCAGTTGTAAGGTCACTCTGTGCTCCTGAATGAATCGTGGAGGCAGTAATTGAATGACGTGTCTGCAGGTATCCTCTATAAATCTCTCGCTGCGCTGCTCATTTTAACCTGTCATAAATAAGTGATGTATTACTCTGTGCAGAAAGTGAGCAGTGAAGGTAATTCCCTCCAGATCCGCACTCAGTGAAGTGCACTTTTGATTGACATTGCGGTGCTTAATGCACTCTTAATGCGCTCGCCTCATCAATCTAACACGCCGCTGCAGTTGTGCATGCATCAGTCGGTCTGATTCGGATGCAGGAGAGAGGATTTTCTGCTGTCACTTAGGAGGAGTTTCCTCAAGCAAACCACAGTGCAGATTAAAAGTGGGGTCTTTATTATACAGTGAAAAGGGATTCCCCATAAAACATCCTTTTTAGTCCAGAAATTATGAATCTATCACTCTGTGTAGGTAGGTCTAAGTGTTAGCTGCACTAAAGGAGAAGGTGCACTTCTATGTTGAGATAGTATTATTTATACTGTACTGTACTTTAAAATTATCAAAATAATTTAAGATATTTAAAAATGATGTGACTGAATTCTGTGAAAGTAATTAAAAAACTGGTGCTTAAAAATTATGTGGTTCTACGCTCTGCCACAAAAGCACAAGGTGTTTCTAATGTTTCTAAAGTGGTCAGTGAGTGTACATGGCTATGAATTTGAGATCATTTTAAGTGTTCTATAACCTATAAAAAAAAGAACAACTCAATGTTACTGTGAATATCTAACCCTAGAACAGGCTGTAAACATGACTTTGTGTTATGGAAGAAAATTAATTTAATAAAAACTGTTGCATAACTGAGGAACATGATGCTGCCATAGATAATTATTTGTAATAAGCAAAATTATTTTTCCAATCAAAATTTAGTAGAAGAAACTGTAATATGGAAATAACCATAACTCTTTATTGTTTATTATACATCATGCATACCTGAAATTCCTTCTGTATAATGCACTGTATTTAAAAAGGTTTGTTATAAATACTATGTTTCTGAAAAAGTTGAAACAAATACAATGGAAATCTAAATCTGATCTGATTTGATAATTCTCTTGAACCTTTATTTCTCAAAGAAAACATTTCCATTGTTTTCTCTGATCAACTTAATGCAACACACTCAAAAAAGTTGTGACAGAAGCATGTTTACCACCGTGTTTATCACTATTTAATTTTTTGGCCTTTTAATCTTTTGGATACTGAAGTGAATTTTTTTTGTCCATTCCTGCTTCATACAAGTCCATTGTCAAGCCATTCTGTGTATATGAAACCACGTTGTCCTGCTACAATAACCCTGGCCTTCCCAGAAAGAGGCGCCATCTTGGTGGCAGCATATGTCTCTTTAAAAACACAAAAAAATATATGCCTTTGCGTCACTGGTACCTGCATTGGATCTGCATCTGGGATGAGTTCAGGCCCACAGACCTCCACAGAGTTTCTGTATAGAATTAATTTATGGCTTTCTCTATGTGCTATGAAGTTCCATGTTGCATTTCTTGATGCAGCAGCGGACTGTGTTACTGTGTCAAGTGACATCTGTTTTCCGAGGTACCCCTGAGTCCATTTGTCTATATTTAACACAGTAACATGACAGCCTGCAGTGCCATCTGAGGGCTTGAAGGTCACACATATCCAACAGTGGTTCCTGGTCCTGCCCTACACGCACTGAGATTTCACTGGATTTCCGGAATTATTTCACAATGCCATGTGTGGAAGAACTGAATTCTGTGTCATTCATTTTAAACTGTTTAACAATTCTGTCATGAGCTTTGGCACAAAGTAATAAACCATGATCCATCATTTCTTGCAAAGCCCAAGCCTTTAGAAGATGCTCCTTATATACCCTGACATGATCCCTGTTACCAATTCAACTGCTTATTGTGGAATGTTTCAAAACGGTGGAACTTAAATAATCCATGAATGTTTTACTCTCATTTTGCCCAACTTTTCTTTGAGTGTCTTGCATAAAATTCTAAATTTGTTTATTTACAAAACACAATGAAATTGATCAGTCAAAACATATGTCATTTTATGTATCAAACCCGGATCGTCTTGCTGTGAGGCGACAGTGGACTACACCCTGGTGCCACCGGCTACTGGCAGCAAATTTCATATTACTAATAAAACTAATCTCATTTTTTTTGTTGACATTTGTTCCCGCTGTTCTTCACATTTCATGATGCTCCATATATGTTGTCTGAAATTACTTAGAATAACATCCCTTTACATGAATTTGCAATGCAAAATGAGTAGTGTTTTGGTTTAATACAATGATAATAAACATATTTACCAGTAAAGAGAATCAGGCATGCTCACAGTTCTGTTCAGAAAACACTCGACTGGTTTGTATTTTTAAACATTTGTTTTACATTTTTAAACATTGTCTTTTTTAGTGTCTTTGTTAGTGTTGTGCTACTCGAGGCTGTTCTCAAGACCATACATTTGCAGTCTTGGTCTCGTCACCTCATTTGGAATTGGGAGACTCGGAAACTGTTGTTGAGATCAGCAAAGTCTGAAGTACAGAAGCAGAACTATCATCAATTAACAAAATCAGTATAAAAATATTTTTCTGTGGGTGATTTTTACCGAATTTTTTAAAAACTACCTTCATTTACAATGCAAAATTTGACTAACACTGTAATATAATAATACTTTATTATTTTATTTTATATTTTACAAAAAATACAATAAAATGTGATATTATATCTCAGTATATATGATGGAAAATTAATTTTAACTAATGTACAATTACTCGACTCGACTGCTAAAACTCTTGGTCTTGGCTCAGACTTGATGTGTCCCAGTCTTGTGTGTCTAATGGCCTTAACTACAACACTAGTCTGTGTTATTTATATTTCATTATAAATTTAAACTTTATTTTCTCTTTTATCTCAGTTTGTTTGCATTTTCTTTATGGGAAATTCAGAAATTTAGCAGTAATATTCAAACTGAAACCTTGGACATGAGCAGGCTTTTTATCAAAAAATGACTGTGTGCAATACATCAACATCATCTGATGGATTTGCTTTGTACTGCATTGCTGGCCAAACACTGAGAGCATATGCTAAGCTATAAAAGTGTCTGTACTGTGCAGTGGGACTGAAATATGGCCCTGCGGAACAATATTAAAGCAAACATTTAATGATGCTAATGACCGTTAAGGTACACTGTGAAAAATGCACCAGAGCAGAGGCTGGTTTGAAGGGAAATGTGTTTGCTTTTGATTATCTGAACTGTTATACTAAAATTATTTTACTTGTTTTATACTTATTTTACTACTTGTTAACATTTAAAAACTTTTGTCAGGTAGAAATATGTTAGACAATCAATAAGCACGTTATTAGGTATCTACACTTACTACAATTTATCAGGTCCACTTTCCATATAGGTGCAGTTTATAGTTCTACAATTGCAAACTGTAGTCCATCCATTTCTCTGTATACTTTATCCAACCTTTACCCTGTTCGTCAATGGTCAGGACCCCCACAGAACCACCACACAGCAGCATTTAGCACTGCAGTAACACAAACTTGATGGTGGTGTGTTAGTGTGTGTTGCGCTGGTATGAGAGGATCAGACATAGAAGTGCTGCTGGAGGTTTTGAACACTTTAGTGTCACTGCTGGACTGAGAATACCAAGACTATCCAGGACTGCGTCCCCTGAGCAGCATCATGTGACCACTGATGTAGGACTATAGGATGACCAACACAAACAGCAACAGAAACTATCATGTCAGACTTTACATCTACAAGAGTGACCAATAAGGTAGGAGTGTCTTATAGCGTGGACAGTGAGTGGACACAGAGTGGAGTGTAGACACAAGGTGGAGTGTACATATTAGGTATTGCATACCCTGCATACCCTTCCTCTCGAGGTTTCTTTCTCTGAGAAAGTTTTTCCTTTCCACTGTTGCACTGTTGCTCATTGAGCGCTTGGACACAAATGTTCAGTAAAACTGCTTTGTGACAACATTTGTTGTACAAGGTGTATTTGAACAAACCTAAACTTGACTTAATAGCGCAGATTGCATGTATTGCATATGCAAAAGTTTAAGTTCTACTGAGCAAATTATGTGCAGGTGACAATAAATAACATTATCTACAAATACACACTTCAATATATTTCAATGCACAATGACTGTTTAAGTTTTGGGGGTTTTTTTGTATTTAACACATTGGCTTATTTTCTATGCAAATTTCTCCAAATATGTTAAACTCCCTGTAGAGGATGTGCAAACATTATGTTTGCACTGGAATACGTTCAGCACTGCACAAAAGTATTATGCACTAGGAGACATTACATTTAAAAAACTATTTTTCCAGAGAGGAAGCTTTTATTTTGCTCGGCAAAACATGTTTTTTTTATATTTAAATAGTTTTAATCCAGTCAGTAGTGTTTTGTTATATGTCACTGTATTTATTTAGGCTTTTCCTTGTGGCCCAGTATTATTTACAGTTATCATTTAATACCTTCTTTGACTAGCCAGTACCTCATTAAGCTAAATCAAGATTAATTGAATAAATTCATACGTCTGGGGCGTCCAGGAGACATCTGAAACTAAACTTTCTTCTTCAAACTAGTTTAAATGATACTATACTTTCAAAATGAAATATTTATGCTACTTTGTATTGTATTTATGCTTATTTACATCGGCTCTAATGATATCTGGTGGTCTTACTGGTGAAAACACACATATTGCTAAGATTAAGATGTAAACAATGAGCTTGGGTGACTAATACTCTTGCACAGTAGTGTATATGTATGGTACAAACACAAGGTACAATGCAAAAAAAAAAGAAGGAATGTCTGAGGATATAAAGGAGGTACTCTGTAAATGGAGAGGATATTTTAGTGACCCATTATATAATCCAAACAGTATCTTCACTTCCAAATAGTTTCCTCACTTCCTAAGAACCTCCATATCAGCACCAACAGGAAAAGGCATGTTTCGCTAAAACATAGCAACTAGCAGAAGCATGACACATTTATAGGCAAACTTCTAAATGATGTAGGAATGCTGGCTGTTGTGTTTTTTGGCTTTGCTATTATTACTGGCCTCCACTAATAGCACTGGTTAAAGTAGGTGGAGGCAGAGCCGATGGTAATTACTCGTCTAAAGGCCCAGTCACACTGTTTTTTGTTTTTAGCACCATTCATTACAATGGTATTTGCCAACAATTTAAACTCACTTTAAAATGGTTTTCCAGTACAAGATACTGATTAACTGTTAAAAATGTAATCAGTAACATACAAGCAGTACTAATTATAACCAAAGACATACATAGAATAAAAATACTGGAACATAGTGGCCCCTCAGCTTTTTTGTCCTTTGATATAGCTACAGGCTGTTTTTCTCAGCTTGGTTAATTTTCTGTGATGTATGAAAAGCATTTAATCTCAGCATAATATTTAATGCCTAACCCTTATTATTCCAGAAGGAATGAGTGGCGGAAATAACTGTGTACAATTTAACGTTGTACCTAAACTTCTTTTTAAACTTCAATTTTGCTGTACCAGTTAACAAACATGTTCAAACTAAACAGCGGGACAGCAGGACAGCAGGACAGCAGGGGTGTACACATGTTTGGCTTGCTGTTCGTCTTCCCTATCATGCTGGATGCTACATCAAACATTGATTCAGTTGCTCCAACACGCCTTCAGCAGATAAAACAACACCCTGCTGAACAGTGTAATGATCTGAGCTCTGCTGCACTCTATCTTCCTAAAACGGCAGCTGTTGGCCTTGGAATGATTCATCCCACTAAAGTAATGAGTAAATTCTGCCTATTAATATTTCAAGACTCATATTGTGGGTTTATATTGGGCTTGAAATGCACCCATAGAGTCTCCAGGGAAACAACATATTATCTAATTAAAACCACACTGCACATCAATTTGCGATAGTTTCATTTTATAGCTGTGCCCTTTAAACATATATCCTGATGAAAACATGTCCACTCATTTTTAACCATGTAGGCTCCATTGAGGTTGTGGTGTATAACTACTGTAGACTATAGGTTACTGCTGAATAGCATTATGCACATGTACTCAACTAAATAACCTTTCCAGGTACCAGGATAAGAATACTGAAATCAATTGTTATGTTTGTTATAATGCAAGATATTAGTACACACACATCAGCCATGACGCTAAAACTACCTCCTTGTTTCTACAATATCTGTCCTTATTATCAGCTACTCATACCATATAGGTGCATTTTGTAGTTCTACAATTACAGACTGTAGTCCATCTGTTTCTCTGTATACGTTATCCACCTTTACCCTGTTCTTCAATGGTCAGGCCTTCCACAGGACCACAGAGCAGGTATTATTTAAAGGGTGGAGCATTCTCTGCACTGCAGTGATACAGGTGGTGGAGTGTATCAGACACAGCAGTTTTTAAACACATCAGTGTCACGGCTGGACTCACAGTAGTCCAGCCAACAGCGTCCTGTGACCAATAATAAAGGACTAGAGGATGACCAATACAAAAAATTTGGTTTTAATGTTATGGCTGATCAGTGCATAAAATATTCATGTATTTATAAGATGCATGGAGAAACAGCAGGCGAGTGTGGCAAAATAAGAGTTTGAGAAAATAACTATTTCAAAATAATATTATAGAATGTAGTATAAATATGTGGTGTAGTTATAGTATAAACCATATATTGCAGTATGCTTAACACCTCTAAAACCCAAAATAACTATTTGGTTGTAGTGTTAAAGGCACACGCACAAGGAAACCGTTCCAGCTTTACTTCATTCTACAAGCCAGTCCTTTTTGTCCACGCTAACTACCTTTGCATAACATCAGCGTATGGCAGCAGGACAGCTACAGCCTTTCATACAAAAGACCTACATTAAAAATTCAAGTACAACAAAGTTGTATAGATAAAAAGGCCATGAGGCATGCCGCGCAGCGCCATGTCGCAGTGCTATAAAACATTAAGGTCATTTTTACATTGTACACTACTTTAACACTGTAAATTTAATAAAATAAACCTTTCAAGAACATTTATCATGCTGTGCATTAATTTACCTTTTTTTAATCACAAACAGGCTGTGAGGAAATAGTACAAAACAAACTTTTTAGTTGAAGGATACAAGAAAAAAAGTCTAGCCTAGAAAACTGGTGTAAATTAATGTTAGCATTTTTAGCCATTTATCTAGAAACCTTGTTGTCATTCTCTGTGTACATTTCAAGTCAATATCAAGTACTATGACTTTTTGCAATCTTCATATGGCTTTAATTGAATATAGTAATGAGCAAATGCTGAATCAGTGTCAGAAAGTTGCCAAGTATGTTGAATTTGTCTTGGTGAGTGAACACACATATGACATGTAAAATACTGACAAGACCAGAGAGTAGAAAGTATAAAGAATAAGAATAATAAAGACCCATGGGAATATATGTGAATGTATACATATATGTTTTACTATTATTTACAGAATATTACCAAATTATATGAGCCTTTTTGCAATAGAACATCAGCACAACTGTGAATAAGTGTTATGTTACAGTGGAGCTAAAGTGAGAACTTCACTTTAGTTTAAGTTTGAAGTGCAAGGCATCCACTGTGGTTAATAAGTGCTACAGCTTTAAGCGTGTAAGCTGTAAGCGTGTCTTGTTGTGCTAGTTTTGATGGTTCTGAGTTTTCCGCCAGAGAGAAATGTGGATTAGAGGGGTCAGCTATAATTTTGCCAGCACGCTTCATTACTCTGCTATTGTAGATGACCTGAAGCATTGGCAGACTACATCCAATGATCTGCTCTGCTGTCCTGATTATGCATAAACATAAAAACCGGATGGTTATGGATGATGGTAGGATTGACTTGATGATCGCTGAATAAAACTAGATCATCAGAGTCTGCAGCAGGCTGAATTTTTCAGCTGTCTCAGAAAGAACATACTTTGTTGTGCTTCCTTGACTTTTCTCTCCCACTTTCTCCTCCACCTCCCTGGATACAGTAGCCCAAGAACTTGAGTGACTTCACAGTGAAAACCAAAGAGCCACTGATGTTAAAGTCTAAAAACAGTCCACAAACTCTAGCATAGGTTCCTGGACTGTCAAGATGCTGTAACATGAAGTGCAGGCCAAATGTTTTGTCTACAGACCTGTTAGCTGTGTATGTGAACTGCAGATGACCAGCAGAGGGATTGAAATGGCTTTCTGGCTAGCACCAGGCAATCAAAGGCCTTTATGATTACAAAGGTCAGGCCTGTAGAATTTTAGAACTGTTTACTATTTTTGCCTGTACAGAGAGGAATATGACCTCTGCATTTAATCCATCTGTGCAGTGAAACATCCACATACACACACACTCTAGTGAGCACACACACTAGAGGACAGGGAGCACACTTGCCCGGAGTGGTGGGCAGCCCTATCCACAGTGCCTGGGGAGCAGCTGAGATGAACGTGCTTTGCTTCTGTCATGTCCTGTTGGTTCTGTAATGTACTGGTATCCCAGTAGCCAAGTCAAGTGATGCTTAGTGTTTTGGGGGCTGTAATGATGGTAGCTGTTTGGAAGCACAGTGTCGATCCAGTGATTTGTTGTAGATGTTTTGAAATTTGGTAAGCAGGGTTGGATGTACTCCAGCTTGTAATGATCAGTCTGCCTCTTTATAGTGAAAGCTGCCCTGTAGCTTTTCACTTGCTACACTGATCCACCTATTTACTGTTGCAAATGACAGGTTTGTTTGTTTTGAGTTTCTGTCTGTATTTGGGATGAGGTGATTGGGAATGTGAGAGGAATGTCAGGAAGCTGCATGCGTGACAGTGTGATGAGCATTTTTATAGTGGTGTATGGTGTGACCCAAAATGTAGGTCATTTGTGCATTTTCTTTTTTAGGTTTGCTGTAGAAGTACCCTGGAAGGATGAGTAGTGAGTCCAGATTCCAGCTTTCTACCTTCATGATCTGATCTACCAGCTACCAGATAGACAGTAACACCAAACAGAATGAAAGTAGAAAACTGTAGAAACATTTACAATTGACGAAAAGTAACTCTAAATGAGGAGAGCATAATTGCACCACTGCTCACTAATATAGAAACAGATTCCTTCCCCGCTTGCTTTAGAAGCTTTTCGCCGCCTGCCTGTCTGCCCCTCCACCGGATCCTTACCAGATCAAGCAGCCCCAGATGCACCTGCTGGGAGCATTTTCGAAAACTTTTGAAAAAACTCCAGACCAATTTCAGGTGATTGTTGTCCCTGAAGACCAGTAACTGTTCCCTGTTCGAACTGACTGAGTTTGAATGTCGCATTAAGAAACTGAACTGTCGCTGAGTGCCAGCATGTGACGTGTATGGTGGCCTTTCGTCTCATGCAGTCCATTTAACTGCCCAAATGATAAAAAAAATCATATTAAAGCATGTGAATTTCTAGCATCACCTACAATTCTACATTAACTGGTCAAGCCAATAAATCTTAAGTAAATAATGCTAAGAATAGAATTACTGCACAATAGCAAATAACATATTAAACGTTAGTTTTAGGTCAGAAGTCCACTTTAACGCCAAAAATGGACATGCTAGAACATCATATCCGTAGATGTCCTCACAATCTACTGCTGCATCAGATAGTTCTGGTGTTAGCGTGAGCTTATTAGCTGATAAAAAGTAACCTTTATTACTCCAAAAGATTCTCAGAATTTTTAGAATGTCACTATCAGATCATTTTTTTTATGAACCATGAAATATCCGTATTACAGTACTAACAATACATTACTGCTACTAACAGTACATTACAGCTACTAGCAGTACATTACAGCTACTAGCAGTACATTACAGCTACTAAGAGTATATTACTGCTACTAACAATACATTACTACTACTAACAGTACATTACAGCTACTAACAATACATTACTACTACTAACAGTACATTACAGCTACTAACAATGCATTACTACTACTAACAGTACATTACAGCTACTAACAATACATTACTGCTACTAACAGTACATTACAGCTACTAACAATGCATTACTACTACTAACAGTACATTACAGCTACTAACAATACATTACTGCTACTAACAGTACATTACTACTACTAACAGTACATTACAGCTACTAACAGTACATTACAACTACTAGCAGTACATTACAGCTACTAGCAGTACATTACAGCTACTAAGAGTACATTACTGCTACTAACAATACATTACTACTACTAACAGTACATTACAGCTACTAACAATGCATTACTACTACTAACTGTACATTACAGCTACTAGCAGTACATTACTTCTACTAACAATACGTTACTGCTACCAACAGTACATTACAGCTACTAGCAGTACATTATAGCTACTAACAGTACATTACTACTACTAACAGTACATTACTGCTACTAACACTAGGCATTACTAGTACTAACCATACATTACTGCTACTAACAGTACATTATTCCTACTAACAGTACATTACAGCTACTAGCAGTACATTACAGCTACTAACAGTACATTACTGCTACTAACAATACATTACTACTACTAACAGTAAATTACTGCTACTAGCAGTACACTACAGCTACTAACAGTACATTACTGCTACTAACAATACATTACGGCCAACAACAGTACATTACTGCTACTAGCAGTACATTACAGCTACTAACAGTACATTACTGCTACTAACAATACATTACTACTACTAATAGTATATTACAGCTACTAACAGTACATTACTGCTACTAAGAATACATTACTACTACTAATAGTACATTACTGCTACTAACACTAGGCATTACTAGTTCTAACCATACATTACAGCTACTAACAGTACATTATTCCTACTAACAGTACATTACAACTACTAATAGCAGCAGTGCATCACTGTTTCTAACAGTAGCCATATTCCTACTTATCATGCACTCTGTTCATTTTACACACAACACAGACCTCAATAATAGCATTCCTATAAACTGCCAGTTCAGGATAGAGCTATGCTGTGCGTGTGTGTTTGGTATTTGTCTGTTTAGCTAAGTGGTTACAAGAGGGCAGGAGTCAAAAAACCAGAGGTGAGTTCAAATATCAAAGACTGGATCAATGTGTTTATCTCAGAAGTTAGTATGGTGATGATGCTAAAAGTATGATTTATCATGCACCCAGTTTGGTCCAATGTTCCTTCTGTATGATACGCCAGCTGTACGAGATTCTTTAAAAAGCCCTTTTTAAATGAATTATACTATTAAACATTTCTACCACTGACCTGTCTAAAATGTTGGCCACATATTGCACACTTTATCCTGACCATATAAAGATGAGTTGCATAATCAGTACAAAACTTATACATTATTTAACTCTTAGCAGTTGCAGGTTTCCCCAGTTATAACAACATCATGCTGTAATTATCTGATTAATTTCTGACTTGTAACTTCATCTGAAACAAATGTTAAAAAACTTTCAAACTAATAAGCAGTGAGTTTCCATCTAAAGACTTATTAACTTTACTCCAGCCATAGTGCCAATACATCAGGGTTAATACTGGAGCACTGCATAACATGGTGCTGTTGTCCACAAAACCAAAGAAACAATCCCAGAAAACAGGTTATTCTTTCTTAAGGTCTCAATTAAACTACAATGCATAGCCAGTTTCAAACCAGTAAACAGTGAGTTTACATTTAAACGCTTATCAACATTACTTCAGCCATAGTGCCTCTGACATACATTAGAATTAATAAAAGTACACTGCTTGTTATTTATAGCTACAGATGATGTTAGCCTGCTGGATGCTGAGCGCCAAAGCTTTGCAGCTTTGGACTCATTTCATTAGTGAACTAGACTTTAAGTGACTTACATGTGACCAAACATTACTACAGAGTCTTACGTGACAGCAGAGTAAGTTACAGCTAATTACACTGGACGTAGGTGTCTTACAGGGAGGAAGGACGTGAGTAGAGAACATGATTGAACCAACGTTGACAGATCTTTTTTTTTTTTTTTTTTTTTTTGGATCAAATTATTGGTGCGGACAATTCCATAATCACTATATATTGGTGGGGACACGACACATCTGTCCATGCTAACTGTACGCTCTTGTAACCACCGGTAAAAAGCGCTAAACACAAAACCAATGGACCACCAGCTTTGCTCAACAGACCAAGAGTGACCCACTTTCCTCTTTCCCATTAGGGATATTGCTGCTTGTCTCACTCTGACTAGAAAAATGCTTCACAAGATGCCATGTCATGGTGATGTCTACACTAAGTGGTTCTCTACGCATGCGTATAATTTTGGATCAGATTACTTGTTGTGTGTACTCACTTGTAGATTTGACTACTTGTACACCTCAGTCTTAATCTGAAATCAGAAAGAATTCAATCAGATTGGCGAGTCTTTGCATGCAAACACAGCCACTACTCTCTAACACCAAAACCGTTTTGATTGCTTGTACCTCAGCGTTTTTTGACTGGTGGATATTTTATGCTATAATCTTTCACCACAGGATTTCAACTTTTAACAGACAGCAGCGATTTGTAAATCCACTTTGAACTGTATTTATATAAAAGAGTAGAAATGCAACATATTAAATGTTCTATCTTGTTAACTTTATTGTTTTTGTAAATATATGCTTATTGTTTCTGTTGTGCAATCTGATATCCAGTAGGCAAGCAAGTCCTCCCTGATGAAAGCCCAGGCTGGGTGAGTTCTCCGTAATACAGCCTAATCCATAGTTAATGATATACCTTATCTGTTAATCTGTTTTGATAAACAGTGTCTCTTCCTCTAATACCACTCCTCCCTCTCTCCTGAAGGAATATTCCATAATCCACATGCTCTTCAGCATGATGTCATGTGATCATGCAATGCTGTGTAATAAACTATAGCGGAGAGGATTTTTCCCTGAGACAGACTGACATGTGAGCTTTATACGTGTGTGTTTAGTGTTGAAGACAGACATTATCAGGTTTGTGTGTGGACTCACTTCACTGTCGTGGATGAATCTCAAGCATCTGATCCATTCTGATATATTCATCAACTGACCTCTCTATAGGTTAGATTGGTCTTATATAAAATGATTATATATAATTATATATGCCTATTATATTATACATCATGTATACAGTCTGTACATATAAATAGTACTACTGTTTTTATTGCATATGTGCACTGCCGACTGCATAACTGCTTATTTGCACTACCATAGTCTCCACTGTTTACACTGTTTAACTGCACCACTGCTATCACTCTCACATACACACTGTGAGACTTTTTTCTAATTCTATTTTGAACATTATATTCTATATTTATTTTTGCTGTAACTGTCCTGCTTTGTCTTACCTTGCACATTTGTAATAGTGGAATAGCTACTGGATGCCCTGATTTTCCCTCTGGGATCAATAAAGTATATCTATTATCTATCTATCCACTTGATCGCCCTCACACAATCTCACACTTTCATGATATTCATTGACATTGTCTCTGATTATATCTCACTAATTGTGCTGCCTTCATGATTAATAAACTTATTAAGATACTTTTTTTAAACAGACGCCATGAACTTGTTATCTGCTGTGATCATAATCGTGAAAAGATAATCTGCCTATTTTTAGATTTAACCCAAACCAAAAGAGTGAACCACTCACGCCCAATGATGTGACGTGTGAAACTGTAAAAACACGCCCCAACAGGTAGTAACACTTAAAATCTTCTGAATCACCTAAGACTGGCGTAATATGGAGTTATTCATATCTGGTTCATTGACAGAAATGTGCTGTCACTAGATGACCCTGTTGTTTAGACCCAACAGTGCCACTCCATGGTCTTGTAGATAATTACATTGTTAATCAAGATTTGGTAAAAAAAAAAAAAGGTAAATCTCAGTAAAAATCAATGTCACACAGACCTATCTTAGGCCCTGCCTATAAATATGTTCATTTCCATATGCTGATTTGTTTATGAGTTTGAACAAGCTTTACAGAACACTGGTAGAAATTCCATTCAGGATTCTATAACATGACGTTTAACCTAACGAGTTTATATCACAATACCTACATTTAGAGTGAGTTATACACTCAACCTAATGAAAAACTGTAGAACATGATACACGCTTATCACAATACCTACCCTTACATTTTGAAAGATTGTGAGAAAGGTCACATTTGGCCTCTTTTCCACTGCATTGCCAAATGTTTCTCCGGACCTATACAGTGCTAGGTTGCGCTGGTGCAGCCCATGAGACCAGTAGTGCTTCTTTCCATCTGCTGTGTTCCTAAATAAACACCTGAAAATACTTTTAAGAAACTGACTTTTAAGAAACTAATTTCTAACTGCCTAATACGTACAAAAACCACAAAACCTGTTTGATTCTGTCTGTCACTTGAACACCACTGTATCAGATTCTTTGTAATCTGTGGATGCTTAAGCATCAGTTACTGAAACTAAGCCTGGTGCACCACGTCACCTGTAGCCGGTTGACTATGCTAGCATAGACCAGCCAATCAATTGTTTTTCCTTAGACTGCAGTCATTATCTGAACTTGTGCCAGCAATGCAGTCAGAATTGAATGTGTTCTGTGGTTAGCGGAACTGGCAGCATGCTAGCAAAGCTTATATTACCAGCAGTGTTTAACAATTAGACTGAAGATTAAAGCTTCACTAAATGGTTCATTTAGTCATGTATTTGCCATCCTTGTAGGTGAACCATTTTTATGTATATATATATCTTTTTTTGTTTGTATATCTTTTTAAATATATACAAACAAAATCCAGTAAGCAGTTAAGCAGTTTATATATGTGTTTATTTAACCCTTTCCAAGCTTTTCCGTGTGGCAACCCAGTATTATGTACACTCATTATTGTGAGTGTGAAGAATCTTTTTAAACTTTGAAGAACTGCCATGTAACATCAGATCAATTAAAGATTTTTTGATAACTGTACAAGAGTGTACTAGTTTTTAAGCAGTATTTTGTTTGTACTATATGATGTTATACGTAGGAAACATAGATATATGCATAAATATATCCACTGAAAAACATAATGTATTGAATTTACTTACGTGTGCACATGATTCCTACATTAATAAACAAATTTAAATATAATGCATTGTTTTTATCAGTGTAATGCTACATGATCTGGTGCCATTATGTTTTAGAATTGTTTTAGCTGGACTTCAAGTCATATTGGCGAAGGCTTTATGATTGCATCAGAGGAAATTAGCTCCAACTAAGAGTGGCTGTAATAGGATCCGAGGCACTATATAACCTCCCCATACAGGCGGAGTGAACAGCACACGGCTGAGCACTGTTCAGCATCTGGACCACTAACAGGTAAGAAATTCGGATCTATTTTGGACTTTCACTTACAGCAGCCGTTTTATTGGTCAGGGATTTATAGCTGCTGTAGAAATGTAATATTTGTTGTCGTGCTTTTGATACCTGGCAGTTGTAGGAACATGTTGTTCTTTTGAAACTCACTTTGTGTAGAGCTGATTTACTGTTTCAGATTGTAAAAACAAAAGCTTAAATTATATAACATAACATAGAAACATTCACTATTGTTATTATTAAGTATAATAATGGGGATCATATGTGGATCTTTTTAAAAAAAATGGTTCCAATAGAAATAAAGAACTCATGTACAGAAAATAATCAGAATGTAAATATAAATAGGTATTGTTATTGTCCAAAAAAATTGTTTTGTCTATGTTTATTACATCATTTCACACTGCATAAAAATGTCATGACCTGTGGGCCAATAGAAATGCTCCAAAATGGCTTGGAATTTAATTTTACATTTAATTATGCTACACATTAAAAATTCTAAGGGTCTTCTCCTTAGAAGCAACTATTACAGAGATGACAAAACATAGCAGTACAAAATAATATATAAAGCAACCATTCATTGGGTAAATTAGTCTCTAATATTTTCTGTTTTATACTAATTCCATTCTAGTAATAGTTTGTCTGGCATGATTAGTTAAGTAAGTTGCTGTAATATTAGATGAAATGGCCCACTCCTGTTCTGTAACTGTGTACACACCAGCCACGTAATTAGTTTGGTTTGTTTGGCCTTAAAACGTGTCAGATGGAGCCTATACTAAGCGCAGTGTACACTCATTACTTTTGTTTGCTCGTCGCCAGACAGCCAGGTGGTGAAAATAAAAGCACTTCCTGACTCATCTGCCTGTTCGGCAGGCTTTGTTTATAAGATGATCTGGGACAGTTAAAAAGACCTTTTATTAAGATTCTGTTTGCAGTTTTTGCCTCTCGTGATGTTTATTTACTGACAGTGTGTTTAGTGTGCTCTATTAGTGTCCTGTGTTGCGCTTAGCTTTTGCTATTTGTTGCTGTTTGTCTTTGATAGATGCAGTGTGTTGTATCTGTATGAGCTACAATATATATAGTAATATATATATATATATAGTAATGAGATATTACTTATGTAACTTTTGTCTTTGTGTAAACTGTACATTGTGCGTGGCCTGATAAACCTCAGGTCTCATTTGGCTAATATGGAACATTGACATTCTATTGTTTTGATAGGCACTGTCTGTGATAAACAAACAAACAAACAAACATTTTTTTTTAATTTGGTAATTGTGTTGTATATTTAAATAGTAAGTAAGCACAAACATTTTGGAGTCATATCTGTAGTAGGACTGTGTATTGCCAAGAACCTGGTGATACAATATGTATCCTAATACAAAGGCTACTTCAATGCACTTGCTTACTGTAAACAATACGATATATTGTGATTTTTTAATCTCTCATTTTAGGAAAACTGTCATAACATAGAAAACACTTTTACACCACTAATCAGTATGGGCATATGACATATAGATTTTGAGCAACGCATAGATATTTTGATTTTGCTAATATATCTTGAAGATGTAAATGTTAAACCCCAGAAGAGCAGACTGTTTAGGTGATACTGGCTTATTCTGTTAATAAACAGATATCTGATTAACAGTACTAAACAGTACTTTGGCTAAATGTAACACAGTGCTGGAAGGTTTCCTTTTTTAGGGGATAGCTCTGAGGGTTAATTTAGACAATAGCAGAAAGCAGACAAATACATTTGATAAGTAACAGAGGCTACTGCTTCAGATTTGAACTTAAACCACAGCTAACCAAACCAGTTTGGATCCTGCGGACTACTTCTGAATGAAAATGTAAGTGGGTTAGAGAAATATATTTTCTCAGCCCTGTTAGATACTACTTGCCAACATGCTTACATTCCGGCGCCTGTGTTTCAGAGTGGCACAGTGTAATGCTCAAGGCCTGATCAGAGATCAATCAGCGTATACGTAACACTGAGCTGTCATTATAGATTGTGAGTCAAGTCACCATTGACGCAAATGTTATGTTAAGAGATTTCATAAGGGTTGATGTCAAAATGGCTAGACTAGAGCGCTGTAAGCGTCTGTAGTGCTGCATTGTGTCACAAACAGTGTGTAAAATACCACCCGGGGAGGGGACAGGTCCCAGGTTGGCTTGCTAATTCAGCAGCAACAAAATGTTTTACAATTCTTCTTCTGGAAAAGCTGTTATCTTGTTGGGTAAGGCGCTCTTCCACACATTAGTTGAGCTCTTACACACCTCCTTCTTTGTCTTTGGTTTAAAAGTGTGTTACTGGAGAATTGGGGGTGAAGCAGAATGAACAATGACAGCATAATGTCATAATAAGCTTTTTTTTCAGTAACCCCCCAAAGAATTTCTATTCTGAGACCTTCAGGGAGTCAAATAGGTGCATCCTGGAATTCCCAGGACCCCCTGTATTTCACACCTTGGCCTCAAACCCTATATATTACTGAAGCAAATCTGTTATGACCATTTCAGACAGCCTATGTAATGTGCTATAATGTTTATTCATATAATTGTTTATAAATAAAGCTTTACAACACATTCTTTTAAATGTTGAACACATCTGTTAATACATTTATCAAGAATTTTCAACTCAGTGTAAGTCACAAATGTCATTTATCACAATGTCAATTATGTAAAAATTAAAAAAACAACAAAATAAAGATGCTTTGTCCTGACGATGATAAAATGAAAGAATATAAACTGCCCTCAAGCGACACAAGGAGATGATGAAATAAGGGTAAATGATGAAATATTAATTTACTAGAGTATTTTTTGTAAATTGGCATTGTAGTGATTGTTATGGCCATTTTAAGCTACTTTCATTGGTGGTGGATATTGCTGACTGGGGACGTCGTACAGTATGTGCTTGGCGTAAACATATGTGTCTGTATCTATTGAAATCTGCGATATTAATGTGTCCCTCTGCAGGTGTGCCAGTTCTCCTCCCTCCTATCTCTCAGGTGTAGTAGCCGTTAGCCAACTGCACCAACATAGAAACACAGCAGCACACTTAGTGTGTATTTGTTGCTTAATATTGTTGCTGGGCTCTGTGGCTCTTGGTCTGTGTCCACCTGAATGTGTGGCTCATTCCAGACTTGAAGAACATTTTCTTTCCCACCTATGAAATATCAATAAATTCATGTACAAAATTCTAAAACATGCACTTCTCGTGTAAATTTTTACCTTGTCTTACCTTCTTTATTAACAAATTTACATCAAATATAAAATAATTGATAATGAATTCATCCATTTCTGAAAATATAATGTTGATATATAGATCAGATCTAGTTTGTGGTCTTTATGACATATATTTGAAATATTTTTAGCAGTTCTATTCAAGGTTAGGAGGGTTGCTTTAAACATATATTCAGCTACAGATTTACAGATAACTTTTAAACTTTTGAACAATTGAACTCTAATCCAAAGTCTAATACAGTTTACTTTATTAAAGTAGTGTAATCAGATTACTATCTGTTACTTTTGGATCGCTTGTCTTAAAGGCTTATAATTAAACAATGACAGAAGGAAAACTTCCATTTAAGGATCAGATGTTAAAAAAAATGTAGAGCTGCTCACGTTGTGCATCAAACCTACAATCACTAATGTCACATTTAGTGAAACAGTAAATTTTAGGTGGAGCAATATATGAAAATAATTCTGTCATGAAGATGATATATTTGTACAGCAGGAACTGTTTGAAAATGGTGTCAAGCTAACGTTACTTGTAAATAGAGCTCACTGTAATATGTCTGACTGGGCATCTTTAGTGTCTGCTCAGAGGCTGTGCTGCACATATGGCTTCATATTAGTTTGCGGTGCTTTAAATGTATTGAACATGTTTGTGATGTAACATCTGTAGCCGCTTCCTAAACTCTTTACGGTTTCAGCAGCCACACAAATGTGTTCCACCAGTTCTGACCTGATTTCACGAGCGCTGCTGATTTAGTTACAAATAATGATGATGATTTAAACACATCAACATGTTTCATCCATGATCCCAAACACCTATGCAGAAAAACAACATTTACGCTATAACCTCAAACTTTGCTCTGTTTCCACATTTGGGAAGTGAAGTAAATATTAACCCAGTTCAGTGTTTAATCAGGCCAGTTAACCTTCATAACATTTACCGTCATACAAAGAGCTGTAGAATTTAATGGAGCAACAAAAACTGAACAGCGTAGGTCACAGTTAGACAGTTAGTCTGCTGCTGTAGTGCATAAATAAAATATTTAAAAAATGCCAAACCCGCCCCCAAAAAACTCAAATATATATACAGAGTTATCCTGTATCCTGTTTACAATTATATATCTCAATTGCTGTTAAATGTTCTCCATTACTAACCAACCTTGTTCCACAGTTGATGCTTCAATAAAAAAAGCTGTTTACAGTCTTACTGTGCAACACTCCTGTGATCCTGAGTATTTATTTGTTCCATTTACATCAGTAAGTAATGCGTTCATTCAACCAGGTTACTGTGCACAACTTTATTGCACAATTTCAACCCTATTGGCACATCATTTTTATTAAAATAATTTTAAATTATTCTCTCAACTCACAAGGGTTTAAGCTATTGTGCTTTTAAAAGATTACTTGTAAGTCAAGTGTTATTGGACAATAAATAATAATTCAATGAGAATGTGACTTTCTTTCCTTAACAATAACATTTATGAAACAATATTTTACAGGGTGTTGGTAACAGGGTTGTGCCAAGCATAGCACACAACAAATAAAACAACTAATAAAATGTGTATTTTTGATGCTTAAGCCTAAATTGTCCTCTAATTCTGGAGTGACCCATGCGTTAGGCACTTTTATTTCTTTGTTCATTAATGCTGGTTCACGGGTGATCAGCTTTCACATCCTTGCATCTTGCATTCATTTTCTCAGGTTTAATGTAGTGTATTAGGTGTAAATAGTGCTAGATGGGTAGTGTGGTGTAAATAGGTTCCGGAGCCTTGTCGCTGAGTATTATAGTGATTGAGATATAATGTAAATGGCCTGCTGAGCATGGTTACTTCTGTGTAAAGGTATGGACGCATGCTTTGATTAGCAGTCAGGTGTTTTTCTATTATCACTTTGGGTTGCTTATTATGTCATGCCTATAATTATATTACTTTTATGACTTGTATCTGATTAGGTTCTGCTGTGGAGCGTTACCATTGACTGGTGATGTGTGACATGTTTAAATACAAAAGGCCTTTTCCCTGAAGCTACAGCTGAACCATCACCATTGATTGTTTTAATATCTACATAGTCATTTATGGGAGCCACCGCTGTTTTGTCTAACTGATTCTCTTAGTTCGCTCATGTAGCCATTTGTTTCATTTTCATTTTTTAAGGGGCTGGAATGTCTTCCATATAGGCCTGTTTGTTTAGTCGGTTAAGGCCATTTAAATATTGGGGTTTTTTTTGTAAAAATGTTTTATTTCTTCTTTTTTTCTGTGTTTGATGAATGGTTTGGGTTTTTGAGTTTACCTGTTATTTAAATGCTAAGTTCTTTCTTTCTGTTGGGTATTTACTTTTAGAGAGAAGGATTAAGTAGGCTGACTGTGAAGCATCTTTCTGGGTGTGCATGTGTCCTTCCTGTGGTGGGGTTCTCCTGTGCAGGCTCCTCCCCCACTTCCCATCTTTCACTCACTTCTTGGCCCCCGATGTGTTCATGTACACTTTGTACTTTTGCCTGTGAGTGTATGTGTTTTTGAGATTTTAGGTGTGTAGTGATTAGTATCGAGTTGTCTCTCAGTTTTTCAGGTTTGGTTAAGCTTGTTTTCATTGGAAGCTTGAACATCCGAGACACAGAACCCTGAACAGCCAGTATATTGAACTTGGGAGCCCCTGGTGATTTTTTGCTTATTCCTGTTTTCCCTTTCCTTCTTTGAGGTACTTTAATTTTAACCATAATGTATTAATATATTGTCTATGGTTTTATCTGTGGTTCTATTGACTGATTGAAATGCATTGTGCTTCAGAGGGTTAATAAATAACTAATAAATAATTAATAAATAAAATCTCAAACCCACGCCTCTAAATATTCTTTGTCCTTCAAGCATACCTGTGTGCCTTGGGTTTTATATACATGCTATTTTCTGTGGTGTGATTCCCCAGGTAGTGTAGTCGGGACTTTCTTAATGTGTTAACTTTATATGTTAACATGGGTCACACTACACTTACTATATCATTTTTTTCGGTAAGGTGTTTATCCAACATCCTGTCATGGATAAAGCATCTTTAAGTAATGAAGATAATACAGTTTAATAGTGGAGAAAGTCAGAAAAACTAATGATGTACATTGTTATTGATATTTGGCCAAAAAAGTCACTGCTCCCATAAGAAGATTTATGTCCGCCTCTTGGATTCAGGTTATACAAGCTCTTCAAATGCAGAATACTTTTGAGGCGTGAACTGTGGACGTCTTTGCTGGCTTGCGTTTACTTATACATTTTGCTTTTGCTTTATATAGCCGCTGTCTCTGTTTGATTAATTTCATAATTTGGTTTTTCCAATTCTGCAATGTAGGGACCACCTGCAATTAGTCTGAGTAATGAACAGGAGGACAGGTATAAATATCAGCAGCAGCAGAATTTAATAAAGGTTCCTGTGCTGTAATAATAAGCCATCACTTTTGGTGTAGCTTATATTTCCAGCTTTAGCAGGTGAATGTAATAGAACTTCTCATCAGACAGCTTTTGACTCAGATTAGTGATGAAACGTGAAGTGGCTGCCCATGTAACGTGCCGTGCTAAGGATCTTGCTGAAATGCTACATTGATTGAGGGAATACTCCTTCATTGTTCAGTTTTAATCTCTTGTATCTGTGGCATGCAGTCAATAACCACAGATACATGAACTATATAGGCAAACAGGAAACCTGTAAGCTCAAAATACGGCTTGGCAGAGATCAATGTGCAAATGCTAAGGCGACCGCGCATTGGCTTTTATTGTGCTCTAGGCCTGTTTAATAAAAATGTGCTCTGTTAAGACTGGGTTACTCAGCATGCACTGCTCAGTAAATTCTGGATTAGATGGTACATACCCTCTGCAAGTCCTTTCCTGACTTTCTGTGAAGGTGAATTCCCGTTGGATCCACCCCACAGTCCCCCTGCTGGGCCCACTTTAATTGCTTTGTGAACAGAGGGGGATTTAGCACTGTGCAAACTGCAGCAACATTCACGCTGTCCTTTTCACCTTGTAATGAAATGACCATAAATGTCCCACTGTCCCCAAACCTGTCTTTAGTTCCCCACAGACCCTAATAGCCCTCAGAGCAAAGGCAGATCCTTTAAAGGAATACTTAAGCAAATTTTACAGTTTATCTCTATCTGCTGTGTCTGAAACGTGTGGTTGGTCAGAACAGAAAACCTGCTATCTCGGAAAGGGACTCGTCAAAGAGCAGTTACAGAATTCTGTGAATAATGTTGACGGGTGTATGTACAAATCGTTAATATTTCCCCTGTATGACAGCAATGTACTAAATAAAAATGTTAGTTGGCTGTTACAAGCTTAAAATGTCAATACCGCGGCTGGCTGGCTATTCTGTCATATTAGAATATAAACCTCTGCTAGGTTGGCGCTACCATAATGGCAAATCAAATAAATTAGCTTTATTGTAGCACTGATACGCGTCTTTCAGTGAGCTGTAGATAAGCTTGCTGTATCACGAAGAAACAATCACATCTGACATTAATCTTTTTACAGGAACACAACTGTTCAGCACAAGTTCATAGTTAGTGAGTGTGAAAAGTCTAGAACTGTTAGACAACAGGAGGCATTTTAATTATTTAATTTCTCAATATCTTATTTTCATAAAATGTCCCATGAATTTGCGAGAATGTGCGCTGCTAGTGAGTTTGCTGATATAACTAATAATACTGATACTAATACTGAGAGACTTTTATTTCATGAAAATAAAACGTATAAAAAAAACCTGAATTCTCCTCAATTCTCAAAAATAAAAAGCTAATAATGGTAGTACAAAAACGTTTAATTCACTCCCAAAGTTTTTTTGCATAATACAGGTAAAAATTTTGTGATGATATTTTCATGGTGACCATAAAAATTCTTCCAAAGTGCTTTGAGCAAAATACCTTTCCATTAACTTACAGCTAGGATTATGATTTTTTATGAAGTTATACTTGTTGTTTATTACATGGTGTCTTGTCATTTTGTCCTGTATTAACTATTCTCATCATAACACTTCTCTGTCTGCTAGTCTCTGAACAGACGCTTAACAGCTGAAACCCCTAGAACACAATGAAGGAGACCTCCTCATACACTTGTGTGATAGACGAGGACGACATGATGTCCGAAACTGTGTTGGAGGTGGGTTTCAAGAGCCGCAGGTGTGTGTCTGTGTGTGCTCAATTTCATATAATACATTCATATAATAAATATGCCCCGCATCCTCACAAGGTATAAAAATTGACTATGTGTGCAGTCTACTGTTTTAGTAGAAGTGCAAATTAACCGGAGACCACAGGAGACACAAGGTCATTTCTATCTGACCTTTAGAACATTTTTTTTCTCAGCAATGCTGGTCATGTTCTCAGTCTGAACATTATTCTTCCATCTCTTTCTCCTCCAGTGTGCCAGCAACGGAAATGTTTCGTCGCTGGAGTGCCTGAGCCAGAAGAATCCGGAGCTGCTGAAGTCCAGAGATGAGGGCGGAGCAGGGCCCCTCCATTACGCCACTGCCAGCGGTAACCTAGAGGTCATCCGGCTCATAGTGACCATAGTGGGCCTCGAGGGTGAGACCGTCTTAAATTACATCTTCACAGCAAAAACACATTAACATTAACATCATCTCACACTAAACTCTCCAAGCGCCCATCTTCACTCCATTTGCTCATTAGGAACGTAATGTGAGAGCGAAAGAGAAATAAGCTGAATCACAGCAATCATAATTACAGGAGATTACAGGACCGGAGCAGAAACGCCCTGACCAGCCAGGAAGTAGCCGCCTGCTGTAAACAGCTGTTCTGAATCTTTCAGGTCTACTGAAAATGGTGTTATATGCGGTTGCTATGGTATTTCTGCTTGTTGCTAAGGCATTGCTAGGTGATTGTTTGGTGGTTGGTAGATTGTTGCTGTGGTATTGATAAGTGAAGGCCAGACTGTTGCTGGTGTTGTGGTTATCCCAGGTGGATGCTAAGGTGTTGGTAAGGGTATGGTATCCCAGACGGTCAGTGAAAGTAGTGATTATAACAGGTTTAACAGTACTGTTCTCTGGAGAGCTAAATGGTCAGTCTGGTGTTTGTAAAAGGTTGAAAGGTCAATTTAACTATACTGTATAGAGTTGAATTGTCAGTTTGGTGTTTGGTCAGAATACCTGTGCTCTGTTCTGTAGAGCTGAATGCTCAGGATGACCAGGGCCGGACGCCTCTGCACTGGGCTGTGGAGAAGAATCAGGAGGAGAGCTGCTCATTGCTGCTGGAGTTGGGGGCCGACCCTAACATCCTCAGCATGGACTTCTTGTCCCCACTGCACCTGGCCGTCTGCCGTGAGCACAACAACATTGTAGAGGTGAGTCACGCAGGTGGACATCCTTGGAGTTGGAGCAAGAAAGTATCTGTTCAGTGCAGAGGACAAAGATGTTATAACTCCCATTCTGTAGTCGGCATCAGGCTCATATCAGGAACTCCAGGTCTAAAGTGGATTTCTTTATGACAAAAGATAACGTAATATTACACTTTGTGTTACACCAAAAAGTTATCAAACCTGATACAGTCCATCATATTTAAAGTAACATGCATTTTTATAAATATCATATTTGCCATTGAGTCAAGGCAAAAACAGCATCTAGTATATTTGCAAGGCAACCAGTATTACAGCATTATCTTGTTTCACAAAAAGTTAATGACTGACATCTCATAATAAGAAGAAAATGTTTAGCATTTTTGAGATTTTATGTCGTGTTTGCAACATATTTTACCACAACAAAGAGATACTTCCTCATAATTACTAGATCAAATAACAAAATCTCATTTTTACAAGCAATTTTCAATAACAAGATAATTTCATAAGTACTACATGTACATCTCAAATATGATGTAATATCATTTTTATGACGTACTTTTTTGCAATTATGCAATGTTCCTTCTCACAATTTGAATATATTAAGCTGTGTTTATTACATATTTTTTACATTCATCCTTATAGTTAAGACATAATTAAGGCATAACATCTTGCTATATTGTATACATGTTAAAGGTCGCACAGCATCATAAAACGCAGACCATGGTACCGGAAATAAGCCAGCAGTGATTACCAGAAAACATGTTGGAGCAATGCTGAAACTGCTAACGTGGCATGATATTTGAATTTTTACACTATGTTTACTGGCTGGTTGCAAACCGAAAGTCTGATTACTGACTGACTCACTGGGAGTTTCCTATTATCTGATTACCCAAGTGCATGCAAATGCATTGAAAAGATTACTGACATTTTCTACAGGCATCGGATTATCAAGTGCATGTAAACGCACTAATTAATGAGCACTGGAATGACCTCATATGACAGACAAGTACACAAAAAACACTAAACAAACCCACCAGTTTTGCCCAGTGTGCGCTTTGGCAATGGTTTAGTGTAGCGGTCACTAATAGGCGGACCGCGGTCCGGGTCCGGACCCAGACGTTGTCCAATGCTGACCCAAACAGTGTGTCGACAGTGTTTATTTTAAGCGGCGGAACGTTTCAAGTCTTTAAACGGTAAACGGGCGCAGTAAACTCACTGACCAATTACATCCCAGATAGCAAATTTAACGTGGCCCGGATCTGGGCCACATTGGTCATTTACTTGCGGCCCACATACCACATGGAATGATGGCACAGAAATGGGCCAGATGCGGTTGCCGGAACTCAACTGGCCTACAGCCATAACAGGGCCACATCTCAACCACACTTATACCGCTAATACCAGATCTGACCCATAACTCAGCCACAAGTACAACAACTGGCCCATTCTGTGCCATACGTGGCCCAGATCAAAATTTAAGATATGTTTCTCTCCCAATAATGTTTAAATCTAATGAATCGTTGTTGAATCAATCAACTTCAATAAATACAACTTTTCATTTAACAAGCATGTTACTTTTATTTAGTAACAATTCTCAATATTTTGAAAATTCATAATGTGACATTAACAGCATGAATATGAATAAACATGAATACAACATACATGTCAACACAAGCACATAAATCAATAGAGTATAAATAATTTAATTATTTTGCTAAAAATATTTTAAAACGTTTTTATCGCAAGCACAAATCCCTGCAAATTTTTTACTAATTTCTTCAGCTATGAAAATACATTATGAATAGGTTGTTTGTGTGTTGTCATCGGAACAACCATTTGTGTATTTGATTTTTCTGAAAATTGATGACAAATTAATAAGATATTTAGACAGAGAAATGCACAAGTTTAGTGAGGTGAACTTGATTAGTAGTCACAGAATGTAATATAAAAGGCCTGGCAGAAAGCATACAAATGTTTACAGTAACAATTAAACCAAGACAAAAATCCTGATACTCAAATTCTTGATCATATACAATACATGGAAATTCAATGATGTCCAATAAAAACAGCAGTTTTAGTTTTCTATATCATTTGGACCCTGTGGGTGCAAATATTACAGAATAAAGGGGAATATAAATGCTACAAAAATACTTTGCTCTTCTTACACCGACTTTCATTTAAAGCTAAGCATGTTTTGCTTTCTTCTGAAAGTTAACAATTTGGACAGAGGCATTTATTATGGCACAGCAACAAAAATATTACTATCCCTCATGAACAGTCTATAGAATTATAATCTAAACATGTCAAGTACGTAAAACAACACAGAGTAAATTATCCAACAAACTATAGCACCAATCAATGAGTCACAGTATGAACACACACTGAAACAAGCTTGATATACACTTTATAAAACTGCCATCTAAACAAATCCAACTAAAGTTGTTCAGTGTTTCACACAAAATAAGTCCTCATAGTGCAATTAATGGTAAAATTAATGTGTTGTCCCTTTTAATTATTTGCATGAGGTGGTTGCTGGTTTGCCTGCCTAGCTCTTCGCTTCCACCTTGCCTGCCGTCCCCTTTCACGATCTGTGAACAACTGTAGCCATCTCAATTTCTTGGGTAGTAGCCTTCATTGCATTTCTGTTGTGTCGAACAGCACCTGAAAATACGAATTCAAAATGGTGATATAACCAAAATATACTACTTTCTGCATCTTTTTAAAACCTCCATGTAGAAACTGCCTTAATTAGAAAGACCTCAATTAATGCCTGCTGGGATAAAATGGGGTCTAGATATGTATGACAGCACTGAGAACAGCCACCTTTTCACCTTTATTGACACACCTGACCCACATATTAATCACAAGCACTACTGAATCATTACTGTTGCATTACAGACCACCATTTAAAATGAAATTATAGAATGCAAGTCAATAATAATTTTAAATACAATTCTAAGTGTTATAAAATATTACTGGGTGTGGTGGCCTAGATAAACAGCTGTTTAAACTGCATAAAGGTGACCCTAGTAATGGATCTCTCATAAAAGTGTGATTACAATCACTGATTTCAAATCAGACATGGCAAGGGTTCCCACATACTAACGATGAGAATCCTTGCTATTTATGAGAATTACCACACATAGAATCATTTGTGTTTGCTTACCATGTTATTTCTTAAACCTTGCCAATCCCTTAGCTCACATTCAAGAAGCTGCAAAGAGTTGAGGTCCATCAATGGAGTTAGCCCCGCATCAAGGACTTGACTTTAAGTTGATCCATGATCATCTCCTGCTTTGTGAGAACACTGCAAAGTAAGCCTGAAAAGAAAAAAAAGACTTGACGTCTTACAATCTTCAAACATTCATGTTAAAGCAAAATAAATCAACTGTCAATTCGTACTGTTGAGCAAAGTAAACTGGTTTGATTATGAATTTTACCTTTCTACCACTTTATTTATCTTAAAAAAAATTGAATGTATAAGTGATTTTATTATCAATCAATTCTTTACTTTTCTTTTATTAGCAACCATACTACTCTTAATGTCTTTAGGATGCTCTGCGAAAAGCCATCTTATTTAATATTTATATTCTTATAAAAACAGGGTAACACATTGTTCAGAGATTGCTGAGAGACAGGAGGGATACTACAGGCATAAAGACACTAAAGATTTCACTGGCAATTTCGGCTGTTATAGATATATACAACTAGGACATGTCTGTATCTAATAATATCTAAGAAAAGAAACTTCAGCTTTACACAAACGAAATCCATGTTGTCTAATAACGACAATTTAAAAAAAGTAATACAGTAACTAACATGGTCAAAGGTGAACTGTACTTTTTTCTCCTAAATTTGCTATTAACTGGCTAACTGCAGCTTACTGGAGTTAGCTGGCTAGCTAACTTGCACTCCAGCCAGTCAGTTCCATATCAGACACAAATCAGTCCAGCTTTAACCGTGACTAAACACGTTATCCGACACGAATCAGTCCAGTTTCAACTGTTACTAATCACGTTGGGAGCGCGTGAGCTAATGTTAGCCGTTAGCAAGCTAGTCTGCGCTAATGATCAGATAATTGTATGGCAACAATATATAGAAAATGCATACAGACTAATACAAATACAGATTAATTGGTTAATTTCTGGAGTCTGTGTACAGTTACCCAACCTCTACTGTTAATAGCCACACTCCTTGTCAGTGTTTTTTGGGGGAAACTTCTGTCTTTCCTTACCGTGTGTGTTCTCAGAAGTTGTATGGCGCCTTTTTCGTGTCATCCGATCTGTACCACAGTGTAGGCGGAGCCACAGTGTCGGGTGATAGTCCTCTAGCCATACAGAGCGATTTAACAGGAAGTTCAGCCAATCCGCTCTCACATTCAGCAGATGTGCCGCCTTTTAAATTTATTTCTCGCCGTACAGCACATAAAATGAACAATAAACAAAAAACTTTCCAGTAACTGATAATCTGACAAATTGTTTGCCCAGTCATTTTAAAACACACATATATCGTAGCATAGCATATATTTTTTACTCATGCAGGAAAAAAACCCTTTTAATTATCTTAACTCATGAACTCTTCTAAATGGTCAAATGGAATTATAAATATTATAATATAATGTAGCCATAATTGTTATTGAGACTAAATCCAATGTATGGCAACAATCATTACAACCCACAATGGCCCAGATCAGCACTAAGACATGTGGGCCAAATAACAGTTTTTACTATATGTGGGCCACTTTTGGCTGGCAATACCACAACTCTGCCAGAAATGGCCCAGATCAGCACTGAGACATGTGGGCCATATTAAAATACGTATATGTGGGCCACTTTTGGCTCACATGCGGTTTAGCAGCACTGGCAATGCCACAGCTTTGCCAGAAATGGCCCAGATCAGCATTGAGACATGTGGGTATTTTTACATGTTGGCCACTTTTGGCTCACATTCAGTTTGCCAGTGCCAACAGCGAGCCGGTCATGCCACACTGTTGCCAGAAGTGGCCCACATCCACATGCTATCTGGGATGCGTTGTAAGATCACCAAAGACGCTCCTCAGCCAATCAGATCTGTGCAGATTCGGGCGCGGTGTGAACCCTGTCAAGGTACAAAGCGGGAAGCAGCAGTCAGAGAAACGCTCATTCGAACGGCGTGCTATAAAAAAGGAAACTCGGCAGCGAAAAATGACTTTTCAACCAGGAATGGACCGAGACGTGTTTATTCTTCCCAAATGCAGCTTCAAACCAACAAGTCTCATATGTTCTGAGACCGCATTGAATTTAAAACTAGCCACGTATATCTCTTATGTGTGTGAGAATGGCCCTGACACCATCAGCCCAGGTTTAAAGTCCTGGCTGGACAACCAAGCTCACTTTGCTCACTGAATAAAAGAAAGTCTGAAAGAAGAATTCAAGAGAGAAATAAGCTGTTAAGATGTTAAACAAGTTAACAAGAAGACGCATATTTTATTTACTTTTTCTCACTTTTAAAAAAAAATAGCATTTTTTAAATACAGCCCTTGTTTACTTCAAGTGAGGGAAAAAAACATTTTTTTGAAGTTTTATAAATAATTAATTCAGTTCAGCATTTAAACAGTAAATGTACTGAAATATATTGAACGGTATGTGTGATGTGTTGGTCTTTCAGTTGTTGACATAAGATGCTGATTCTAGGCTACTTCAGTATACGACACTAAATCATAACACAAGGTAGAAGCTATGATGGTCCGGACCTCGGCCTGAAGAAAATTTCACCTACTGTACTTTACCCCCCCTACCCTCCACTACGGTGGTCGAGAAGACCCAACGCGCTGCAAACTATCTAGACTTACTTATCTTTAGACACTAGTGATGGCCTCTTGAAGCCTTGAGGCTTTCCCTCCAGATTGTTCAAAAAAGGTTAATTACTCGAAGCTTCATGTGCACACGAACCCCCCTGCTGGCCAAATCTTTTATTGCCATTTCAACCATTTGCGACGGCCTCTTGCAACGTTGTCAGCATGGTATATACATAAAACACCTAAATTTCATTTTCTGTGGTTCATTCATTTGTTTATCTGATCTGTGTTTGATTGTGTGAGCAATAGAGATCTGTTAATAAAAAAACTGCCAGTATGATTTCAATCAGTAAATAAATCCAATAGGATGTGAGATATTGATGTTTAAACTGTTGCAGTGGTTTTAAGAGATGGGACAGTGACTGTGGGGTGCTGGTGACTTTAAATTTTATTAAGAAACAATAAATCATGCCAATACTCGAACCACGTCCTGAGACAGCGAGGCTACAGACATCATCAGTGACGTTACTCGCTCTTAACAAAGCAAGCCTCCATACACGCTTCATAAACGACTTTCTGGATTTCTCCACACAAACTCAGAAGCATCGGTATCATTTGTCCATCACTATTAGACGGTACTGCGGCTCCACGTGGTTCTGTTTACATTGCGACGCCGTATGTGGTCCCACATCCTTTAAGTGTCCTCCGGAAACACTTCGTTTGTGTTGTGGACGGTTTTGCAGCGTGTTTGTTAAATGTAGTGCTCATGTTGTTGTTTTGATGAAAGTGTTTTCTGTATTTGCAGCGTGTTTGTTAAATTTAGTGTTCATGTTGCCCTTTTGATAAAAGTGTTTTCTGTTTGCAGCGCGTTTGTGAATCTGTAGTCTTCTCGGCCACTGTACCCCTTACTGATCTTTAATTAAATACCCCTGTTTTAGTGCATTGCTGAAATACAACAGAGTTGAAGTTTCAAGGCGCAGACTCTTTAGCTTTAGCTTGCTGTTAGCAAATATGTTTATATTTTGACAAACTTAACAAACTTGTGGTTTAGAAATCTTTTGATGTTTAGTGGGAAACGTACAGTATTCCAGTTTCTATTCTTACTGCATACTAATCTACAGATAGATACAACCTTTTTTTGTGTAATATACTCTTGTTCTGATGCCTGAACTCAACAGCACTAAAACTTTTCAGGCACTGAACAGACAAACTAGAGTGAAACTGGAATTGAATGAGCCCAGTTTACAGGTGTGGTTTTCAGCTGGCCTGTATGCATCTACGCATCGATGGAAAGTTCTCTTGAAGGTAAACAGAAAGCAGAAAATAAAGGAAACTGTGACTGTGACCATATGTGTTTATGTTTTGGTGCAGCTGCTTGTCTCGTGCGGCCGGGCGGAGGTGAATTTGGAGGGAGATTTGGGGAACACTCCGGTGATGATGGCGTGCTGCCACAATAACTGCCAGGCATTGCAAATACTTGTGAGTAATGATGACTGAGACGTGCAAATTACCTTCCACTCATTCTCAGAACAAACAAATCAATACCAGGAATATGTGGTGGATGACTGAAGTAAACACTATTAAATAAAACCATAACGATTTCAGTTTAAGGAGGGAATCTCTTCACTGAGTGTTCCCTGTATGAGACAATACTGGAGGCACTATTCAATATTACCATGATACAGTTTTGTTATAATATTGATCCATGTTATAATATGACCACAATACTGAAACTGCAATATACTATTAGCATTATACTTTTTGCAATATTATGTTATACAGTATAGATTTGATACTTTCAACCCACTCCTGTATCTCTTTTATCTAGTTTAAAGCTGGCGCAAAGCTGTGCCATCAGAACAAGCTGGGCCACTATGCCATCCATACCGTGGCTTTTGCAGGTGCCAGGGAAGCCATGGAGGTCATTCTGCAGAAAGGTAGGTCAGATCTCTGCATGTCCAGTTTGTTTACCGGCCCATTTGCAGCATGTCTGCTGCTCCAGAAATATTTGCTCCAATACCAAAATATTTGTAAAATTTAAACCCTTGAGTAAATAGGAAACCCCATCATTTACATTCCCGATTACAGTCCACGTGTGCAGGTGACCCAGCTGCATTTAAAAGGCAGAATAAGAATAACAAATGTTCAGTCAGTCAAAACACGGCTTACATCCCCCACGATCCGGGTTTTATTTGCAAATCTGTGGTGAGGAGTTAAACAAATGATAAATGGGGGAAGCACTGAATGGAGCTGACTGAACCTGCCATACTCTCACTCTCATACTCTCTGTCTGTCACATATCATATCTGCTCACTCCTCTCTCTTTTTACTTTTTCTTTAGTTTCTCTCTTTAATTACAATATATATTGTATCTTTTGTTCTACCTCAGGAGAAGAGTTGGGTGTCTCCACCACTGTACATGTAAATTATCTGGACAAGTCTAAATGCAGTCCTCTTCACTTGGCCGTGCGAGGAGGAAACACAGAAGTGATTAAGCTCTGCATCTCTAAAGGAGCGAAGGTGGACCAGCGACAGGTGACTGACGTCTATAATAAATTTGATTACTTTCAACCATTTACTCCAAATATGAACAGGAAAAATATGAACAGGATTATCATAAATTAAAACAATTTTCATAACCAACATACAGTTCCAAACAAAGAGCATACAGTCAGTGGTGATTGAAAGTGTGTAAACACTTTTCTTCATTTCTAAATAAATATGAATACATTTTCTTTTTCCACAAATCCCTAACGTAGATAAAGAACTCAATTAAACAAACAAGACAAACGTATCCAACAAAGATCACACCAAAGAATTGAATAGAAAAAAAAGTCAACAAAAAAGGAAAGGGTGAATTCATAAGTAACTAGTGGCGTCTCCCACAGGGAACAATGTTAATTATAAATATATAAAAAATGCTCTGTGGATGTATGAGACCAAAATAGAATCTTAGGTTGTTCTGTTTGGAGGAATAGGCTACAATTTCTCCAAGCCGATGAGCAGGACTGATCAACAGTTATGGGAATTGATTAGTTGCTGCACAGGGGAGTCACCACAGCAGGGTTAGCCAACCAAATTGGCCACTCTGGACTTTAATAGCTGCATACAATGAACAAAAAAGACAATTAAATCACAATTAGTCAGCAATTAATCATCAGAAAGAGAAAGTTCTAATCGTCACAGGCCTACCCACAAAGACATAGATACATGCATGCACATAATCTCAGGCGGTTTTCCTGGAATTAAGCACTGATTCAGGATCATTTGGCTCTGTTCTGCCCTCTCAGAGCCCCATCAGTGCGGTTAGTGCTGCAGTAATAGGCTCAGATTCAGGAAGAAAATTGATACAGATTGTGGGCTCTTATAGCTGAACTGACCGCGGCCTTTTCTCTTTTCCCTTCACTACTGCCGAGAGTGTTCTCTCATTAATGGTCTGATGGTTTGTGGTGCTGCTAGAAAGAGCAGCTGAGATATGACCCATCCTCCTAACCCTCCGCTCTCACTTATCTCAGACTAATAACAGGCTCCATGTCTCTCTCAGTGCAAGCGTTTCGTCTCCACTTCTTTACAGTGTGACAAATCCACAGCTCTGCACTTCGCCTGCACCCAGGGAGCCATTGAAGCAGTCAAACTCATGTTCCTGCCCTACAAACAAATGGAAGAAATAATCAACATCAGAGATGGAGCTAATCAGACTCCCTTGCACAGGTCAGTCCTGCGTCAATAGAGGTCACAAGTGGTCCTGCTTGAGCAAAGTAGCATTGGAAACACAAGGACAGTCAATGCTTGTCAAATACTGACAAAAGAGTAAAGCATTTGCAGGTGATTTGCATGTTATGGCCATTATAAACGAGCATTAACAAACACTTTTCAGAGCTCTTCACACAACTACCTCTCTGTAGAAATGAAAAATGATCTGTAGCATCCAAAACACTGTGGTCAGGTCTCAGAATAATCATGTTTCATCAATACATCACCAATCGTGCTCTTCCAGCAAGACTTTTTTTTAATCACAACATTTATTTTTCTAAATACCTGCATAATTTAGTGGTTGAGCTGTACAGAAGTTGTTCAGAGTGGTTTGATGTGAAATTATTTATTGTAAAGATTTATCCTTTACAGTGCTGTTAATAGGGACCAAAAGTCAAGGTGTCTGCAACACATATTTCTAGTCGAATATCTTGTTTACTATCTATAGTCACCAGACATTCTGATGATACGTATTCTTTGGTCCAGTACATCCTACAGGTATCCTTCCTGCATGAATAGATTTAAAAAATAAGTTTTAGAACAAAATCTTCTCAAACCTGTGATAAAACAAATGCTCCTGCATCATGTTATGTTCCAGCAAATTGCATTTAGAATATGTAAGGTAAATATAACAGTATGAATTTCTGACATACTGCAGGTCCAAGTACTGGACTTGTGACAGGGGACCTTCACATTGTTGAAAACTTTGCTTCATGTGCTTATAGTGTTCCTCTTGAGGCGTAAGAAATCTAAATTTTGTGTGACATTATTGTTCTCTATTGAGTTTGTGTGTTCTTATATGCAAGGGCGTAGGAGTGGGTTTGACATTTGAGGGGGGCACATTAGCTAATATTAATCAAAGCCCACCTAAATATTAACTATAAGCTGATTCCCTTCCAGGTAAGGTAGTAAACTTACTGCATGTATAGTGACGTAGAACAACATTTGTGGAATTACATTAAATTATAAATAAATAAATAAAAATACAACATTATCTGTACTTTTGTTTATTATTAGATAAATCCAATTACACATCACTTTACAAACTAAACATGACACTTCACATTACATGATACTGCTGTCAGAAAACCTTTATATTATACATGCAATGTCTGGATTATATACACATATAACTAAAAAATATATAATTTTCTTTGGTGGCATATTGCTGAATTGCGAACGCTGTCAAAATGTGTTTTTTTTTTTGTTTTGTTTTTTTTTACAGTTTCCACTTTTCTGTGGTTTAATTTTTGGGTGGGACAAGTCTACCTGTTTCAGATATTGTGTGGAACATGTCCCCCATTGCCCCCAGTTCCTACGCCAATGCTCATATGGACACAGAGATAATTTGTAGTTACTGAATAAAAATAGAGCGGAAGTTTTTAACTGGGACCTTCCAGTCTTCCATTTTGCAATCACTGGGCCACAACCTGTTACATTACAGCAAATATTATATGTAAATATTGTATGTATATATATGAAAAGTAAACCGGCGCCTGCCAATTCAAGCTGATAATGGTTAATTGTATCAACTGTTTTGAACTATTTTAGCAGCCTGTACTGAAAGACTGGGTTACAGCTGTTTTTTTTTTTTTTTAAATACACAGCCAATAGTCACGTTTGCTAGGATAAAATAATCACCCAAGTTTGGAAATGGCCAGGTTTTCCTGCTTTTGTGAATTTGGCTCTCTTGAGTCCATGTTACCATGCTGTTCAACATATGTTAGCATGTCAGCTCTTTGCTACATATAACCTTCCTGTTAATAGTTACTGTATTAATAAAATCCAGGGTCTGGATTTAAAAAACCTCTGAAATAGAGTGTTGTTGTACTTGCTATGTGAAGAGTTTTGAAAAAAGAGTCCTGAAAAGTCTGGCAAATTGGAGAAAATTGTAATGTAATGTAATGTTATTTTGCTTAGTTGTTATTTTTAATAAATCAAATGAATAATTGTACATTGATGTTTTTTATATTTTATGTGGCTGTTTTAGTCTGGCAGAGGATGTGTGTTACAGTGATTTAACTGCACTGCAAGTTAACCTTGTGTCTTAATTGTGGGAAAATCACTTTAGCTCACAGCCTTATGACTTCACAAGAGATCCAATTAACTGATTACGACTCATGGATTTTATTTCTCATTTATTTCTGACAGAGCCACATTATTTGATCACGTCGAACTGGCTGAATATCTCGTTTCGAAGGTAAACGCTGCAGAATGGTTTCCGTACTGATTTCTATAACTGTACACACATCACTAATTCCTCAGCTGCCTGTTTGATAGACTGTTTGATTAGAGGGACCACAGCTGGTTCATTCTCACATCAGTGTGCATTGTCAAAGTACACGGCTCACTGGCTTTTATTCTGATTTTTGGAAAGGGAGCAGATATTGATTGCATTGACTGTAAGGGTCTGTCCCCATTGCTGTTGGCAACCTCGTGCAGTGCCTGGAAAACCGTTTCATTTTTACTGTCAAAGGGTATGTTAAGGTTTCTACTATTAAATATTGTGTCAAGTAATGATAGAAGCAGAGCTTTTAAAAATATATACAACAAAAATGATTGTTTTTATCTCTTTAACTGTGTGAAAGAAGTATTTGCTTAGTGTGCTCTAGAGCTGTTCCTTTGTGAACTAGAGGTTACGCATTTCTCGGTGTTACTGCAGGTGCAGATTTCAGATTAAAAGACAAAGCGGGGCGAAACTTCCTCCATCTGGTCATCTTCCAACCAAAAGGCCTGAAAAATCTTCCTGAAAGCATCTTACAGGTAGTGTCATAGATTATTATAAATAATGACATACATTTATACATTAATATATTTAAATAGATTGCTTTGATATTTTGAGTTCATTGAAACTCAAACAGCAACACAGATTATGGTGCTATTTGAACACTACTGGTGAACGCTACTCTTTAAAGTTTGGAATCACTCTTGTCATTAATACAAGCCCAACTTCACATTCAGAAATTTGTAATGCAGTATGATAATCAGAAATGTAGATGATTTTATGATGACTGAGAAAGCTGTACAATAGTTCCAGTAATAGAGGATAGAACAGTTTACTGCTTTTTATCGATCAGTACATAAAATATTTTGTGCGTGTACTCATGTATACCAGGTGCATTAGCTTTACCTGAACTCTTTTCCCTCCAGAGTAAAGCGGTGACTGAGCTCTTGAGTGATGAAGATTTTGAAGGCTGCACTCCACTGCATTATGCCTGCAAACTGGGCATCCACGACTCCGTCAAAAACATGCTGGGCCTAAAAATCAGCCTGGGCCGCAAGTCCAAGCAGAAGAAATCTGCTCTTCACTTCGCTGCAGAGTGAGGCGCCTTCACTTTCTCAGGAAGCTCACCAATGAGAATTCTGCCTACTATGTTTCCCACTAAACAGAGAGCTTTTATGGTCCCGAGATCATTGGTTTTCCATATCTAATATATTGTCAATTGATTTTGTTTTAAATGAAAATGTTATATATTGCTGTTTCAAAAAAGTATAATATGTAGTAATATATTTTCAGTGTATTATGTGTATTAAAACTATACTGCTATGTACCTGCTATGTATCTCTATATTCAAAAAATACAATATATTGTAATACATTACATTTTAATGGGTTATTAATATTGATTAAGGAAGTGCACCTTGTGTAGTCTTGTGTAGACTAATTGTAAATTAGAACCAATAGAAGTGCTCCAAAATAGCTTGGAAAAAAAATCTGGTTCCATTGACTTACATTAAAAAGGAAAGTATGTTTTTGGTCTCTCCTGTAAAGTTGCATTTTTGGAGATACTTGTTTTTCATTGGACAGGGACGATATATAATATAAATCTATTAGGAATCAGTATTCATGACTCTGATGATGCTCCTTGCTCACAGATATGGACGTCTGAACACATGTATCAGGCTGCTGGAGAACATCAGTGACTCAAGGCTGCTGAACGAGGCTGATGAGAACGGAATGACCCCCCTCCATCTGGCCTCCAAAGGTGGACACACTAAAGTGGTGGACCTGCTGCTCAGGAAGGGGGCACTGTTTCAGAGGTAAAACAATCTTATAACATTTACTGGCCAAACTAAGCAAGCTGTACCTAACATGGAATTCCAGCAAATTTTCTAAATTTCTGCATAATTCAGTGGCTACAATGTAAACAAAGTGCTTTCATGTGAAATGGTTCATTGTTAAGAAACATAGGGCTGTGAAAAAGTTTCTGATCTATCAGGACCTAGCTTCTGATATAATAGAGCCAAGCATTTGACCAATCACAATCAAGCTTCTAACCCATTAGGGTTTCTGAGCAATGAGGGCCAATATTCTGACCTAAAAGAGACGAGCTTCTGAGCTAATAGGGTTGAGCTTCTTAGAAAACAGGACAGTACTCTGGCCAAACAGAACTGTGCTTCTGACCAATCAGCACTTTGCTTCTTTTAAAATCAGGACTAAGTTTCTGTCTAACAGGACCAGAATTCTGACCAGTAAGAACTGAGCTTTGTTCATCTTAAAATGAAGGTATGAAAGTGTGGGTCGCTGTACAAACTCTACTATGCAGTACAGAAATGTAATTTTATAAACATGTCCGGTATGTCCTGCATCACTGCTGACCTACAGCTGGGGATTAAAAGAAACACAGTGTTGGCAGGAGCTGAGTGGATTACTTGTGGTTGGGAAAGGAAGAGGCCAATGTAGAGGTTTAATGGACTCTTAAAGATGCCACAGGAGATGCTCTGGTCTGTTTGCTCTGGCATGAAGATGTTTTTGTCTCCATTATAGAGGCTCCAGGAATCTGAAGGACAAACAAATCATCAGCTGTCCCTCAGTTTTGATGGAAATATTCTCCTGAGTTCATATTGATATTCTGAGTTAATATCGCTACTACCCCATTAAATGTGAAATCTGTTCTCCTTCTCTCAACAACATCTGTGATCATATCTGTAAAGGCATATCATATTTGCAATGTTATACTTTCATAGCTGTAGTGCTTGACTAACTGGTATCATTTTCAGTTCTTAATTAAACTCAAATGAACTGCAAAAAGGTTTAGTTATATTACAGATAATATGCATACTGTATATCAGGGTGGATCTGGCCAGAATTCTAGCTCAGTTTTCTGTTTATTACACCCTTTTCTTTTTTTTTCATTATATCTTATCTTTACTTATTTTTTAAATTATTCAGAGACGGTTTTATGGCAAAGCGTAAAGCAGCCTAATGGATATAAGAAAATGGTTTGAAGGTTTCTTTAGTCAGTACCTAAAGAGTGAACTGAGCTGAATCAGATGTGCTCGACATCGACGTGAGGTGAGAACATGCTAATTCCAATAATGCTAATTCTACAAAAAATCAGTTTTGACCAGAGGTGTGGAGCCATAAATTACCTTTTAGTCTTGATTATGTTTGATTAGCCTTGAAAACAAATTTTAACCCCATTTCCAAAACAGTTGAGACGCTTTGCCTGGACAAATTAAAAATGGTACAATAAATCAAATCTAGAATGCTGAGAAATGTTCTTGGTTTTTGAAAAATATATCATTGCTGTTCAACGAAAAGCATGTATCTTTTGATGATTTTCATGTCTCTGTATCATATGAACATAAACATGCCATGGCTTGCTAAAATAAGCAGGGCCTTTCCTAAATAAGACGTCATCTGGATGGCAGCATATGTTTCTCCAAAACCCCTATATATCATTTAGCATTAATGGTTACTTCCCAAATGTGCAAGTCACCCATGCAATGTGCCCTCTCTCCGAAAAAAAAAAACAAGACTTTTGACCTGTGTGCTGATGAAGAACTGTATGGTTCCTTACCTCTTTAGCCTGGACTCCAGTGTCCATAATTTTCAAAAAGAATGTCAAATTTTCATTCGCTGAACCACAGGACACTTTTCCACTTGTATCAGCGTTACACATCGTAGGAGCTGAAAGCATATGAATCACTAGAATCATAAAAATATTTTGTCAGTAAAAGGGTGAGCGATATAGTGTCTATATCATTAACCATATGATCAAACGTTGTCAGGTTCGTAAAAAGGAGTGATAGCTGATCTTACATATTTGGTGGTGCTAATCAGCACTGCTGTAATTAATTTATTTAATTTAAATAAGTTTGATTACAGAAGTCAATCAGCAAGACTCAGAAATGACTTTTCCCTCGTAATTGTGGACAGTTGAGGTGCTATAAAAGTATAACCATTTTGATTTTGTTGCTGGTGTTTCTACAACCATGAACCACGCAGCTCACTGTGACTACAATTTCTGTCAGGAGGCTTTGTTAACTAACAATATACAAACAGTGGCTCTGAGACAGCTGCTGTTGCTGCTTTCTCTCATTAACTGATGGTATGTGGTGCTCTCATTTCTTTTGATTAATTTCCACAATACTTTCAGTTGACTTGTAGTTTTCCAGTTATCTTTGTAGTTTATCCACATTTATTTTCTCTCAGTGGTTAATTCAGTGGATGGTTGGTTAGCTAGGTTGATACAGTCAGTCTCACACGGTGACAGTACAGCTGTATTCTGAGATAAACACGGAAAAGGCCAGCTGGTATAAAGCAGTTGGTATGAATTGAGATGGATGATTGTTTCTGAAGTCTGTTGCTCTAATCTGCAGTGATTATAAAGGCTGGTCGTGTTTACATCATGCCGCAGCTGAAGGATACACTCGGACGATGGTAATCCTCCTGGCAGCCAACGTCAAACTGCTGGACAACATAGACGAGGATGGGGTACGGTATTACACAACTCATTACCACTCTGCAGTCACGTTACATTATAAATACAGGAAACAACAAATGTATGGTGGTGGAAACTACAGTATTGCTTTCCATTTCTTTGTGTAAGCATGAAGTTATAAACAGACAGTCAAAAAGAATTGCTTACATGCAAAAAAAAGAAAAACAACCTACATAACTTGTTAACCATTGAACATTACAGGTTGCAAGGCAAGGTCTATCAGCTACATTTGCTTGTTAGTTGCAAATTCATCATGGCCAGAATAAAGCTTGTTTAAAAACATAGCTAGCACTTTTTTAGAGCTGGTTTTTAGTTTACCAGCACCAGAGCATGGTTTCACAGACATGGAGTAAGTATAGTTTTGGATCTTGGTGATGAAGGACAGATCATTGATATAAAAATGTATATATTTAAATATATTGATATATATTGATATAAATGTGCATATATATATATATATATATATATATATATATATATATATATATATATATATATATATATATATATATAAATATAGCATTTTAGCACAGCAGCCATGTCTGTTAATGCTCTTGGAAGGACTGGCAACAAATGTTAAGATTCATTTTTGTATTTTTATGTGTATATATGCTTTACCAGAACACCGCCCTGCACATCGCAGCACGAGAAGGCCACGTTGCAGCAACAAAGCTGTTACTGAGCAGAGGAGCCCAGCTTATTCTCAACATAAACAACTCCTCTTTCCTCCACGAGGCCGTGAGAAACGGCAAGAAGGATGTAGCTAATACTGCGATTGAGCATGAGAGGTTAGAGTAAGAAAAATTTACTGTTTAAATAGAACTGCCTTGAATCATTCCGAAATTAAATTATTCATTCCTCATCCACTCATCATATTGGTATTCTTTTATTTAGTATTCATAGGTTTCGTGTTATTTAATCTACAAATAATTTAGCCTAAAATAACCATGTTTCATCAGTACAGGCCTTTATAAAGAATAGTAATGGTTAATATATGAAAAAACATAAAAATTAAATAACTTGTTATCATAGAATACACCATCTGTTCATGCAAGGCAAAAAACTCTGCTGCTTTCCATGTGGCCACTGAAGCTAAAGGAGCAAAGAGTGCCACATCTGAATATCACTAGTCTGTTGATACTGATGCTAAAGGTGAGCTCGATGCCTCAGACCTGTTTGCAGTGATTTATGTTAACTTTTCAAGTAAAAGTTACAAGTGTTGCAATGTTTTCCGCAGGCCAATTGTAAAATCTGAAACACAAAATTGCATTACGGCTCCAAACTAAACTTTTTTTTTTTTTGCATCACAAGACTCTATGTTTACAAACATCTGGATTTGGTCTGTATTGTTTGCATTACCTTATGCATGATGGCGATGAAACGATACACCCTTAGTGTCTTGGGGCCTCATGTATAATCAAAGCACATGCAACATCTCCCGCAAAAATAGAGAGATTTCTAAAGAAAAACTTGATGGGAAAACAGGAGCACATTTACAGAAAATTTGACCTATTACGTTTTACTTTTGGCAATAGGACACTCAAAAGTGTATGTGGTCGTGCCCATGTCTCAGTTGTGATGTTATTAACAATTACACACTCCCTCTGGTGAGTGAACAAAATAGCTATGGTGAAAATCTGTGTTATTACCTAAATAGCTTAATACTGTATATGTTCACTGCTAATATATTATTACGCTCATTGACAAAAACGATAACACACCCAGATAGAAATGTCGGATTGCTTCCCCCAATGCCTCTGAGGTAGTGTACCTCTTGGAGAGAGATTGTTGACGGCTAGACATGCCCCTATGATGCACTGGAAAACATTTTGTTTTGTGCTTTAAGAGGGAGCGCATCATTGAATTGAGAGAAACAAGATGGTCGTTTCAATTAATTGCCCACCATCTAGGCACACGGTAAACAGGCTCTGGACGGCCCAGACAGACCACTAGCAGAGAGGAACGCTTACATTTGTTGACAAGCACAAGCAACTCCCACAGTTTCCTGGACTGGAACTATATTGTCTTTAGGTTCAGGTTCTGTTTGGGTTCTGACAACTACCGGTGTGGGGAGCATCGCAAACAACAGTCAGTCATCCCTAGTAGTGATACGAGCGTTACTAACAGCTCAGCGATATGTGCAAGACGCCTGTGGCCCTATATGTTGCTTCTTATGGTGCGGCTTTCAACTGGCATTTTGCAGCAGGATAATGCTCTACACACAGCAAGGGTTTCCCAGGAATGTCCCCGGTTGCCAGATTTATCTCCAATAAAGCATTTATAGGACCAGCTGGTATGCCAGCTTTGGCAATATATAAGACTTACAGGATCTACAGGTCCAACTGCAACATCTGTGGACAAATGTGCCTACATGACCATCTGTATCTCATCTTGTATTCAGGCTAGAGGGGGCCCACAAAGGTACTTAAGCCTTCAGTTTTTCCCAATAAACTTATCCTTCTTTTCCTTCCCAATAAACTTAACCCTTCGCTGTAATATAGCAATCACTAACATATATCATCATTACATTCAGGCATATAAAGTTTTGTTCATTTCCAACAACTTCATCCTTTTTTCTTTGTTAATCAGTGTTTATTATAAGGGTGTTTTGTGAATTATTCATGATTGTGTGACAAACAAAGGTTTGTCAAATAAGGTTTGTACTCTACTAAGGTAAACGTTTTTCCTACTGTTCTCTGTGCTTTTACTGTTCCTTTCATATGATTTCACCACAGCTGTCTTAAAGTGTATCGATTTGTTTCAGATCTGAAGAGGCTCTAAGCCTGTTTAAAAAAGGCTCCAACTCTCGCTGTGTCGTTCTGGATTTAATAGAGTTCCTCCCTGAGTCTGCCAAGGTATATCTGTTTTTTCTTATAGACATAATTATAGTGGTGCTTCAAAGTTGTGGGCAGTCTTTGGCCCTGGCCCAGATGCTGCAGAACACAACCAAACTATCATGCTACCACCACTATGTTTCACAGATGCGATAAGGTTCTTATGATGGAATGCAGCATTGTTTTTAGCCACATCATTATTTAGTTTTTACCTCATTACTAGCCCTACTTGCCCTTTGTGGAATGTGTTGCAGGCCTTCAAGCGCATGCATATCTATATATTAACAAATTTAATTAAGTCAACCAGACAACACATGAAAGTAAATGTTTTGCATTTATTTTTCTATTTACATTTTCCATACTGTCCTACCTTTTTCTAATTTGAAGCTTTTGAAAATTCTAAAGGGACCACAAACCTTTAAGCACCACTTTGTGTCTTTATGTGTGTATACATATTCAAAATACATATGTAAAACATATTTCTTATTGTGAGATAGAGGTAAGAATACTGTGTAGGCCAAAAGATCCAAACATTTTAGATTTAGAACTAGCTCAATTCAAGAAATAATGCTTGAAGGAAATAGTGAGATCATTTTACTACATATGTCTTTTATATCAAAATGAGTTCACAAAACTACAACGATGCTTGGAGTTCTAGAAAAACTATAGCAGTCTACAAAGATGCTTCGAGTTCTAGAAAGGCTACAGTAGGCTCCAAAGATGCTGAGACTATTTTAAATACAACATAAGGCTGCAGAAGTACTCAGAAAATAGAAAGATAACAGACATACTTATAATTCTAGAAAGTCTAAAGAAGGTTTTAGAAATGCTGCGAGTTCTTGAAAGGCAATAGGAGGCTCCAGAGATGCTGAGAGTACTTTAAAGACTATGAAAGGCTATAGGAGTACTTGGAGTTCAAAAAAGATTACAGAGGCTGTGGAAATTCTACATAGTGCTAGACAGATATTATCATTATTTTTATCAGTTATAATATTAGCTGTCGCAATAGTAATCAACAAAGCATTTTACAAATTTAGACCAGAGCCATTCAGGCTCTGTATTTCATATGGAGGAGTGAAAAGTACTTGTTCTGTTTTTTAATGGGAAATATTTCACATTAATTGTATGTATTCTATGTATTGTTTGTTTGCTCTGCTGGGTGCTGGTACCCTGGGTTAATTGTAGAACCAGTAGTGATGACGAAGTTGACTTATATTTAGAATGCTTTCACTGGACTGTACAATATTAACACTGCAAAAGGGTACAACTAAATAAAACTGTATTTTTCATCATGCAGCATCTTCTGGACCTGTGCACGATAGAATCAGATCACGACCCAAACAATGTCGACTACAACGTAAGCCCTGAGCAAACCTCATGCTGCACAACATACAAATCAATTAACTCACTTGCTCACTTTTATGATATAATTACTCATGGCACTGTTTCAATGATGTATTGAAACATTCATTTCTTTTTTTTCTTTTACAGATCACTTATAATTTCAAATGGCTTCAGGCTCCAATTGTGCTGAAGAAGTTTGCAAAGAAGGACAAAACATTGTATTTCCAGCCTCTGGCAGCACTGAATGTGAGTTACAGCATTGTTTTTGTTTACACACAGATTTTCCCACAATACAAATGACTGCTTGACAACTTAATGAGAATTTTAAACATATGGAAGTGAAAGAGTAGTTTGGATCTTGGCATCTTTGCAAGGAGGTTAGAAACAGAACTTTATCTCTAACTGAAAGGAGGCATTGAGAACACATTAATAAGTCAACATGAAGGAATAGTGGAGCGCTTGAGCTTAAAGCAGTAGTTCAGCCAACAATCTAATTCCCCTGAGTACCCCCATTGAGGACACTCTTAAAGCAGATGTATGTTTGACTCTTGAAACTTCTGTAGTTTTAGCATTAAAGCTAAGGCTAATGCCACTAAAAGGTAGTGGCTTACACCCCGCCAATTAGCATGGATTTGACTTAAAATCTAAAAATATAAAGATAACAATCTGACAGTGTCAGAAAAATGACTTTAGTCATACACCAATCAGCAATAACATTAAAACCACCTCCTTATATCTAAACACATTGTTTGTTTTATCAGCTCCATCTACCATATAGGAGCACTTTGTAGTTCAACAAATACAGACCGTAGTCCATCTGATTCACTGCATACATTGTTTAGCACTGCTGTGTCTGATCTACTTGTACCAGCACAACACACACTAACATACCACCACCACGTCACAATCAGTGCAGTTGAAAATATTTTACCTTTTCTAAGTTAAAAACTAAAATAATGGGTAATTCAGTGCTTGAGTTGTAAACAATTAGCGGCAAATCTGAAAAAAGGTTTGTTTTGTTGTTTTAAATATGGTTTAGACACAAACCTTCTCAAAATGATTGTCTTCCTGAACATCAGATAGTGTATTAATAACATTTATGTAATAAAATGTGAAAGGGAAATTCCACCAGTATTTGTTATGTGTACATAACTAAATGTTAAAAATAAATACAGTGCATCAGAGTGAGAAATGCTTAATTCTACAGATAAAATACTAAAAATTGTTCACAGTGGAGGTGATAGAAACCAGACATCCACCTCTAAAAACTCCCTCACAGAAATCCATTACATGAAATGATTATGAAAACACTGCCCTGATCACACACACTGCTTGGTGATAATATTTTGGCCTAAATCCTCTTCTTTTAATCCATGCATGATGAAGGGGTGCAGATAGGGCATTGTAGGGCAAAACTGTCCTCATATTGTCCACTGTTTTCCATCTGTATTATAAATAAAACTCAGGAGACATGTGTAGGTTTTGAATAATAGATAAAATCGCTATACATGTTCTGTAGACATGGCAACCTCTGGTCCTATCAGTACCACTGTAAAGAAAGCTCAGTCTGTGTCTCTATAATAAACAATTTTACTTTACACCACACTGAATATGTTTGTTTACATCACAACTTAATTATAACAAAGTAGGTCTGCTGCTAGACTGGTGCTATTGATCATAGCACTGGTCATCTAGAAATTCAGTTTTTAAAAAATAAAAATCTGCATCAGATCCTTCCTTAAAGCTTTATACTATAGGTTGTGGTGTAAAATAAAAAAAAACGGAAGTGTGGAATAGTAGTACCTTTAGTATTCTGTATAGGATCTTAAGATTGTACAGATCTATTCTTCCTCTCTTTTTGAGATTCTTTTGGTCTAAACTGAAACATAACTTAAACTTAACATCCAGAGTCATCATAGTCCATGGCGAGTGGAGGTTGGGGACATGTTTCAAGACAAAGTTCCTGGATGTGCCAATCCGATGTATGTTTCCTCCATTTTATTTACTCTGGCTGCTTTTCTGCTCAGCCTTCTGTCTCTTACCTCACCATCAGCCTCAAATCCATTCAGATGCTAATTGGTGGGGTAATGTTGCTTGTTAGCTACATTAGCCTTATAATTCCAGACTACTATTACTATCAACTAAAGTAGCAAACTTCAAACACCAATGTCCCTCACATTGGCTGATACTTAGGAGGAGGAAAACTGTGGAAATTCAATATTGTAGAACTATATATATTGCTTCACAGTCCAAAGCCATTACCAGAGCTGAGGTTATTTCTCCACTTACCGCAGATCAAATCTGGTAGCTATTCTTTAAAAAAGGTTCAAGTGAATCTTATAAATGATTCATAATTTTTTAAAAAAAGAAAAACTTGGAATATAAACAGACAGTCAACTCTTTCCCTTCAAGAGTAAAGCAGCCCAATCACGATAAGTCAAATATAGCCCGAAGCTGTCTGGATAAAGATTTGTTTTATTTTCTGTGGTATTGACTTGAATCCTTTTGTGTTTCCAGGCAATGGTGGACTACAACCGGCTCGAGCTCCTCACCCATCCCGTGTCTCAGAAATACTTAGAGATGAAATGGTACGCCGTCAACATAATCAATTTTCTATAGAACATAACCATAGAATATTACGATCTTATAAAATCATCTGAAAAAACACACACACACACACACACACACATATATATATATATCATGTATATATTAATAATGTATTAGTCATTGCAGTATCCGAAAATATTTGCTTAATTAAATTCAAATGGCAAATAATTTTTTTAACCAATAGTGTCGAATTGAACATATCAACAGTTAAATAGCTTATAGGATATGTTTTTTTTCACAATTAATGGATATTTAGGACAAGGTAACAATAAGACTTACATACATCAGATTAGTAAAAGCAAAAGTGTTGAGTTGTGATATTGTGTTGCAGGTGAATATGTTTTGGCCAACTTCTGACCGATGTTGTGTATTAGAAGAGAAATGATAGTATATTTAATGAATATGTGAAATTTTAAGTGATTTCAAAAATATATAAAAAAATCATGCATAAAATACCTACACTGATCAGCCATAACACTTACCATATAAGAGCACTTTGTAGCTCTACACTCACAGACTGTAGTCCATCTCTTTCTCTGCACACCTTGTTATCCACCTTTACCTGTGTATGTCAATGATCAGGACCCCCGTAGGACCACCACAGAGCAAGTATTATTTGGGTGGTGGGTCGTTCGCAGCACTGCAGTGACACTGATGTGGTGGTGGAGTGTTAGTGTGTGTTATGCTGGTACAAGTACTCACTGTCCACTCTATTAGACATGCCTTCTTTGTGGGTCCACTGTGTAGGTAAGACGCTAGCTCATCTGTTGCTACATAGTTTGTGTTGGCCATTCTCTAGCCTCTCATCTTTAGTCACAGGATGCTGCCCCCATGACACTGTTGGCTGAATGTTGCTGGTTGGTCGATGATTCTGTCCAGCAGTGACGCTGAGGTGTTTAACAACTCCAGCAGTGCTGCTGTGTCTGATCCACTCATATCAGTGCAACACACACTAACACACCACCATCATGTCAGTGCTGAGAATGATCCACCTCCCTGATAGTACCTGGTATGTGGTAATTCTGTGGGGGTCCTAACTATTTAAGAACAGGATAAAAGGGGATAAACTGTGTATACAGTGAATCAGATGGACTACAGTCCTTTTGAACAACAAACCGTCCTATATGGTAAGTGGAGCAGATAAAATGGACAAAGTGTGTAGATACAAAGAGGTGATTTTAATGTTATGGCTGATCGGTGCATGAAATAACATCGAAAGGAATGTGTAATTTTTGCAGAATTCATGGAATGGTAAATGAAGATTTTATTGCAAAGATATATAAAATAAAAACCCAGTCAGGTTACTTTTGACACAAGTTGTGCATCAAAGGGTTAAACAGTTTGTTTGTAATTCTTCTTTTGGGATTTTATTTCATTTTGTCATGTCTGTTTGGCTCCTTATGACCAAATGATTTTAAAGTTGCTATATGGCTTTTTATTCACCAGCTTCTTATTTAAATGTCCATTCCATCTAAAATGGTGCAGCTGTTACATTCTGGCACCTCAGGCTGAATGGCTCAGGCTCAGCTGGACCAATTAAGGTGAAATAGAACACTTGAAACAGAAGCCAGTTTTAGTCTAGCGGTCTTACTGTTAGCTGTTTTGTTTTGGGTTTTTTTTTGTTTTACGTACATTGTTTTTTTAGAAAGGTCTGCTGCTGGCTGCTAAATTTCCTTCGGGATCAATAAAGTATCTATCTATCTATCTATCTATCTATCTATCTATCTATCTATCTATCTATCTATCTATCTATCTATCTATCTATCTATCTATCTATCTATCTATCTATCTATCTATCTATCTATCTATCTATCTTTACTTTTATTGCTGTCATTGTTTCACTGAAGTGAAAGATAGTACTTGTGTCTATACTACTAGCTGGCAGTTGTGTATATGTAATTTAAACCAGATTAAATTACTTTTGCAACAGTAGATATATGACACTGAATTACATTGTCATGTTTTATCTACATATTTTCTGCCAGTTCCATTTGATTGGAATTCTAGGTTTTGTGGATAGGTATGTTAAAGGAGTACTCTAGCGTATTCCAGTGTCTATTGTCTGTATCTGTAGCGTACAGTCGATTACCACAGACAGAAATGAAAACACATTTTGATGAGCCTAGAAAACATATGTATATATATATATATATATATATATATATATATATATATATATATATATATATATATATATATATATATATAAAATAGAAGCCAGTGGACAGATTATCTGGGAATAGCCATTAAAATATGTGACAGTACAGTACACATGTTACTTTTCACTGAGGAATTAATGAAAGCATTGTATTAATGTATGAAATAAGGTCCAAAAAACAAAACAGCCTGTGGACCAAAAATAGCCCTTTAAAGGTGAGTTTTTAGTCAGTGTTCTATTTTAAAAACTGGTAAATGTGTGGAAGTTATTCACACTGTTTCACTAATGCTTTACTAATGGTTGTATTTTCTCCTCTGCAGGAAAGCATACGGCAGTAAAGTTCATTTACTCAATCTGGCCGTTTACCTGTTTGGCCTTCTGCCCCTGACATACCTCATCATCAGCCTTAAACCCACTCAAAGCAGCTTTGCTAACAGCACATCTAACACCACGACGCCCGTATCCTACAAAACGGTACTGACACAGACTTTGTACAGTGTTCTCTCAGAGCTCAGTGTGGAAAAAAATCATACATTATTCATGTACTGAAGAGTCAGAGTGTTTGTTTCAGGCAGTGTAGATGCTGACTTGCTTGGTTTTGGCTGAGAAATAACAGCTTGCGATGGTTGCTGATAAAAAATGAATGAGGGAATAGAAGTTGTTGCAGTTATTGAGGAGTTATGAAGAGTTTAAGTTTGACTTAAATGAAACTTTTTCTATGAATTTGAAATCACAGGAGTCTCTTTTTCACTGTAGAGTCAAATGGAAATGCCCCTGGAAAGCTTACCCTCCATGCTCAGAACCGTTTGGCCCTGCAGTGGAAAAGAAGTGAGTTTTTAAAACTGGATATAACCGGATCAAAACTGTCTCAAAGCTACCACTTAAAACTTTCATCTTCGAGCATGCATGGTGCAAGCATCTAAAGAGGTGGCTGAGTTGGCCAGTGGCCTCCCCCCATAAATGAAATGGCCATTCCAAAATATCTGCCATGTCAAGGATATGGGTCTGAAGTGGTCTGTAGCTGCCAAGAAGCTCTCACTAAAAAATGGATACAAACGAAAAACATTTTCATCAGACCAAAACTAGGCCCAGTCTTACTTTTTAGATCAGTGGTCACCAATCCTGCTCCTGGAGATATACCTTTCCAAAGACTTTGGCTCCTACGCTATCCAGCTCCACCTAAACCATCTCCTTGCTGAAGGAGATATTTTAGCTTTGGGTTAGAGGAGAAACCTTCAGTGGGCAGGTAGAGAGGAAAAGTGTTGTTAATGTTGCTCAGTTTGCCAGTGAAGAACCATCTTTTTAGGAAACCCAGCCCTGGTCATTCGGGACACAGAGTAATGTTTTTTGGATTGTAATTGGAACTAGAAAATTCAACCAACTTTTAAGACTGAACTTTGGTGGTGTGAAAAAAAATATCCCTGCAGATTTGAAAGTGACTCTATCTGTTAAATATGTAGATTCTGTTTCTTCCCCAAAGATTAAAATAACTTGATGATTCTTGACAGCTGATTTGACCGGAATGTATGGAAATGAAGTGTGATCTTTAGTACGCCACTGTATATGTGAAATACTGTGAGGAGTAAAAGTAGATGTTACTAAAAGTGTTCTGGTGATGTCACCTCTGCACCATTAACCTTCTTTTGTCTGTCATTAGCCACACCTGACAGCTCAGAATGGCTCATAATTCATGTAGCCTTGTTGGCCTGATGTGTTTTGCTTTGACAAGCCCTTTTTACGTGCTATTATTCATAACGCTCTCCATCATCTTCACATATAGGTTTCCTTGGGAATGACCTCTTCCTAGTCTGATTACTTCATTTGGTCACTTTTATTACGATCCATCACCTTTCACTCTCAAGGGTACAGTGTCCATGTCTCTGGGCAAACTTGTTTTCTCGTATATAAATTCTGTTATTTATCTACAGCAACTCCAAGATTACTTATATTACTTATTATATTATTACTTATTATATTATATTTTTCATTAACAAACCTTGTATCAAAAAAGTTGGGACGTTTTGCAAAATTAATAAATAAAAAAATACATTCATACACAAGCACCAAAGCCACCCAGAACCATGCTAGCAAAGCAGAAGTTGGGAAAGGGGCAACGACTGGTCAAGTCATGTAATCCTAAGCAACATCTGGTGAAACATCTTACAACTATTTAGGTTAAACAGCCACAGGTCAGTAAGATAATTGGGTATAAGAAGAGCATCCCAGAGAGGTGGAGTCTTCCAAAATAACGATGGGAGGGGATTCACCAAATGTTTCTTCATCTAAAATAGCAAAGATTGAACTTGATTGAAATGGATTTCACCATCTATGCTACAATATGTTATTATAAGATTATGAGAATACTGAAAGATATCTGTATGAAACTGTTACGCATGTGGTGAGACAGAGATAAAGACTTACCTTCCTGCTATAAAATGGAGAGTTGTGGCTAAAATTAGACTAAAACCTTTGGGTTTGGTAGCTACATTAAACATGGGATAGCCTTTTTCATACAGTTTTTTTCTTTCTTTTTTTTTTTGCTTAAATAATCTAAATATTTTATATTGCTAGGTAATGCCTTGAATTTAAATTGATCATATATTCCTTTAAAAAATTAAAAAAATAAATAAATATATATATATATATATATATATATATATATATATATATATATATATATATATATATATATATATATATATATATATATAAAACAATGAACAATTTGATCCATTAATAGAATTGTTTATTTACAGGTGAATAAAAATGTCATTAAAACATTTTATTAAAACATGTTATTAAAAAATAACAAAAAATCACTCTTTCTCTGTTTCTCTGTTTCTCCCTCTCAGCAAAACTACATGGTGTGTGTTTGCATGGTCATGGTCCTTGTTATGAACGTGTACGCCATTGGTAAAGAGCTGGTGCAGATGGCTCAGCAGGTAACGGCCGTGTCATCACAACGCCCCCATCCTCCCCCACTGCCCTTGGCTATAAATTCTCCTCAGTGCTAAATGAGTCCTTCAAATTGGAGCTCTGTAGAGGACAACTAAGCAATCCACTTCAGCCTGATTTACACTGAACTGCACTGAGTGCTATGCTGGGGAACACCAGTCTGAGTCACTCAGCACAGGAAGTAATAATGTGTTGTAATTGTAATGTAATTACAGCACACTTTTGTTGTATCCATTGATAACTGACTTCTAACTTTTTCTTCTAAAGCGCCTGAACTACTTCATGGACTCCTCAAACCCCTCAGACTGGGCAACTGCACTCTCCTCTCTGGCCTTCGTCATCCCAATGTTCTTCCGCTTGGAGAACAATTGGCAGTGGGAGGCCGGAGCTTTTGCCATTTTGTTCGCCTGGATCAACTTTCTATTGTATTTCCAGAGGTACTGTGATATTTCACAAGAATTACAGCAAGTACATCAGATATATAAATACAAAATACTTACTTTTAGCTCCACCCACAAATGTGATCTTTCTTAGGTATGTAAACAAGCTTTGCAGAACACTAGTAAAAATCCCATTCAACATAATGAGAAACTGTAAAACATAACTCAGTTTATATCACAGTACCTACACCTAAAGTGAGCTATTCATTAAACCTAATGAAAACTGAATGGAATTATTGGAATTATTGGAGAAATTTGGAAATCTAACATATTACATAAAAACAGTCACAATTAATTGTGTATTTGTTTATATATTAGTGTTTTTGAACAAATAAATGGCAGATAAGTCACTTTTTGATTGCACATTTTTGCACTATGTAACATAGAATGCAATAAAAATAGCGTAAAAATAAGATATAGAATGTGCAATACTGCTTGAATTCAGATAAGAAAATAACATAAAATAAATAAATAATCAGGTGAATAATGTGGATTTAATAGGGATATGTTTGTTTTCTGACAGGTTTGAACGTTTTGGTATTTACGTGGTGATGTTTGGAGAAATTATAAAAACTCTCATCAGCACCATCGTGCTCTTCGTCTTTCTCCTGCTGGCATTTAGTTTGTCCTTCCATGCTCTGATGCTTCATCGCGTAAGTCTTTATGCAGAGATTGATATTAATGCACACACAGAGCTGAGCAGCAGTCAAAATGTTTTTATGTTGATGCCGATGCCTAGAATTCTAATAGTCTGCATCACTCGACATCTAGCTCACATACAGAATTTTGGGTCTTTGCCAGAAAACTGAATGGAATGAAAAGGAATTTATGATGTAGCAGAGCGTTTTTAACCATCATCATTCCCAACCTCATTCTGAAGCTAATAGCTGTACTTTTAAAAAAAATCTCCAGAAGCCAAAACTTTGAGTGGCTGTGAAACTCTGTGTTTAGCCCAAATTTAATAATACTTTCTGTTTGAGCTTCTTTCTAAGAATCTTATCTTTTTCATGTTTGTGAAGAAATTCTATTTGCTGGAACACAGACAAAAATTGCCAGAAAAAAATCACAAAAATTGCAACAATTGTCTATATAAATATCCATATGTTTGAATCACGCTCTGTACGTAACAGCCTTTGTATATAGCTATATAGGTGTTTGGCTTCTAAACGATAACATAGTTTAGAGCATTCTGGCGACACTTCGATGACGAATTGATTCTTCTAAAACCACAGGATTCAACAGAGTTGATTGTGGACAATTTCTTTGTGTATAGAACAAACATTGAAACAACTTGTACTAAACTGAAAGTGGGTGTGGCGTAGAGCAGAAAGGAGTGTGAGATGCTGGAAGCAGGTATATTTACTAACTGCAGTGGAGTACAGTCTTATCTAGAACCATGTTAATTTAGACAGCCAACTGACTAAGTGCTTAGGCACTGAATGGTAATTTAACTTTTGATACAGTTGGTTTTGTCAGTATTGTGAAGGTATTAAATTTCAATACTCTGAACATTGTCTTGTGAAGTAAAGGCAAAAGTCTGTGGAGGCCCCATCAATAACTGAAAACAAAAAAATTCTTATTTAGTCATTTTTATTATATTTCCTGCTGCAGTGGGTTATTCTAACTGTTTGAGTCACTTAATCCTTAGTGGTCTGGGTTAGTCATCCACCCCTCTAAACGCTGCAGTCACATCCACTGACTGAAAAAGTGCTGCATGTTTAATTAATTTATACACAAGTAAAACTTTTTTCTTATACATTAAATTTTGTATGTTTTTGATTTTTAGATGGAGTTTAATTCTATCAGCCTGTCCCTGGCTCAGACATTTGTGATGACAGTAGGAGAACTGAACTATCAGAATTCTCTGCTGGAGGCCTATGAACAGGACCAGCTGGCCTTTCCCGAAATCACCTACTTTATCTTTGTGCTCTTTGTTCTTCTCATGCCTATTCTCCTCATGAACTTGATGGTAATAATGATCACTTACTTCGGTTTCTTTCTGTTTATTTTGAACAGAATCACTTACAAAAAAATCAATCTCTAGTGAGTCACTAGCTATTTAGCTGCTAGCCGTTTTCCTAATAATAAAAACAATATTATTTATTCATTCTTTTCCAAGCCTAAGGTTCCTTACAAAATTACTGGTAAAAAAAATATATGAGTAAAAAACAGCCTCCCTCGTTCACTGATAATCTGCTTGTTGTCGATGTGTGATTAAACTGGGCTAAATTGTGTTATTTGTCTGTGTTAGATTGGTTTGGCTGTTGGAGATATCGCAGAAGTTCAGAGGAACGCCACACTGAAGAGGATCGCCATGCAGGTGAGACTCTAATGAGACTAAATTTAATATGTTTATGTTTTGCAAACGTATCAGAACCGCTTATTTTAAACCACATTCTCATTAAGCCGGAGTCCGTATGTTAGCACGCTCTTACAGTACTGTTGTTGTCACACAGATTAATCTTCACACTACCCTGGAGGAGAAACTGCCATATTGGTTAATGAAGAGAGTGGACCAACCCAGCATCACCATCTACCCCAACAGGAAATGTGCCAAAGTTTTTGTCAGTAACATTCATTATTTAATGAACTTGTACTCATCAAAAATTACTTAGATCAACAGCAATTCAGCATTTATTCTACAATAGAAATATATAAAATGGTAATAAAAAACTAAAACTACATCACTGTCTAAAGTGATATAAAATACTTCCAATAGATTTTACTATAATGTGTCATCTGTATAATATATGTCAATCTGTATAATGCAGTGAGCTGCAACAATTACAGTCATCTTAAAGGAATCCTGTAGAAATCCTGTAGGGTGAAGCATATAATTCTTGATTTAACCCCTTCAACTGCATTCTTATGAGTGGAAGAAATATTGTTTATTATCTAAAATGAATGATTTGGTAACTTATGTTATTTTTAGTAACTTATTTACATCTTACAAGTATCTATTATTAATTATTCATGACCTGCTATGAGTTATTCAGTATCTGCTAAGAGCTATTTAGTATCCACTATGAACTCTTCAGTAGTTACCATGAACTATTCAATATCCACTAAGAACTATTCAGTATCTACTAGGAATTAATCAGTATCTACTATAAACTATTCAGTAACCAGTATGAACTATTCAGTATCTACAACGAACTATTCAGTATATACTATAAACTGTTCAATATGTATAATGAACTATTTAGTATCTAATACAAACTATTCAGTATCTACTGTTAACTACTCAGTGTCTTATATGAATTATTCAGTAACTACTATGAATGATTCAGTATCTACTTTGAACTATTTAGCATTTAATAAAATATTGTGTGCAGTAATAAATAACATCTATAAAAGAACTTGTGTCTAAATATTGCCATGTCTCCAATAAAACACATATAATTGATTAGTGGATGTTTAATCCTGTCATGCAGGGGACGATTAAGCAGTTCTGGAATTTTGGAGAACAATCTGGAGTTCGAGTTCGTCTGAACACAAACTCTCACAACAGCAGCCCACTGGAGAGAGAGATAATGAAGCAGAAAAACAAGTGAGGCTTATAAACACTTCTAATGGCAACAATATACATCCTTACAGAAACACACCGTATATTTTGGTCCTTTTACTGAATCACCCCTGTTTATGAGTCATATCTGTTATGGTTGAGATGTCAGTGAATTGTGGCTGTTTTGCTCTCTTTGGTGTTGGCAGCATTATGTTAGAGCGCCATCTAGTGCTGAATAGAGCAATTACACAGGAAAGCAGCCATGCGGGTATATCTGCTTTAACCAGTTCAGTGCACTAATAAAATAAGACAAACGGCAGGTGCAAAAAATAACTACGTTAATACTGCTGCAAAGTTAAACTTCAAAACATAAAGTGGAAAACCAGGTAGGGTCAAGCAAGCAAAAGGTAAAGGATTAGCAGACATAACATCTAAATAATAGCTGCTGTTTAGCAAATGTTTTGTGAGCAGCTTTTTGAATCTGTGGCTTTAGATGTGTTTAGATGTTTTGTTTGAACAATGTTATATTATTGAGAGAACATTTTGTGTGTATGTAGACCTTGGTCGCTCCAGTTTTCTGTCTTCGGGGCTAAATGTATGGGTGTGGGTCAAAAGGGTAAAACAGCTAACTAGCAGCTTGTTAGCTTGTGAGGTTTTTGCATGTTGCCAGTGAAAGTAGAGAAACTAAATTCTATATAAACTTCATTTGAACCTTCCATCCCACACTCACCCAATGAGAGACCCAAAGAAGACTTATTTTCTTCTTACTTTTCCAACAAACAAAATATAGTGTTATGATATAGAACATATTTTTAAACTATATCTGAAACCAATCTGCCTTTTTTATTTGTTTACTGGTTTGTTTTTTTGGGTCTCGACCCACCACAAGCAGTGTACTTGTCCTCCCAACACCGCCCCATGATCCTGTTTTATAACATTTTACTTTATTTTGCTTACCAAAATTTTAAAAATAAGAAGAATAAGGGGTCTTTCATTGTCTGAGAGACCAATTTCTTGACCCTCCACCACAGGCCAACCAAAAATCACAAACCCCAAAGTTTTTAGCTGATTAAGAAAAATCCCACACACTCTCCTGTGGATGTTTATAGCATGATGCCCTGCCACTGTACTCAGATTTGTTTTTGGTACATTTAAGCTGAAAAAGCCAGACATATTTCCAAGCACTAATGGTTTGCTTGAGGCTTTTAATGAATGCATTCTAATGAATGTGGTGTGGAGTGTATGTGATTACAGTATTGTTTTGGTTTGTGTATAATGGTTAAAGGATATTTTTTCCTGGAGAAACTGCTGTTGTACATTTTCGATAAAAGTATAACACAGTCTGTAGCAGACATGCACGCAGTGTAGGGTAGGGGGTGGGGAATGGACAGGCGCCTGAGCGGGATGCAAGCATACCCAGATTTATGTATTGTTGAACTGTAATTGTTTACTGATAGTATGAGCTGACATATACATGCTTGTTTTAGAGGTACAATTGCATTTTCATGTTTATTTTTATTTACATATTTTCTGCATTCCCTGTACAAGTTACATTAATACAGGTATTGTGATATAAACTAAGTCATATTGTGCAGTTTCTCATTGGGATTGGGATTTTTTTTCAGTGTTCTGTAAAGCTGGTCTAATCACACAATGGTAGGTATTGAAAGCCTACAGGATCAGTTACAGTTTTGATTGTATTATTTTGTGTTTGGTGAAGGTTGAAGGAGATTTCCTGTGTGCTGGAGAAACAGCACACCCTGCTGAAGCTCATCATCCAGAAGATGGAGATAACCTCGGAGGCTGATGAACATGATGGCCCTCAGGACTTTAGAGCCATCACCTCTGCTATCCCATTATGCAGTGCCCAAAAGTCTAGATGGGTCCCATTGATGCGAGCACTTGGCGTCAAGAAGTGAAACCAGAAACAAAACGTTACCGTTAGCAGCAGGCATGCGACATTGTCCTAAAGTGATAATTCTGCCAAAAATCTACAAGTTTAGCCATTTACTCCAAATTAGCCAGTCTTTCTGCCCTGTAGCAGATGAGAAAATGAACAAAAGCAGACTATGGCAGCTAGATCTCGTCAAACAAACAAGAAAAAACCCCAGTTCCATGATAATGCTCATCTCTCCTTTTGATAGTATGTTAGTGCTAATGTAATAATGGGAACAGGAGCATTGGGCATGGGGTGTGGTTGAATCAGGTGGACATGGAGGAAAAAAAAATTTAGACATCCACCTTAAAGAAAGCTGCTGTAAAAAATAGTTAAATATTAAGTTAATGGAACATGCAGCAGGTTGTAAGTGTCTGATTTACAGTGAATATCTTACATTTCCAGCAGGCCTTGAGTGATGGTTCCACTTATTGTAATCAAAGTGTGATAGGTTGATTCCTCTGTTACTTTCAAATTATGTTAGAAGTGAATCTAATACGTAAGGCCTTCAGTCCAGCGTACAAAGTCCTAACCAATAGGAGAGGAGTATCTACATGCATATCATGGAGATTGGATCTTTATAAATTTTACACTTTGAACTTTTTTGATTCAAACCAAAATGTAACAGTGAAATAAGAGTATTATTACAGTATTTACAGGGTTTAAATACAAGCATTAAATAATACTGAAACATTAAATAATAATAAAATAAACATCATTTTAAAAGATTTTTTGCTGAATTATCATTTTAAATATAAAAATATAGTGTTCAATGCAGTAGATTTGTATTTGTAGAATACATATTTAATCAACTTCTTTTGGTCCAAGGCTGTGTTTGAGTTACCCAAGTGTTTGCTGTTTGAAATAGCCAAAACCCTATGCTGCATTTATAGAAAATAATAATGATATATACAAACATTGCTAAAGGATTTTTAATATGTGCATATTTATACTGCTTGAGAAATAATAAAAGGGCACTCCATGACAAATAGGAGTCATTTATTCTTTGTAACTAGTTAATTTTTTAAAGCTCTGTTTGAAAGTAAAGGTTTATAGGCTGAGACTTGCTTCTTTAATGCACTTTGTTAATCACTGTGTATTGCACTATTTTCTAGCTCTGCTCCTAGAATCACACTGTCCTATACATTTTAGTGCTTTTCCTGCTCTAACACACTCACCTCAAGTCAAGGCTGTTAATTAGCTGATTGGCTGGGTCAGGTGTGAATGGTATGTGAATATGTGTCTCCAGGTACAGGGTTGGGAAACAGTAGTGTACTGTGCATTGTATTATTATTATTATTATTATTGTTGTGTTTGGATATTTGGAATGTGCCTCAGTACTTACAATATAAAGTGATTTATTCACTAATTATTGTTCACTAGTCTTTGTGTTCTTACTATTGCTTCGCACACAAGTATAGAACATTGTGGTTTTAGTTTAGATGTAAAGGAACACAATCCCCAACAGAGCTGACAAATGAACATGTTGCTATAGGGGCAAAACCTTGTATGTGCATTTTTGCCTTTGAAATCACTGTCTGTCTTTACATTGAGTCTGTTCTAATTTCATGATAAATAGATCAATAGAAACAGTCAAAATGACTTATCTCCATTAAAATTTGTGAGAAGTTAAGAATGATTTTTTCTGGAGATGCAATATGCAGTTCCAAACTGCATGTATATAATGTAAAAGGCTAAAGCTTCAATAAGCATACATTTTAATAATGCAAGCCTGTTTAGCTAGGTCTATAGATAGCTAATGAGCTCCTCCACTAATATTAGGCTCTAAGGTATTAGGTTTTGCTATACTTTAAATCCGAGATTGTAGAGGACTGTACCAGTGTAGGCTACTGAAATAAATCACTGCTAATTATTTGAATAGCAGTTAGTATGATCAGGTTATATGTTTATGAAAGCATCATTTCTGAATTTAAAATTAATCTCAAATCAATGATTCCTCTAAAAAACAATGATGTTACCTATGATGTTAGCCATGTTGGCTATATTAGTAATGTTAGCTGATTAATTCTGGCTTTACATAACAAAACTAATGCATCTATAGTTGGTTGAAACCTACAAGACACTAAAGTTTGTTCAAGGTTGAGATGTAAAGTGTCCTAACTTAAAATCTATCCACAAGGGTGAAATAATGCTTTAGCTCATAACTCTCACCTCTTCAATTTCAAAGTCAGGATGGTGTTGTCATGGTGTTCAGCCTATGATGTCGAACCAATGTGTCGGCTCCAATCATCAAAACTAATAAACTCTTCACCTTCTTTTAAATGGGTTTTACTTCAGATACGTCAACACACAGACAGTATTGGGGAATCCCAAACTCACTAACCTGAAGATGATGTTTCTGTAAACTATGTAAACAGTTGCTGGTTTCAGCTTTTATTCTTTTATAGCTCCTGTTATTGTGATCTACATAGCTAAATTTATTTTCTTCCCCTTTTTTACACTGTGCAGATTAATTTGAGATCAAAAGGATGAAGTTTATTAAAGAAGAGGAGTCAGAGCGTTGAGGACAGAGTGACTGAGACTTCAAATGAGCTATAACTGTAACTTGTACTTCAACATTCAAGTCAAGTCAATTCAAGTGGGTTTTATTGTCATTTCAACTACATACAGAGTACACAGTGAAACGAAACAACGTTCCTCCAGGACCATGGTGCAACATAGACAGTGCATACAAGACACAAGTGCAACACAAACAAACAAGTGCAGACAGACAACACAACACAGTACAGACAGAGAATAATAAATAATTGCCGGTAGTGTGCAAATTGTGCAATGTGTAATAAATAGAGTCCAGTGAGGTAGTAAAGTTATTAGTGCAATGCTTTGTGCAAAAATGCTTCCCCTTTTTTATCTGGGGTAAATGGTTGGAGAGAGAGAGAGAGAGAGAGAGAGTACATGTACCAGAAAAGATATCAGTTCAGACGTTGAGTTGTGTTGAGAAGTCTGATGGCTTGGGGGAAGAAGCTGTTGCAGAGTCTGGTCGTGTTGGACCGGACGCTGCGGTACCTTCTTCCTGATGGCAGGAGGGAGAACAGTCTGTGTGAAGGGTGGGTGGGGTCATCCACAATGCTGGTTGCTTTGTGGATGCAGCGGGTGGTGTAAATGTCCAAGACGGAGGGGAGAGAGACTCCAATGATCCTCTCAAAGCTGTCCTCACAATGTGTTGGAGGGACTTGCGGTCAGAGGCTGTGCAGGTCCCAAACCAGGCAGTGATGCAGCTGCTTAGGATGCTCTCTATGGTTCCCCTATAGAAGAGGGTGAGGATGGGTGGAGGGAGACGGGCCTTTCTCACCTTTCTCAGTAGAGACGCTGCTGGGCTTTCTTGGCTGTAGAGCTGGTGTTCAGGGACCAGGTGAGGTTCTCCGCTAGGTGGACACCAAGGAACTTGGTGCTCTTAACGATCTCCACAAAGGAGCCGTTGATGTTAAGCGGAGAGTGGTCCGGTCTTGATTTCCTGAAGTCAACAACCATTTCCTTGGTCTTCTCTACATTCCAGTGAAGGTTGTTGACTGTACGCCAATCTGTCAGCTGCTGTACCTCCTCCCTGTATGCTGACTCGTCGCCTTTGCTGATGAGACCCAGCACAGTTGTATCATCGGCGAACTTTATGATGCTGTTAGAACTGTGTTTCGCAACACAGTCATGAGTCAGCAGGGTGAACAACAGAGGACTCAGTACACTGCCCTGGGGTGCCCCAGTGTTCATGGTGATGGTGCTGGAGCTGCTGTCCCCGAACCGGACTAACTGGGGCCTCCCTGTCAGGAAGTCCAGGGAGTCCAGTCCTTGAAGTGGTTGTGGATTCTCTGGGCGTGTGCACGCTTTGCCTCTCGGATGGCTCGTGACAATTTGGCTCTTGCTTTCCTTAGGGCCGCCTTGTCACCCACTCTGAAGGCCGAGTCGCGGGTCCTCAGTAGCGCACGTACCTCAGGAGTCATCCACGGCTTCTGGTTTGGGCGTGTGGTGATGGTCTTGGAGACAGTGACATCATCAATACACTTGCTGATGTAGCCAGTGACTGATGCTGTGTACTCCTCCAAGTTAACAGAGTCGCCTTCAGTCGCAGCCTCCCTGAACATGTCCCATGCAGTGCACTCAAAACAGTCCTGAAGGGCAGAGATGGCTCCTGCCGGCCAGGTTTTCACCTGCTTCTGAACTGGTCTGGAGCGTCTGATGAGGGGTGTGTAAGCTGGAGTCAGATACACAGACATGTGGTCCGAGAACGCGAGGTGGGGGCGGGGCTCCGCCCGGTACGCGCTGGGTATGTTTGTGTAAACAAGGTCCAACGCGTTCGCTCCTCTCGTGGCGAAGTCCACATGCTGATGGAATTTAGGGAGGACTGACTGGAGATTAGCGTGGTTGAAATCTCCGGCGACAATGAACAGTGCGTCTGGATGTCTGGTCTGCAGATCACTGATGCCCCCGTGCAGTTCCCACAGTGCCTCATTGATCAATTGTTCAAGTTGATCAAGTGTTCTTGATCAAACATAAAAAAAACATAAAAAAACTAAATATTAAGGAAAGAAAACTCAGGAACGATAGATAAAAGACAGATATAATACAATATATTGTGCCATCTCAATACTTAACATAGAGTGTGAAGCCCCCTGAAAGAAACATGTTAGCTGGGTTTGGTGGTCTAAAGCTGTATGCAGGTGCTTACAGGACTGTGGTGTTCTTTATGGGGGTGCTGGTGCAGCGTTAGTGCCTATCATCTGGGAGAGTTGCATGGTTGTTGATGAACTACCTGCTATCTTAGCAGTTCAGTAGCTCTCTGCTATGATATTTAATTAAAGAGCATTTTTCTGAAGAGCTACATTTCCTACAGTCTTTTACTCTACATTTGACTGTTCACTTACTGTACGAAGCTCAGGATGCACTAGAAAGTCCTTTCAAGCTGATTCAGATGTTTAAAGCATGTTACAGGTAGCGCTCCAGATTCCAATTTATCACTTCATCAATTTATCAATCATTTCCTCCTGCTGATGGCCTGGACTTACCTTAACCTCACACAGATTTATACCAGCAAAGGTAACAGTGAGTGTAGTCTGTTAATAACACAGTGATGTAGTTCTCATGAAGCTGACATGAGAACTGTAAATGCTGATTTCACAGATTAAATAAAGGCTCCTTCATGTGCACCGGCTCTAAAGATTGGCTGTAAATATGGCTTCGCGAATTTGTCAGTGCATGATGAGATGTGACAAACTAGATTAGGTGGATCTAACAGTCATATGCAACAGATTTGCTGATACTAGCGTTACACAAGGCTGTGTTTGTCTGTCATTATAGCTTTTTAAAGGGCTCATATCTTGGTATCATGGCTAACCAGTCAGTACACAAAAGCAGTAATGATAACCAATCAGCACTCAGTAGCAGAAATGTTAACCAATCAGCACTCAGAAGCACTAGCAGTAACGAATCCGCACTTAGAAACAGTAATGCTAAACTATTAGCACTCAGTAGCAGAAATGCTAACAATCAGCACTCACAGTAGCAGAAATGTTAACCAATCAGCTCTCAGTAGCAGAAATGATAATCAGCAATTAGTAGTGATAATGGTAACCAATCAGCACTCAGTAGCAGAAATGATAATCAGCAATTAGTAGTGATAATGGTAACCAATCAGCACTCAGTAGCAGTAATGCTAACCAATCACCACTCAGTAACAGTAATAGTAACCGATCAGCACTCAGAAGCAGTAGCAGTAACGAATCCCCACTTAGAAGCTGTAATGCTAAACTATCAGCACTCAGTAGCAGAAATGCTAACCAATCAGCACTCAGTAACAGTAATGGTAACCAATCACCACTTAGAAGCAGTAATGCTAAACTATCAGCACTCAGTAGCAGTAATGGTAACCAATCAGCACTTAGTAGCAGTAATGCTAAATAATCAGCACTCAGTAGCAGTAATGCTAAACAATCAGCACCCAAAAGCAGTAATGGTAACCAATCAGCTCTTAGTAGCAGACATGCTAAACAATCAGCACTCAGAAGCAGTAATGGTAACCAATCAGCACTTAGTAGCAGAAATGCTAAACAATCAGCACTCAGAAGCAGTAATGGTAACCAATCACCACTTAGAAGCAGTAATGCTAAACTATCAGCACTCAGTAGCAGTAATGCTAAACAATCAGCACTCAGTAGCAGTAATGGTAACCAATCAGCACTCAGTAGCAGTAATGCTAAACAATCAGCACCCAAAAGCAGTAATGGTAAACAATCAGCACTTAGTAGCAGAAATGCTAAACAATCAGCACTCAGAAGCAGTAATGGTAACCAATCAGCAGTTAGTAGCAGTAATGGTAACCAATCAGCACTCAGAAGCAGTAATGGTAACCAATCAGCACTTAGTAGCAGAAATGCTAAACAATCAGCACTCAGAAGCAGTAATGCTAACCAATCAGCACTTAGTAGCAGTAATGCTAAACAATCAGCACTCATTAGCAGTAATGGTAACCAATCAGCACATAGAAGCAGTAATGGTAACCAATCAACACTCAGAAGCACTAATGGTAACCAATCAGCACTTAGTAACAGAAATGTATAATATATATATTTAAATATATTGTATAATAAATATTTATTTAAAGTTCCTGTATAAATGGGTAGAAACTTTAATAAGTTTAATAATTCATTTTTACCCATTTAGCTTCCTTCGCCACCCATTCACTGACGCACTGATAGCACCCTGTAGCGTTTTGCATGTTTTTATTTAATGGGAGCAATAAAAGGCTTCTCTCTGGCTTTACTATGACTAGCTGTTAGCAACACTAGCCTAGCTAGCACGCAACAACACAACTGAAATATGTAACTCAAACTCGTTTTTACTATTATGTGTATTTATATTTTAGATTTTTGAATGTCTTTAATTTAGTATATTTCTTCTCCGAAGAGCAGCGCTCCTTATAGGGCTAATTACATGGATATTGTATCACTGCTGAGCTGAACTGATATTAAAGAGAACATATACATCCACAAGCTACCTTCTTCTGTCTTAATCACTGTGAAAACCAGTACATTACAGAGACCTCTGAGAAGCACATGCATGGTCTTCCAATCACTGCAAAGGCCACTCATCAATCATTCTGATTTTATGGTGTGGCTGCTTCATCCATCTTTCCTAATGTAGCTAAAAAGCTTATAGAGAGGTTCAAGCAGGATCTGACTGACATTACAGTGCCTGGAGGCAACATTCGCTGTGTTTGGTCACTTGATCTTTATTCATTTATTATGTACATTTGCTATGAACCTATATATATATATATATATATATATATATATATATATATATATATATATATATATATATATATATATATATATATATATGAGAGAGAGAGAAACAGAGAGAGAGAGAGAATTTCTAAAGGTTTATAGTAATGTAATGATACTTCTGAACACTGAATAAAGGTCTGTTCAGTAGTCAGTAGTGCTCAGCTGAGTTTACTAAAGCCTGTGTTTGATGGTGTTTTACACCATTTGTTTTACGCTGCAGCTGTGAGATCACGGTGACCATGGGAACCAGGACTGAACAATGATGTCATACACTCACACCTGTTAGAGAGAGAGAGAGAGAGAGAGAGAGAGAGAGAGAGAGAGAGAGAGAGATTAGAGGAGGAGGAGGAAAGAAATTAAATTAAAGAGAGTGACATAAAAAAGAAAAAGGACAATAACAAAGGGAGAGTGAGAAATACAGCGGATGAGGTGTAAGAGAAAGAATTATAGTAAGAGGGAGAAAGAGAGAGACACAGGGAGGGAGATAGAAGAGAGAGGGAGTGGAAGACGAGAGACAGAAAGAGTGAAAAGAGCAAAGAGAGAGAGAGAGAACTAAGTAAGAGAGAAAAGAGATGAATAAAAGGAGTGAGGGGGAGAGAACAGAGAAGAGAGACAGAGAGACACAAAAAAAGAGAAAATAGATTAAAAGAGGGACAGCTAGAGAGAAATAAAGAGAAAGCAAGATGGTGGTAAGAGGACAGAGAGAAAGACAATAATACAAAGGAGGAAAGAGAAAGAAAAAAAGAGAAAGAGTGGAGGAAAGAGGGAAAGAAAAAAGGAAAGAGTGGGTGAGAGAGAGAGCAGTGCCCACTGTATGACCCTTTAACGTGCTCACTGACAGACGTTGTCGTGTTTCTCATGAAAGCCTTCAGCAAATCTGTTCCCATGTAATTAACAGTTACGTGGAAAGTGTGGAATTATCTCCATGTGCTGCTGTTTAATCCAATGATTAGTGTTGAAAATGCTCGTAAAACATAGTAGATCCACCTGCTGCTTGCTTCTGAAAGCTCTGAGACCAAAAAAACATCTCACACCAAACATCTGACAGTGCCTCCACAGCAAAACAGAGAAAATCTCACCGCTTTAGTTTGACTGTGATTATTTAGGACATAATTTAATTAATTAAGAAAGTTCAGTAGATTTATATAGATCTATATTGTAAACTGTCAGATGATGTAACAACCTGGTTTCATTTAAACTGAGGGATTATGGGATTGATGCCATGGACTGCATTTTTTTTAGTATGTTAAAACAGACACGGGCAGAAAAAAAAAAAAAAAACTGCTTCATAAAAGTAGCTAAAATTACCCAGCGTGGCTGCTACTTACAGGTTTCTGTAGAGGTTGTGATGCTTATGGTGTGCCCTATGCGCTATGCATTCCACTCCATCCCAGAGAAGAAGGAAACTTTATTAGTGATTGCACAAGACAGCTGCTGCATGGCTGTAGGACTTCTCTGAATCTGCAATGGACAAGCAACCCACTGTCTGTACCACTCCACTTTCCCTAAACATTACATACTTGTATACCTTGGTGCTGTAACTTGACTCTAATGGAACTAAATGTTTTACAAATCTTCTATTTCATTAGTTTTTATGAAGGTAATTGTATGCCTCTATACTCTTTTTCATCCGCACCTTCGGAAAAGACAAAATAGTTATTTATGTCAATACAACTAACCTTAGGTCTGTAGGCGACTCTGTAAGCGTTGAGGGAGGTGGCACCTTGTGTTTTAAGCTGTTTTTGTTAAAACTGCATGTCCACTATATTTATCATTCAAATATAAACACTCTAACCAGTAGCCAAAAACCGGCTTCAGCTGTGAATCATGGGAAATATCGAAGTTCAGGAAAATTATGGATGGATGTTTAGGAAAATTGTGAATTAAAAAGTAAAGAATGTTGGAAAAATGTGTCTAAATGTCTTACAACACTTCAGATGTCCATGTTTTTGGTCAATGTGTTCACTTTTGTGATTGTTCGTTTTTGCTAATTAAATTTGTTTGGACATCATTTAATCAGTGTTGCAGTATTTCCGTTTTTTTCCTCAATTTATTCATTTTAGTATTAATTTGCATGTGGATCATCAGCTTTGAACATATACCAAGACAATGAGACTTAAAAGCATACAGAGAAATACCTTCTCCCATTTAGAAATAGCCTGAAATGTGGTATGATTGTTAGAATTGATTCTAACATTTCATTTTAATACCATCTTCAGAATGATGCATTTCTACAGCCCTGCTTCAGACGGACTCTGGACTGCTATATCTTTGTTTAAAGACAATATTTTATGCAGTATCATTTTAATAACACTATACAGTACCAGTATATCAGCAGTCCACATCACCGTTCACAGTTTGTCTGATTTTTCCACAATCATTGGAGCTTATGTAGAGTTTTCATGTGAAACAGTTTAGAAGTGTTGGATTAAAGGCTGCATGAGAATGTGTCCTTGGATTAGGGAGCATTCCTTACCCATGAGAGAGAGAAATGAAGGAAATTGGAGACTGAGTGCTAGGTCACCTCTTCTCCAGTGTAGAGTACAGCAGTGCTATCCACCAAACAAATGCTGTTATTTGACCACTGAATAATTACAAGCTGATTCCAGTCAAAAGTTGAGCACATATGATGGATTGTTTCTCAGTGTTCTACATCATTTCCCAGACAAATATAAATATTTTGATTAATGCACATTTGTGAATCCAAGTGACTTGAGTTTAATGTAAGTATAAATTAAAGCACCATTCAAATCTGCACCAGAAGCAAGCTTCATGAAACAACTAATCAAAACACTGATAATCCATCATGTGATTATTTCAAACGCTGTCATCTCAAGTCAAGTCAAGTGTCAAGTGGGTTTTTATTGTCATTTCAACTACATACAGAGTACACAGTGAAACGAAACAACGTTCCTCCAGGACCATGGTGCAACATAGACAGTACGGACAGACAACACAACACAACACAGTACAGACAGAGAATAATAAATAATTGCTGGTTGTGTGCAAATTGTGCAATGTGTAATAAATAGAGTCCAGTGAGGTAGTAGAGTTATTAGTGCAATGCTTTTTGCAAAAATGCTTCCCTTTTTTTTATCCGGGGTAAATGGTTGGAGAAAGATATCAGTTCAGACGTTGAGTTGTGTTGAGAAGTCTGATGGCTTGGGGGAAGAAGCTGTTGCAGAGTCTGGTCGTGTTGGACCGGACGCTGCGGTACCTTCTTCCTGATGGCAGGAGGGAGAACAGTCTGTGTGAAGGGTGGGTGGGGTCATCCACAATGCTGGTTGCTTTGCGGATGCAGCGGGTGGTGTAAATGTCCAAGACGGAGGGGAGAGAGACTCCGATGATCCTCTCAGCTGTCCTCACAATGCGTTGGAGGGACTTGCGGTCAGAGGCTGTGCAGGTCCCAAACCAAGCAGTGATGCAGCTGCTTAGGATGCTCTCTATGGTTCCCCTATAGAAGAGGGTGAGGATGGGTGGAGGGAGACGGGCCTTTCTCAGCTTCCGGAGGAAGTAGAGACGCTGCTGGGCTTTCTTGGCTGTAGAGCTGGTGTTCAGGGACCAGGTGAGGTTCTCCGCTAGGTGGACACCAAGGAACTTGGTGCTCTTAACGATCTCCACAGAGGAGCCGTTGATGTTAAGCGGAGAGTGGTCCGGTCTTGATTTCCTGAAGTCAACAACCATTTCCTTGGTCTTCTCTACATTCCAGTGAAGGTTGTTGACTGTACACCAGTCTGTCAGCTGCTGTACCTCCTCCCTGTATGCTGACTCGTCGCCTTTGCTGATGAGACCCAGCACAGTTGTATCATCGGCGAACTTTATGATGCTGTTAGAACTGTGTTTCGCAACACAGTCATGAGTCAGCAGGGTGAACAACAGAGGACTCAGTACACTGCCCTGGGGTGCCCCAGTGTTCATGGTGATGGTGCTGGAGCTGCTGTTCCCGAACCGGACTAACTGGGGCCTCCCTGTCAGGAAGTCCAGGATACAGTTGCACAGGGGGGTGTTGAGGCCCAGCAGGCTTAACTTCCTGGTGAGATTCTGTGGGATGATGGTGTTGAATGCTGAACTGAAGTCTATGAACAGCATTCTGACGTAGGTGTCCTTCTTCTCCAGGTGGGTAAGGGAGAGATGAAGGGTGGTGGTGATGGCATCGTCCGTGGAGCAGTTGGGACGATATGCAAATTGCAAGGGGTCCAATGAAGAGGGCAGTTGGGTTTTGATGTTCCTCATGACTAGTCTCTCAAAGCACTTCATGATGATGGGCGTGAGAGCTACGGGACGGTAGTCATTGAGGCAGGACACCGTGGACTTCTTCGGCACGGGGATGATGGTGGTGGTCTTGAGGCACGTTGGGACAGTGGAGCTGCGCAGGGAGACGTTGAAGATGTCCGTGAGAACATCTGTCAACTGGTCTGCACACTCTCTGAGCACTCTGCCAGGGATGTTGTCTGGTCCTGCAGCTTTCCGTGGGTTGACTCTGCGCAGAGTTTTCCTCACGTCCACTGCAGTCAGGCACAGCGCCTGCTCGTCTGGCTTGGGTGTGATCTTGCTCACCAACGTGTTGTTCTGTGCCTCAAACCGTGCATAAAAGTCGTTTAGGGCATCGGGGAGGAAGGCATCACTGTCACAGGACGGTGGCATTGTCCTGTAGTGTGTGATTTCCTGGATGCCCTGCCACATGCGCCGCGTGTCACCCGTGTCCTGGAAGTGGTTGTGGATCCTCTGGGCGTGAGCGCGCTTTGCCTCTCGGATGGCTCGTGACAATTTGGCTCTTGCTTTCCTTAGGGCCGCCTTGTCACCCACTCTGAAGGCCGAGTCGCGGGTCCTCAGTAGCGCACGCACCTCAGGAGTCATCCATGGCTTCTGGTTTGGGCATATGGTGATGGTCTTGGAGACAGTGACATCATCAATACACTTGCTGATGTAGCCAGTGACTGATGCTGTGTACTCCTCCAAGTTAACAGAGTCGCCTTCAGTCGCAGCCTCCCTGAACATGTCCCATGCAGTGCACTCAAAACAGTCCTGAAGGGCAGAGATGGCTCCTGCCGGCCAGGTTTTCACCTGCTTCTGAACTGGTCTGGAGCGTCTGATGAGGGGTGTGTAAGCTGGAGTCAGATACACAGACATGTGGTCCGAGAACGCGAGGTGGGGGCGGGGCTCCGCCCGGTACGCGCTGGGTATGTTTGTGTAAACAAGGTCCAACGCGTTCGCTCCTCTCGTGGCAAAGTCCACATGCTGATGGAATTTAGGGAGGACTGACTGGAGATTAGCGTGGTTAAAATCTCCGGCGACAATGAACAGTGCGTCTGGGTGTCTGGTCTGCAGATCACTGACGCCCCCGTGCAGCTCCCACAGTGCCTCTTTAGCATTAGCGCTAGCGCTAGGCGGTATGTACACGGCGGCTATCAGCACGGCGGAGAATTCCCGTACTAAATAAAAAGGTCTGCACTTAACTATGATGAACTCCACCAGCGGAGAGCAGTGCTTGGCGACAGTCACAGCGTTGTTGCACCATTCTGTGTTGATGTAAACACACACGCCTCCACCGCGGGTCTTCCCGGACAGAGCCGCGCTCCTATCCGCTCTGAACGAGGCTAGCCCGTCTAGCTGAATGGCGCTGTCTGGAATACTGTCGCTGAGCCACGATTCCACAAAGACTAGAGCACAGCAGTCTCTGAACTCTCGCTGGGTCGCTCGCTGGAGTCGAATGCAGTCCAGTTTATTATCAAGGGAGCCGACGTTTGCGAGGAATAGCGATGGTATAGCCGGACGGCTAGGGCTAACCTTTAGCCTCGCGCGAACCCCGGCTCTCTTACCGCGCTTCCGCTTTCGCTCGCACCGCTTGCGATGACACTTCCGCCGGGCTCCGCCATCAGGAAACGCCGCGGACTGCAGGCCTAGGTCTTGTAGCAGGCTGAGCTCTTGTAGCGTCTGCAGAACTTCGTCCGAAAGATTGTTTGTAGGCTGATTTCTCCACTGAAGCAGGGTCTGGCGGTGGTAGGATATGTGCACTGGTGTTCCGATGCACATATTTGCAGAGATGGGCGTGAATATCCACAAACAATGACACAAAAAGCACCAATTCTCGGACCAAGAGCGGCCGCTGCGTGTTAACGCGCCGCCGACCGGATGCCAGTATCTCAACTAAATTTCAGTCCATATATTATAGAGACGAAAATACAACTTTGAATGGTCTCCTGGTGTTAAGTTCCTTATTTTCCGAGAACCTCTTAGCAATCAGTTAGCTTAACAATTAGCTTCCTAATGTTTGCTAACTTGTCAGATTTGGTAGCTTGCAGCTAGCATGTTCCAAACAGTTAACACTGTTGATATACAACAAAATATGCAAAGAAATAACCCATAGCAGACCACTACCTACAGCCAGATATGAGAAATAGTAGTAGTATCATACCTTTGGGTTCCACTGACTCTATTCCTATTTTCCATATTGCACCCGTCATGATGTCATAATCTTTAAAGGGATATCATCTCAGTTAGTCCTACTGTCAGCTAGCACACCCTCAGCTGAACCTAATTTAGCTCCTATCTCACCTTCTCCAGTCTCTGGTGTGTGCGCTATTAGTATTAGCTATTAGTAGTCTTGATAAGTACGATGGCATATCACGGTAGAGATTTTCTTCTTCAGTGTTCCATCTATTTTGCTAATTCACCTCCTACAGCGTTCGTATTCCATTCATTACATCACATTTTATGGCTAAAACTTTAGACTGGCCTACTGCTGTCTCGTCAGCTGTTAAGCAGGGGTTTTAAGCCTCAGGGTGTACTGTTGGCTCGACTCTGTCAAGAGAATTGCTCTGTAGTTGAGTATGTATTATAATTCCACACTTCTGCTGGTAGTGGGTAGAATAAACACACTTTATTAATTACTTTTAACAAAGTACTTCATTTAGAGATTCTGAATTAGTGTGTAAGAATGATGGACTGTGTTTAGATGGACTAATTTTCCTGTTCATTCATCTGGATTACCTCAAGCATGGTTTCGACTTTGTGGGAAGACATGCTCTATCTCATCACAACCACCCATCTGTTCAGCGCAACTCACTATCTGCAGCCATCCCCAGTAAAGCGTATGGTAAAGCTTCATTAACTACAAGCTGGCCTGTCAACTCAAAGTTTCATTGGAAACATTGACGACTGAAGCTGTCTGCTGTCGATGGGGATCTAGCAGAGTAAGATGTCATCACCCAAGTAACCCATCAAGATGTGAATTAGCACATGAATGGATTACATTTTCTGTGTTGGACTGTACTGACTACACTGTGATCTCCCAATTTTATTAGAGATTGGGCATCCATTAGAGATAGATATTGGTGTTGAAATTAATCAATTTACTGAATGTATCCCTCCATCTGCTTTCTGCCCCCACAATTAAAAGCTTGTTCCTAAACAAACGTACTCATCATTTGGCATAGTCTTTCACCTCGATGAAACATGCAGCCATAAACTACTTTTAGAAGACAAATATCGGTGGGAACTTATGGTCACTGATATTTATCATTTTGTACCTTCCTGTTCCATCTATATTCAACTAGTAAATAGTTTATCCCACTGGTAAACTTATGTCCCTACCAGTACCCACATGTCCATGGTCTTATATTGCAGCAGATTTCATTACAGATCGTGTGGAATCGCAAGGCATACCAGTAATTTTGACTATATTCAATAATTTTCTTTTGGGAAGTTCAATTTCTCCCAATCTCCTAATTGCCTACATCATTTCAAACTGCTGAAAGTATTTTTTAGCATGTTTTGGCATTCCAGGACCTCAATTTACGTCCCAGGTTTGGTCTGCATTCATGAATAATCTGTCAGTCTAACCTTAGGCTATCATCCCCAATCGAATGGGCAATGTGAAATAGTGAACCCAGAACTTTCTCAGATTATACTGTCACAGCTGTCAGAATAACTGGTCACTTCTTCAGTCCCTACCATGGGCTGAAATAGCACAAAACTCATTGACCTCTTTCATTACTAAACTCCCTTTCACTATATGTTAGACTATCAACACCCTCATGCTGAAATACATCAGTCCTTTCTGAGTAAAATCAATGATGTTACTTAGAAGTTGGAATTGTCTTTCTTAATATTGTGTTTTCCCCAATTTCATGTTTCCCCACCAATTGTCTCTGGTCCATTGTAAGTGACCACGCCTTCCCCTACAGTTGTCATCGAGGTCACTCCTGTTTATCTTTTATGGCAGCTACTAGAGGACTCTAGCTACTAGAGGTGGGGTTCCTGGTTGATTTGGAGGGTTATGGACCAGAGAAGAGAAGTTGGGCTTCAGCTGCAGACTTGTTACATCCTGCCTTGATGGAGGAATTCCACTGTAGTCACCTGTCTTGTCCTCGTCCTAGAGGTTGGTTGAAGGTTGTCATGAAACCTCCATGGGATCCCCTTGGTAATTGATGTGGCTGTCCCAGGTTGAGAAGTCCTGCTCAGATCATTGACAGCTCCAAGAGTTTGTCTTGAGGTGCCTCCGGAGGTGGGGGGCTGGTCATCATGGTCGTCCTTGTCTCTTGGTCATCTTGAATTAGAGCTGCATTAACATTTATATGTAGTGCCAGTGTGAATTGTAATTTCTAAATAAGGACTGGCAGCTCAAAGTACATCTATGAACAGTGAGCATACATAGTGAGCATGAAGAGTAGCCTCAGTTTGACTGTATGCGTGTAAAATGGCAAAAACTGCATTTTTGTTCCGACAGTACTTTGTGGTAAAACTGTTGCAGTACTAAGTAATACTTAAAAAATATTGTCTAAACACAGAATCCCACTTAGACCCAGCTTATATATCCCATAAACAAAAATTAAAAAATTTGTGATCCTGCACTGAGAAACTGAACTGTACTAAGACAGTCTGGTGTTCAAACCCTCATGTAAAATGTAGTTATTATGCTGCATAATGTGGTGTTTTAGGTGTACAGTAGTCTTTATGGTGAATTGTTCAGTTAATACTTCCATTTAAAACAATACTATTTAAAGAAGTTTAGCCTGTTAGCAGTTAAACCCCTAAACTGCCTGCCTAGTATATCAGCCTTGTTCCTTTTCCTGTAAGCAGGATGTTTGTATTGTATGTGTTGCAACTGCAGCAATATATATGTATTGTACAAGAGGCAGAAGGTTGGCAAAGTGTAACTGCACTGAGACACAATGTGAGAAACTCAGAGGCGTATGTGCCCCAGCACACCTCCTAGAGCAAAGCAAATATGTGAGATTATAACAAGCACAGATGTTTAAGAGTCCACAGAAAAACCTCCTCCACCCTAGCTGGCACAACTGCAGTGTGCGTGTCAGCTGTGAGTTAGATAATGGTTGGCTGGAGATCGCCACTGTAATATCAAATCTGAATTTCACACTCATCAGTACGGGCTCTCCACTTCAACATATCAGGTTCGGTGGGAATGCCGCAGGGGCCTGGGAATATTTCACGGCCGGGAATTACAATGTAAGCATTCTCTATGAGCACACGGTAAAAAATAAAAACAGTAAAAAAAAATCATACCAAATCAAATTCCAAATCAAATAGTTTCATATTTTGGATAAAAAATATGTTGACATATTTTCAAATATGTATATACATACATATTCAGATTTGTGGTAAGAGTCTCATGCATATTTACTGTGGAAGTGTTTTCCAGCATTATTGTGTATTTACAATAAATGTATTTACAATATATAGTATTTTGATTCATTCATTCATTTGAACAATTGACTGTCTGCAAACATATTCAACATGTTTACATAACCATTCTGTCAGACGACTGAAAAACAGATAAATGTACGTAACAGTTTTGTTTAGCTTACTCGTTTTTTTATCTTAGTTGCTGAACATTAACTTAATTTGACAGATTAAACAGGATTGTACAGCCCGCACATTAGTGATTACAATTTTCTGTGTCAAGATTAATATTAATTATTAATTAATGTTGACAGTGATGAGAGTCGATATTGACTTATTGCTGATAACTGATGAATAAAACCACAGGAGAAGGAATGCTTTGCAACAAGTGCCTCTAAAATACTAACTTTGGAAGTCCAAACTCCACATGTAGAATGAGGATACAGAGATACAGATCCCAAAATCTCACAAATTTCTATCAAATTTAGACAAACCCTATAGGCAGCTTTGCTAAGACGCTTGCTTGGAAAATTTAGAGGGAAATTTAGAGCACCGTAATTCAGCAAAAATAAAAGTTAATGACTGTAAACCACAGAATCTTTAGAGACTGTCCAACAACAGATGACTTTTTTACTGTACTTTTCAGAAAACTGGAAATAACATTCATTATTTGACACACTTTTGATGTGTGTCCACTTTGATCAGTGGAGAAATGCTAAAAGCCAGTAAGCCATGGTCTCCAGGATTTATTTTTTGTCTAGTTATTAAACAGGTGTATCTGCAGAGAACATTAAACAAAGTTTATTTCTGGTTAAAAATTGTTTTGGACATTTTCTGTGTGTTCATAAACTTTCTTTTGTAATACTGTAATACATTGTAGTCTGTTAGCATTTAGCACAAGTAACCTAAGGAGTGTGACTTACTCAGAAATTTTCCAAATTCCACTGTAATTTACATATTGTGGTATAAAAACATTCATTATTTGACGCACTTTTCATGTGTGTCCACTTTGATCAGTGGAGAATGATCTATCAATGACCAGATAGGAGCTGTTTCATTGGATTTAATCACCCATGTGGAAAAACTAATGTCTGAGATGAAATGAACTGAAAAACTGAAAACCATTATTAATCAGGAGTTTCCTTTTCTTGCTAAAGCTATTTAGAACATGCCGGGTAGTTTGTGTTAGATTGGTAGGTAGTATCCATTCTGGGAAAGTGAAAGTAGTGTGAAAAAGTAGCTGCTTTTGGAGATTCTGATCCTTTCAGCGTATGTGAAGAAGTTCTATTTTCTGGAGCACATCTGCTCCTTCATCTTGGTAATCATCATGCCAACAGCAAAGACAACTGTGATTTTTTTTTTTCACTGTGTGATTGTTTTCAAAAATGCTTTTGACCTCAACACAAGCCTTAACAACAGCTAAAAGATGGCCCAGCACACCCAACACAACATAACACAAAATGGGAAAGGTTGATTGATTTGCTGGCAAATCGTGCTACCCCTCATTGTATCATTTTTGGGTGGGACAAATGCAATCGTTTCCCACCCAGTACGTATGCCGCAAAGCTAATTCTTTTCAAGTGGGGCTGTAAGGATCCAGACTGGAGAGGTAAGTTATGATCCATGTGCAAGGCTTTATTCCTCACCACAGTGACATAGTAATGAACAGTGACAATAATAGTGCCTCTAGCAGCAATAGCGATCCCAACAACAAACAACAATGACACACACCGCCTGGGGGGCGTGAGGGGATTACATACAGGTGTATATAAAATGCCCTCAGGTGTGAGGGGGGTGGCTGCGCCCCGTGGGGCGGATGCTTACAGGGGCTTTCTGGACCAAGGCCAAAAAGAGGCAATGATAGTTTTTTTCCCATAGTAAACACAAAAAAGCTAAATAGCAGGTATTTTTTTAAAATGAGGTCTTACATAAAATGCGTTGTTTAATAAGCTTGTGTTAGTCTGAGCATCTATCATCAGCTAAATCTAATGACATAATCTATATTGCATATCACAGCACGTAGCTGCAGAAGTCAGAAAATTGCACTGCCAACTCAACAAGGGCACCAAATGTTGATGTCAACAATGTAATATTCACATGCACGTTACAGTGCTGATCATCACAGTACTGGGCATTAGCTATTAAGCCAACAGGCTGGCATAGTGTTTCACTTTTCCAGTGCAGTATTTATTTTACTTTGATGTTAACCAACAATCGCTGTCAATGCTACATTTACTCAGAAACAAAATGAAGCACAATAATAATAATTATTATTCTTAAGCGATAATGCTGGACCGAAGTTGTAACACTCCCAGCCCCCAAGCTCAGTCATTTCTCCATCTCTGCCATCCTGCAGATGTAAAGCGAGGTGCTGACAGCTGTGGCCAATGCGGACCGGCCGTGTGAGAGACACTGTAGACCAGCAGAAACCCAATACCTCTGTGAAAAGGCGGGTGGATTAGGAACTTCTGATAAAGCTTTCAGACATTTCTATTAGTTAAAGAGCCTTTGTGGGGAATGCACTGCATGTACAGATTGCAGATGGACTTAATATTCATTTTTTTTCCAGCTGACAGAGCCTTAAAGAACATGTGCTGCTGAAGAACGTTCGCAATTACCTCCAAAATAAGAGCACTGTAGATCTCATGTAAACACTATGTCAATGATTCTTATCTGTCAGAATATTGAAAAAATCTAAACAATAAAAAGCGTTTATCAAAACATTTATCAGAATGTATTTATCAGAACATTGCATGAACATTACATGCATTACACGAATGCCTCACCAACTGAATGTAATATATATCTATTTTGTCAGTATTTGATTTGTCCTTTGTTGTGCACTCCAATGCCACTTCAACTCTTCCGTCCTTCCAATCTTAAACTCAAGGAGTTCCAGCTGTGACCTTCCAACAAGTTTCCCAAAGGAGACACTAACATTATGACAAGAACCCAGATTCACACAAACAATTACCCAAATCCACCATTGCTCATGTACATATCTCATGTACATCTAAGATATTTCTAAGAGTAGGTATAAAATTATCCAGTTGCATAAGCAAAGAAAAAGTGAAAAAACAGTAGTTTTCAAAACTGGTGTTTAAAAGCCACAAAGAAAATGTCAACCTTACCAGATCTGATGGCAGTGGGGCCCCCAGACATCATTTGTAAAAGGGGACACTGAAAACCATGGGGTGACACACCAAAACAAAAAGCCATAAATTAGGAATTGTGGAATTGTGTTACGCTGTTGTCATTTTTAGACTAGATGAAAACTATGTTAACTACTATGTTAAGGAAGTGATTTCTTATTTTACTGTTATTTATTATATATATTATAATAAAAAATATATATTATAATTATCACTAACAAGATATCAGTACCGAACAACAATTAGAGTTCTAATGTGCAAGTTTAAAAAAGGTGTGAATCTTTGATGATTCATTTATTCAGTTTGGGCATAAGACTTTCTTATGCGTTTCACATTCCTTTGTTTCAGTATTGTGTGAATGTGTGAACCCTAAACCATGATTAATCAGGAGGATATCAAAGTTGAAAAGCAGCTGAATCCTCCTCAATTTTGAATCTGATGCATTTGGATGCATATTTCCCAGATGTACCTTTAGGCTGCCAGTGCTGGAATGGTAAGCTAACTATAGCTTGCAAAGCTCAGTTTTGGCTTAGCTTAGTCTTAAGTTTCTAAAATTTTTCCTGAAGTTTTTTCCAAACAGGGCTTTTTAGATTGCTTGGATTGCAGATCACTCCCTCTGTGGTCGTTGTTGAACTGTATAAATTGTAAATGCCCCCCCACCAACCACCCCATTATGGTGCTGACCTAAACTGTTTAGTTAACACTTCAGTAAAGTTAATCCTTTCAGTAAAGAATTTAACTTAAAGACTGTAACTGTAACTGAATAGGAAATACATACATTTTAAAAATAAAGTGCTGTAATTATAAAATAAAGCATGTTCTATAATGTTATGACTGTTATTGTTGCCACTGGTGGTGTTGTTATTAAGTGGGTCAAGGTCCTCTCATTTTTGTCAATGGCTCACCCAAAATAAAAAATAACCATTATGAATAATTTGCAAAAATATAGCATACTCTGCATTTCATTCAACACTGACCAGTCAGAATCACAGTTTAACCAATAACAATAACTTTCCTTCAGAGCAAGAGGTCTACAAGATGTGTATCTTTTTTTAGGAACTGAGAAAATAAACCAAAAGGACCCAAAGTTCTTTTTTCAGCAGTTTAGCCCCACCCATTTATTTTACAGCAGCTTAGTCCCACCTGTTCAATCTACAGCAGTTCACACTGAAGTTATGAGAAGTGTTTCAGCTCTGACTGCTTTCTGAATGACACAGATGACTTTCCATTACTTTGGCAGTTTTGTAGTGTAGGTACTGTGAGTGATCAGAGCACTGAAACAGCTGAAACACCCCCCTCCTCTGCTGTGTTATCAGTGCTGTCGGACCCCCAGCCCATGCCAAAGCACGATGTTATAGTGGGAGGTGGGGGGTGTAGAGCCCTCTTTTTTGAACCGATGATGCCAAACCTCAGAGTTTAAATGAGCTCTGAGGAAGAAGGAACGCATGAGTAAAGACCACTCAGAGAGAGAGAGAGTATGTGTTTGTGTTTTGGACCACAGTTTTTGGTCTTTAGTGAAAGTATGATATTTTGGACACTTAATTCTTCTCTTTTTCTACTTTTTTCTGGATTTTCAGGCACAAAAACCTCAGAGTGTGACCTGCAGCAAGAAGCTTCAGCAAAGACCAGCACTAACTAAAAGAACAGTAGGTGGGTGGGATTTACATTTATGTATACTTGCTTTAGAGACATGTTGAAAAATGCTAATAAACACTGCGGGCTGTTAATTTCAGGGTGTTAAATAGTAAGTTCTGGATGCTGAATGAAGACTTTTGCATCGTTTTGCTGTCTTCTGTTATTTTTTTTACAGTTTTAGGCAGTTTTGGGAGTTCAGCTGTTGCAATGAGCTTTAATATATACAGTCATATGACAAACTTTGGGTGCCCCTGTTTTAATGTACAATCACTGTTCATTTACTAAATTAAACACATTCTAAAGTGCCCTGTGCAAAAGTTATGCCACATTTTATGTGCTAAGATTTTTTGTTAAACCAATATTTTAAACTTTAAACTGTTTGCTAAAATTTATATTCAACTATATGCTTACACAACTGCTGGAAATGAGATCATTCTTTTCAATATCGATACTAAAACGATGTATTTTAGCTGCAAAAAAGACTATTTTAGGACACTAGAATACTTAGCAAGCTGACATCAAGCTACATGATGCTATCGTAACACCAGCAAGTTTTTCTAAGTTTTACAGCAAACAAATTAGTGCTTAATTTTTAAAGTAGAATTGTGACACTAAGCTGTCTATTCGTTTTGCTAATACGTACATTAAATGGTCTCACAGTCTCTCAAACACTAATATTGTCTGTCCAGAGAAAACCATATATTTCCATTGTTGTGGATTTTAAGTTTTCTGCATCACTTCAACACGTCAGATGCCAGTTATATTGTGTGAAAGTTTCAATGGAAATGAAAACTTTTTACATTAACTTACATTTAAAGTAAATAATGTGTTTGTCCTTTCCTTATTTACTATTAAAAACCACCGCCATGTGTCTTATTTCTGCCCTAAAGTTTTGTTTCTTTTTCTGGTATAAAAGTGAAAAAAAAGAAAAAAAATCATTTATCATCAGTCAGTATATTTATTATCGTTCCATGTAATGTACTTCTGTGAGTGAGTTTTTAGAGGTGAATGTTTGCTTCCTATCACCACTGCAGTAAACAATTATGTGTGGATGGAGGATGTGTGAAGTGTCATTAAAGATTTAATTTGTTCATCTACACAGCTTATCCTCCTGAGTAACAAGGGCTGCTGAAGCCTATCCCGGCACTCATTGGGTAGTGGAAAAGGAATCACCCTAGGCAGGCTGCCAGTCCATCACAGGGCAGACACACAGATATGCACATATACACTCATACACATACACAGTGTAGTGAGAATTAAGCATGTCCTACACACATGGCTGCATGTCTTTGGACTGTGGGAGGAAAACCATGCAGACTCAGGGAGAACATGCAAACTCCACACACCTCCGTCACCTGGCCTGTGAATCAAACCCAGGTTCTTCCTGCTGTGTGGAGACTGATTTAAGATTGTGAAGATTGTGAGAAGATTGATTTAAGAGTGTAATTTATATTTTGAATTACTTCTAAAATTCTAAACTATAATCAATCGATCAAATGACTGATTGTAACTCCCATGCTTGCTTATTAATGGTTAGCAGGCTGAGAGGTCTCCACAAGGGAGTAACATAGAGAGTGTTTGTATTAAAAATATGTAAATTCAAATAACCAACAGGTTTTGTTTATAATCAGCAGTGTTCTCTGCGCTGGCTAAACAGCTCCTTAACCTCTGAGTCTAATGAATAGAGAAGATACATGTTCAGTGTTCAGAATAATGTTCTTGCTGCTTGTTTATACAGTTAAATCCATTATGTCAAAATGAATGACGTGTGTGTTTTTCTTTCTATTTCTGTGGGTTTTCAGACAAAAACATCTGCAAGAGTGACAGGCAGTGGAGAGCTTCAGCAAGAACTGGCAACAAAAGAGAGAAAAGAAAATCTCCATCTGCTCTGTGTGGCCAGTTGTGATGTCCACTGGTTCGGTCAGCGACCCAGAGGATGAAGTGTGCTGTGGGCGTGTGGAGAGTTCAGGACCCCCCACACCCCCGTTGTGCAGGTCTGTGGACTCTGAGGATGACGATGTGGGCAGCACTGCATGTGAAGGTGTAAAGGGTCAGCCATCGCGGCGTGTGCAGCGCAGTGCGGCCAATGCACGTGAGCGTGCACGGATGCGTGTTCTAGGGCGGGCGTTCACCCGCCTGCGGACCACCCTACCCTGGGTGCCTCCTGACACCAAACTGTCCAAACTTGACACACTGCGGCTCGCGGCCAGCTACATCACACACCTCCGACAGCTCCTGCAGGAGGACACACACACCAGCACCATGCACCCACCCGCACTGGTAAGGAGAGGGAGCAGGGGAGGTAGGGGGCTGGGCTCTGGTATTGAATTCCAGGGATGCACAATATTATTGGAATCATATCACATATATCAGCAGATAATGGCTTTAAAAATATATCATCGATGAGGGTCTCCATACTAGCTGTTTTCAGGGCCATCCTGGAAAAATGGCATCAGCTGTAAAAAAAAACCTGAAACTTGTGTTTTAACCTTAAAAAAGTCTGCTTTGTTATTGTTTTTACTATTGTTCTACTGAAAGTGACCTATCATATCCCTTTTGCATAACATAACACAGTTAATTGAGGACAGCACTGTTCAGAACAGCCAGTTTGAGTGCCTGTTCCTTTAAAAGATAATGATGAGTTACTGCTCAACCCATCCTGCTCTTCCATGGGTTATGGTAAAACATAGCAAACATTTAGGTTCCAGTGCTGTTTTGTACTGACCTGGATGGAAAAGCAGTCAAACGCACGAGACTGAAGTCTCTTTTTTGATCTTGGATCTTCGACTATTCCTGTTCCACCTTCAGATAGCAGCAGTTGCATGAGGTGCCAGACTGTGTTGGGCAGTGTTGTCCTAATAGGCCCCTACTTTAGGGGAGCCAAATCTGAATGGCTTACTGAATCCTGTGTTTTATAATCTAGGCAGCTCACACAAAACTGACTGGGGTTCACAGTTTGTGGGTTGGTAGTCACTCCAGATACCCAAATGTATCAGCCCAAGCACAAGTTCTTTATAACAGGTCCACTTTAAAACTTTGATTAACTGAAAATTAGCAGCCAGGGTTACTATCATTTCACTCTTTATTTTTGGTACTACTGTATCATAGATCGCCATACAAATGCAAATATCAGTTACAAACACTCAGATAACATGTTTGGCACACACACATATACATATGCATACATTTTTCAGCCTGTGTAGCATACATAGAACCACTGAGAAATGTTCCCAGCATCACTTTACAGACAGTTCAGCCATCAAAAACCTCCTTACAATGTATTAGGCTAATTTTAGAAATTAAAACACACACATTGTTTTTTTTCACTTTTTCATTCATGGCTTCTGTTGTATATAATAGACCACTTTCTTTCTATTTCATTTGCATTTTTTGTGACATAGTGTATGACGCAATCATTTTCTATGATAAATATAACCTTGATTAGAGATTTTTTCCTTTAGAACTCAGCCATTATTTTTTGAATACTTGTTACAAACCAATATGCAGCTTTTTGGCAGCTTTTACAGTCTATAAACCATTATTTTATCAGCTCCCCTTTACTCTCCATCAAGCACCATCTCTTAGACATCAGAGATTTTACACACATCAAGGTTACTGTTTGGTTGGTAGTGCATCGTCCACTCAAAAAATTGGCAGTTAAAAGCAGCTCTATGGTCTGAAACCAACCCTTGATGAAAGAGTAGAGGATCACTAACACAAACTATGCAGCAGACGAGGTTCAGTTTTAACATTACGATGCAAAACTTCATGCAGTATGAATCTGAATGGCATACTGCAGTTGGCCAGCGTGATCTAAGCTATGTGCTCTTCTGTTTGTCTGTTTTCAACAGAGTTGGCCATTCATGATGTCAGGAAGACCAGATGAAACCAAAGAGATTTCAGCAGCACTCAGACTGTGTGGAGCTACAGCATAGACATCTATATCTCCTCTCTCTCTGTTTCTCTTCCCTCTTTCTCTTCTTTAAATTTATTTTTAAAATAAAGGTTAAAGTTACACTGGCATAAATACACAAGTCATAATAAGTAATCATTAGCCATACGTGGAATATTTGCCAATACTTATTGTTGTTTGATAGTAAATTGAGACCGCAATTGAAGTATAAATGAAACCTTTTCCAAATTACAAACCCAGTTCTAATAACATTGGGATGGTAGTCAAAGTTTGAATAAAAACAGAAAGCAGTGATTTATAATTCTACATTGGCCTGTACCTTAACATAAAACACTACATACAAGACACATTTCATCTTAATATTATATCCTAAATAAATAGATGGCTGCAACACGTTCCAGATAAGCTGGTACGAGGGCAAATTATACTAGAAATACAAGTGATGTTAGTATGATGGAGCATCTAGGAGAGGCTTAGTCCTTTATGAGTAAGGATGGTTCGCAGCTCTCCACTTTATTAACAAAAAAATCTAACTATTTAAATATTCTTTTTCACACTCTATGTTGCATAATATCATCAAAAGTTCAAGGGAATCTAGAAAAGTCTCTGAACATAACAAAAAAAGACAAAAAACACTAGAGAATGCTTATGAGCTTTGACTCCAAATACAGCACTGCAGTAAAAACAGTCATGGGCTCAAGAATACTTTGACAAACATATCACTGCACCCACAAACACAAGTTAAAACTATATTACGCATGTATTGTGGTCTGATGAGACCACCCTTCACATAACTCATATTTAACAATGGATATCATGTACTTAGGCCTAAAGAAGAAAAGGACCAATCAGTTCAAAATCCATCATCTCTTATGGTATGTAGGGAAAGCACCATTAACACATTCTGCCTTCAAGACAACATCTTTTTCAGGAATGGTTTGCTTATTTCAACATGACAACACCTACAAACACTCTGCATGTGATCTGAGAGTGCAAGTGCTGGACTGGCTTGACAGTTTTCAGAACTGTCTTCTATTGAAAATGCGTGTCTTACTAAACTCACAATATGACAACAGAGGCCCTGTACAGTTGCACAGCTGAAGACTGGACCTGTTTGATCGTTCAGTTCCCAAAGGATTATTAAGTGCTATTAAGTGATGTGACACAGCACTAAACATGTTCCTGTTCCAACTTTTTGGAATGTGTTGCAGGCATGCAATTTGGAACAAAAAACAATGACTTTAATAAGGTTCATCATGTCTTGTGTGTTTATACCTTTAAATTTAAGACAGGTCAAACTGAATTTCCTACTCATGCTTTTTATCAGGATTTTAAATACTGAGGCTTTTTAGATTTTTTTTATTATGGATGTAAATTAATGATTTTTTTTGTTAGAGTTACTATTAATGTCCTACAGTAATATTAAGCATGTGTTATGCACATTCACATATAAATGTAGAGTTAGTTCTGTTGTGTTTCAGCATTGATATTGGAAATTTGGTGTTTTTATATGTAATTATCACTTAATTTTGACTTTCTGTAAATGTTTGTTCAGTTGCAGTTTAATTAAATTTTTAGAAAAGCAACACTGACACTCTTCTTAAAGACAGTAGACTTTATATGGTATCATAAAAATAATAGTACTGCCTTTTTAATATGCATGATTCATCACCGTAAGCAAAGTCTGTGTTTATGTATATTTGCTTTGAGTGGCTTGATAGCATTTGAAGACCATGAATGTGAATTAAAAGTAGTTTATTCTTCCATAATCTGTTCTCATAAATCACATCTATTTTACTCAAAAACAAGGACAAAAAACAAAAACAGTGCAAGAACTGAAACAGCTGTGTGCCATGTTATGGTCAGTTCTAATTAGTTTGGTCCAGTGAAAGAAACAGAAAGACTACTGCAGCCGTCTAAAGACTATCAGACTCTGTACATAGCTCAGCTGTAGCACAAAGAAAATAGAATTAAAAATAGTTTATTTGCGTTTTACCACATGAAGTAACTTGTTTATGTTGTACCAACAAAGCTCATTTAGCAGTGTAGGAGATCCCTCTGTTGTCCTCTGCCTTTTTTAATACAACAAGATCGATGGACAATATTTTGTAGCTGTCCAAAGGAAAACATGTATCTTCATTTTTGTCCATTTTCATTTTTCTGTATCATTGGAACACGCTGGTTGCCTTTTATATCCTGTGAACGGTTTATGATAAATGGACCAATAGAAATTCTCCAAAATCACTTGGATAAAAACCTCTTTACATTAATTAATATTAAAAGTAAAGAAGGTCTTTGGTCTCTACTGTAAAGGTACGATTTTGGAAATACTGGTTTTCTTTGGACAGGGACAATTTACAGAACCGGAATCAATTTAAGTCTTCTAGGTGAGCGAGCAGGTCGGGACAAGTTTTTTATTGTGTTTAAATGCTGTTCTTTTGTGTCAGTTGTGAAGAAAATACATTCAGAAAGCAGTTTTTCTGGCTTTGTGTAGAAGTGTGAATTGTTTTTATAGCACTTCACCAAAACCTCCTAAAACTGAGACACACTTGGTATGCCCAGAAAAATATCAAATTGTGAAAGACAAAACACAAAAAAAGGCAGTTTGAGCAGGATATTATAAAAAATGCACAAGCAGTTCTATTTTCTGTGCTCGAGAGTTTCACATTTGCAATCATGAGTAGGACATTTACATACCCAAAATGTTAAACATGCAGTTTTATGTTTTTCTCTTGTGTTTTTGCACCGCCTAGTTTTGACACTGATGTGACACACCAGGCTGGTTTTCCTCAATTTTCTTAAATTTATAGATAAATGATTTCTTTCTGGGACTTTTTTAGCAGGAACAATTACCTCTTTATAAAGCCTGTGACTCGAGCAGACCCTTTATTGGTTGAAAAATTAATGGTAAAGCTTGTAACACTCAACATGGTGTGTTTGAGGGTAAAGTCAGGGTGCATTTCAGTTATAAGAGTCGTCAGCTTCCTGTGAGTGGGAAGAGCCCCCCTCGGTTGTGGAGATCTGTGCAAATGCAGCACCTAAAAACCTTCAGTTTAGAGGTTTTACCCTTCATTCTTTTCAAAAGCCTGCTTTTGTATGACTAGATATAACTGCCTGCAGCACTAATAACTGCCTGCAGCACTGCTGGGATGGCACTGCTGATTTATTAGGATTTTATTAAGACCAAGTTTAGAAATGCACAGTAAACTGGGTGATAAGTTGAAGAAATTGTTGCAGGTGTGAATGCAGAGTTAGGGTTAATTAGAGTTAATGCGAATTTAGATTTGGGGGAAAGAGGTACTTTCATTATTATTCTACCTATTCTAAAACAAAAGTAATATCTGTCTATTACAAACTATGGAACAGCTGGATTGGTATAGTCCCACTGATTCTCAAAGATCAGACATCAGTCTGTGTAAGCTTTGAGAATGAGTGGAGATTTCTGGTAACTGTCTAGTTTTGTCTCAGGTTTGTGTACTGTACTGTTCAATAACTTCCTACAGTTTTAAAGCTGAAACTGATAACATATTCTTTACTTTTGTCATTTTTAGTGAATTCTTCAAAAATTATTTCAACTGAACGAATAAGAGAAGAATAACATTTCTCTCAGTGTTACTGATAGAAAACCTGTTAGCCATCTCACTCACTCATCTTCTAAACCGCTTATCCTTCTGGCTCACAGTGGGTGCTGTAGCCTATCTCAGCGCTCATTTGCAGGAAACACCCTGGACAGCAAGCAGACACACAGGCATACACATTGTCACATACACACACCAAGCAGCTCCGTACTGCAATGCTTAGGACTACAGGAGGAAACTCACGCAGAGAGAACTCCACACAAAAAGTACTCTGGTCACCCTGTGAAGCAACAGCTCCACCCACCGCACCACCATGCCACCCCCTGCTAGCTATCATTATCTGCTTGAGATTGTCAGGCCAGTGCATAAGTGCATTTGCTGTGGATCTATCTAGTGTTGTCTCAACCCATGCATAAAATGCTACAATGTAATTCCATACAATGTAATTCCATGTGATTTAATAATTTCACCTAGAAACGCTTTTAATTATGATTTTTTATGAACTTCATATGTCAGGTTAAGAGGATGTAACACAAAAGTTTCTCTTATCTTCTTGTTAGAAGTAGTAATTCATTGGAAACTACCTGATTTACTTCATAAAGTTATTCTTTTTTGAAATCCCTAGACACAACCTAAGATATGTCCACTCAAAATAATCTGTAGCCACAAATATGAATCTAAACTGATTTGACATAATATAACCAAATTCATTCATTCACCATCTAAGCTGCTTATCTTCCTGAGTCGTGGGTGGTGCAGGAGCCTATCCCGGTGCTCAGTGGGTGAAAGGCAGGAAACACCCCGGACAAGACACCAGTCCACCACAAGGCAGACAGCTAGACATACACATTCACACCTGCACTCACAGCAAGGGGCATTTTTGTGTTTAAAACTTGCCTGACCGCATATCTTTGGACTGTGAAAAAGATTTTGATTGGCTTTTACGAGTTTGTTGTTTTCCACCTCCGATTTTAAGTCATCCAGATTGCTTATATTTTATGTTAAAGACTATACAGACTATAAAGTACAGACCATGAGACTGAAATGTGTTTCAGAGCAGCCGATACAGTCCTGCATTATACAGTTGAAGGCAGATGTGTTGACGTTTGTTTCTGAGCTTTCTTTCTTTGAAAGCAAAAAGGTTTTAAACTCAGGGCCTGTGTGGAATCTCCTGCACATGGTTAGCTCAGTGAGTTCTGCTCGGGTGGAGAGTGTTTGAGCTGTAAGCCATCCTTGCTCTAAAAAAGCTTCCTCTCTTCTGAGAGAGTCTCGCGGGAACGCTTCAGTTTTGTGGGAAAGTAACGGCTCGACAGCTGCGATCCTGCGCAGACGTGATGAAAAGTCAGATTCCCTCTTCAAACCGCACACATTTTAATTATCAACCAGAGTTTTTCCCAAGCTCAGCTCCAGAATCACTCCATTTGCATCACATCACAAAAGAGTGCAGTCAAAGAGTGTCAAAATCAGTTGGTGTGGACCCACGTCCAACAGCTACGTTTGGTATGATGAAGAAAAGTACTACTTGCACTAGTTCTCAAAGTGAGGAAATCTTGCATCTTGCTTACATGAACATCTCACAGTCCACAATAATTTTTTTGTTTACACAACAATGGGATTTGCATTAATCAGTGTTCTGCTGAAAAGCATTAATTCCATGTGACTTAAAGAAGAATTGTATTAATTGGAAAATTGTCTTTAATTGTCCTCAAGCTGGAGACAATGCTAACATCATATTATCATCATATATTATTATCATATTAAAGAATAAAATACTGTGTTGGACTTTTTTTGAGTTAGCTGTTTATGTGTTTAGTCTACAGGGTGGTCAGAAAGAAAGAAGACATCTAAAATATAAAACAAAAGACAAAAATAATGTATTCCCAGAGTTTCTCTTAAAGAGGAAATTTCTTAAAAGACCTATCTACTGTAGATAATCACAGCACTCATTAATAAAACATGAATATTTGTAGTAGTATTGTAGTTTTGTGACTGATTATGTTTTATTTTCCTCTCTTATTGACATATCAACCCTTGCACTGACATGAATTTGTCACAACTATGGTTCCTTCCAGCACTTCTGATCTTCCTGACTCCAATCCCCAGAGTGCAACTCCCGATGACATCACACCCACATGTTCACAACACACCAATCACACATCACTTCCTCGTTCTGCCTCCCCAGAGTATTGAACACACACCTGATACTCATTAGACACACACTATTTAAACATCACACACACTCTCTCTCCTTGCGAAGTTTTGCCAAACCCAGTTTGCAATCCTGAGTGTTCTTCCTTTGTCTTCCTATTTTGATCTCTGGTTCTGACTTCCCTTGACTCTGACTCTCTCTCTTGTTTATCCCTACTGGTTCTGTTTGCTTGTGTTTTTTGACCTTCCTGGCTCTGACTACTCTTCTGTTCTCTTGACTCCTCTCTTGCCTATTCCTCATGATTAGTTTGCCTGGCTTACAGATCTTTCTGTTTCAACCTTTGCCTGTATCCTGGACTACGATCTTGCATTACCCCTGTGTTCTGTTTGTTTGCCTGTTGCTGTTTTATTTGATTGCTAATTCTGTTATTAAATCTAATCTGACTTTTAGCTCTGCGTGCGTCGTGCCAAGTTCTTTGTATTTGACAGAAAACTTCGCCGCTTTTACGATGGCAGAGCTAAAGGATCTACTGCAAGCCGTGAGTAGTCAAGGCCAACTTCTTGGCCAACATAATCAATTGTTTGACTTTCTCACTTGTTCTGTTGGCAATCTTTCAAAACAACAAACCGATTAGCACACTCAACTTTTACAGATATCTGCTAATCTACGCAATATTTCTGTGCAGATAGCTCTCTTTAATGTCTCGTCTGCTCCAGAGCCTGAACCAATCACTGCTCCTTCCTCTGTGGTTGGTTCATTCCCTGTAAGCAAGCCAGATAAATTTGATGGAGCTCCAGATCAATGTCGAGGTTTCCTCCTTCAATGCTATATATATTTTTCAAACTCTCCACCTACTTCTGATAAGTCTCGTATCTCTTTTGTTATTTCTCGGCTCACTAGTAAAGCTCTGGACTGGGCTACTGCAGTCTGGCCCACATATGAACATGGGACGTATGAACATTTTATTTAAGAATTCAAGTCAGTGTTTGATCACCCTAATGAGGGCCGTTCCTCTGGGGAATTACTGGTTCAACTACGTCAAAGAGATCGTTCTGTGGCGGATTATGCTTTGGAATTCTGCACATTGGCTGCTGGCAGTGGATGGAACGAGCCTGCTAAAATCATTGTTTTTTGTAATGGTCTCAATCAGGACATTCTCAAGGAGCTAGCCTGCCGTGAGGAAGGTCTTTCATTGGAAGGTCTTATTTCTCTCGCCATTCGGCTGGAACAGCTCAAGCATGGAGCAGTATCAAAACAACACCGATCAACAGTATCCCGTCACATTCATTCCCAGCAAGCCTTCACACCAGATTTACATCGTTCCCCAGCTTCCAGATTCCACATCGACCACAATACAGAGGAGCCAATGCAAGTCAAGTCACCACATCTGTCTCTGGAGGAGAGGAATCGCCGGCTTCACAGAGGTCTTTGTTTGTACTGTGGAGGTTCTGGACATGTTATACAAGACTGCCAACTTCGTCCTCCACGGTCTCTTGTGCCCGTGGCTCTTAAGCAAGTGGAATCCATACCACAAACCATCAGGGTGAGTAATTCCACTGCTCATATGGTCACGAAGTCTTTACTCATACCTGTCACCCTCCGTTATGAAGGACTATCTTATGTATTTCCCGCATTGATTGATTCTGGTGCCGAGGGAAATTTTATTCTAGCACGTGTGACTAAGCAGCTTAAAATACCCATCATCCCACTTACTAAAACCATGAAACTGTCTGCTGTGGACGGAGATCCCGTTGGCCAAGGGATCGTCTCACAGACTACTGTTCCTATCTCCATGGACGTTAGTGCTCTTCACTCAGAAGAGATTAGTTTCTTTGTGTTAGACTCTTCCGAGTTTGCTATAATTCTTGGTCTACCTTGGTTAATGACTCATGATCCTGTTATTTCTTGGTCAAAACGGGAGATTGTTGCTTGGTCTAATAAGTTTTAATAACTGTCTTATGTCTTCTCTGTCGTCTGTCTCTTCTACCTCCATTGAGAGTCCAGAGAATCATGCTCCTGTTTGTATTCCTCCTGAGTACTCTAATTATTCAGAGGTTTTCAAAAGAAACAATGCTGACAAATTGCCCATTCATAGACCATATGATTGTTCGATAGAGTTAATTGAAAATCAAATACCTCCTAAGTCACGTGTATACCCACTTACCCAAGCGGAAGAAAAAGCTATGGAGGAGTACATACAGGAGGCTCTAGCCCAGGGTTTTAGACGTCCATCCACTTCTCCTGCAGCCGCTGGCTTCTTCTTTGTCAAGAAGAAAGATGGTGGTCTCAGACCGTGTATAGATTATCGCGGCCTAAACTCTATTACTAAGTCTTATCCCTACCCATTGCCTTTAGTACCTGTTGCTCTGGAACAGCTCAGAGGAGCTACTGTGTTCACCAAATTAGATCTTCGCAGCGCTTACAATCTTGTTAGAATCCGTGAGGGTGATGAATGGAAGACTGCCTTTCTCACCACTAGAGGGCACTGTGAGTACTTGGTGATGCCTTTTGGTCTCAGAAATGCGCCTTCTGTATTTCAGGCATTCATTAATGACGTCCTCCGGGATATGTTAGGTCAATTTGTGATCGCTTATATTGATGACATCTTGATCTATTCACCTGACTTACCTACTCATATCCAACATGTGCGTAAGGTTCTGTCTCGTCTGCTAGACAATCACCTGTATGTTAAAGGTGAGAAATGTGAATTTCATATGGATTCAACTTCCTTCCTTGGGTACATAATTAGTCCTGGAGGAGTAGTTATGGACGACTGCAAGGTAGATGCTGTGGTTAATTGGCCTGTTCCCAATTCAGTACGTAGTCTCAAAATTCCTAGGTTTTGCAAACTTTTATAGGCGTTTTATAAGAAACTATAGTTCAGTTGCCGCCCCTCTAACTTCTCTTCTTAAGGGGAATGCCAAGAAATTAGTATGGAATCCCCAGGCGGAAAGAGCTTTTGAGGAACTCAAGAGGAGATTCACCACTGCACCCATACTACAACACCCAGATCCCACACGACCATTTGTTGTAGAGGTGGATGCCTCCAACGTGGGAGTGGGTGCTGTACTTTCACAACGCAGTGGTGAACCACCAAAACTGAGACCTATTGCTTACTTTTCTCATAAATTATCCCCTGCCGAAAGCAATTATGGAATAGGGGATAAAGAGCTTCTTGCTGTTAAGCTGGCTTTTGAGGAGTGGCGCCACTGGCTAGAGGGTGCACAACACCCCTTTATTGTATACGCTGATCATAAAAATCTAGAGTATCTCCGTTCTGCCAAAAGACTAAATTCCCGTCAAGCCCGCTGGTCGTTCTTTTCTCGTTTTAATTTTCAAATTACTTATCGTCCTGGAACTCGCAATACCAAGGCTGATGCTTTGTCTCGAGTGTTTGAGGTTGAATCCAATGATAAAGAAAAACCAAAACATATCCTGGACCCTAAGATGTTTCTAGCTCCCATTAGATGGGATATAGACGTTGACATTGAGCAGGTAAATTTGGTGGAACCTATTCCGGAGGCGTGTCCTCCGGATAGATTGTTTGTGCCTTTGCAATTTCGTGATCAGCTTATTACCTGGGCTCATACTTCTCTCACCTCAGGACATCCCGGAGAGACTAGAACTCTCCAGCTTCTCTCTGGGAGGTACTGGTGGGAGAGTATGAGTTCCGATGTACATCGTTTTATATCCTCTTGCACTGTTTGTTCAATTTGTAAAACTCCTCGCACGTTACCTGCAGGCAAACTAATGCCTTTACCCATTCCGTCTCGTCCTTGGTCTCACATCGCTGTTGATTTCGTCACTGATCTTCCTAATTCCCAGGGCAATACTGTCATTCTCACTATTGTCGATCGATTTTTCTCGTGGGGTTCGATTCTTACCTTTCCCACAATTGCCCACCGCATTCCAGACCGCGGAATGTTTGTTTAATTTTGTGTTTCGTTTCTTTGGCATTCCAGAGGATATTGTGTCTGACAGAGGTTCCCAATTTACATCACAAGTTTGGAATGCTTTTATGGAGAGGTTGGGAATTTGTCAGTCTCACTTCAGGTTATCATCCTCAAAGTAACGGGCAATGTGAACGTGTTAATCAAGAACTTGGGAAGTTTTTGAGGGTCTACTGCCACGATAATCAACATGATTGGTCGGTATATTTACCTTGGGCTGAGATGGCTCAAAACTCCCTCATTAGCTCCTCTACCACTATCACCCCTTTCCAGACACATCAGCGTATTGAGTCTGTTCTAAGACGGCATAAACGTTACGCTGATAGACGCAGAGGTGACACCCCCTCATATAGTCCAGGAGATCGAGTATGGGTATCCACCAGGAACTTCAGGCTTTCTGAGGGAAGTAGAAAACTGACTCAGCGATATATTGACCCATATAAGATCTTAAACAAGATTAATGATGTTACATATAAAATTGACCTGCCTGCTCATTATCGTGTTTGTCCTTCCTTCCATGTGTCTTTATTAAAGCCTGTAGTTCCTGGTCCCCTAGATGAGGCTCTTCCTGACGCCACCCCTCCTCCACCAATCGACGTAGACGGAGCTCCTGTGTATGCTATTCGTCGGCTCTTGGACTCTAGAAGGAGGGGAGGGATCCTCCAATATCTGGTAGACTGGGAGGGTTATGGGCCTGAGGAGCAAAGTTGGGTCAAGGCAGCTGACGTGTGGGACCCCATCCTCATTGAGGACTTTCATCGCTGCCACCCGTCACGCCCTGCTCCCAGGCCAAGGGGTCGTCCTAGCCAGGCATCTTTGGGCCTGTCCGCTGGTAGCAGACGCGGCCGTTCCAGGCGTTGTTCGTCCGGCCCGTCTGCGGGTCGCCCGAGTGCTGTTATTAGACGCCCGTCTCTTAGCCCGTCCGGCAGTCGCCAGAGTTCCAGATGGAGGATCCCCGTCACTGGCCGTGGCAGGTCCAGGAGTTCCGGTTCTCGATCGTTCGGTGGCAGGGGGGTTGGTCGTCCAGGTCGTCCTCGTTGCCGTTCCTCGTCCCTCCCTGACTCCTTGGGGGGGTACTGTCACAACTATGGTTCCTTCCAGCACTTCTGATCTTCCTGACTCCAATCCCCAGAGTGCAACTCCTGATGACATCACACCCACATGTTCCCAACACACCAATCACACATCACTTCCTCGTTCTGCCTCCCCAGAGTATTGAACACACACCTGATACTCATTAGACACACACTATTTAAACATCACACACACTCTCTCTCCTTGCGAAGTTTTGCCAAACCCAGTTTGCAATCCTGAGTGTTCTTCCTTTGTCTTCCTATTTTGATCTCTGGTTCTGACTTCCCTTGACTCTGACTCTCTCTCTTGTTTATCCCTACTGGTTCTGTTTGCTTGTGTTTTTTGACCTTCCTGGCTCTGACTACTCTTCTGTTCTCTTGACTCCTCTCTTGCCTATTCCTCATGATTAGTTTGCCTGGCTTACAGATCTTTCGGTTTCAACCTTTGCCTGTATCCTGGACTACGATCTTGCATTACCCCTGTGTTCTGTTTGTTCGCCTGTTGCTGTTTTATTTGATTGCTAATTCTGTTATTAAATCTAATCTGACTTTTAGCTCTGCGTGCGTCGTGCCAAGTTCTTTGTATTTGACAGAATTTGATGAAAATAAACAACATATGAAAGCATGTGGGAATTTCAGTAATTAGAAAGGTAAAATCTACAACTCTTAGTATTTGTATTATTTGTAATGAGACATTTTAAAGGTCTAAATGAAAATGTATATAGTTTTATTTGCTTTTGGAAATACAATTGAGTAACTGAGTTAATTATTTATTTATATTGAATAAAACTCAAATAAAGTATAAACCTTACATAAAATTACTTATGTAAGTGTTATTATTATTAATAATAATAATAATGGGATCACTGTGCAGCATTAGCACCAAACTAACTGTGGTGTACTTTTCCTTCTTCAGTTCTACATAATTGAGGACAGTTGACACTTCAAGGGTATATGTATAATATTTTTTGCTTTGTTTTGCACTTTTTTTGTGAATTCATTAGAAAATATTGAAAGCTTTACAACCAGTGTTATTGATGGAGGGTCTTAGCCTGTTGGTTTCCTCAGCCATCTATCAAGCTTGTCAGTCGAGAGCTTGTTAAACATTTTCCTCCACTTATGTAAAGAAGTACAATCTTACAACATTGTCTTCCTGGTTGACCAGCAGGCCAGCATACAAAGCACAACATATACTGGCTTACTTTTGATCAACATAATGCTTTACATTGCTGCTGACCAGCATACCAGTATCCAAAACACAATACTGATTTTGCTGGAGATTGCATGCTGTCTGTCTGTGCATCATTATCAGCAGTCTAATTATTTGTTTTTTATTCATTTGTTAATCTAAACTTAACTATCTTATTCTCCTAGGTTGCAGGAGGTAGCTGGAGCCTATCACATTGCTTACTGGGCGGAAGGCAAGAAACACCCTGTCTAGGAAACACCAGTCTGTCATAGATATACACATTCACTTACACACACAATCACATCTAGGGAGAATTTAGAATCTCCAGCTATCCTGACTGCAGGTCTTTGGAAACCGGATCACCCAGAGGAAACCCATGCAGACACAGGGCGAACATGCAAACACACAGAAAGGACCCAGGCTGCCCGGCCAGGGAACTGAACCCAGCCCCTTCTTGCTGTGAGGTGGCCCCACTGCCCCCACTGTTTTTTTTATTTATATGGTATCTTTATGGCAGCCGCATCACACCAAATCAAGATACACAGACAGAAAAGAATTTGGAAGCAGCCAATGCACACTTTGTTTTTCCAGGGTACTAGCACACTTCATCCTGCTGCATTTTTTTAATGTGTGAATGCTTAGTTCATCCCACTCATTGAGCTGGGCCACTGAGTTCAGAATGACTTTGCTGTCATGTTCTTGATCCACTCCTGGTCAATATTAACATTTAGCTATCCAGCTGCAGAAATGCTGCATCTGAGCATTACAAATAAAATATGTTCAAAGGTTTGTCAACACCTGCGTTCCTCTGAAATCAAGGGTCTTAATTATGAGTTTGATGCTGGAAAAGCTTTTTACTAGATATTGGATTGGATTAAGCCACAAATGCATTACTGAATAAAGTTTTGTGAATCACTTCAACCAATCACACTGGATGGGGTGCCATCAGTCCTGAGAACACAGTTCCACTGCTCCACAGCTCAATTGCTGGGTGGCTTATACCCCTCTGGCACACACTGGGCATTGGGCATAGTGACCTTAGGCTGTTCATGCTCCAGAACATCCTATTATATAATTCAGTGCTTTCAGTGCTGTTAGAGGTTTTAGTTATTATTTTATGTAATTTGGCAACAACAAGAAGATTGACAGTTAAATAATATACTGTAATTATTTGCTCATACAAATGCATGTGAACATTTTTATGTATTTTATTTACTGCTTTATTGAGGTGCCCGTGTATAACTTTATATAACTGAACACACTGGCACCAAACTTTTAAACTACATTAAATTAATGTTCTTGTAATTCATATCAGTGAAGAGCTGCACACATTCTCATTCATTAATGCAATCATTCAGTTTAGTTTTTTTTTTTTTTGCCCTTTGATTCCACAACTGTAAGCATTTTTCTGCCAGCAGAGGGCAGTGTTGTTTCACAATAAACTAAATGGGCCTTGTTTTTTTACCCTGAGGGACATCAGCTGACCTTTTTATTCTGACATCACATGTCTCATGGATTTCCAGTTAATTTACACTTCAACTCTTTGCATATTACCATTCAATTGTGCAAAGTTGTTTTAGCACACCCTAAGGCAGGCTTACTTCCCTCTCCGCTCTTTGCTTCTTGTCTTAAGCCTAAAAATGTCTGGCAGAGTTAATTAAATTCTTGAAATGCTCTCTATGTTTGACCTTCGCTTTACTCGCTTTGGAACATATTTTCATTATTATGCTGTTATGTTTTTCAGGCTTTACCCCATAAGGAAATCCAACATTTTTTTTTGTGGACCCAAACACACTTCGAAGACGAAATCTCCATGAACAGGAAGGAACTGTGGCTCCAAAGCCAACAGCAGATTTCTCAGAGGATTTCTTTGTAGTTTAACCAAAAGCACTAACTGCAGGCCCAGGGCCGGCCAAAATGCAGAGCGGCCTCAGAGCTTATGAAAGACATTCTGGCTCTATTTGTTATCTAATATCCACTCGCTAAGCGCAACTCATGTGGAAAAAGCACTGTTTGAAAATAACATATTACTTCAATTATTCATCTTTTACCAGTTTAGAAAGATTTATTTTCTTCTTATCCAAACAGGGTGATCTTCCATAGTTTGTTCCATAGTTCGAAAAGCAATTCATCAAATTAATAAACAGTCCTGTTGTTATAATATACAATATTATTTGTATTATTTATTGTATGTCTTTGTGTATTTGTCTTTCATTACCCAGATGTATGAATGTTGAGATACTGTGTGCTGTACAAATAACTCCATATCCTGCATTTGCACAGACATGTAAAGGCCTCCAACACATCTTTCTCTGTCCTGACTGATAGAGGTTGTGTAGTAAGTAAGCAAGTAAGTGCATTTTTATATATAACCTTTAAAACAACCCATAATTAACTGAAGTGCCTGAAAACAACAGAACAGAATGAGTTAACAGTGAACATTCACACATTCATGAATTTCCATATTGCCAGTGTAACAGCAAAAGCTCACATACCAGAGAGGGAAAGAAAAGTAATTAATTTAAAAAAACAATGATTTGGGTATGCTAATATATGTTAATTCAACAATAATTATAGAAATAAATTAATACAAAAATATATTTAATAATTATATATAATAATAATAACTTATAATATTAAAGTATATGGGTTTTATCATTATATAACGTTCACACAATGTAAAAGGAGCTTTTATAAAACAGTAACATGTTAATTAATATTGTAGTATTTCAGTATAAAACGTGATGGAGCCACAGTATTCAAGTATCTGCATAGTAGCATTTAACTTTATTAGTCTATTAAAGCATCAGAGCATTTTAGTAATATTCAAGTATATGAAAAAAGGGTTTAAATGATAAAAAAAATATTCAAAGTATTTGACTGTTGAGAGTATTTGAATATTACAGAATTTGAGTAATATGTTATTTGATGTAAATGTAATAAAAAGTATAAAATATTGAGGTATTTGAGTATTGACTATTACATTATTTAAATTTCAGAATATTTGAGTAATAGAGTATTTGATTAATGATGAATTTAAGTATAATGATTTAAGTATTTGTTAGTTACAGTATTTGAATTTTAGAGTACTTGAAAATTTTAATATTTAATTTATATTTGGCTATTAGAATATTTGAATGTTTGAGTAAAATACCAGAGTTTGTTTGTGTGTGTGTGTGAGTAAAGGTCACTCTGAACCTTACAGACTGTGTGTTTGATGTGTGATTAGTGTGTGATGTGCTTGAGTCTTCCTGCTGGGCTTGGTTCTGGGGGGGGCGTGTGGGGGCAGACAGAGATGACACAGTTTTCTTTTAGGCAGGTGATAGAGTTACAGAGAGAGGGAGTGAGTCTCTGTCTCTCTCCCTCTCATAGAGAATGGAGCCTTTTTGTGGAGGGATGTGGGGTATGTGTGGTGGGGGCTAGGAGTGTTGTAGATTGACAAGACACTCAGACAAGCCTTTCCTCTACCTTTTCTCTGCATCTCTTTTTGTCATTATTTTTTTCCGTTCTCTTCTCTTTTTTCTCTTCTCTTCTCTTCTCTTCTCGTTAAGTCTCTTCAGTAATGTCTCTAGGTGTCTTGCTAGGTGCTGATGTTAGGTGCAATATTGTTGTCCTCAATTTGTTTGTCTCTCAGGTTTAACCGTATTGCAGAGTTACATGGCTTTAGAAACATATTCCAGTGTTTGGTGTCAGAGCTGTAGAGCAAAAGTCATAGAGGTTGTTAAAGAAGACCGTCTCACATAGTTACAAAAATGTGTTTCTAAAGATTCTCTTTAGAGAATCCAAACTGGTTCTTCTATGGCTATTTCTGGACCCACCTTTATTTTTAAGAGTGCATTAAACTTGCAGGATGGTTTTGTTGGCATAAAGGTTTTTATGTAATTGCCTGCAGCATGGCCACAAAAGTTTTAGGCTTCAAACCTGGCTTGATTGAATATCGAGCTCCAGAGCATTTTAGGTGTATCTTTTGCTAAAGTTTTAAAAAACTTTAACTTTATTATCTTTTTATTATCTCTTTATTATCTCTTTTACTGTAAAACGTTCATTTTTACTTTCTTTTTTTCTACATTTTTTGCATTGTCTAGTAAAGCCTTACAGTCCTTTGTTTACATAATGTGCCAAATGTTTTCAGTGGGTGACAGGTCTGGACTGCGGGCCGGCCAGTTTAGCACCTGGACCCCTTACTACAGAACCATGCTGTTGTAATACATACAGAATATGTTTTGGTGTTGACTTGTTGAAATAAACCTACCCTGAAAAAGATGTCCTCTGGATGGCAGCATATGTTACTCCTCATATATATTGTTTAACATTAATGGTGCCTGAACAGGTGTGGTTTCTTCATTACACAATGTTGCTTTAACTTGCATTTATAGATGCAGTGATAAACTGTGTTTACAGATTATTGTTGTAGTAAGTGTTTCTGAGCCCATGTAATTGTTTCCACCAATCTGCTGACAGTTAACCTACTTACGTGCGGAATTGGTTCCCTAAAAATGTTTAAGACAATACTTTAAGGAACCCTTTTTGCAAATATGTTTGATAAATGTGAAGAATGTTCTTAAGCTTTAAACCATCTCCTAAATTTAATCCAGCAACCATAGAGAAACCTTTAAATTTAGGAGCATGCCATAAGAAAAACTTTCATGTGCACCCATATAGACCACACTCCATTTGTGACAGCTTTATTCATTCTTTCTTTCTTTCTTTCTTTCTTTCTTTCTTTCTTTCTTTCTTTCTTCCTCTTTTTTCTTTCCTTCTTTCTCTGTCTCAGTTTTATTCTAAAGTCTTCTATGAACCCATCTGAAGGTTTTCGTGCCGTGAGTGGGCTACTGGCCCTTGGGGCGAGTTTAAAGCCATTCATCACTGAGCTCCACAGAGATGGCTGCAGGTTGACAATGGAGATAATATGAGGATAATATTTTCTCTCACTGTGTCCTGGTTCGTACCTTTTGGCTCTGATAAACGCTCCTGTCACCGTGTTTCTCAGAGCAGGCATAGCTTTAGGCTGGAGCTGTCCGCGATCCACAGGGATTAGCCATTCACAGCACTGCATTGTTCTCCAGGCTACAATGGTCACATGGAGTTTTCTCCTTTGTGGTGAGGCCTAAAGAGAAGACCAGAGAGGGTAACAAAGGTGTAACACACCTGCGACTGTTCATCAAACCCTTTTTCTGCCTTCACCTGAGTCATAGCCTTTGGCGGATTTGACCACATCAAACAGAAATTCCTTAGTGCCCACAGAGCCACACTCACACCTTTAATGAGTCCCATCTACATCAAACACTGCCATATATATATATATATATATATATATATATGTATATATATATATATATATATATAAATATATACTGACTGGACACTTGTTTAATTACACCTCCTTGTATTTACATTCATTGTTCATTTGATCAGCTCCACTTACCATTTAGGTGCACTTTGTAGCTCTACAGTTATAGACTGTAGTTAAAGACCCAAACAACCTCTCATTAATTAACACCTGAGAATAGTCCACCAACCAAACATGTCTAGATAACAGTATGTTGGGGGCAATGTCCAGTGACTACTAATAAAGGACTAGAGGATGACCAACCTTGTCTGACTTTACATCTACAAGGTGGACCAACAAGGTAGGAGCTTCTAAAAGAGTGGACAGCAACATTGGACAATATTTAAAAAACTCCAGCAGCACTGCTGTGTCCGATCCACTAGTACCAGTGCATCACACCAATGCACCACCACCACCACCACCACCACCATGTCAGTGCCACTGCAGTGGGGGCCCTGGCCACAGAAGAACAGGGTAAGACAGGGGCTAACAAAACAGACAAATACTATGTGTGTGTATGTATTATTTGTAGTTTTCATCTAATATGTTGTTCATCTAATCAATACTTTATACAGTTAAATCATGTGCTGCCGGTAGGTTTTAACAAATCTGTTCAAAGGCTGAAGATGTCCAGGAGAAATCTGAAAGGTTATTCTTTAGACTAGTTCACAAGACATCAACTACTCTTTTTGATTTTAACTATTAATCTTTCAGTGTTCAAGAAAAAGAGCAGAAAACATATATAACAGAACAGTTAAAGCCTGATAAGGACTGATAATTTCATTGTTCTGAGAAGACCAGCAGCTTCCATGTTTTTCCATGATTTCTTCTTCTGTGGGGCATTTACTTTTCTCAGTAAGGGCTTCATGACAGCTACACATCCTTTCAGGCCTACACATTTGAGTTGTCACAGTTGTTAGGAGCCCCCAACTTAACTTGCACCCAAATTTAGACCACAATTTCCACTATGTTTGCATAATTAACACCTGTAGGCTTACTAGTGGAAAGTAAAAAAATGGCTAGAGTTGTGTTATAGACATTAGGAGTTTAAGAAAAAAAAAGAAAAAAAAACACACTTGAATATCACAGTACTGTGTTTTGTGATACTGTATCAGTTCTCAAAAACACAGCACAGATTTTTGATTAAGAGTTTTCCTGCAGTGATTGGTGACAGACAGTGATTTAATCTATATTGTGTTTAAACCCTGATAGCTAGATAGCTGTGTTTTATCTATCTTCAGTCATTAGACTCTTATACTCTAGCATAATCAAGTGGCATAGGCTGCACTGCTATCGTTATTATTAGTAAACCTAGGTATGAGGTGGTGGTTTTAATACTATGACAGGTATCCTAAATATACCTCTTGCCAATACACCGTCCTAGTCACAAACCCTGTCTCTCCAATTAACCCTTTTACACAAAACATCTCTGAAGACTTGATCTCTCATCATGAAGATGGGGGGGGGGTGGTTATTAAGTTTAAGATTATTAAGGCTATTAAATTGTGATTATAAAGCTATACGTGTAAACTGAATCCAAATTACACAGTGGTTTAAAGCAGAATTAATCTTTTAAACCACTGAGTATCTACACTGTACCAATGAAACGAGCATGCTAGGTAGGACCACTCAATGGGTAGAACAAATTACTAGAACACTAGAATACCAGTGCTGGCTAATCATGCTGTGTTTTCAGTAGTTTGAGAACCAAAATTGTGACAAATGAATGATCATATTTCATTTAGCACTAAAAACACTAGAAAACGCCATCAAAAGGATCGCTAGGTTCCTGCCAATACACTGTCTATGTAGATGTCACAACCCCTGATTTCTATCACCACCAATGCAAAGAAATGGCTACAATGAACCCTTCTGCACCAGACAGCTCTGATGACTTTAAATCTCATCAGGAAGATTAAAAAAGGTTGGAATTCCCCTATAATGGACAGTAATGTGTTACTATTGACCTTAATATATTACTTATGGCTGCGATACTTATAAGATAAAAGATAAAAAACAAGAACAACACAAAAAGAATGAATGAGGGCTTTATTTAACAGACCTCCTCCTCCTCTGGAGGTATTTCAAGTACTTACACAAAATCCAGCCAAAGAATGCAAACACATGTTCTGGTAATTTCTGAGCTAATCATCAGTCTTATTTTGACAAGTAAGATGTGAACTTTAACCTGAAAGAAAGAAGAAAACATTCTGACAGGATCTGATGGAGATGTCTAAGCAACTACAAGATTCGTCCTTTTTTGTGGCCTTGTGAACTTTTACTGACCGTATCAGAAAGATTTCATGGATGTCATCCAAAATGTGAAGTGTGCGCGTGCACTCAGGAACCTTAATTATTCCTCCTCTGCTTTCTTTGTTTATTGGACAAAGGAGTGTAGTGACCTAAGCACTGAACTAATTCTGAAGAGACATAAGGAGCATATTAGTATTTCTTTATGTAATTATATTATTAAGTTATTAATATTATAATGAATTAGATCAATTAATCAATAAAGGCCTAAGATGCTTCTAAATGGTTTATTCACTAAATATGTATTTAGAATGATCTGTTTTATTACATAAATGGAAGTTTTTAAATAAATTGACACTATGTATTGTTTTTCAAATAAAGGAGACGTGTGTAAGACTAAAACTAAAAGAAATAAAATCTAACATATCAAACTATGTTTTTATTGGTATATCTACCTGAATCTACAAATTGCTGTTTTCGTTGGTTTAGTACATTTTCTCCTATTTTTACATTGAAGTGACATATAGTACCAGCTGGAATATGTAGAAAAAAGAAGAATCTTTGTTTAGATGTCCTTTAAAAACTTTATCCACACAGGATTATTGCACCTATCCATTAAAACTACCAGTCTGACATCAGGTTCTTATTCACCAGCTTCTTGTTCAAATGTTCCCTTTTCACCTTAAGTAGTGTAGCCATTATTAATTAATTAAGGACCATTTAAGATGGAAAGGGAAAAATAGAACAAGAAACGGTCTTTATTAGAAAAAAATGTTACCAGCATTAAAAGACTAATTAAGATGTTTTTATGTCTTAAATCAGCTTAGGACAGGGGTATTAATACTGATTATTATGCTGAGTCTAAATTGAATTCTTATTAAAATCACAATAAAACATTAAACCATTGAGTATCTACATTGGGAAATGATACGAGCATGTTAGATAGGACCGCTCAATGTGTAGAATAAATTGCTAGAACACCATTGCAAGCTGATCATTTTGTAGCATGAGACATTAACACAATAACGAGGATGTATATTACATTAATAACTAAGGGACGTGAGTGTTCAACCGTTTTACTCACTAAATCATAAACAAGAAATCAAAATTATACATGGTTTACATTTAAGATGGTTGTTTTAATATCTTGCTGAATTCATGTGTTTGTTTATAACGCTTTACCATTAAAATTAGTCAAATATTTATGCAAAGGACTATTAAGCATATCCAGGGGCGTACTTAGGCTTAGTTTAGGGGTGCTTAAGCATGTCCCAGCACACCTAAAGATTATAGTAAAAAACTATAGTTAAAATTATTTGTCTCTGACAAGCTGGAAATGTTAAAACCATAGAGAGTATATGGTTAAACCAATTATTTTAACAAATAAAATACAGCAGCTCCCCTCCCCTTGCCTTGAAAATGGTATGATCCAGCTTCTCTTTCAGTGCAGCATCGCATGCACACACAGTGCTTTATCTGACTGGTGTCGTGTGTCTAGTAAGTTTTGTAAAGAAGTATTTTTGTACTTTATCACTTAGAACCAACACATTGTAGTCATTATCAGCCTAGCTCTGACCCTAACCCATATTTCTGATTCACTCTTTATTCTGTTATTGTTGGCTAGAAGTGACTATCTGGCGGTTTTTTTAGTTTAGCAGGCTAATGCTGTCGGCCCTCTGTTTACTGTTTATAAAGGAGTGAGAGAAGCTGTAGCTGCTGTGTTGTTGGTTAGCCTGTGTGTTATTAAAGCTAAGGTGCTAGAGTAGTGCTGTCTTTATGTGTATTAGCTAATTAATGTTACAGAATGATAAGAAATGAAGAGATGATACTATAACGTAACTGTGTGTGTGTGTGTGTGTGTGTGTGGTCAGCAAGTCAGCTATAGATATCGATTCTTATATTCGAGTAAGGCCTACATGATCTTGATCAAACCCTGAATTCATGCCCTATATTTCTCTCATTCTCATCTCGTCACCCTAGTCCACAGAAGCTCAATATTCAATGAGAAAAATGTGTGTATATATATAGTTTATCTTTAATTATATTTAACTTTTAATAAAATGCCTTAATATAAGCGTTGTGAGCTAAGGTTGTTAACATTTAGGTTAACCTCTTATTACATTACATGATATCAACTTAAGTATATATATATATATATATATAAGGTGCTAGTAGTTTTCAGTACATGGTTTGAATCATGGTCTGTTTCATCATTCAACATCGAACTCTAAACTAAAGGCTGAAATCTGACACATGCCCAAATCCGCAGCCTTACCTCAGCTTAACTCGTCGTGGTCGTCTATAATGCATCTGCTGACCCATCAGCCTCCTTCATTCACTTTGACTTCATTAACTCTGTCCAGCACGCAGGGCATCATCTTTTATTCACATGCTTCCATTAATAACTTAAGACAGCAGTACAGATCACGAGGCTCAGAGAAAAAGGTAGTGTCTGTTTTTGTACATTTTCAAGACAAATATGTCCAACTTTGTAGTAAAACACATATGTATTACACATTGTCAGAAAACATGTTTAACAGAAAAAAACACACAAAAGCCTTTTTCAGTATTTAGTTTTCTACGGCCATGAGGGGACTCCCAACAACTTCTGCATTTGTAAGTTAGATTGTAACGTAAAACACCAAATAACCAATACACAACCTCAATAGTCAGGTCATAAAATTTACACAGCTTGTTGTAGTCATGATTAATGTTTAGCATCTAATTTTACAATACACCAGCTAGCAAGATGGGGTCCCCTAGACAATCCCGTCCAGGGCCCCTAAAGTCTAGAGCCAAGCCTGCCTTTATGTAGCTTCCGTTCTTTAACTTAAACACCTCAAAAGTTCAACTTTAGAAATTGGTTTAGCATTGTATACTTCCTGCAGTGCAAACAACCCAAAAACATTCAGTGATGTTGAGTGGTGGTCAGTCTATTCTGAGAAAACCAGAGACTTTCAGTTTATCTATTTCCTTTTCCCAGTGAGGGAACACTGGTAGTGACAGCTACACATCCTGAAAGAAGAGTGGAGCTTGATTTTGTCCTGTTTTGAAGATGAAAGCTTTAGGCGCTGTTTCTGTGGTTTTCCTGATTTTCCACTTATTTTCTTCAGATTTTCTCCTTCTTTATGCAAGTGGACAGATATAAAAATTTTCACAGAAATAAGTTCTATTAGCTAAACACTAGGTGTACGTGTGAAGCCCTGTCCTGGCTAGGTTTAAAAACAAACCATTCTGTGTGTGTGGGTCCTGTAGGGTGTGTTTGGGGTCATGAACGTGCTGGACTGTCGACAGAGTGTCCACTTAGCACGCACTGATGGATCTCCTCCGTGTCTTTGGGACTGAAGGCCTCTCGGGCTGTAGTGTATTGAATAGCCTGTTAATTATACTGACTTCAAAAGAGCCTGCGTTGATGTGTGTGCATGTGAGTTATATGCTGACCAGAAGACGTGGTGAGGGACTGGTGATGATGTGGTTAAGGATTATCCTGCATTGTTATCTTGTCAGGCTGGTATTCCTTTTTTTATTTTCCATGCTATATAAATCTGGTCATATGGACAGTCAATGACTTCAGCATTGCTAACCATCCATGCACAAATTAAACTAACACCAACCCTATCAAAGCCACATTTTTTGATCCACCTTAAATGGTGCAGCAGTTACAGACTTCAGAATGTAATAATTTAAGGTGGAACAGAAATTGTTAATACAAGAAGCTGGCCAAAAAAGAAGGAACCAGTTCCAACCTCATTCGGGTTAAAAAACGTGCAGCACAGTTTTTTATGAAGAATGCAAATTTGCCCAGACAACAAAACTAGCCAAGACAAAAGCAAGGAAGACAGCAAAATAAAAAAAAAACCCTAAATCCAATAATTGAAACCAAAAACTTTAACTACTGAAGTCTTGACAGATAGCACCTGTTGTGCAGTGATTGGAGGGCTGACTCCAAAGATGTTGATGTTTGGTGAACAACATGATGACTGGCCATAACAAACTAAAAGCACCCACAGAAAACAAATTAATTACACCTAATATTATCCTAACTATTTTTAGGCTTATTGAAATATTTACTTCCCATATGCTTGGATAGGCCTGCAATCAGTCTGGGTAGGCCCAGTTGATAAAAAAAACACACACACAGAAATAGAAAACAAAATGCAGCCAATCAGATGTTTTGAATTTCTCTGGATCCTAGCTCTTCAGACCAGCTAAGCCTATGCATTAAAAAGAATGTCTTAGTAGTTGATATCTTTTATTTTTTGTTGCAACTGCAATGTTTTGTCTTACCCTTGTGCACTTGTAGAATCATAAAGGATCTATCTATCTATCTATCTATCTATCTATCTATCTATCTATCTATCTATCTATCTATCTATCTATCTATCTATCTATCTATCTATCTATCTATCTATCTATCTATCTATCTATCTATCTATCTATCTATCTAATACTTATGTATCAATTTAATAGGACCACAAATAAATTCCATTCACAGCACCAGATTTAACAGAAAGAGGTATTGGTTAGATATTACTTTCGTAAGGAGGTGTAAAACGAAAAGGAGGAGTTTAACGAACACATTAACATGCATAAAATGAATACTTATTGTATAAATACAATATAAATACAAGTATTAAATGTAATTACATAGTTATTTTTTTAACAACACTATTTTTTTTATTCCCTAGTCCAAACTACACAGTCCTTTAGACAGTGGCAGTGAGTAATGTTTGTTTACTTGATGTTTGTTATTGATGGCTTTAGAGGCATCATGTGATGTTTATTAATGGTGCCCAGTTAGATGAAGCTAATGTTACTAATAATCCAAAAGACTTACAGAAGCATTGTTTAGCAAAACCTTTCTCTAGGTGAAGACAAAATCATCAAGCACTATTACATCATCAGTAAGAGCAGCAGCATGGAAACTAAACTAAAACGTTTTTGTGTTCATATACAGCTGATCTTTAGATGTTTTTATTCGTTAGAATTGACTAGTGAAAAAAATTGTGCTAACATTATTATAATGTGTATGTATAACAAGACCCAGGTGTGGCACCAGGACTTCTGAATGTGGATGGTCATGGGAAATTTTCAGGTTGGCTAAACCTTAATTGCACCCTGTGGATGAAGGGATATGTGTTATAATGATTTTTAAACAGTGTAGGAGGAAAACAGTAGCAGGAGATACTCTTACGTCTTGTTCTGCCCACAGCAGCAATAATAACTAACATAACTTTATAATATGTGGATGATGTCTAGCATGCTTTTAGCGCTAATAAGCTGGTGGAGTATTTCGCTCACTTGGCCCAGTGACAGCCACTATTAGCTTCGGTCCATTTCTGTGCTGGCAGTCATAGTGTGTAGGTGAAGAGTGGTCGCCTGAAGTGGACTTTCAGCACCAAAGTGACTCGACCATGAATCAGTGATGTCAATAAAGTCATTTATCTTCATCAAACAAACACCTGTCGTTTGACAGATTGTCCAGATGGACATCAGGATGAGTGGAAGTAGAGGTGTGTGTGTGTGTGTTAACAGTAGCTGTGCTGTGTTTGCTCAGTGTTAGTGTGCGTGACCGCAGAATGGACGGGGGCTTCTGACCTCCACACTGACCCTCAGGGGCAAGTGGAGTGTGTTTACCCAGCAAGCACACACACTCACACACACATGGCCAAGGCTACAGAACTATGACTAACATTTAGTACACAACTGATATGTATTTAATACACACTACTAATAGACCTAACTTATTATACAACTAATGCTTAGGTAGCCAGTATATACGGCTAACACTTAGCTAACACCCACTAGTACATCTAGCTAATATACACAGTTCATGTTTAGCTAACACACAGTAGTACCTCTAGCTAATATCCACAGCCCCTATTTAGCTAACATACACAGCTAACACCTAACTACGATACACGGTTCATGTTGAGCCAACACACAATAGTATGTCTAGCTAATATACAGTTCATATTTAGCAAACATACACAGCTAATGCTTAGCTAATACACACTACGTCTAGCTAATATACACAGTTCATATTTTGCTAGCATACACAGCTAACACTTGGCTAATACACACTAGTATGTCTAGCTAATATAGTTCATATTTAGCTAATATACACAGTTCATATTTAGTTAACATACACAGCTTGCACTTAACAAATATGCACAGCTAATACTTTATTAACATACATCTAATACTTTACTAAAATACACAGCTAACACTTAACTATTATACACAGCTAATACTTTACTAACATACATCTAATACTTTACTAACATTCACAGCTAATACTTAACTAATATATACAGTTTATACTTAACTAATATACACAGCTTATACTTATACACAGCTAATACTTAACTAATATATACAGCTAATACTTAACTAATATATACAGCTTATACTTAACTAATATACACAGCTTCTACTTTACTAACATACACAGCTAATACTTGACTAATATATACAGCTTATACTTAACTAATATACACAGCTTATACTTTAATAACATACACAGCTAATACTTAACTAATATATACAGCTAATACTTAACTAATATATACAGCTTATACTTAACTAATATATACAGCTAATACTTAACTGATATATACAGCTAATACTTAACTAATATACACAGCTAATACTTAACTAATATATACAGCTAATACTTAACTAATATATACAGCTTATACTTAACTAATATATACAGCTAATACTTAACTAATACATACAGCTTATACTTAACTAATATATACAGCTAATACTTAACTTATATACACAGCTAATACTTAACTAATATATACAGCTTATACTTAACTAATATATACAGCTAATACTTAACTAATATATACAGCTAATACTTAACTAATATACACAGCTAATACTTAACTAATATACACAGCTAATACTTAACTAATATATACAGCTAATACTTAACTAATATACACAGCTTCTACTTTACTAACATACACAGCTAATACTTAACTAATATATACAGCTAATACTTAACTAATATATACAGCTTATATTTAACTAATATACACAGCTTCTACTTTACTAACATATACAGCTAATACTTGACTAATATTCACAGCTAACACATAATATACACAGTTACTTGCAAATATACAACTCTAGCCTTAGCTCGGCAAACACTTGGCTACTAAAGCTACAAACTATATGTGAAACACAGGGGGTCCTGGGGGATTCAGGCCCCTTGTTAACCTCTTGGACCCCACAAAATTCTGGGGGTCCCTGAAATTTAGCTTCTGCTGTTATGCTGTTTTTATTTAGCCTCTTGATCAACAATTAGTGAGCGTCTGTCTTTCCTGACCAACTAAAGATGCATAGATTGGTTTTCCCAGTTGGCCCAACTGTAATTATGCCCAGGATACACCTAACAAACTGTACGTCTTTATACATTTATAAATCTGAAAACTTCCTAAACTTCCTAAAACTTTTCCTAAGAGTTTAGTGAATTGTCATTACTCAAATTGAGAACAGTAGAGATTTGTAAGATCTCAGTTATTGTGTGGAAGAGTGCATTACCAAACCAGAAAATAGGTTTTCCAGGAGAAGGATTGTTAAACCAAACATTTTGCTGACACTGAAGCATCATCATGGTGTTATGAACAGCCAGTCAATGCTAGGTTAGTGAACCAGCATGGGATCCCATTTGGTAAACAAAACATAGTCATTTTGGGCTACAAAGTTACTGAGCTAACATAAACAGCTAATACTAATAAACATAACTAATACCTAGCAGACATAGACAGCTAATACTTACATATGCACAGCTACTCTAATATCAGATACTTCTAAAATATCACTTTAATAAAGAGCTAAGAATAAGCTAGTGTACACTAATGCTGATATCAAATCAGTGCTGTGGGCACTGTGAGATTTGTCACTTGTCACTTTTAAGAAATGTATAAAGGGTAAAAAATTAAAACAGTAAAAAGGTTCTCACATCTAATGTCTTAGGCAGGTATACTATTCAGTGGTTGTATGGGCCCAGAATTCATATTCATATTAAATACTTTGGCAGTAAAAAGAGACATATGACTACAAAAAATAACAACAACAACAACAACAAAAAAAAAAAACAGCCCGTCCCTAAATGCAGACCTGTCTGTAAAACTAAGCGAGAAAGTTGTAGAAGTGGTTGGTAGACAGCAACAGTCCCCTCTGTAGGCCAATACAAGCAAAACGCAAGAAATCTGCCTGTATGCTCTGCTGTCAGGGCTTTGTACTTCTTTTAAATTCAGAGCTGAAATGAGGACATATCCAGGGACAGCATCAGCCACCAAAAATAGGGACTGTCTTCAGGAAACCAGGACATCTGGTCACCTTAACAAATATATACAGCTAATACTCCGCTGATACACACGAATACTTAGCTTGAATACATAGCTAAAACACTATTTGGCGAATTTAATTAAAATATTACTTTCAGGTCATTTTAATTTCATTTAGTTCTGTGTGTATACTGAAAATATTAAAGACAATATTCACTTGTTTCATAATTAAGCTGCAAAAAACAACAACATTCTGTAACTTCATATGTATATTATAATAAACAGAATTGTGTATTTAGTTAGTATGGGGAACAAGTTTAATAATTTCTTTAAAATAACACTGTTGAATTAAGTAAATTATTACTAATTGCTTAGAAATTAATCAATCATGCTGTTACTGGAAAAAAATAGGTTTTAAAGAAAGAAAATTACATTCAAGGGAGATACAAACATGTTTTGTAATAATTCAAATGCAAATTTTAACAATAATTTTAAGTAATAGTACAGTTCAGGGTACTTTTACAATAATAACAGTTGTTTGTGAAGAGGTAATGAAACATAAATTAAGCTCTATTCATGAAAAATACCATATAATATTATATATGTATGTAAGTAGCAAAAGTTAGGTGCACTTTTAGAACTAGCAGTTAGTCAGGCATCAGTGACCATCCTATTGTAGTAAAAGAACAGGAGTCTAGTCAGCAATGCACATATTATGTTCGAATAGTGCTATTCAGTAAAATCAGTGGCATTCCCCATTTTATGTTTTAGCAAATTAAATAGATAATAGGTTGTTGCATAGTAGTTTTAAGGGAGACTCAAAAATTCTGCTTAATTCAGTGATGTTGACAGAAACCAGAAATTGTCATGTCTCCAACACAATAAAGTCATATTATTTACTATATACAACCACCAGTGCCACTACACGTCTTCTGACTCTAATATGTATTGATTATGGTGAAATAGTGAATTATGTAACCAAAATGTGATATTTTCACAATGTCCTGCATGCATTCATCTAACATGATTGGGGTTTTAGGACAAAACCTTCTCAAAACTGTAGAAAAAAACAGTATCAGGCAGCACATTCATAACAATTTCATCTATTAACTTTACATGAGCTTTTAAAAGGTGGATGTCTGGTTACTTTAACCACTACTGTAAACAATTCTGACTCAGAAAGTTCCACTGAATTAATTTGTTTACATCCTACCATTATAATTATGCAGAACTTTATAAAAATTGACTCTGAGAAGATTGAGGATTGAGTACTAGGGAAAAGTCCTATACTGCAAATGCCATGTATTGAGAAAAGTTCATAAATTAAATAATTGACTACAATTATTTTAATTATTATCAGTACTATGTATGTGTGACTTCATGAAAACAGCAGATACATGGTCCAGAGATATTTCAATGTCAGTTGGTGGTTTAAAACCCACAAATTCTCCAGCTGAGCTCAACCTGATTCTCGCTTCACGTTTCATCAGTTCCCTTAAAAGCCACCCATCACTACGCTGCTTTAGGAATTACTGTGGTCTATATTATTCCAACAGTGGAAAAATGGACACTCTATTCCTCTCTTCGTTCGCTCGTTTTCTCTTCTCGCTCCGCTTTACAAGGTGGCAAAACCCCAGCAGCGGTGAGTGCAGCTGGCACTGTACTGAGCTGAGGGTCCCTGCAGGTCTATATGTGCTCTCAGCTGAGTGTCTGTATGGTTTTTCCACACGCCGAGGGCCACATTAATTACCCGCTCAGCTGTGCGTCCACCCACGGCCGTCTGCATCCGAATGTCTGTGGGAACCGAAGTCGTGTCCGTATCAGCCCTGCAGCCATTCGCACGTTCATTCTCCATCACATAAGAGCTGTAAAGGCTGTTTAATGACCATTCGTTTGATTGACTGTGAATGGGAACTGTCCAGTTTGCTTTGTTTTATCGTCCACATTCCTCAATAAGAGAAAAACATTCATCTCTTTAAAGAGGACTGGAAAACCTGTTAAAAATGAAACAAGTTTATTTGTGTAGCAACTTCCATACACAGTGTCAATTCAAAGTGCTTCACCCAAACACAGGAATATGAAATGTATGACTTGCTGAGATCCAGACTCAGAAAAAGCATTTGCAAAAATAATCACAAAGATTTTAAAATAAAGGGCATTGCAGAGATAAAATAAAATAAAATAGAAAAACAAATTAAAAATTTTATTCTAAACACTAAAACACCATAGACAGTGCCACAGTGTCTCTGTTACAGCCAAACTCAAACAACAAGTAAAAAAATCCCACCCAATTAACATTAATAATGCTCATTTCTGTTGTTACCCCACTGGGATTTCTAACAGTGTGTTTGCGCCACCACTGGTGCACATGGAAATTTTGGCAGTTTTGGATTAAACACAGATATTTAAGTCATCTGTACATTTAATTTAATGCTTGTAACAGACACTAATATACTATACAGGTATGCGCACAAGATTAAAATCACGTTTCTAAGTTTCTAAGTGAAAATGAGTGAACACGTCATCTACAGAAACACACACTTCTATACACTTCTCTGCACTTCTATACACTTACTCTAAATCTCTATGTTAATGTAAAAATGCAAAAGTTGTAGAAATAGATTTTAACTTTGGCTAACTGATGGGAGAGATGACTTTATTGTATTTACCTAGATAAGCAAACCTGATTGGATAGTTTTCTATTTTAACACTTTATGTTTCCAGCCAAAACATTTTACATAGGTTCAATGCTGGTTTTAGAAAGCAATAAATGACTATATTGGTACTCATCACCATTTGTCATATAGAAAAAAAACAAAAATAACTATACCTCTTAGCTCCTAAGCTTCAGTAACCTGGGTGTCTGAACAGAGTGACGAATGGATCAGTTATGAAGTGTGTGCTCTGTTCTTGCAGTGCAGTTCACAGTGAAATATAATCAGTAGATGTTGTGTTCTGAGTTAATCACCCCAACACATCAGTACTGAGAGAGAGAGAAAGAGAGAGAGAGAGAGAAAGAGAGAGAGAGAGAGAGAGAGAGAAGGAGAGAGAGAGAGAGAAAGAGAGAGAGGCAGGCTCAGACTGTTTCTGTTTCTTTAGTTCATTCGATACGGCCGCTTTAACGTTGAACTCTGTCAGACTCACTCGCTCGGGATTGTGGGAAAAAAAGGTGAGGTGCTGCGATAAGATCGGCCCATAACCTTTGACCTCTCACTGGCCCCACTCCAGCTCTCTCTTTCTTTCTATCTCTTTATCTCCTCTCCAGTTTTTCTCTCTTTCTTTCCCCCTTTCCTTTTTTTTCTTTTTTATCTTCCTCTCCTCTTTCTCTTGTTCTTTTTTAGTTTGCTTATTCTTTCTTATTATCTTCTCCTTGCTCCTGCTACCTGCTGCCCCTATTCTATTTTTATTAAAATCTCTTCTTCATATTTCTCCTTATCTTTTTTAGTTTATCGCTCTCTCTCTGTCTGTCTCTGCCCCCGCTGCCCCCCTCTCTCAGGTGGGCACTGGGTGGCACCCTCGAGTCAGTATTTGGGGGACTAAGTTGCTGAAGTTGTTCGGCTCACATGTTTTAGTAATTTCCTCAGTCTTCCATGAAATTATGCAAATATTTTAGTCCCGTTTCCTCGAGTCTGGAACACCAATTAAGTCTGTCTGCTCCACTTTACGGCTCAGCTCAGGCCTCTCGCAGAGGCGGGTCAGTGGAAGTGAGGTGAGACCCGTAGATGATGATGAGCGGAGGACCACCAACTATAAACTTTAATGCCTTCACTCTGCAGCTTTAGCTGAACCACTGCTTACTTTATATTATGGGTAAATGTCATGTTCAAAGACCCTCAGCTCAGAGTGACACTGTTTGAACCTTACAAGTTTCAGATTTTCCTGATTTGCAGATCATCAAGAAGAAAAAAAAGAAGAAATTGTGAGAAAAGTATAGATTGTAACATTTTACAAATTAATTTCAAAACTAAGAAACAAACATAAAATAAATGTATTTGAAATAATCTTTATTTACGCTAGTTTTTGTTTAGGACTTTAGTGTCATTTATAATAGGAGAAATCATTTGGAATCACAGTCGTAATATTACTTTAGTTACTATCTGTTTCAAGTTCATTAGTGCAATATCTTTTCTTGTTAATGCATGTTAGCCATTTGGGCTGGGGGTGCACAGCCCTGTTTGGCTGTAGAAGGCCAATTTTTTAAAGACTGGAGTAATTCTATATAAAGAACTTCATACTAAAAAAACAACTTGTGGAGAACCATATAGATCACAGCACAAAACCTACTTAAGTACACAGTAAACTTCAAATATTGCCTGTACAAATGAAAACCTAAGCAAACTTGAAAACTTAAAATTTCTATTTTAATCACTTGTTATGGTAGAGATCACCATTGTTATCTTAATATTACCATTAAAAGCATGCTGTACCACTACAAGGCTGAAACTGGCCTCTTATTTTATTGGTTCATATCAGCCTTGTTAAGGCTTTTTATGCAAACAGCATAAATTACCACTTTAATTCACTTCACAATAGTGTATAACCAGTAGTGTTTGATACCTGTAAGTTTAAGGTAGCAGCTTTATTTGACTTCACTACTAAAGAGCTGATGTGTTTAGTAAGTAGGAACTAATGCTTCATCACTAATTGGAGGTCTGTGTAACTGACTTATTAAAACTTAAATGTGACATAGAATGCAACTTTTAAGTATTATAAATTGGATCTAGTATCTAAATGGAAGATATTTGACTTTGGTTGGGCCCTGGAATGAAAGGAGCTGTTTTTTGATGAGCTTATGAATATTTTGATGAGCTCTGCTCTGATTTGCTGATGTCAAAATAGAGACAGGCAGAAAAATTAAATGAGCTTCTGTGTAAATTCTGTGCGACAGATAGCTACTTGATTCTTGCTAGTATCTAATGTTACATGTACTACCTGCTTGCTTTCTTGCTTTCTCAACATCAACACGAAGTACATTAAAGTTGTTACTTACTATGAAGCTTTTAATATAAGATTATCTGGATTCAGTCAAGTGGATAAAAACTACAGCATGGCTGCTATGTAGAAATTGCTGTTGAGGTTGTGATCTCTTTAGTCTTTCAATCTCCTCAGTCTCTTCACCTGATTTTGTCCAAGGTTTGAGAAATTGTCTAGAATGAAATGCGCAGAGCAAACTAACATTGTGGCATTAAACTTGTCTTGTTAAAATGTGGGTGGTGCAGTTGGCTTCCTATTAGCCTGCATGTTTTGTGAGTTTTCCGTTCCTTGGAAAAGTATAAAAAGTGCCGACATCCCCTTTACAGGCTGAAAAGGTATAATCTGCAATGGCTGTTGCTGCAGTGTCGTTGTTTCCTGCTGGGTTGAAACCTGAGTGGGAATATGTGTAATTTTAAAATGTTCTTGAGAAACGTTCCTAAGAAAAAGCCTACATCAGATTCTCAATGTGCTTCTTGCCCGCAAGATTGTTCACACCTCTGTGCTCCTGAGTTTACCTAAGAACGAATTCAAAATAAGAAAACACTTGTGACTGTCAGAACCTCCACAAAACTGCATAAGTGGGAAGAAACGTGCTCCGACACCCACATCTCAGCGATCTGACTCCAGTTAACATTGAGAAGCGTTTCCAAAAGCTGTTAGTTCACTAAGAACTTTAAAGGTGGAGTTTAATTGTGAGTTGAGGTCACGCAGGGTAAACGTAACCACTTTTGAAGCTCATCACTGCTGCAAAGATCAGTGACATCAGATAATGAGCGGAACATTCAGACACTGAACTGCAGACATTGAATGCTGAGTTTAGAGCTGTAGAGGACGGGGTCAGTTAATTAATCTCTCACGGGACAAAGGTGGACATGAACTCTGTTCTACTGGACCAGAGCATGACCAATCAGACTGATGGACCGCGATAAATAAACTGTTTCAAAGTTACCGTTATCTGTTTATCTGTTTGTCTATCTATACATGCATGCATACAAACATCCCTACAATGGCTATACTGTACATGGTAGAACCAGCACAATAAATCACAATAAAAGGACAGCACAATAAAAAGGACAGTGAAGTTCAGCAGAACCTAATAAAATACCTACAGCTTAATGTGTGAAACTTTTATTTCCAAAATTTACAGAACAAGTGATCATTAACCACAATTGTATCACAAATAATCAGATAATCTTAATACACAAATAATCTTAATAAATTAATAATCTTACGTAGGATAGCAATCATAATACACAAATGGTCTTAATAGGCTAATAATCTGGATACACAAATAATCTCAATAGCCAAAATACAAACAGGGTAATAACTTCAATACACAAATAATGTCAATACACACACAATTTCAAATAGGCTATTAGTCTCAATACACAAATAATCTCAACAGATTAATAATCTCAAATCTTACAGCTCCAGTGCTAAAACTAAAGAAGCGAACATTAGACACCAAACATGTCTAATGCTGATTGACTACTTTCGGGGTAGTTATTACGGGGCACTGCTGGGGACTTCTTTTCTGCCAAACCATCACTTTAAAGGGTTAAAACACAACTGAATAACATCATTCTGTCCTCCTCACTACACTCCACATCACAGGCTGTTTTATTTACTCCCTGTCCGGAGCAGGAGTATGTTGATAAATGAGGCGGAGCTCGGGGGTCTCCCTCCGTTAAGGAAACGAGGGACTTTTGGGATATTTATGGCTGCTCTCTACGAGCCTTCAGGATGATTAATACGGGTCCTGTGTCCAGCATAGCCCAGCGGCCGCAGGGCAGCACCGGCCGGCATGTTTGGAGAGGCAGATAACATCAAAGCCGCCCGCTGCGAGTGTTAAGAAAATACTGCACTGTGGGTCAGCGCAAATGAATCCACAAGGAGCCTGAAAGTATTTCTGACGACAGCAGCATCTATATATTATCACTCACATGCAGATCAGTACAGTTAAAGGACCCATAGCATGGAAATTCACAGGTATGTAAACAATGTTACAAGTTTCAAAACATAACGTTCACTCCCCAGTTCATGAGGTCCATAAGTGGAAGCTTAGGAAGATTAGGACTTCATGGTTGTGATGTCACAAAAAACAGCTTATTTACATACATCCTCTTATTCAGCCTAAAGTTTGTTTATTACACTATACATCACAGTATCACAACGTCACAGGTAAATATTCATGACAAAATGAGTGAAAGTGTGATTATGAATAAAGCTAAAGGCCATGCCCACTTTATCCCCTTGTTGTGATGTCATTGCTCATCAGCGTTCACACTGATTAAGTCTTTAAACCAACATTAGATCAGTACTTTTCCAGTGCACCTCCACACCTGTCCCATTGATCATGCTCTGACAGTCCTGGCCTGGGGTGACTGGTACTTTCTTTCATCTCTTTATGCTGACCAGAATCTTCCCTGGACCAGCCTGGGGGCGTTACAGTCTGAAATCTCCATCAAAGCACCCTCACCATTTCTTTAAATTCTCCTTTTTCTGCTCCTTGAGGATTTACTGATATCATTCTATTCAATTCCTATACACTACTAAAATATAAAGGCTTCTAAACGATTTCTATCTTAGACATGAGGTTCGGACAATGCTGGAGTCGGGAGAGTGGAAAGAATTCCAGACGGGCTGTATCATTTTTAGCCACTTAAAATGAGTAAAATCACAAGAACACACAGAAAAACTTACATTTAAGTATGTCGCAATGTAGGTGTTAAACCAGCAATCTTCCCCTCAAGAGTTTGCTGATTGCACAGTGAATAGAGATTGTAGAGAGAGATTAGTTATCTTAGTTCCCATTCCACCTTAATTAATGTAGCACTTACATTGAGAGGCCTGTTTTGCTGCTTTCATGTAACTATTGCCTAATTTAAGGTGAAACAAAAAAATCCAGAAAAAGCTAATATCAGCCTTAAGATCAAATGAAGCGTGCAAAGGTTGTATTGACTAACATAACAGTTATTAACCTGCTATTTTCACAGAATTCATGTATATTATGTGAAGACGCACAGCAGCAGCAACTGCAGGAAATGAAAGTGTGAGAAACTAGTTAAGCGAGCAGGTGGGAAGTGAAACATTGACAGGATGTTAACTTAGCTAACGTTATTGCTTGTAACATACAGATGGTCATGATCGTCACATTTAAGATGAATCTTTGATGACTTTTTATAGTTGGTAAAGAATAAATAAGAGATAGGAATGGGAGGAGAAAATGAAAATGCACTTTTAGGAAGGATAAAGGCAATACAGTGTGTGTTTATATAGCAGGAGAAATAAAGTTAAAGTTTAAGGTGGGTTGTTCTGCATCAAAGAACTCTGCTGTCCAACGATTTGGAGAATGTATAATTCAGCATGCATAACAAATTGTATGTGTTGCTGACCTTGTTGTCTATACTAGCATTTGATGGTTTGTATCCATCTGCTTCAGCAGAATCTGCCTCTCTGCCACCCATTACATGCTGACCTTGTTGTCTATACTAGCAGTAGAATCTTCCCATCTGACAACCACCAGTCTGCAGCCTCCAGTCCACTGGGTTGACAGCACCATCTGTATATTTGTGTGTGTGTGTGTGTGTGTGTGTGTGTGTGTGTGTGTGTGTGTGTGTGTGTGTGTGTGTGTGTGTAAAACTGTGTGTTTATAACAGGAGAAATACAGGTATAGGTTTCAGGTGGATTGTTCTAAACCATATAACTTCTGCTCTGAAAGAAGGCCCACTCCAGCCCTTTTCTAGGAAAAGGTTTTAAGAAGGTTCTTTACACTCACAAATCTCATAGAGAACCATAAAAATTGTCCTCTAATAGCCTTTTTTGACCTAAAGAATGCTGGTTCTTGAACTGGTTCTCTTTAGGCTTCTAAGAACATTGGTGCTATTCAGCAGACTGTGTTTGGACTAGTTTTTATTGGAACCAAGGAGCACCAAAGGATACGTCATCAACAGACAACTGTACAAGCAGCAGTAACAGGATGTCAGAGTGCACAGATTACCTATGAGCAGTTGTGCTGTTATTACAGATGTTTGCATTTATTAAAAAAACAAGCACGGGTCAAAGATTTGTGATATAAAGATGCAGAAGTCTTCAGCAGACGACTGCACACTCTTTAAGTGTGTCACTTGTCTTAATTTTCTCAACAATGGACACGCCTACAGTTGTCATCACAATGCTCAAGAACCTACCTACTAGACCAAATCAGTTCAGCATTGCTCGAAAAAGTTATTACGAAAAGAAGAAATGGCCAGAGACCCCATTTTGGCACTTGAGTTATGTTATGTTGGTCAGTGTATTCTTTCTTCAGCTCTTACAATTTAAACTCTGTACATGAAAAACAACAGCAGTGAGAATGTACTCTGTTTTTAAGACTTCTCAGTAAACTTACCTCATATTTCTCAGAAGGATTTTACAGACATGACATAGAGGGTTTTATTTTCTTTAACAGAAGCAGATACTGTAAAATGTATATAATTAGCTTGACTATTAAATTTGCAACACTATTATCTGATTTCTATTCTTTTTATAGTTTCTGCCAAGCACTCGTTCAATATTTTCCCATAGGATGCATTACAGAATGCTCAAAAATGGGTTTGTAAAAATTTGTAATGTAATCATGAGACAAGTTCACTGATGCCAACCTAGCAATTACCTCCACCCGCTAGCAACCATGAGAGATACCATAGCAAGCACCTAGCAAAACAATAGCAACCATCTGGAATATCATAGCAGCCTCTTAACAAGACCATCTATTATAGCAGCCCTCTCTATTATACCAATAAGAGATAGCATATCCTTGTTCCGCTCCTTAAAACTGTTTTTATGATCCAAATCATAAGGAATATGGAGTTGCCAAGCATTTTGATTCTTTAGGTCATTGGTCACAAATCAATCTGTCCATATTGGAGTTGAAGAATCTTTTTTTTAGGAAATCTGACTTAATTTTGGAATTAGCATACTGGTACTGGCTGCTGAAATAAAAAAAAATGTATGTATGTATGTTGAAAAGTTTTTTTACTGTATTACTTGCGTTCTTCCACATCTGCTCATAATACCATGACTGCGAACTAGCACTACCACTTAAAATACCACCATACCGTCTCTACTGCCTGGAATATCAAAGCATCTATCTTGTAACACCCTGGAAAAGTGGTTCCCAGCACGTTGTTACCGACACAGTCTTACCAACATAATCTTCCCAACCCTGTTGCTCCAAATCCACACAGGGATGAAGAAAAAATTAAAAAGGTCTGGGCGCTCTGCAGGCCAGGATGCAAACCCCTGCCCAAGTAGTACTAGAGAACTGCACACATTGCACAATGACTGCATTTTTCTTTTCTTTTCTTTTTTTGCACATTAATTCAATTTAATAGCTGTTTGGAAATCGGACCAGTGAGGACATCCAGTATATTTGCACTTCATAGTACTTCTATATTGCTTTCTTGTTTATCAGTAGTGCTAAGCTAACGCAAGCCAATAATTTTACTGTGCCATAAACCTCACTTTTCTATGCATATGGCGCATGAAGAGAAAATCCACCACGTTTTCATATATACATAGGAATGGACAGTAACAACGTACATTATCTCTGAGTTCTATACTGTAGCACAGTTGTCGAGTGTCTGCGCTTTATTGTTGAATTTGGTGGATGCAATGATGGATATTACTGCAGCAGATAAAGATAATAACAGTTGATAAAGATTTGTATCATTTTTAAAATTTTGCTCTCTTTATGGTGCACAAACTTCATCAATGACTTTAACATGAGAAGTATTTAATTTCAGCAAATATTTTAATAATGCTTGTAACATAATGGTTCAGTTTATCAAATAACTTTTTACAGATTGTAATGGATTTGACTGCCTAGCTGCTGTATTGGGACTAATGGTAACTGTTTTTCTGAGAAGATGTGAGATGTGAACTGTGAGAAGATGTGGAACAAGCATTTAGAACTGTGACTGCAAAACATGGTGACTGGCTCCTGCACTCGTTCATGCACTGTATTAGCCTCATAGCCTCATAGATTGCTGTAATTTAGTGCTTATTGCACACTCATACAGTCATACATTTACTGCAGTAGATATGAAATCAAGAAAACTGAGTAATATGTATGTGAATTTGTGTTGAATCAGTTGACAGGAGCAGACATAGCTGCTGTTTACACCAGTTGGTTCATAACACTGGGTCGTGTGTGAGTACACTGCTAATACACTTTAATAGTTAGCTAGTAAAAAGCTAGTACATATACTGATTTATCATTACCAACAAACGCCCTTACAGAAAAATATGTTTTAATCTTGTCAAGTAAACACTATTAGTAACGTCACACGGACGCAGCGCATTCAGTATTCAGTTTCAGGGTCATTAGGTTGTGGTAACAGTGCATTTACAGAACCTTCTAAAATAAACCAAGCTGAGTTTATTTGAAAATACGGTGGCAATAAAAATGTACTTTGAAAACTCAAGTACTTTTTAAAACCAAATACTCCAGTACTGTAACTGTAAACTAATTGACAGAACAACATTCAGTTGTATTCAGTAATGAAGTAATGAAGTTGTGTACTGTACACCTCTACATATTATTGCTGTCCAATGAAACGCAAGTATTGACAAAATTGCAACTTTATAAGAGAGGCCAAAAACAGACATTACTTTTAATGTAAGTCAGTGGACCATTGACTTACATTAATTGGGTCATTTCTATTGGTCTATTTTTTATTCAGTTTTCACATAATGTAAATGGCAGCCACTGCTTTCAAATGAAGAGGAACAATAAAAATATCCAAAAATGGAGATATTTTTTTCTCTTTAGACAAAGAAAAATTGGTAATTTAAAATAAATGTATTTAGAGTAGTGTAAAATGCTTCTACAGTAGCTTGTAGAAACAGAGTTGTTCACAGTGGTGGTGATAGGATCCATCTGGTGAAAGTGCCCTCACAGAAAGTTATTACATGAAATTGTTCTGAATACTTTTCCTGATGCATGAGGGATCATATTCTGTTTGTTTTGAGAAGAATTTGAACTTTAGCACATATTTTTAAAATGTATTCACGGTTGAGGGGTACATACGGTTATTGTGAGGCAAATAGTCCCCAAAAAAGATATTTCTTTTAGATTTTTAATTATTTATCCATCAGCAATATTATGTATACAAGCTCAGAAGATGTTCACTGGTCATTTTTGAAGACCATATTCAAAACATTGCAGACCCTGATTCCTGCCACCACCACTGTCGTGACATTAATTTTTTAATGAAGAAGAGCATTTCACACCAGAACAACTTTGTAAACAACTTTGTTTACATTGAAAAGATTAAAATATGCAAAAATTGTAAAAACATATAGAATTCCCTTTTAGGAAATTATGATTAATAGGTCATTTCTTTCACTTTCCTCTATTATTCTGAACATTACATCCTAAAGCGAGTTCAGTCACAGTGAGTATAGTTGTTTTCAGGAACAGCAGGCTGTGCCTTAATGCTTTCACTCAAACTCCAGCGTGTCATTAAGAGTAACCCACACTTCCTGAACCTCCTGACGGGTGAATTCTCCTTTATTTCTTCTCCTTCCTCCACAACTACTTATAGCATCTACTTAAGTATACCAATTTAGATGAATTCATGACATCAATGGCTCACTGTTAGCAGCCCATTGATGTGGAACTATGGGGCTGAATGGCCTTTCCCATGCCTCCACTGGGGGACCTACGCAGGTAACAGAGGAAACACCTGTTTCCCAGGTTTCGGAGACCACTGCACCTGAAATTTTAGCAAAGACCCCCGCTATTGAGAGCTGGCCATGATAAGACCGGCCTTGAGATCTACGGTGGAACAGGATAATGAAAGAGGAGGCCTGATAGAGGAATCTAGCAGCGTTCGCCAAAACACCTTTACAGGAAATCATCCACACTTATGATAGAAAAGCCAGAGACTTTAGAGACGTTGTCCTTAATCAAAGTTGTTTATCTACAGATCTGTGCAAAAGCTTGAACACTACTGGTCAAATGACATTCTTTGTTGTTTTTTTAAGTGAAAGTAAGTCAACAAAGACCAATGTACTGCAACTCTTGTTGTTGGCTGAGATTATCATATTGGAACAAATAAAACACACTATACACATTAAAATACATAATAACAACAATTGTTTATTAATATGTGTAGAAATGTATTCTTTGTAGAGGATGCACTTAGAAAATTAACAAAACATATTACTTGACAAAGGGCACCAAAATCTTTGCATACTGTGTGTACATTGCAATTAACAGGTCAGTTTAATTACAAAATTAAATATAACATAAGATTTATTATTTTCATCCAACAGTTCAATTTAGTCTAATAAGAAAAATTATGCAGAACTTGTTCTGGTTGGCATATGTTAGAGAAATATCTAGAAGTACGCATTTGAATGTGTTTCATTACATACATCATTTTTGTACTTGTCTTCATGATTATTTTCTGATTTTTTATTGTTTTGTTAAAGAAAATTCTCCTTTCACACAGACCTGCATTACAAGTTCTAACATTGTTATAACATTTAAAAATGCCACATGTATTTTGTACATACATCTTCCTCCATATGAGTAGTAATTTCATATTACCAAAATGTTGTTACAGTTTAGATAGATGGATAGATAGATACTTTATTGATCCCGAAGGAAATTTAGCAGCCAGTAGCCGTTACACAGTACAGACAAAGTACAAAACACAGTACAAAAAAACAGTAAGGTATATAACACAGTATATATAAAAAAGAATAAAGGACTCCAATAGTCAAAAAGAATATATAAAAGAATATATGAATACAAACTATACACCCTGACTGTAGGTAAAAAGGTAGTGCAGTAGTAAATTAGGTAATGTGCAAGAGAAAAACGGGTATCAGCAGATACATGACAGTACTGGGATATTTATTAAAAAATAAATAAATGTGCAAAGATTGTATTTAATTAAATGTTAAATACTGTCCAGGAGTGCAAATGTACAGGATGTACAGCAAAGTGTTAAATAGTGTCCAGGAGTGCTGATTACAGTACAAATAAAAATAAACTGTAATTTGAACAAAGAGGACTTGTTCCTCATCTGTTTAATCATCTGTTTAATCACTTTCAAACATTTCTTCATATTAGTGCTCAGCCTTAGTGACTATATTAAAAGGAAAGTGACATAATTTATTTTTACAGATATTTGGAGTTTAATTTCAAATATTTCAAAATGCACAACTGTCTATCCAGACCTGTCAGTGAAAAAAAAGATTGCAGCAAAAGTAAAAGAAAAAAAATCTTTCCATAAAACAAGATAAAGTATGAATGCAGCAGCTCGAGAAGATACTTTTAGTTACTTTTAGGTAACGCTTAAAATTGAATTCAGGCAAGATTAATTTATATGAATAGAATGCAGCTTCTACAGCATTTACTGTGGTATAGAAAATTCCAAGAAGAATAAGAACCTGTATAGTAACTGAAGTTTTTCTTGCTCTGCTTTTCTCTTTTAGAACATTGAGGTCTAAAATAAAACGCTAAAGCTCCAAAGTGAGAGAACCATGAGCAAAAATACTTGTGTTTTTTTTTAGGTTGACTGCCGTCTGCTATGAAATGATACCTGTCACTGGAGTAATTCAGCGTTAGTAGACAAAATAGAGCTGCAGAAAAGTCTTAAGGCTTTACAGAGTATATCTCTGTTACTAAGGTGGCCTGATCCGGCCTTGTGCTGCGTATGAAACTTCTGAGCTGCAGGAAATTGACAGAGACGTTAAAATATAAAATGGTTTATCATATGCATCGTTTAAGTTAAAGGCAATCTGAAGATCAGAAATTATTCTGAAATAGAAAATAAGCATAAAATATGCCTTTTCCTTTTTAATACCATCCATACTCTGTATATTATTTTAGAGTGCAATGTATTGTTGCTGTAGAAAGTTATCAGCATATATTTAAGATAAAGAAAACAACAATGAGCCATCAATTGAATTCCCTGTATTTCTCAATACAGCAAAACAAAATAAATAATAACACGCAGTCATATGTGAATTGAATGTTTGTATAGAATGCAGCCGACTAAGATTCCTCTGTAAGGCCTTTTTGGATAAATGTGGGATGTGGATAAATCCTTCACGGCCTTGTATATTCCGTGACCCTCTGTATCACAAAGCTGCCTTTCAAGGCATTGGCTTAAGAGACAGCACAGGCAGCAAGGCATCAAGACAGCTTAGTTTTAGACACACGCACATAATTCAGCATGAGTGTGTGTAGCCAAACGGCTGCATCCAAAATGGGTGGAGCTAAACTGCTGTAGGCATAATGGGAGGAGCTACAATTATATAGGCTGAATGGGCAGGGCTATTCTACTGTATACTGAATGGGGGGGCTAAACTGTTGTAGGTTGAATGGATTGGGCCAAACTCATGTGCTGAGTAGGTGGGTCTAAAATGGTTTGTACTGAATATGTGAGGCTAAACTGCTGTAGGATTAATAAATGGAGCTAAACTGCTATAGGCTGAATGGACAGAACATATATACTATAGCCTCAGTTGGCAGGATTAGACTGCAGTATGCTGAATGACCTGAACTACACTGCTGTGGGCTGAGTGGATGGAGATATACTACTTTAGGCTGAAAGGTTGGGGCTAAAGTGCTGTAGACTGAATGGGCAGGACTAAACTACTGCAGAATGGGTGAATCTGAACTACAAATGGCTGAATGGGTGGAGGTAAATTGCTGTAGGGTGAATAGGAGTTAACTGATGAATGCTGAATGGGCGTGGTCTAAAATGCTTTTGACTAAATGGGCAGAGCTAAAAAGGTGTTGCTGTATGGAAAGAGCTAAACTGCTTTAGGCTGAATGGTCAGTGTTAAACTGCTGTAGACTCAATGCTTGGCACTAAACTGCTGTAGACTGAATGGTCTATACTAAACTGCTGTAGACTGAATGGTCTACTAAACTGCTGTAGACTGAATGGTCTGTACTAAACTGCTGTAGACTGAATGGTTGGTGCTAAGCTGCTGTAGACTGAATGGCCTGTACTAAACTGCTGTAGACTGAATGGTCTGTACTAAACTGCTGTAGACTGAATGGTCTGTACTGAACTGCTGTAGACTGAATGGTTGGTGCTAAGCTGCTGTAGACTAAATGGTCTGTACTAAACTGCTGTAGACTCAATGCTTGGCACTAAGCTGCTGTAGAGTGAATGGTCTGTATTAAACTGCTGTAGACTGAATGGTCTGTACTAAACTGATGTAGACTCAATGCTTGGCACTAAGCTGCTGTAGAGTGAATGGTCTGTACTAAACTGCTGTAGACTCAATGCTTGGCACTAAGCTGCTGTAGAGTGAATGGTCTGTACTAAACTGCTGTAGACTCAATGCTTGGCACTAAGCTGCTGTAGAGTGAATGGTCTGTACTAAACTGCTGTAGACTCAATGCTTGGCACTAAGCTGCTGTAGAGTGAATGGTCTGTATTAAACTGCTGTAGACTGAATGGTCTGTATTAAACTGCTGTAGACTGAATGGTCTGTATTAAACTGCTGTAGACTGAATGGCCTGTACTAAACTGCTGTAGACTCAATGCTTGGCACTAAAGCTGAATGGTTGGTGCTAAGCTGCTGTAGAGTGAATGGTCTGTATTAAACTGCTGTAGACTGAATGGTCTGTACTAAACTGCTGTAGACTGAGTGGTTGGTGCTAAACTCCTGTAGACTGAATGATCAGCATTACAATGCCGTAGACTAAATGGTCAGCACTAAACTGCTTCAGGCCAAAACGATAATAATAGGAAATTGTGGTTATTCTTGTAACATCTTAAAACAGTTAATTCAAAACAGGCCGTTTTGCCTATTTAGGTAACATATATAATGTTACATACATACTGTTTACATATTACATTCAAGTTTTCTATTTCAGAAAACTTTGTTGGAACCTTTTTAGTTTCCAAGCTGACTTTAGGACTTATTAAGGGTATATCATATAATTAAGAATTTTCAAAGCAGTTTATCCCTTATTCAATTGTTTTTTAAATATTATTTTATACATAAGTATCATATTTATCATTTTGTTTGTAGTTGACACATTTTTCTACAGAATATTCTGTGTTTAGGCTCAATATATATGTTTTAATGTATATAGCTCAAATAAAATTGCCCCTGTCCTTTCTACATATCTACATATTTGTTTAATTCCAGTGAATATTTGATACTATGTTGTCTGTGCCTGTATTAGTTTTTATGCTATTGTTGGTCAAATGACTTTATGGGTTTTATGACTTTAGCTGAATGGTGCACAGGAACCAGTTAGCTTGGAAACCAGCTATGTGAATACTAATAGTTAGCAAAGTTAATGTTACTTTTACTGCTATTAATATGGACTTATGTACTTTGGCTGCTACACTCTGACTTGAACTGTGACTTTCACCATTGCATTGTGTGGATTGTTGCTGTAGTAATGCAGCAGTTGGCCTGCGAATAGTCTCATATTGTCTCTCTGTATTTTCTCTGTTGGCCGTATATCACCTGCTCCCTTCTGAGGGTCAGCAACCTCCTCCGTACAGCCTTTGATGTTGGCGGTATGTTGAAGCACTATCAGTGATCTCTGCTGAGTGCAGCTCCTCCGGGACGATAGCCTCTGTGCCGAACGGCCATCGCAAGCAGGACATTTAGGAGAAGTTTTACAACCATCACCCATTTGTTATTGTACGGTCAGAGACGGCGACACCCTTGCAGACACAAGCTGCGTAAATTACAGTTTAAAAACGTCTCTGTCTTCATGATCGCTCCTCCAGCTTTGCTCACTGGTGGGTGGTTAAAGAGGAACGGCTACTGAGGGGCCCATCACTCACATGGACTTCAAGGAGCCTTGGTTCCTGAATTATCTGAGAGTCTCAGAGAGGCCTAAAGACCAGGAGATGCAGTTTATGTGGATGGAGGCGAGTTGCTATGGTGATGTTTCTGAAAATCGTCTGGTTCCACTTAGAAGCAGCAGAAGCCCATTTGGTAGTGAAAACATCTGAGGAATGAGAGACAGTAGTTAGCAAATTGTGATGAAAGAGCCTAGACTGTTGCTCGTAATTATATGTATATTGTGTTGGTAAAAAGAAAGCCAGGCTTGTCTGAGAAGAATAATGTTAGCTACACAGTTACACAGTAACCTTTTAGCCAAAAGAGCCAATGTTGCTAACAGTGAATTAATGTGAACAGCCATGAATTAGCATTTTGCAGATAGTGTGATGCTAATCGGTAGCTGCTAGCCTCCACTCTGATGTGTAGGAGCTTTTGTTTTTCCAGAGTTGTTTTCTTTAACATTGTCTTATCAATAAATTGCATGTGTGAACTTATAAATCTGAGAAAAGCTCTTGATTTTGGCCTCACAATTTGGCACTAGAATTGTTTTTGGAGCTGTTTGTTATACACGGGTAAGACACAACAGCAGCTAGATGGGAGCAGCTAGACGGGAGCTGGGAGACTCAGTAAGGTCCCGATAGGTTGTCACAGGTATCTGGAGTCATGCTGACTGCAGTGCATCACACAGCTGCTGGAGGGCATGTGGGAGAGCATCCATAGAGTGAGCGCGACGATCCAGGTGGTCTAGCATATGCTCAGTTGGTTCCAGTCTGGGGAATTGAAGGGACAGGGTAGTACTTGGAAGTCTTGGTCATGTTCTTCCAACCAATGTGGGACATTTCTAGCTGTGTGACGTGTGACATTGTCTTGCTGGAAGATTCCATCTGTACCAAGAAAGACACTCCACATGTATGGGTAAAAATGATCTGCAAGGACAGATTTATAACCAAATTGGTTGAGAGTGTCTTCTACATGGATGATTGGGCTCAGAGAATATCATGAAACATTCCCCAGACCATAAAGCCGTTGAAAGTAGGAAGTGATCATTATAATGCAACTCAACTGTGTAGATAGAATTTTATCTGTTACTGCTGTCATATTTGAAAGCCACAGCCAGCACTGACATGCAGAGGGAATGTCAACAATATGACCGTAGAATGTTTCTTCCAGGTTAACAGCTGGGATGGGCAAAATATTACTGAATACTGTATACAGTGCCCTAAATGTATTCAATAACTTATTCCATCACAATACAAAAACATAACATATTGTCACTGGTCAAAGAAAAACATTCAACATTTCCAAAATAGCAACTTTACAGAAGAGGACAAAAACTTTCCATTTCTATTAGACCACTCATCATAAAACTCTCAGAGGATATAACAATGATATAGAAAAATGATTCAACATATGTTTTTCTTTGGGCAGAGACAATAGAATACATTAAAAATACAGATTTATAAAAAAGATGGGAAAAAAATCATTTGTTTCATTCCTTGCTGTTTCTGGTTGGCAGTCTTGTTAATGTAATTATACTATAGATTAATGTGTTTGATGAAAAGTCTTCTCGTGTGTAGTTAGCATAGGTGTTATGGAGAGTGCAGTACTATATACAGGGGTGGACAGAAATATGGTATGTTTATTATTAGTAGTATGTTTTCATCTGTTTTTGGACCTTTTTGGAAACGTATGACTTTTGCTACATTCAAAAGACAAATATTGTACTTTTGACCCTATTACATTTCTATGAAAATGCTTTTCACTCATTACTTTGAATTATAGCCTTGAAGACAGTGAACGAATGTTCTTGTCTATAACATGATTGGCCATATAGTGTTTGTAATGAATAAAAATACAATCACACTAAACTATTCCTGCACTGCAGGCACGTTTAAAGTGTGTGCTACATTTTATAACTTTACAACAATTTCTGCAATAAAATAGTAAATGCACAAAACCAAAATTTTCCTTCCAACCATTTAAATATTTGTTTCATTTCAGTGAATATTATATACTATGTTGCCTGTGTTTGTAGTAGTTGCAGTTTTTATGCTATTGTTGGTCAAATTACTTTTATGGGTTGTTTTCATAGTGGCACTGGGTGCACAGTTAGCTTGGAAACCAACTGGGACTCTGGAACCTATGTGAATTCTAGTAGTTAGCTGAGTTAATGTCCTTTTATGTGTTCAAGCAGTGAATTCAGTAAATTTCAAAATCAATTTTTCACAGGAGTATCTATTCTTTTACTGCTATCAATATGGGCTTGTGTGCTTTGTTTACCTCTGACTATAATGAGTGCAGCACTTACGTACGGTGTTGAGCTGCTCTTTTTTGTAGCTGCACTGGAAGCTGATTTTCGGAAAACATACTTTTTCTGCAGTCATTATTTTACCACAGTAACAATGTTTGCACAGTGCTTACACCGAAGAATGGGATTGGGATGCACTCTGGATTTAATGTTGCTGTTTAAAAGTGTATTAAACTATTCTCACGGTTGAGGTTTGTTGTGGGATGAAAAGTTTTTCTGTGTTTCTGTCTCTGGGGTGTTCTTCATCTTCTTTCCTCCTGCACTGACTGTGGGACTGATTTATGTGCTGATGTGTTGAAGAGGAAATTTTAAGAGCATTGTATTGATCCACAGAATCAATTAGAAAGACAGACAGACATAGAGAGAGAGAGAGAGAGAGAGAGAGAGAGAGAGATTTGTCTTTTACCCTTCCTGCAGACACTAAGCCTTGATGGGCACTCACCAAGAACATAAGAACACAGAGATATAATAAGATAACCTTCCTCTCTCTCTGTCTCTCCTCCTCTTTTCTCTCCATCTTCCATGTGCTCTTTCTCTCTACCTCTCTGGTCTATCTCTCGTTCTCTCAGGGGATCTTTTAAAGATCCTATCAGGGAGTTCAGTCTCCATCTAACGCTGCCGTTCTGTCGCCTTCAGTCTGCTGTTATTCATGTTTGTGCATTTTTTGCATTTTCTATACATGCAGTACAGCAGTCTGTGCAGTTGAATACTATTTATAGTTGATATGATGAATCTTTAATCTTTCTTTTTGTTTATCCTTTTTTATGTAGATTATCTCTTTGTAAGTAAAATTTTTAAACCCATCCTATTGCCTTTGGAGAAGGAGCTCACAGTAGGGGGCGCTGGTGTACTTGTTCAACAGAGCCAGTTGCTTAAACATGCATGTAGCCTAAGTTAGCATGGCAAGCCAGCCAGAAATCCTCCAGCTAGTCATGTAGAACACATAGACCAGTTAATCACCACATTACATGTGGTAAAGATAAACTCTTCTAGATAAGAACTGAAACAATGTTATATTGTCTACATTGAATCAACTTTTTAAATTTAACATGGATTCTTAATTACTTTCACTTCATGCTGATTGAATTGTCAAGCAACATTGAAAGGTTAACTAACTATAGTAAACACCATCTAAGTTTCCCTTCTTTATCTACAGATGATTTCTTAATGGCCTAAAAAGAAACTTGACATTAATTTCTTTGGTCAGATTTATTGGTTAGCAAGGTCACAAGAACTTTTAACGATGCAAAATTAGTCATGTACTTAAATGTTATACAACTTTCTGAATGAAATACAAGCAAAGAGCTGAGCTCTGCTTTGTTTTGAAGTTGTACAGTGACAATAAGATTATTTCTCATATTACTACATGTGACATATCCAGACATCTACAATTCCCTTGTAATATAAGCATCAAATCACTATAATCATAGTATTAGGTCAGTGGAAGATTCAGTGATATCCTGTGTTTTGTATCATCAGCTACACCATCAAAAATCTATATAATCACAAAATTGCTGGTGATTTGGTGGTATACAAGTTTTAGGCACTTGAATATATAATATTTAGAAAGCTATTTTTCCAGACAGCTTTTGCTGAGCAAACCATTTTATTTTTTAAATATGTAAATAGGATTAATACAGAAGTAATGATTTATGTATGTCAGTGTGTTTATTTAACCTGCAATCAAGATTGCTGCTGAAGGAACTGAATACATTCATACAATGTCTGGGGCGTCCAGGGGAAATCTGGAACTACATTGAGTTCTTCAAAGTGGAGCTCAAGATATGCTCTACTTTTTCAGAATAAGATATTCATGTTACTTGGCATTGTATTACTGCTTATGTACATTTGTTCTAATGATATCTGGTGTTCTTACTGATGACAATACATTTATTGCTAATATAAAGACTTTTAAATGAGCTTAGGTGAAAGACTTTTGCACAGTAGAGTATGTGACTTTGATTAAGGTGAAAAATGCAGTTGTATATACCCATTTACAGGCCTATGATTTTGTTTGGATTTTGAGTGGACAAAATAACACAGCATGGTTGCTACTTTCAGGTTGTTGTTGCAGGTGTGAGAGAAACACTGTAGATTCCAAATAAAGAAAGAAGGGTTAAGAAAGAATATCAGAAAATATTATAAGGTCCATAGAGCACATATTACAAATAATTGATTTAATAACCCAAGTCTTGTAGAAATACAATACAGTATGTTGTTAATGTAAAAACAATAATAATTGCATTAATAAATCACTATATCTATGTTTTTAATGCAATGTCTGAGTCTTGCATAAGATGCAGACTGTGTCATGTGCATCCAGATGCAGAAAAAGAAAGCTGGCAGTAATGCAAAGTAAAACTTAATGTAAACGAAAGCTCTCACTGAGTGGTCTTGTGAATATGACTAACTGCGTCCAAAACACATCATGCAAGGACGCGGAATCAATGCTTGCTGAAGATGATGCAACGTGGCCCTACAGGCGAACATATTTGCGGTTCACTAGCATGCACAGCGTGTCTGTTTTGCAGAGCATTCACTCTGCATTGATTGCACTCATTTTAGGAAAGTTGAGAGCGCAAGCGAGAGCCGTGTGGAGCACTAGCTGCTTCCACTGCGCTAACCACCAAGGTCGTGTCCCTTTCGTTCAGTCAAAAAACAACGGCACCTACACATCCATCCGTCCAAATGGCTCGGAGCCCGGTCAGCTCTGAACCAGAGCCATTGTTCAGGAGACAAATACGATGCACGGCGTTCTCCAGACGGCCTGAGTGGATAACCATATGCTGTCACTGTAGACCAACATAGTCCTGTATTGAGTGTTGAGTTGAGCTGGGACTGTGTGGGAGTTGTTTGGGGGGGAAGGTGGGGCGGGGGGGGATTTTGGGGGATAGCGAGGTACAAATCAACATTTTAAGACCAGCCGTCGCCCCGTATTCACTTTCCTTGCTGGACGTTAGCGTGTATAAAGCTGTATCTCTCCTGCTTTATTAGAGCTCCAGTTAAATGATGCGTGTATTAGCCAGTTCAGTGAGTTTAACACATGTACACTAACATTGAAATCAATGTTTACTAGAAAAAAACCCAATAGGGTTTAACATAAATGCTTCAAATTTGTTAGCTCTGAAAAAGAGTAGGACTCTAGGAAGCTGTAGATAAACATGTTGAAATGTTAGATGTGCCCAGTATGATGGACAGAGCTGTAGAAGATTCTAATATGTCTGGGAAACTTGCAAAGTGTCAAGTTCTAGTGTCCAGAATTCATCAGACCTTAAGTAAATCATTACAGGTAATTCTTTATCCCTTCTAGGTTACAGAATTTGTACAATGTTGAGTAAAACATCTAAAAATTGTATTAATTGTATTATTTTCTGTTCACATATTATGGGTAGGTACAGCTTTTTAAAACCAGCTTTTTAAGTTTGCAGCATTGCATACGTGTTTATGTAAAAAAAAGTCAGTGACTGTGTCAGTAGAGAACAAGATAAACACAATGTCTTTGCGTGTTATGTGGAAATTCAGTTTCATGCAGCCTCACTAGTTGGATGTAAAAGAGAAAAGTATTTTGTTGCCTCATTCAGGAGCTGAAACTTTATAAGCTTTTTCATTTACAGTTTGGTTACAATTTTATGGGTGCAGCTTTACACACAAGAGAAATGAATCCTTTTAACATTTGTCCAAGTGTTGTGGTTGCTTGAGTGAGTTCAGTCATCTTTTTGAAAAGACAGAAGGAAGGGAAGTTTCCCTTCTAAAAAATCATGTTTGATACACAAGATGCTAAAACGTATACATATGTTCCAACTGATTTATTGACATCCAAATAAATGTAACTGTGAATAAATCATGTAAAGGCTCAAAAACAATTGCATGCAATTATATGGGTCTCCAAGTCCCCAAAATATACTCAGTGTGTGGAAGTTTTAAATACATCTCATATGCTTAAAGTGACTTTATCTCAGGGCTGTTGGTGTGTCTGCTGTTCTTTCTTCAGCTTTCGACAGACGATCTAAACCACAGCACACCAAACACCTTCAGGCCAGGAAATAAACCATGTGTGCGCTGTTGTGCAGAAATCTCAGGATTTCTGTAATCTGTTGTGGATTTGCTGTAGAGAACAGAAACAGTTCAGCTTATTATAATCATAAATACACTTTCAATTTGAATATTTACTGTTTTTTTGGGGGGGGGGTATTTCTGCTTTTAAAAGAGGTTGTTTATATATGTATTTATATATAAATTAAATTGAATTATAGAATACATTACAAAATGAGAATTTATTTATATTTACTTTATTATTTCTCTCAGTTTTGAGAAACATAGTATTTGGATTGAAAGACAAATCATGAATCTGATTTTATTCATTTTTCTTCAACTCCAGATTAGATCTTTAAGCACGACAGCCCCTGATTTGAGCTGGTTAGGAGGATTATTTCGTTAATTACATAAAGCAGATTTTTTGTAGTCCTATATTGAGCGCTGGTAAGTTTAATGGTGTCCAATTAGTTCCACCAGGTTCTTTGCGATGGAACCTCCAGTCTGATTACTGTGAGTGGAGGCTGTTTCCTGTCTGTGAGTTCACATATGGATTCAGTCAGTCAGCGGCCGAGAGACTACTGTTCTCTCTACGTCTTTATTCAGTTCTCAAACACTGAAAAACCCCCCCTCTCTCTCTTTCACTTAATCTCCTTCTCTCTTTCTTTTCTTTCCAATTTGGTCACTCATAGTATCTTTTATTCTTTGTCTCTATTTTCTTTCTTTTTCCCTCTATTTCCCTCTTTTTCTCACTCTCTCACTCATTTCTACATACCTGTTTATCTTTATATACACTGTTATATATAAATTAATGAAAATCTGTTTTTGTGGGTCGGTTTTCCTCTGTGAATAATATTTGCTCCAGTTTTGAGCATGATGCAAACAGGCATTGATTCGACAGGAAGTGAAAATGATACAAGAATGTTATCTAAAGGTAAAAATCGATGCGTACGCTGTGGAGCAAAGGCTGATTTACAAAGCCTACTTCACATTAATACAGTACTGTCTGATAAAATCTGCTCTGGTGTTGGATTTCACTACCAAATAAACTGTTGCAAGGAAACATCCCAACTGCACAACAGTCGCTTCAACGTACTCAGAAACATATTTAGTGGGACTTTTGGAACCATTAAGAACAGATAATCATTCTGATCATCTGAGTAGCAGTAAGCTAGAGACAGTGTCTAAGCACCCACATTCTACATTTCTCCTGGATTTTAGGTCTAGTTTTATGCATCAAAGACATGTTCTATCTATCTTTATCCCTGACTGGTTCTACTGGTTCTGTGCCTATTTAAATGAGCTCTGTTCTAATGGACTGTGCTTCATTCAGAAAGCAGTTCGGGCTAATGTATTATGCACAGCTACATACATGACACCTGCTGCACCATTTAAGGTGGACTGGAGAAAATATAACAAGAAGCTGGCTTTGTCTTTTGCAAAAAGATACTCTGTACTGTTTGTGATACTTTGTGCAATTTGTGTTTAATCTTGCTTGTTACCACATAAAGTCATTTTTTTATTTTGTATCAATGAAGCCTGTATTACAGTGCAGTGGGCATAACTACAGAGACCCCTCTATATTGGACAATAATCAAATGACAAACAGTAATAATGTCGGTTACAGGGACAAACTTCTGACGGAGTAAATAGATTTGTAAATAGATCAATCACAAATGATTCCCATCTGAGCTGAAGCCCCAGGTACATCCAAGTGTTGACCATGTAAAAAAAGCGGTCACTTCTGGGGTTATTTGAATTACAAAAGATGCTCTATTATAGGCCCAGATCTTATGAAATTATACATACATACATCGAGTCACATTAATGTGACTACTTCTTACTTTCCATGGCAGCAGTGCGTAGGTGACTGTGTTATGGTCTGGGGAATGTTTGGTGGCATTCTCTGGCCCCACTCATCCAGGTGGAAGACACTGGATGATTTGGGAATAAATTCATCACTGCAGATCATGTACATCCATACATATTGATTGTTTACCCTGGGGCGGGTGGGATCTTCCCACCAGACTATGCGATGCATCACACGACTAGAAATGTCTAACATTGGTTGGAAGAGCTGGACCCCTAATTCCCTAGACTTGAACCTAATTGAGCATCTGTGGGACCACCTCGCTTGTCTTGTTTGCTCTATGGATCCTCCTATACATGTCCTCTAGCAGCTGTGGGATGCACTGCAGTCAGCATGGCTCCAGATATGTGTGACAACCTACTAGAACCTTTTTGAGTCATGTTGCTGCTGTCGGCGCTACACACAGGGAATACTCTGGATATTAACTGGTGGTAATAATAATGAGACTGTGTATGTAAGCAAGGTAGAACATTAGTTGTGATGTAGTGAGATGTGGCAAAACAATGCAGACAAGATAGAGCATGCACTTAAAACGTCAGCACCTGAAGGCAGCAAAGAGGGAGCATGAGTTGAATCCTTTTAAAGACAGGTGGCAGTCTGCAATTGGTTGGGGTAATGGATGATAGAGTGACATAGCATTGAAATCTTTCTAGCAGAACCTTGCTAAAGCTTTTATAGAAACTAACTTTATACTACTTTGTAGATTTATGTAATCGTGGATCTAACTTTTCAGTTTTTGCTTCTGCAGGCAAAGGATAAGGATAAGGATGTGTTTGAATCCTGAATGACTACATTTTAGCTGTACTTTCGCACTTCAGCTGCACTGTTGGGGGACTTTGGCTTGTGTAACACTCAGCCAAATGATCAAATTGTAGTAACCTGTGTTCTCTCTCTTGGGTCTGATTGCTCTTGGGTCTACATCACTGCAAACATCCAAAACACATCCTTTAACTTGTTGTTTGCATAATGAACCCAAAAACAGTAAACTAATAACAAGAAGAAACAAAACTACAGTACAAACTCTTTATTAGTAAAAAATACAGATATTGGAATGAATGGAATGTTTTATTGTTTTGTTTGTATTGAAAAGGATTGGATGAATGAAGGAGGTCACTGGTAGCTAAAGCAACCTTATTTTTTCAATGGCAGGGATAGAATTTTCCTTGACCTGCTTCAACAAGTGAAATGTATTTAAGTTGAGCCATGACCAGACATTAAAATACAGTCTGGGTCAAAATACCATCCAGGGTCAAAAATCCCACTCCAGAAAACCCTGCACTGCCAGTCACCCAACTGCATCATATTTCATATAATATGTAATTTTACATAATAATTTATAATTCTATTTAGTTTTATGGTAGATGAATTAGCTAGAGTGCTAACCACACCAGTAAGGAGGATTGTTGTCATTGCAAAGCTTCAGGTTTAACCATGGGCATGCCTGTTTTGCAAAGAGGAAATCCATCGATTATTCATTTTCCACTGAAATTAGTGGTCGAGATACACAAAAAGATTTATTCAAAGAGATTTGATGTGTTTGTGGTGGTCATAGGAACCAGGGATCATGATGTCAACATAGGTATGCACATATGTAGCAATTTTCATATTATTACTTTATTATCACTAGTGAAGCTACTGAGTCTTTATATGTAATGCTGATGATGATAAAGTAGTGGTAAAGCTACGACAGTACGTTTTTTGGGGGGACTATTTTGCCCCCCACACCCTGCATGTGACCCTCTACCATGACAAAAAAAACACTTTTGAAATCTTCTCAAAACTAACTTTAAACATTGTCCCAGGTGTCAGGCAACGTATGTACAAGTATATCAGTGTGGGTACTTTTAGAAGCATTGAATAATTAGGACAGCAGATTCAGTCATACAGTCCATATACTGTACTGTACAGAAGGTACCCAAGACTATTGTATCATCGCTGTCCAAAAGAAAACCATGTATCTTAGTTTTTGTCGATTGTCGAGTTTTGTGAAAGTTTTATGATAAATCACTTGGAATAAAACCTAAATACATTAACATCCATTAAAAGTATGTAAATAAATAAACAAATAAATAAATGTCCTCTCTTTTAAAATTGTTCTGGAGATACCTGTTTTTTTGTGGACAGAAATTATATTTAAAAGTTATTGGCCCGGCCGCAAGCATTTTTTTGCTCAGGGCAAAAAATTACTAATATTATGCTAAGAATGGAGCCAAATGTTCAATGTGGCTTTTTTGCCTTCATACTGATGATATGTTGTGTATTTATGAGAATAAACATACTCATTGTTGGGCTGGTTATTTAAACCTGGTACCGCTTCCGCTTATCAGTTCACATGGTCACAGATGCAGGTTAAATATAAATGTAAGGTCGCAGGTATCTTCCAGGATATGTATATGTCAAGACGTGTCTCCACGTTGTGCACCCTGGTTGATCGGTTGATTGAGGCACAGCCAATCAGAACAGAGCACATTTACAGTAACAAAGGCAGCCTGCATATTACTGAGGGGTAAAGAGGCTGGAAAATTTTCGATGCATAAAATCACATAGACGGTTACAATGGAGAACCACTGTTTTTATCATTTTATCATGTGATTTAAATATGTATTTATCCTTTTACATGTATGATTTTGGGGGGTTCATTTGTCCATAAGAGAGAGGTAGTTTTCTAAGCTAACAGTTCTGGGTTCTTTTGTGTTCTGAGGTTTCTTGTGGTTCTGGATAAAGTTAGATGTTTTCAGCGTTGATGTATTGGCTGGTTGTTTGGCTCCGGCCTGCGGAACGCGCTCTGTGTGAAAGCGTAACCGAAAGGTGTGCCGGCTCTCACCTCCTCAGGTTACCTTGGCAGGTATCCAGGTATGATAAATGTCCCCGTCTGACAAAAAGAAAAGAGGGAAGGGAGGGACAAACACAACGAGAAGTAACAACAAAAAAAATGACATTAATATCTCCCCTCCTGCTTTTGTGTTTTTAAAGAAAAATCTGCACTTTTCTCCAGGTGCGTGTTATTTCACATTGGCAGTAACACGATCGGACACTAACGTGGAACACCTGCTCTGGAAATGAAATACAGCATAAAAATGTTATGAGTGTTCTCTGATTGGTTATGGTAATCACTCTGTTTAGCCCAATAACTGTAGAGGTCCAAATAAAATCACAAAAAACAGATGTTTCCTTTATAGCCCTGATAAGAAAACGCTGCACTGTAAAGTATGAAGGACCCTTTAAACACATACTGAAAACGTGACGGAGGGGCTGAGATTAAAATAAGATCTATGTGGTGTCTCAGACTCATTTCCTCTCATTCATCTCACTAAAACTTATCAGGCAAAAAAGTCTTATCAAATCTGCATGAACTATTTAAGAACCAAAAGGGAGAAAACAAACAAGCTATAATAGTACAAAAACGATAGTAGAACGAATCTGGTGGCTGGGGGCCAGTGGTGGGCAAAACTTAAAAAACAAGCAACACTAAATAAATTGTAAATACATACATACAAATGAAATTCATTAAAAGTGCACTTTTTAAATTCCTCTATTTTTCTTCTCTTTTTCTCCATTCTTCTTTCTATTCCATTATTCCTTTCTCTCCTTTTTCTTTGTTCCTTTTCTTTCCTTTTCTCCATTCTTCATTCTCTCATTCTTTTGTCTCTTTTATCTATCATCTCACCTCTTCATCTTTTATCTCTTCATCATTCTCATTTTATTCTACGCCTTTCCCTTCATTTCTTTCTTTTTCTCCATTTTTCTTTCTCTCATTCTTTTCTTTTAATCTATTTTTCTTTTTTGTCCTCCAACTTTCTTTTTCCATTATATTTCATTTCTTTCAAATTAAAAAAATATTTTTACTTAATCTTTCTTGTTCTCTCCAAAAATGAAAATAAATGGTAGAATGGAAAAAGGGGATACATAGAAACTAATAGAGACACTAAAAGCAAGAAAGAAAAGAATTGCAAATAAAGAATTTAGAGAGGGTGGACGAAAAGAGGTGAAAAGGAGAAGAATGGAGGAATAGAGATTAATTAAGGAAAAAGAATAGGAACACATGTGGAAAAAAGATGAATGGAGAAAAGGAAAGAGTGAAAAAAAACAAATGAAAAGAAATAGAACAATTAGGAGAATGAGAAAAAAACTGGAGAAATCTGAGAAACCTGGGCAACCACCCTACTCTATATACAGGTAGACTGTAACACTACTGTCATCTCTCCACATACAGGTAAACTGTAACACTACCGTCATCTCTCCACATACAGGTAAACTGTAATACTACTGTCATCTCTCCACATACAGGTAAACTGTAACACTACTGTCATCTCTCCACATACAGATAAACTGTAATGCTACCGTCATCTCCCCACATGCAGGTAAACTGTAACACTACTGTCATCTCCCCACATACAGATAAACTGTAACACTACTGTCATCTCTCCACATACAGGTAAACTGTAACACTACTGTCATATCTCCACATACAGGTAAACTGTAACACTACTGTCATCTCTCCACATACAGATAAACTGTAACACTACTGTCATCTCTCCACATACAGGTAAACTGTAACACTACTGTCATATCTCCACATACAGGTAAACTGTAACACTACTGTCATCTCTCCACATACAGGTAAACTGTAACACTACTGTCATCTCCCCACATACAGGTAAACTGTAACACTACTGTCATCTCTCCACATACAGGTAAACTGTAACACTACTGTCATCTCCCCACATACAGGTAAACTGTAATACTACTGTCATCTCCCCACATACAGGTAAACTGTAACACTACTGTCATCTCTCCACATACAGATAATCTGTAACACTACTGTCATCTCTCCACATACAGGTAAACTGTAACACTACTGTCATATCTCCACATACAGGTAAACTGTAACACTACTGTCATCTCTCCACATGCAGGTAAACTGTAACACTACTGTCATCTCCCCACATACAGGTAAACTGTAACACTACTGTCATCTCCCCACATGCAGGTAAACTGTAACACTACTGTCATCTCTCCACATACAGGTAAACTGTAACACTACTGTCATCTCCCCACATACAGGTAAACTGTAACACTACTGTCATCTCCCCACATACAGGTAAACTGTATCACTACTGTCATCTCTCCACATACAGGTAAACTGTAACACTACTGTCATCTCCCCACATACAGGTAAACTGTAATACTACTGTCATCTCCCCACATACAGGTAAACTGTAACACTACTGTCATCTCCCCACATACAGGTAAACTGTAACACTACCTTCACCTACTTGTGTACATGTAAACTGTAACACTACCTTCACCTACCTGTGTACATGTAACCTGTAACACGACCTTCACCTACCTGTATACATTGCAACTGTAACACTACCTTAACCTACCTGGGTAAATGTTAATTTTAACACTATCTTCACTTACCTGTGTAAATAATAACTGTAACACTAACTTCACCTTCCTGTGTACAGGTAAACTTTAACACTACCTTCACCTACCTGTGTAAATGTAAACTGTAACACTATTTTTACCTACCTGTGTACAGGTAAACTGTATCACTACCTTCACCTACCTGTGTACATGTAAACTGTAACCCTACCTTCACCTACCTGTGTAAATGTAAACTGTAACGCTATTTTTACCTACCTGTGTACAGGTAAACTGTATCACTACCTTCACCTACCTGTGTACATGTAAACTGTAACCCTACCTTCACCTACCTGTGTAAATGTAAACTGTAACGCTACTTTTACCTACCTGTGTACAGGTAAACTGTAACACTACCTTCACCTACCTGTGAGTTAACAATTACACAGGTGGGTAAAGGTAGTGTTACAGTTTATCTGTATGTGGAGAGATGACAGTAGTATTACAGTTTACCTGTATGTGGGTAGATAAAAGTAGTGTTACAGTTTACCTGTATGTGGGGAGATGACGGTAGTGTTACAGTTTACCTGTATGAGGGGAGATGACGGTAGTATTACAGTTTGCCTGTATGTTGAGAGATGACGGTAGTGTTACAGTTTACCTGTATGTTGAGAGATGACGGTAGTGTTACAGTTTGCCTGTATGTTGAGAGATGACGGTAGTGTTACAGTTTACCTGTATGTGGGGAGATGACGGTAGTGTTACAGTTTACCTGTATGTGGGGAGATGACGGTAGTGTTACAGTTTACCTGTATGTGGAGAGATGACGGTAGTGTTACAGTTTACCGTCATTACCGTCATCTCTCCACATACAGATAAACTGTAACACTACCGTCATCTCCCCACATACAGGTAAACTGTAACACTACCGTCATCTCTCCACATACAGGTAAACTGTAATACTACCGTCATCTCTCCAAATACAGGTAAACTGTAATGCTACCGTCATCTCCCCACATACAGGTAAACTGTAACACTACCGTCATCTCCCCACATACAGGTAAACTGTAACACTACCGTCATCTCTCAACATACAGGCAAACTGTAACACTACCGTCATCTCTCCACATACAGGCAAACTGTAACACTACCGTCGTCTCTCCACATACAGGTAAACTGTAACACTACCGTCATCTCCCCACATACAGGTAAACTGTAACACTACCGTCATCTCTCCACATACAGGCAAACTGTAACACTACCGTCATCTCTCCACATACAGGCAAACTGTAACACTACCGTCATCTCTCCACATACAGATAAACTGTAATACTGTATGTGGGGAGGTGACGGTAGTGTTACAGTTTACCTGTATGTGGAGAGATGACGGTAGTGTTACAGTTTACCTGTATGTGGAGAGATGACGGTAGTGTTACAGTTTATCTGTATGTGGGGAGATGACAGTAGTGTTACAGTTTATCTGTATGTGGGGAGATGACGGTAGTATTACAGTTTACCTGTATGTGGAGAGATGACGGTAGTGTTACAGTTTACCTGTATGTGGAGAGATGACGGTAGTGTTACAGTTTATCTGTATGTGGGGAGATGATGGTAGTGTTACAGTTTATCTGTATGTGGGGAGATGACGGTAGTGTTACAGTTTACCTGTATGTGGAGAGATGACGGTAGTGTTACAGTTTACCTGTATGTGGAGAGATGACGGTAGTGTTACAGTTTACCTGTATGTGGAGAGATGACGGTAGTATTACAGTTTATCTGTATGTGGAGAGATGACGGTAGTGTTACAGTTTACCTGTATGTTGAGAGATGACGGTAGTGTTACAGTTTACCTGTATGTGGGGAGATGACAGTAGTGTTACAGTTTATCTGTATGTGGGGAGATGACGGTAGTATTACAGTTTACCTGTATGTGGAGAGATGACGGTAGTGTTACAGTTTGCCTGTATGTGGAGAGATGACGGTAGTGTTACAGTTTACCTGTATGTGGAGAGATGACAGTAGTGTTACAGTTTACCTGCATGTGGGGAGATGACGGTAGTATTACAGTTTACCTGTATGTGGAGAGATGACGGTAGTGTTACAGTTTGCCTGTATGTTGAGAGATGACGGTAGTGTTACAGTTTACCTGTATGTGGGGAGATGACAGTAGTGTTACAGTTTATCTGTATGTGGGGAGATGACGGTAGTATTACAGTTTACCTGTATGTGGAGAGATGACGGTAGTGTTACAGTTTGCCTGTATGTGGAGAGATGACGGTAGTGTTACAGTTTACCTGTATGTGGAGAGATGACAGTAGTGTTACAGTTTACCTGCATGTGGGGAGATGATGGTAGTATTACAGTTTACCTGTATGTGGAGAGATGACGGTAGTGTTACAGTTTGCCTGTATGTTGAGAGATGACGGTAGTGTTACAGTTTACCTGTATGTGGGGAGATGACGGTAGTGTTACAGTTTACCTGTATGTGGGGAGATGATGGTAGTGTTACAGTTTACCTGTACATGGGTAGGTGAAATATTGTTAGGAGTCTTATTGGTATAGAGTAGGGTGGTTGTCTAGGTAGAGATTATATTTCTATCATTCTTTCTCTTCTCATTCTACTTTTCATTTTCTTAATTTCATTTTTTTATTTCACCATCCTTTTTCTCCTATTTTTTTCCCTTTTCTCCATATTTCTTCTCATTCTTCTCCACATTTGTTCTCATTCTTTTTCTCTTTTTCCTTTATACTTATCCCTCCATTCTTCTCCTTTTTACATAATTTTGTCCACCCTCTCTAAAATATTTATTCTAAATTCTTTTATTCCTTGCTCTTAGAGTTTCCATGTATCCATTTCTTCCATTTTTCTTTTTTTGTCTGTTCCTTTCTTTGCTTGGATGTGTTTTGCTTGCTCATTTAACTCATATCTTTTTTGCATTTTACATTTTTTTCACCCTTTTTCCATTCTTTCTTTTGTCTCCATTATTTTCTTTCGCAACATTCTTCTCTACCTCTTTCTAGTGCTCTCTCTTTCTTAATTCTCTTTTCTTTCTCTGTCTCATTCTCTCTCACTCTATCCTGTATTAAAGCTGCATTGGTGTTCATAACTCTAATACAAGGTGCTGATATACTGTTTCAGATGCTGTATCTGAGGAGTGTTCGTCTGACCGTTAGTCCAGAAGAGCAACCTGATCTCTGGACATCACCGTGACCATGAAAACATCTCCATTGATCACATCAATAACACAGTTATTGATCACAGAGAGTCCAGGCTAATCCAATCGGCCGCTGGTTTGTTTGAAGTTAAAAACGGTGTTGACCTGTTCCGCTTTTGGACTTTTGCTCCGGCCGCCCACTCAAACGCACACGTAGGCAGAGAAAGTGTTATTTGTATTGTTACATTTACATTAAGTCCATTTTAATTGCATCAGCCACTAAACAGATCTCACAGTAATGGCCCTCACTGAGAAAATTGCAATCATCTGTTGGCTGGCTGGCAGTGTAATGGACAAACCTAATTAATCTAATCTTGTTGTGTTCCATTATAGCAGCACTTTATCATTTCAACAGATGGAGCATGAAGAAGTGAAGAACGTGCTCCAGCTCCAGACAAACAACTCCTGCTTCATCTGGCTGCTGCTGCAGCATTACTCCCAGCCTTTATGCATCATGAACACGCACTTTAACCTGAACAGTGTGCAGAAAAAGTAGTTAATAAGCCGACTGCATCATTAATATCCATTCAGGACTTTCGGTCAGTGTCATTTCTCACAATTTGCTTCAAATATGACTTGATTTACTTCCTACACTTAAAACCACTGCATTACTGCTCTATACTGTATATACATTTAAAATGTGCTACATTAATTCATACTAGTTCTGTCACTTTAAGCTTGGCAACTTGACACACATATTCAAATCTATTATATTATGTTTGTTGTAGTCTATTCTATTTTAATCCATTCTACTCCTCTCTACATCGTTCTACCAATATTTGTTTTATTCTATTCTATTCTATTCTATTCTATTCTGTTTTGCTCAAGTTTTTATTTTAGTCATTTCTACCTTGTGATGTATTCTAATCTATTATATTCTATTTTTAAATCATATTGTATTCTATTTCAGTCAATTCTACTTCTGTCTACACCATTCTGTTCAATTATATTCTATTTTATTGCAGAATATTCTACAAAAGCCTATGTGCTATTCTATTTAATATTTATTCTAAATAATATTTAACAGTGTAAAACACTGTAAGTGTATAATCTGTTACAGTGTGTTATGGAGAGCCTCTAGGGGGCACATTGTGTCCAATAACAAACTGTGGATACAGTTGGGATGAAATGTTTGGCCATTAAAAACTACTGTCCAGTGGCATCACTGTATCTATTCTAAATCAGATCTATTAAAATTATACTGTAGGCCTACAACAGAAATGTCTATTTACCTTATCATTAAAATGTTTACCTCATATAAATCTGGAAAAGTGGAAATGATTTTAAATAAACTCGAATTTGAACATTTTAAAATGTGCATAGACTTCCCACTCTTCAACAACTCCTAATTCCTCTTCAGACTTTCATTCTTCTTTTCCTTTAGAAAAGTTCACTCTAATGTTTTAAGATGTTTTTTATAAATGATACCTCAAATGAAGTTTGACCCCAAATGAATTTTAAAGTCAAGACATTTGCTGTCTGCAGTTTACTTCTATAGTGTTAGCATTAAATCTACACGGTCAAAGTAGCTGGACAAATTGCAAAATTTAGGCTTACTTTGTTTTGAGTATGTGATGATTTAGACATGCAGTTAATACCAAGCTAATTGGTGGGGTATAAGCTTTTGTTACTTGTTGGCTGCATTAGCCTCTTAGGTTCAGTGCTAAAACTGAAGAAGCAACCTTAACACACCGAAAATATCTGCAGTGACTGAATATTTTTGGATTAAAATAACATTTAGACATTTTAATATAAACATGTGCACAACTTACTATGTCAGTACACTTTAGCAGATGTCATAGACTGCTTTTTATTGTAATCTACAAGATTCTTTCTATTTCTGTTTTAGAAAGGTTCACTGTTTTTTTCCAGGCAGAATGCTTCTAGCTCTACAATATCTGGCTTGCATGCACAGCTTGTTTGTAATTTAACCACAGATTTAATAGATTCAGTCCTGGGCTCAACAGTTGTTAAGATATTCTTTTGGCAAGATGTTCTTTTTATCAAATGTTTGTTTGTTTTTTTTTATCCCCCAAACATACGTTTGGCAACAGTGACCAAAGAGTTTGGCCATTTTTCCTTTATCAGTTCACAGCCCTTGTTTCCAAAATGCTTCTGGCTTATCTGCCATGAGTTCACAGGTAAGGTTTCCTTTTGATGATTCTTTTATGCATCTGGATTTATCATCAGCTGACAGTTCCTAATGACAATTCTTGATCTTGATCAGTCCTAATTAGACAATAAAGGGCTAATTAGCTAATTAATGCCTCTTTTCAACTGCATGGTACCGCCTGGTCTTGGCTCAACTTTACTTGCCTTGCCAGTATTGTAGCACTGCACACTACTGACTGGCTGGACAGACTCGTCGAGGGGGAAAAGCTGCTTTTCCACCCTAAACACATATGCTGACGCTCGCTACCAGGATAGTATTCCATCTTAAGTCACCAGAATTGTGTCATTGTCTGAACTCTAACGTAGTATTTTCTGTTTTTTCCTGGTCTCTCTGGTTAAAGTGCGTGTGAAGGCCATGTGGTCTCTTTACCTCGACCGTGTCATTACCTTCAGCAAAAGATTTAGCTGCAGCTGCAATTCACATCTTAACTGAAAGATCTGCTTTTATATTTAGTCTGTATGTTTCATGTACAGTTTGTTGAGCGGGGGGATCAAAACGTCACTCATAATGTGCATTAGTTGAACAGTAATGAGTTCAGACAGTCATTGTGGAGAATGTGAAGTTCTGCAGTGATTACATCAATTTATTTATTTATTTATTTTTGCTTTTTACTGGTTATATGTTGCTTTTAATTACACTTAATGGTTACTATGCTTACAGTTGCTATAACTTATTTCAAGCACAGTTTTAACTTCAGTTTAACGATTAGTAATCACTGATAACAACAGTATTATGTTATGTAAATGATTATCAGCTAATATCTTAGAAACAAGTGATGCAACAAATAGTGCAGAAGATACATATGGTAAACATTCAGTCCATTGTTTATTAGAGTTTGTATAGAGAAGAGGGGATAAGATGGGATTTAAAATCTGTTGGAAAGTTGTTATGTATGCAGTTTTGCTTTTCTTTTTTTACATTTTTGCCATTATTTTGTCATGTTCAAAACAAACCAGTAATTCAGAAGGACTTCAGAAGGTTTTTACACAGTTTATGTAACACCACTAGAAGCATTTCATATGCTTCTTACCCAGTTGCTCTGATTTGTAATCTGTGCTTTTCAGGGGAGCTTGGCACTTTTTTTACACTATTTTTGGTGCTGCATTAAGGTCCTTCATTTCTGGAACAAGGTTGCCACTGATCTCTCAGCTCTGTTAAACCATGATGTTCGATGCTTTGCTTCTGTTTGTCTTTGAAATGATCTCTCCCTTTTTAATCTCCTAGCTCTCTCAGAGACACTATTGCTTTGCACAACTGCAAAAAAGTGTTTCTGTCAGTTATTGTCATGTTATTATTTCATTTGAGCTTACAGTCATATGTATACATGTTGCTCAGTTGAGAATTACTTATGTCTGGAAGAGAGCTAACCAGCCTGTGAAGACTAACTTTTAGCTAAGCTTGTTGTTATATATATATATATGTTTCCATTTAGCTATGTATTATACTTTTATTTAAACGAGATAATTCACCCACACACCCATGGTGCAGAGGAATAGAGAGATGGAATGTGATGCCTTGATAATATACAATATCTTATATGCCAGAAGATAATATAACAGTTCACAAAAAGAAGTACAGACTTGAATCTAACCCCAACCCTAACCTGTTTAAATCAAATATTCAGTAAATACAAATATTATGTATTTTATTATGTAATTACTAATCCACATGTATTAGGCAGGTGCTAAAACAGTCAACCCAAACTGAATGTGTTATGAACAGGTAGCAAAGTTTTTATAGACTTACAGCAGAAATATAAAAAACTGGGAAATCAAAGCATGAGATCAAAGATCTAAAAAATCAGAAAGTTTACATTACATCTCAAATGCCTTATGATGTTACAAATAAGGGATGATACAATAATCATTGGGACCTAAAATATGATTGCGATGTTGGATGACATCACTAGTATCATGATAAAGTCTTAAGGAAAATCAGTTTGGATTAGGTCAACGTTTTATTTCATTACTCTTTTATAGTAAACGACCCACAAAACCCATCAACATCCTTTGGTCTGAACCAAACTCCATCATCCTACACTGAACGATTTAACTTCCAAAATGACTTTTCAGAATTTAAGACCAGTTACATTTAAAAAACTTTTTTAAATAAGAGGTTTTTTGAACTTCCTTGAACCATTTAGTTTTAAGCAAGGCCATGCACTTATCAAAAATGTGTTAAAAAGCCTTTTACATATAAAGGTCACATATCATTCACAAAATTAATTTGTAATAAATTTTGTAATGTTTCTAGGAAAAATGGTGTTTACAGTATGCTGCTTTAAAATGTCTACCTCTAAAAGGTTCCTTATTGTTTCTTGCAGCTCTAGAAAGAAAAAAAAAAACCTTTAGCCTAGTGTAGCACCCTTCCATGATGTTGAGATTTGTTAACCTCAAAACGTTCTTTACACTTGCACATCTCATTTACAGCAATGGTTCAGCAATGGTACATTAAAATGTCCTTTGGGGAGTTAAAAGTGGTTGTGCTATGACATCACTACATAGAAACAGCTTTATTTTTAAAGCTTCAGGCCTTTATCAAGGTTTTGGTCCATTGCTTTAGTGCTGTAGAGACTTTAATACTTTAACCGCCACTGTTTCACATCCAAGAGCCACTAAACATTTCATCAAATGAATTATTCTAAATCAAATGTGTTTTTCTTACTACTTTGATGTCGTTTTTCCTCCCCCGTCTTTTCCTGGCGCCCTGCTCTCTCTGCTGCAGCTCTGTGTCCTTGGACAGCCTTTCATGTGCTGTGAAAATAGCATGCTCCATTTATCTGGAATTGTCTTCATGTGCTGGTTCGGGATTATTCGTCCCCATAGCTCTGGCTCCATGTGTGGTGTAGAGACTCTGAGTCTCTGTGTTTCGCTGTCAAGGCTTAGTTGGCCGATTTTATTCTATTGAGTTCTAGTGAAGTGATTACAATGACATTGAACATATTTTTCCCAAGTTATGGTTCACTACACATCCAAATTCATGCAGAGAGGTACTGTCATCTGCGCCCATTCATGACACACCTTGTATAATAGGATGCTTTGGAGTAGCCAAACACAAGCCCAAGGTCAGCATGTCCAATTCCAAGCATGGGCTAGAACAGTGTAAACTTTATTTGATCAATTTGATAACTGCTGCATATTCACTCTTATAAAAAAAGGTTGCTCAAATGTTTAAAAGTGTCGTGTGATGCCATACAAGTAACAATTTTGGTTTCCTGAAAAACTATGTTTGTCAAATAAAAGTGTAGAACTGAAGAACCTTTAAAAACTTTCAAGAACCTTTATCAATTTCAAGGGTTCTTCCTATTTGAGTGGTCGATCATTCTCAGATTGTGTTGTTATCATCTGTTCTATCATCAGTGAACACAGGATGCAGTTATTTGGATAGTTTTAGTTGGACAATTCTGAGTCCAGCAGTGACTGTGTTTAAAAACTCCAGCAACATTGCTGTGTCTGATTCAGTCATACCAGCACACACTAACACACAACCATCACGACAGTGTCACTGCAGTACGGAGAATGATAGTAAAGGGGGCTAGGCAGAAACGCTGATGGACTACAGTTAAGAACTACAAAGTATCTGCATGATATGTGTTGCTGATAAAATGAACAGATATTGTAGAAACAAGGAGGCATTATTAATGTTCTGGCTGATCGGTGTATGTTTGTACTTGTAAGTTTTTATTCTTACGTTTCACCTTAAAAGATCCTGAATGCATGTTCTGTGAAACTTTTAAGACTTGCTTCATCTAGAAAGTTTACTGGCTTCCTCTGTCAAGCAGTACTGGAACCCAACACGCCTAGCTTCCAGGCGACTAATTCAGTTAGCGTTCCCATCCTTCTGGTGTTTTCCTTCCTGAACCCTTAAAGTTTCTGTGTTTTTCGCTGAGACTAATTTGCTGTCAGACACGGGGTGCTTTCACAAAAGCAGGCAGACTCCAGAAATTAATTTATCCAAATAACCGAGCCCATGGGCAAGCGAGGCAGGGCCGCTGGAGCGGCCGGAGCGGGCAAAGCCTCCTTTTGAAGTCTGGAATGTTTTGACTGACTTAAAACAGGCAACTGGGCTGAGCGGATCGATTTCACTGACCCGCGGGATTTTTAACCATTTTCATATACGAGGACAAAAACAAAGAATAAATGCCTTGGCTGATACGGGCTGACTTGACAATCAGAAAAGAGAGGAAAAAAAGTATGAAAAGAAAAATACATGTGCAGCCGGTGGGTTTTTGGTGGGTTTCATCAACAACTTAAGACTGCAGTTAGATGTTAAGGGGAAATTCCTGTGTTTCAGCGACAGAGGCTTTAATATTTACAAATCGCCACTGTCGGAACAAAACCACGTTATTATTTTATAACACAACATATCAGTCGCCTAAAATTAAATAGACCAAAAGTGCTTGCAGAAATACCTCATATGAACTTATATCTCAAGTTTTGAGCATTTGTTTTTTATATAATATTCTGTATCAAACAAGAGAAATGGGTAGTGTTTGTCTAGAATAGTGTTGTAGTCCATTTTAAACCTGATATTTGTGTGTAGGTTATTTTGCATTCATTATATGTGATTGATGTCAACAGATAATATTATCAAGTAGTATTAGCGCAGCTCTGCAAGCAGTGGTAAGGATGCAATATATTCCTTCCTAATCTAAGTTTTAAGCAAATTTAATAAAATGTTTTTTTTGTTTGGATACTGATTGGATGACTTATGTGGGTGCATTAAACTTTGTGTAGTTTTGTTTAGCTACTGTATGCAGTGCATTAAATACCCCAAAGTATTCAGGGGGGTCTTATGTTAGCTAGTTACGTCATTGTTGGCTGGCTGCTAATTCACTCACTTCTGTGGTGCTGATGTTAATGTAAATAAGTGTTTGGTTTACCAGTTCTTTTGGAAAGGCTGTTTTTTCTTTGGGAATGCACTCTTCTACACGTTAACTGAGCTCTTACACATCTCTTGTGTCTAGTTTAAGTATTGAGTAGAAATTCACTTGTTCTCTTAGTAAATTAGGTAAGTTTTTTTTTTTATTTACAAATATGTTGTGCTGTATTAAGTTATTTGAGACATAGTTACAGTTGCTGGGACATGAAGAACCAGATATACCACGTTGCTACAGCAATACCCTGAGGCAGATCAGTGTTGTATAGTTGATTAAGAATGTCTGAAACAGAAGAAGCAGAAGACTGTTCTGTTGGTGAAACTGCTAAACAATGACCGTTTCCTGAATTTGCATCTGAGCATTGTTGTTTTCCCTAATGGATAACATAACGTTATAAGTTTATATTTCGCACTGTAAAAACTGATTCTGACTTAAAGCAAATTATACTTAAAATTGTATTAAAAATACACACAATAAAAAAATGTTTACGTTGTTTCCAAATGTTTTTATGTTTATTGAACCTAAGGTTTGCTGTATAAACTGAACACAACAAGCTCGTCAAAATCAACTTTTAGACGTCAGAGCAACATCGGTGAGTTGGAGCAATTTATTTTCGTTCAGTTGAAATCTAGAGAGGCAAACTGCAAAATGGGCATCATCGTAAACGTTTGATACACCTCAAAAATGAATATGTCAAAACCTAATTTCCACATTTAAAATAACTTTGTAAGAGTGTATTTAAAGATGTATGTAGACATTAAAGTGATAACTCGATAACTTTTTAAATTGTGAGGTTATTTTTCATCTCAATTGACGTTTTGCAAGCGAGCTAAATAGCTGAATGCTAGCAGGCTAACTCTATGTGTGGACGAAGAAGGGAGATGGATATCTAGACGGGTAAGTCCATTTTGCTAGCGAGCTAAGTAGCTGAATGCTAGCAGGCTAACTTGATGTGTTTACGAAAAAGGGAGCTGGATATCTAGACGGGTAAGTCCATTTTGCTAGCGAGCTAAATAGCTGAATGCTAGCTTTACACTTACAATATGTTTGAGGTGGTTCGGAATGTCAGTATTCATTTGGTTAGGCACATAAAATGCATGCATGACATGCTGGCGGTGTGTGGTTAAATTATTAAACACATTTTGAGTGGATAAATGATTATACACCTGTATTTTCTCAGTCCTGGCCTGCACATTTATTGATTTCTCTTAACCCAACATAGCTGATTCAACTTATTAGCTCTTTAACTACTCCCGCTTACTATAAGTTTATGTCAGTGTGTGAAACATTCTAGTTTTGCTGGTGACCAGCTACGTTAGTTTATGCCAGGGGTGCACACACTTTTTCAGCATGTGAGCTACTTATCTAATGACAAAGTCAAAATGATCTACCTACTATAAAAATGCAAGACATATATTTATTTATAAATATACTGACAATTCTTTATGCGTACAAAAAGATTTATTGCTGGTGTACCTTGAATAACTGCATGAACCCATATTGCAGAATACAACTGTGTAAATTTTTTGTCATTAGCCTACCTTACTCTGATGACTTGCACTGAATTAAATCAGTCAGGGATGCATAGTCCGGACAGTAGTTGCTGATAGCCAGCCTCAAGCAAACTTCCAAATGATCATCAGTCATGGTGGAACAGTATCTGGACTTAATGATCTTCATGTGTGAAAAGGCTGACTCACATAAATAAGTGGAGCCGAATAATGCAGTCAAGGAGGTGGCACATTTCCTCATGTTGGGGTACTTTTCCTCTGTGAGTAAGTTCCAGAACTGTCCATGAGCTCAATGTCAGCTTGTAGTGTCAAAATCTCATCCTTCACTGCAGAAGAGTTCAGCTGAAACAGTGTTGCAATTTTGGATGCAAGTGAAACAACTTCAGCAACTTCCTGAAATGGGTAGCGCATGAGTGTAGCAATTGGCTCGATTAAAGCAAAGTCTTGAAAGCGTTTGTCAAACTCTGACAGACAAATGTCAATCTGCTCTACGTAGCTGCACACATGACTTCCCTTGCGTCTCCAGCTCTGATGCGAGGTTCTGGAAGTTTTCCAAATTATGGCCCTGCAGCTTTAAGGAGATATGTTGCATTTTTCGTTTGAATGCCTTTATTGACCTGATCATATTGATCACGGTTTTGTCTTTTCCTTGCAGCTCTAGATTAAGGTCATTCAACATGTTGGTCAGATCGGTTAAAAATGCCAAATCTAGCAGCCACTGATCATCTTCAGTTGGTTGTATTCTGCATGTTTAGCTAAACAGAAAACGGCAAACGCACTTCGAAAAAAGTCCTCCTCCCACTCCGTAAGGAAATGGTAAGTTTTAGGCTTCTTACTTGGTCTAGCTCCTTTACTCATTTTTAAACCCTTTCTTAATTTCAAAAGAAATTAATTGGAGGCTAACTCAGCAACTTACAAGCTTGCTAGAGTTTTGCAGCACTTAGCCCCATTGTATGCGCATATGCGCTGCCCTGTATGTCAATCAAGTGACAAATTTTATAGCGAGGACGGATGATAGGCTGGCGTCTATTTTTTTTTTTTTATACCATGCGATCTACCCACACTTAGCAGTAGCAGTGATACAAGGAGCTGGATGGCAATTCTGTGAATCATAATTTTGTTAGCTATAACTTTATTAGGATTTATGTGTTATAAATCCAATTAATTTATTCACAGAGAAGGTATTTTAAATTCAAAGTCAGAACATATCACTGCTGTCCAATGCAAAACACACATCACCATTTATTGTCCACCAATTCTCTATATCATCTGAATTCTGTAGCTGCTCTGTACACTGTGCAATAAATTCCAGATGAACAGACCAAAAGAAATTGGAATTGGACTTGGAATAACTTTAGTGTTACATTAACTTCAGTTGAAAGTTAAGAACCTTTTTGTGCTCTCCTATAAAGTCATTATTTTGAACATGCATGTTTTTCATTGGACAGCAGTGATATGCATTCAGTAAATGTGTTGAGATGTACTTTTTTCCCATTATTGGTTATGCTAACTTTGTCTTTTAATGTGTAGACTAGGTTTGTCTTTTAATGTGCAGTCTAAATGGTTTTGAGTTTTGCTTTGTTTGAGTTTTTGAGACTTATATCGGTTACGTACTTGGCTTGGTTTCACTACACCAGCTGTTATTGGCAGTGATAACTTGTATCCACAGGGTATAACTTACTGTAACTTATTGTATTATTCTAACACTTCATACCAGACTCAAATAATTGTTTACATTAACTTTTTGTTGGATATTACTGCTCTGCTCACGTCACGTTGTTAATTCAGTTTTTTAGAGGGAGCAAAATAAAAAGCAGTTGTGCAAAACACAGTCAATGATGGTGACTTTGAGGTACCCAACATTTGTATATTATTATTTTTGTAAGCAATACATCTTATGTTTCATGGAACTATGCAGGAAAAGTAAATAAATGTAATGATTGTATATGCTAGTCCTTTCGCTGCTTGTTTATTGTTTGGACTTTTAATAAATGTGGATATTGTATCTGATGTATGGGAATGGATTTATTTGAGTGGTGGTTAAGTGGTTTTAAGAAATACAAAAGCATAAAAATTAAGGCAATAGTTTTCATGGACCTTTCTATGTTAGTAGAACTTAAAAAATGAGTTAGGACCATTAGGACTTTTATTCCTTCTTTTGTTAATTTTTCTATATTCTTATAAACAGAGCCCAAAAGCTGGCCGTTTTTTTATGCAGGTAGGTGAGTAGAAGTCTGTAAGTGAACACACGCTCGGTTAATCAACACTCATGCTTTATTAACAGGAGTTATGTTTTGAATGACACACTCAGTTGGCTTTAATAAAGCAGCAGTAAAAATCCTGTGTTATTAAATCAGCCACATTAAACCTCCAGGGTGATAATTAAGGCTGGTGTAGTTTAAAGAGGCCAGTGCAAGTAACCCAGAGAAACAGGCCGGCCCGAGTAAGGGGCACTTAAGTTTCCACCTCAATAAATAATTCAGCGCTCTACTGTCCTGTTACAGCGCGCTGCAATCCCCAATGACAGCTTTTTATAACCTATGACTCAGAGAGCCATTATAATCCTGACATCTCTACACAAACCACGCCTCTCTCTCTCTCTCCTTCTTTCCCCCCTCTCTCTCTCTCTCCTTTCTTTAGCTCATTCTCCTCTCTTTCTCTTCCTCTCTCACTGTTGCTTTTTACCTTTTTTCACTCTCTTTTTCTTCCATCTCTTCCTTTCTCTTTTCTTTCTTTCCCTCTAACTTCCTTCTTCATTCTTTCTCTCACACTCTGTCTCTATATTTCTTTGCCCTCTCTCTCTCCTTCTTTTCTTCCTTTTTTGCCTTCTCCTTTTTTCACTTTGTACTCTCCTTCTTTTTTGATCTTTTTATCTCTTTCTGCACCCTGTATCATTGTTCTCTCCTTTTTTTATCATGCTCACTTTCCCTTTTGCCTTTCTTTCTTTACCTCCCTATTTTGACATCTCTCTTCCCTTTTTTCTCTCCTCTATCTCCTCTTTCTCTTTATCCTCTAATCTCTTTTCTCTTTCTTTTTTTCTTATCTGTCTCTTCTTTTTCTTTCTCTATCTCTGTTTTCCTTTCTGTCTTTCCTCTCCCTCTCTCTCTCTTGGATTTCATTGTGCAGGACTTGTCTGTGTTTTGTCTGAAACTTGTCTTACATACACTATAATGCAGTAACTGTGATAAATCTTATTGACTCTTTGTGTATCGCCACTGTCAGATTAAGACTTCAAAAAGAATTGAATATAATTTCACAATGAATGGACCAATTAAAATTGATCAAAATTCCTTACAATAAAATCTCATTACATTAACTGTTTCTTCTCTAGTGGATCAGTATGTGAAGCTGTGGTGAATTACAGCTCTAACTACAGCACATTAGTGGTTGTTTAGGCTGAGAGAACATCAGACAACTTCTTTAAACTGAATACGTGTTACGCATTTACACCTAGTACTAGTGCCAAAGAAGAATCTTTCATGGATGGTCCTTATAGAAGAATGAATGAAAATGATATGTTTATGTGTAAAAATATTTAAATGCTTTTTTATAAGTTAATGTTTTAAAGGAGCAATTTGTAAGTTGACAAAGCCTGTCAAATTAATACTCCAAACAAATAGGCACCAACTTATCACTAGAAAGTTGTGGTGCCACCGCTTATCATAGGAAACAAAGAAAAGCAAAGTCTCCCCCCTTTCCTCTTCACTTCTTACCAGTCTAGAAGAAACGTTGCAAGTTTAGCATCAAACTTGGTCCTTTTACTTGCCAAGAACATCTCCAGTGATGGGCGACAGAGTTGGCCATAATGATCACTTTCCAGGAGCGTCAGCCATCGTTGCTTTTACTCTTCATTGGCTTCCTGTCCTTAAATAATCTAACTGGGAGCAGAACCTTCAACATGACTGATAAAAGATTAGAAAAATATTCTCTGGGCAGCGATTGTTTTTCATTCTCTCATGTTGGTCGGATGGCAGACTTAACGCTATTATGAAGTTGAGGTTTTAGTTAAGTTTATGTTATGTTTTGTCCTGTGAGTTTATTGGCTGGTTGCAAAGCAAAAATCTGATTCCTGTCTGACTCACGTAGAGTTAAGTACTCAAGTGCAAGTAAACATGGTGAGAGGTTACTGACAGAACCAGATTGTCTTTAGCATACCATGGCTATTTCCTCGTATTCTATTGATAGTATTTGTTAATTTTGGAATGTTTTAAACTAAAAATATACAAATTGCAGTAAAATGTAAGTGCAGTGATGTTACTCATCTAAAGGTATTGAAGATGTACGCCTAAGAGAGACCACCCCAGTCACTGTTTAGACCTCATAAAAATGACAGAAATACTGATAAGAGATTGAAAATGTACTTGATTCAAATACGAACATTAATGCGTTACATCAACACAATTAACTGTCTTTTGTTTTACTTGCTTTTGGCAAGAATTGTGTTGAAGTAACACATCATTCATGTGGATGTACACACTTGAATCAATTGAAATCTGCTCTAAGGTTTAAAGAACATCTATACAATGTAAGGGGAAATACCTTAAATTGATAAAGAACATTTACATTTGGGTTACATCACATTTTGTTCTTCTATGGCAATTATTGAAAGAACCAGTTGTGGCACCTTTTTATGAGCGTATGTAAAAGTTCTTTTAAAGGTTCTTCACATTCACAAACTCACAGCTGTGCTATGGTTTAAATCAAAGGGTCACCTTTCTGTTACAGTCTGCTATAGAAAGTGATATGCAGGCTATATGTGGACTAATAGATTTTGATCTGACTTGTATTATTTTAATATTAGTAATATTGATATAAGAGAACCTCAACTTAATAACAAAGGTGAGCAGAAAGGAGTTCAAGGCCCACAGCCGTACTGAAGTCATCGTGGAGGGGAATAAATCTCCCACCGGTGATTAAGTGGTTGATGGAGTTAGCGCAGAGCTAGTGGTAGTGCACCAGTGGAATTGGCCTGGGGAATGCTGGGAAATAATTTAATGTCCCATATGCAGGTGTGGCTTCCTACTGAGTGAGAGACCACCTCAGAAACGAACCAAACTATTAGCTATTAACAGTTCTTTTTACAAATCCACAGCGTGGTAATTAAAGCCCCCAGCCTCCCAATGCCTATACATCACACCGGAGCTTATTATTGATTTTCTTTCCCCAGTTCATAATTATCCTGCATTATTTATAAAGAGAGATTGATGGCTTTTATATGTTGCTGACCCTTTTACGTCACCTTGGACCCCCCCTTCCTTCCCTCGCTGCTACCTATTAATTATGAAATACTGTGGGGTTTTTCGGCCGTTTGCTTTTATGGGCTCTTCCTGTTGAACTTGGTGCTGTTTTAAAATGGCTGCAGAAAGTAAACGCGAACAAAATCCCAGCAGTCTTAAGTCATTCACATATTATGTCATAAGTGAGTGTCGAAGCGGCTGTGCTGTTTCGCCAGGCTAAGTTTTGTGAGTCAAACTGTTCAGTAGTGTAAATGTAACGTTGCTCTCTGCAGCATTAACAATGTTTCCCTATAACTGAAACACTTTTAACAACATTTGAGTCAACATACTCGTCATTGTCACTTTCTTGTGTCCTTTTGCAATCACGTTAACACATTCTTGTTTGTTTCAGTCATTTATTCTCAGAATTAGAGAAGAGATCTCACAGACAAAAATAAAAAAATTGGATAACTGAGTGAAACATGAAAACATGCAGGAACGGCAAGGCAATGGCAAGTCACTGCGCATGCTCATCCACCCCCCATCAAAAAAACAAACATTAAGCAAAATATTATGAAATATATTAAAATATTATGTAATGGCACACATAAAACAAAAAGTTCCAGGGAAAAATGCTTTAAGCACTCTGCCTGGTCACACACAGATTTGCAAACCAGTAGGCAGTCACTGCATAGCCCTCCCTTCAAAATGATCAGCCGACCTGGTGACCTCACAAAGTCAGAGCATACTCTGTTCATGGAAGTGCCATTCTTTTCCAGTCTGCAGGGGGTACTGCTCACTTCTGACACCAGTGGAGCATTAGTGTAGGGAAACATAGATGCACAAGATGTGGAAATTTTCTGTTATTGCAGCTCTTAATAATGTGTTTATCATGATAATGATTTATCATGCCAAAGCTTCCAGTTGTAAGTTGTAAAACTTACTCTAGATGAATGTAGATAAGACACGTTTCTGTTCAGTGGCCAAGGTGTTTGTCAATACTTGATATGCTAATGGTAATGTTTATAAATAAACAATAATATATTTTACACATTTTAGTGTTGTTTGACAGATTACCCTCAATAAGAGAGACAACTACAGCAATAAAATAAAATAAACTGCATAAAGCATTTTTGATGTAAACAAACTGGTGGGAAGCAAAAATCATAATGTACAAACATTAATAGTCTAGCGTTTAAAGGCACTTTTAATGGCATTGATGACAAAATAAAACAGTTATAAGCCTGTGTCAAAATACTAAACAGCATGGATGTTTCTCTTTCTCTGTATTCTTTTAAAAGTTAGTTTAACATCCTGTCTTTTAGTTCCTATAACTGTTACACTTAAACTTTACCCTTAAACTACATTACTGTTCCATTGGAAGCAATGTTTTCTATCACTGAATGTTTTGAGTTGCAAATTGTATTTTGTCTTAACTCTACAAGCTGTGACAAACTGAGAGATTGTAAGTGAATATATATTTATTGTCACTGACATTAAAGTTAAAGACTTCCAGTGGCTTTTATTGACACTGTTGAGACTAAAATTATATGACTTGTGAAACATCAAAAATGTATCAACATCATCAAGGCCTTCTGTCCAGCTTCTTAGGTCCTTATTAACCAATGGGAGAGCTCACTTGGCTCTGTTTACCTATAGGCTGTGTTTATTATTTCATTTCTAGTAAACATTGTTAAAAGTAATGCTACTGTAATTCAGAGTTACTGGAATGTTACTGTAATGTTGCTGTAATTAATCACGACAGTTGCAGTTACATCACTGAAATGCTTTTACCAATCTGAACCTAAATGAGCTCTGAAGAAGCACAGTGCATCCAACGATAAAGAAAGGCACCTCGTGCATCTTTTATACAGTTATAGGAAACACAGTAGCTCACAGAAGGCTCCAGGTTCTACAAGTTGATGCTGATAAAACCAGGCTTGTCTTGGCCATGCCAGAGCGATTAGTAATAACACACAATAATACAAGTATTTAATGTGTATCGGCAATAAAATAAAGTTCAGTAATGACACCAAGTACCAGTGGTCAGTGTAGGAGCCCACACTGCCCCCTTTTGCTGGTGCACTGATGAATATGCTGCTTGAAGTTGAGAGAGATGTTCCAGGCTTATCAGCTCTTGTTGAGGTCATATAACTGGCCGTCCTGCTGTGACCCCTGGAATAACTTACACACTCGTACACACTCCTGATCCTCACTGTCAGCGCCTCCTGCAGCGCGTGCGTGAGGTGATTTCATCAACCGCTTGCTCAGCTGGAAACCGCAGCTTTCCTCTCTGCAGTTTGGGCTTGTAAAAAGTCATTTTCCATCTACAGAGGTGCAGATAGCTTTCTCAGTGATCAAACAGCATCGTGGGTGGACTGAGTTTAGAGGCAACTGCACTTTGGCAGTACTCCTGAAAATACATTTTAAAAGCATTGCTGACTTTTCCCATTGTTCCGCTAAAGTTTCTCTTCATAATGTAGGTGTAAGGTAAAATAGTTTGTAGAGATGTCTTTACAGTTGTGGTGATAGGAACCAAGGGTTGCAGTGCCTACAGCAAAAATATGGCTGTTTTATTTACTATACAAAACCAGCTATTAGTTTTTTATAGAATGTTGGGGGAAATTGGCAATACAAAATATACGTAAGCTTCAGATTTTTCAGCAAGTAAAATTTAGTTTCATGTACATTTCATAAAAGCTTCATTGCATAAAGCCAGGCAAAGAACTGAAAAATAGAGGCCTCCTTTTTAAAAACGCTTCACAGTGCAGCTTTACCTCTCAGCCAGCGGCTTCACTGGAGATTTATAGACGGTGGGGCTAAGCCTTTACTAAAAGGGTCTGAGGGCATGCTCCCCAAAATGTCCATTCACTTTTAACTTCTGGAGTAGCGATGGGCAGGAAATGTAAGTATAGAATAGCTCAAGTTAACAAACAATACATCTGTCTCTTCATTCTTCATAGCTTTTATTAAGCACAGATCAAGTCTGACTATATCTGCCCACGTGCAACAAGCACACATCAAGCAAATGCCAAGCAGTGCTATGTCCTCTGTCTTAGATAAGAGGTCTTGAACACAGTCTATAAAATCAGTACAGATATTATGTGGTTTTGTTTGGTAGTAGTGCTTAATAGTTTGGGTGATTCACTTACTTTCTTCTTGATCACTAACCTTTATCAGACCAGCTTCTTCAGTTAGTCTCTTTCAGCTTTTACAGGATCACAAGGGTCAATGTGTTGGAAATAACGGATATTAGGCTGCATCACGATCAGCACCTTTTCTAACATTAACATTTCTGACATTAACGTATTAGAAATAAAATACAGCTAATATTTCTATGACTCTTTTTCTGTGAAGCTTCTTGAAATTTTGAGAATGGTTAACTCTTCATTTAGCCAACATTGCTGCTTTCTGGCCTATAAGCTTTTCATTACCTTATATAAACCAAAAGCTATGAAGCTGGCTAACCAGCAGTTGGATAAAACTCCACAAACCAGCTATATTTACTACATATCCACATAGTAGGTGGGTATTTTCACTCTGTAACTACTTACTTATTCGAGCTGCCAAATCACATTACTTCACAGAGTGAGACGCACGAGAGACCCTCCCCCTGCTGATATGATTGGTTTACAACTTGCAAAATCTGATGCAATTGGCTAAGAGACATTTCCCCTGTGCTACACAGTGGAGGATTGCTGTTTCCTGTTGTTACGTTAGGTAATCATTGGTAGCACCGCCAAGGCAATAGTGGATTAGAGCATTATAACACAGTTAAATAATTAAAATCTGTTAAAAATACTGTCAATTAACTAATAAAATGTATTAATTTATGGGGGGAAGGGGTAATTAACACTTACACCACCATAAAACTGGCTCAGTGATGGCCCTGCTCTCAGCTATGCTGTTTTGGTTTATTTGTGTTTATTGTAAAGGCCACACTGTAAGCTCCACAGTGCTCTGCAAGGAAAGAAGCTAGCAGCGCCAGCTGGAGCAGGAGAGAATGGAAAAATGCTTAATTTTTGAGGATTTATGCATTTTTTTTTGTCAGGAGTTCAGTTAGAAGATCAGTTCCTCGCTAAAGGTCCTCATGTGGGCTAGTCTTTTTTTAACACTCTTCCAAAGAGAGAAATAAATGGAGTATTTACGGAACAGATGCAGCATAACTTTACCCTGTAGACAGATGCTGTAAGTCCTCAAGCATTTTGCATTTCCCCTCTGATTGACAAAGGATTAGAGCTATTATTCCTACGCCTACAGCAGATATTATTACTGTACAGGACACAGTATTAATACTCCTATTTTGGAGGTGATTATGATTTCTATTTTAATGGCTTGCATAACAGCTCTGTGGTAGAACAATCACCATGTAAACCGCTTTCATCACCTTCTTTGTGTTGTTTTGGCCAAGTAGGGCTGCACGGTACAGTGTGTGTAATTGTTATTGTGATACTGGCTTTTGCCATACTGATCTACAAATAAGAAATTTGATACTATGAGCATACTATGACTTTTGGCACCCAGAAAACTGCTAAACTGTGTGAGACCAGGGTGACACAGATAAGGTTTCAGCATACATCGCAATCTTTCATGAGCAAGGCTGTATACTCAGATTTTCATTGTTTTCTCGTTAGAAATTTAGTCTAGCCCAGTTTTTTCCTCACTTTTTCTTTTCCTGTCACAAACCCTAGCATGATGTCCATACTGGGTATACCCGACAACCTTCTTCCTATTGCTAGCCGAAGACCCAGAGTTGTTGGCATAAAGTGTCATGCAGTTCACATGAGAGGTCTCAAGCACGTTACACCAATTGACATAAAACTATAACAAACATTCCAGGCCCAGAGTGGCAATGATAGAGATACTATTCACCCTTTTATAAGTCAGTATACCATCAATATGATTTTGAAGCTGTCAATATGATTATCAAGTTCAAATCATAACAAAAACTTGCTTTAATGACTACTACAAATTTTAGAAGTATATCATACTTTCACTTTTCACTGTATTATTTTCACATGTGTATTTTCATATGTGTGTATTTAGGTCTTGATTGTCAGTATTTTTAAATAATTATATTTGTGTTGATTTATGAGACTTCTATTGCGACTGTTACAACAAGCTCCTTAATCTGTTACAGTTAACCTCAACTTGTCACTTTTGCACTTGAGCCACTTTTGACCACACTGTTCACAAATGGATCACAAAGAAAGTTTATGTTTTTGTTGGTAGCAGAGATGTTTAGGTCAATTCTATAATTCATCTTCATTTCAAAAACATGACAAAACAAATGCCTTCATTTACTTTTCCTGCAGTGATTATTTCAGTGAAATAACAGTACTTTGCGGATGGCGGATGGTTTTAGGCTACCTTACCTCTGTTAACCGCAAGCTTTAGGGATCTCATCAGCTTTTAAATAGGCCAAGTCTGTCGCAATGGCCCGTTTACTGCGGCCTGACATTGAGTGACATGTGCAAAGGCTGTTTATCCCTCATATAACCCCCCTGACCGCCCCCTCACTAAATTAGAGTGGCTGTTGCTACAGCCTTGCTTTTCCTTCTGCTTACTCACAGAGTAAAGGCTGCAGTTCAGGAGTTCACTCTTTGGACGGCAGCCGGAACTACTTAAGGGTGGTGACGTCTTTCAGGGACAGGTGCTGCAGAGAGTGACATAATATTGGCCAGATCCGAGACGCTGACATATTACAATGAAATCGGCTGCCAGAAAAGTAATTATCCTGTCAATATACATGAACGCTCTGTGATGGGAACATTTGCTAATACATGCTTGCGATGCAAATGAAATCACCTGTTCTGCTCTTTATTAAATAATCATTTCATTGTATTATTATTATTTTGATTAGTGTTGTTTTAACAGCAGTTCTCTCTTCTCAGGCATCCCGTTCCTGAAAATGCTTTGGCTGAGGAAGCTATTTATGCCCGTACGCTGTTAACTACTGGCACATATGCCTTGGAAGCGGAATGCCGTTCAGAATGCAGAAAATATATTTAGTTCTCGCCAACAGACAGCAGAAGGCACCAGCGGGTCTGGCCCAGTAGGGCAGCAGATACTTTTTTTGTCACAGGATGGACATTCAATTACGGTAATGTGCAGCTTAGGTTCTTCAAGAACTCTCAGGCCAATTAAGGTCTTGCGCTTAAATTCAATTTGATAACTAGAGCAGGGAAAGTGTCCACAGATTTAAAGGAGAAGGATGTATGGAAATGTAGTACCTTATTCATCCAGTCAGGATATTTATGTTTGTGTTTAACGCCCAGGTGTTTATTATTATTATTATTATTATTATTATTATTATTATTATTAGTAGTAGTAGTAGTAGTAGTAGTAGTAGTAGTATTACTCTGTTGAAGCAAACCAGTAATAATCTCTGGCTGTTCTGAACTGTGCTAATGTTTGATTTTTGCTATTCAGTTCAAAAGTCCAAAGAGTTCTGTACCAAGCCTGTTTATCAACGTGACATCCTAGCTACTAAATAATGCATCATAGATATTAAATAGTTACCAGTTATTGAATAGTAATTTAGAGTAGATATGGAATAATTTGTAATTGAAACACCATAATTGATAGCAGATACTGAATAATTTGTAGATGCTGAATAATTAATAGTAGCTACTGAAAACATATTAAACAATTCACCAAATGTATAATAGATACTACTTATTTACAATGGATACTGAAAAATGCTCTGAAGGTTTGCATATTTAATGGCAGATATTGAATAATTTGTAGTACAGACTGTATAATTATTAGTAGATACTAAATAAGTCAGTCGATACTGAGTAATTCCCTAAAGATTTGATTTACTCAGAGTAGGTAGTGCATTTCAAAAGTAAAAAAAAAAAAATTATGGATCAAACTGGAAATAGAAAAAAATTGTAAATTTTTTCCCATTCCCAATAGGTTGAGATGAAGAAATGAATAATAAGCCTGCAGGTTAAGTAGTTAATGAACTATAGTCCAGCATAACTAACACGTATAGTTAAATCATGTTCATCACAGTTAAACTGTGTTGAATGGGCTGACCGCAGTCTCCCGCAGTGTCCAGCTTGTTTAAGCAGCAGCTGTATTCACGTTCCGGCCTGAGCTCATGCTGGGGGGCTTTTGTGGCCCCAACAAGCCTCAGCAAATCTTCCAGCAAATCCAGCAGCTCAAACAGGAATGAGGTAAGAACAATAGTCAGATAAATGAATTACCTGCATTGGAGGAACACACAGGAGCGTTCCCTTTAGCTGCAGACAGCTGAGCTCAGAGTATTTATACTAGAGAAGTAAAAGCTGCTTTACGGATGCTCTTCATCCAGCCTGATCACTGGCGAATAGTGCAGGGCTGCTGTTTCCTTTGAAGCTGTTTGGGTTGCAAGGCCTGTCTAGATGTGACTCTTTAGACAGAGCAGCCAAGTTTCATTTCAAATAAATGAAATAAAAGCAGAATATCTTGTTTGTGCACTAGAAGCTTTTGCAACAGAACTTTCAGATTTGAGTTGCTCTACTGAATCTGAAAAGCGCCTCTGAATGACCAATGGAGCGGTAAAATGGTGGCAGTACATGCGCACACTCTTATTCATATTGAGAACATTACATGTATCGCCATTTATGTGTATGTTAAGGCTATTAAAGTTAAAATAGTAATGAATTATTAATGCTATTGACAATGTAATAGCATTATTAACTTTCTAATGAACTAAGAAGACATTCCTAGTTGAGCCATTAACTCTAAAACAAGATGATTCTTTAAGGGTTCTTCAGCAAAGCACTATATGGAAACATGGCCACTCAAATAACTTTTTGCATGATTAAAGAGTTCCTTGCACTGTTAAAGTGTTCTTCAGATTGGTGGAGAATGTGCTGTAGATGATTCTATACATGCTATGGTTTTGATGTAAAGCATGTAATCATAAAACAACACTTGTGGTGCTACATGTGACCCTTGTCTGTGTCTGATTCTCCTATCACATGATTTGGTATACCTTTTAATAGGAGACAGATCTGGACTGCAGGCAGGCCAGTCAGGCATTCTAATGGTGTGTCTACAAAGCCACGCTGTTGTAGCATGAACAGAACGAGCCCTGTCCAGCTAAATTAACCATAGACTTCTTGGCTTCTGCACCTTTTGCTGATATAAGTCTTTCATTTTTGTGACGTAGAACTGGAAGTCAGCTGAGATATGGACTCATCTGATAACAGCACATGCATGTATCACTGTATCCCCGCTTGGGCCTGGAGAACTTTATCTGTACAATTGATGTATGTCTTTCTCATTGTCTAACCAAGTTTACTTTTTTGATGCAGCGACAAACTCTGTTATTTTGAGTCTGATGTACTGCCGAAGTTACATTCAACACAATATCATGACAGATGCCCATGCAATGTTGTCCTTGCACCCCACATTCAACAGCGCTTCTGGCCTTGCCCTACACAGACGGAGATTTCTCCAGATTCCCTAAATTCTTTCACAATATTATGAAGGGTAGATGTCGAAAAAATCTACATTTTGTGTAATCTTGCATTGAGAATGTTTTTAATGTATAAATCCCTCCTTAAGGTTTCCACAACCTTTATTTGCTTGCAAAGACTGAGCCGTTGGTGGAGTCTCCTTTTATACCCAATTATGGTAACCTCACCTGTTACCAATTCATCTGCATATGTTTCAAAGCAGTTCCAAGAATAACGTGGTGCTGTGTTGTTGCATGCCAGAATAGGAGTGGCAAACAAATGAACTTCATTTTTATAGAATATCATTATTAAAGATTTATGGTTTCCTTAAAAATTTGCGATAATTAGCCCACATAAGAATGTAATTTTGACTGAATTTGACTGTGAGGCTGTCTGCTGAGCTACCGTCCTTTGGTCAAATTGCAAGGAAGTGCGGCCCCTTAGCCGCTACGATAACCCAATGCAAGCAAAACTTTTTACAACATGGCAGACGCAAGCAAAGCAGCAAGTGGGGCTACAAGCGGTGAAGTCATTTTCAAAAAACTAGCAGCAAGCAGTGCTCGTCTTTTTAAATGTTGTGTGTATTTCGCTCCTCAACAAGCAACAGTAATCAAAACCACAATAAAAACAACAAGAGGAGAACCCATAACGGCAAGGTGATGCTAGCAGTTGAGATAAGTAAACACATGCTGCATGCAGTGGGCGGGAACAAGCCATGATGCAATCGTTCTCTAACAAGAGGAGCTCAATATATATTTTTTTTTAATATGTTTGATAGAATGCTGCCTACTTAGTCAGCTCACTAGATTTTGAGACAAAATTAAAAATCTAAGTTTATTTGTCACATACATTGTCTGCTCACATAAACAATAAGCTAATATGATAATATGATCATGAAGAGTATCTGCAGTGTATGAAATACACAGTGTATGAAATACACACTTAGTGTTTGAAATAACTAAAAATAACATATTTTATACATATTTTACATACACCCAGATAGCAGTAGCAGCAGTAGTTCTAGCTATTTACATTGTTCATTGTTCATGCCTACGTCTTGTACAGTTGCATTTTATGTCCTCATCGCTGTACGTTGGCTGGACCGTAGGCTGGGCTGTAAAACAACAACTGTCAAATCTCAGTATATAAGGTGCTGGACATGACCAAAAGGATTGTATGCCTTGACATATTCTTTCATGCAGACACTGGGTTTCTCCACAAGGCATATAAAGATGTCTGACCACTGTAACTCTGACCATTGGATCCTTGGCCCATTGACCTGACAGTATGTACAGGTCATTGAGCCTCACCTCAGTGCTTAGGGTTAGCTTATTGGTGTACAACAATCTGTGTTCTGCTTGCAAACAGGAGATAATAACAGGAGAACATGTCCAGATGATACTTATTCACACCACTAACTCACTCACTTTCTGCTCCACCCACAAAACACATCATCTCTGCTTACAAACACAAACATGGTCTATATGATAAACAAACATGGTTGTAATTCAATAAATGTAAACAAATGAAAACTTTCAGTTACTGATTTGAGAGAATATTATATTTGTTATATGTCAATAAAACAGATCACCTTTTAAAACACAGTTTTTCTATGACTACTGTATTAAAGTTGACATTTTCACCACAGTTTTCACCAGAACTACCACAGCCAAAGATTTCTTTTACTTCTTTTTTTAATAATCTCTGGCAAGTCGTCCTTATTAAAGTTCCACAGCCATTGAGATAATAAAGCATTTCCCCTGCAGGCAGGCATCTTTTTCCCTATGACAGTAATTTACATATGATTTATTTAGAGAACAAGAGGCTGGGCTAATTTTATTTGGAGATTTTCCTTTGTTTTAGGAGTCATTAGCAGCTTAGCCTAATCCAATTTGGACAATTTCATCAGGCCATTTTGGAAAACCTCTCCGAGCTCATCAGAAAGATGCATTTATTGCTAAGTGTGCTCTATTGCATTAACACACAATAAAGCGAGCGGGGAGCGCTGCAGACGTTTGAGTGGAATCCAGTTAACACTCTGACAATTCGCTTTTTATTGGGATGCAATCAATTCTTATTCATTTTAAAACCTAAAGGCTTTCTTTCATTGTGTGGAGTCTCCAGCTTATTATGAGGATAAATAAATTAGACAGTTGTTTGCACCAAATGCTAATGTTTATGCTTGTGATTTCCTTTTTTAAATGCCTGCATTTGCATTATGGATAAATATGATTCCAGGGCGGAATGTCCTTCATATTCCGACAAAGACATTTCTATTATGAAGAGACACTTGTATGTACACTTCTGCTAAAAATACTATTAAAGTACTATAAAGCAGTTTTTTTATGTTTTTAAAGACATTTTTAACAATAAGCTGGGGATGTTAACATTATAAAGAAAAAGGTTTGTAACCTGCACTTTAATAATCAGAATGCATTATATATCAAATCAATGACCAAATCTCACTGCTTAGTTTTCGTTTTTCAAAAGGAAATTAATATAAATTGCATTAATATATGCACACAGTTTCATAGATTATTTTTTCTTTATTCATTAGTATTTCTTATTAAATTTCTTGATTTCCTTTTCTTCTTTTTTCTTTCTTTCTTTCTTTCTTTCTTTCTTTCTTTCTTTCTTTCTTTTAATTCTTTCTTTCTTTCCTCCCCTTTTTCTTCCTCCCTTTTTTCCTCTGTCATACTTTTTCTCATCTTTTTCTCTTTTCCTTTCTTCATAAAGGATAATTTCTTCCCTCTGCCTCTTTTTCTCTTTTGCTTCCTTCCTTTCTTCCTTCCTTCCTGTCTTGCAAGTCAAATCGTCAAGTTTATTTATGTAGCACTTTAGATCTTGTCACAAATCAGGTCCAACCCCACAATGAGAAAGTCAGGACTGACAGTGACAAGAGAAGATTCCCTCAGACCAAGAATAGACTCAAAAAGGAGAACCTACCCTCCTCTGGTCAACACCAGAACACAACAAAAACAAAACAAAAACAATACAATTTACAAATATATGCATTGCTGAGTATAGAGAGAAAAGAGGAAAAGTGCCCCGTCAGAGCAGCAGCAGGAACCGGCTCAGTGTCTTGTAAAGTGGGAGAAGAAAGGACTGATAAGTTTGTGAAAGCAGGTGAAGAAAACATCTTAATTAAAGTGGACATGGCTGTGTGTAGAAAGAACATTCTAGAAAAGCAGAGCAGGCCGGTTCACCAATCTGTGAAAAACTGGCTCTAAAAAATGTGGAACAATTTCAGAGAAATATCAACAGAAACCAGAAGCGCAGCCATCTTCTCTGAGCCAAAGCAGAGGCAAAATAGAAAACTGTTCTAAGATAAATCAAAATTGAAAATTATTTTCTGCAGACTCAAGAGAAAAGTGATCATCCAGCTTGTTATCTAGTGCACAGTTTAAAAGCCTGCATTTCTCATGGTATGTGGTAGCACTAGTACCTATACCGTGGGCAGCTTACACATCTGGAAGACTCTATCAATGCTGAACAGTTTATAAAGATTGTATTGTCCCATCCAGACCAAACATCTCCTTCAGGGAAGATACTACATCCTTTACAACACATCATGGCTTCACAGAAAAAGAGTCTGGGTGCTGAACTGACCTGCCTGCAGTCCACCAATAGAAATATTTAGAGCATCACGAAATGAAAATCCAGCAAAGAAGACCCAAAACTGTTGAGCAGCTAGAATCCTATATCAGACCAGAACGCGACAACATTCCTCTCCCAGAACTCCAGCACCTTGTCTCCTTACTTCTCAGATATTTACACTCTGTTGTTAAACGTGGAGGAGATGCTACACAATGGTAGGCGTAGTCCTGTCCCAACTTTTTTTGTGTTGCTGTGTTCCTGCCATCAAGCTGTCAATAAGTTATTTATTTCCATGTGTGACATTAAACATCTGATATGTGTTCCACTGTGAATAAAATCTAAGTCTATGAGATTCTGTTTTTATTTACGTTTATTTACATTTTAAACAGGATCCCAGTTTTTTTGGAATCTGTGTTGTCATTGTTGGGCTTATTATTAAACATCATTTATTACAATATCAGCTGAAAATTTACATTTACTGAAGATTTCATTTTAAAAATGTCCTGTTTCCTGAACACATTTGAATATTTTCTTACCATAAACATATATATTTATATATACATATATATATATAAATAGCATCTTCAAGTATTTATAAGTGTTCCTGTAATCTGATACGAGCTGGTCATCATGTTTATATATGAATATGTAACAGTTTAAACACAGTAATGTTATCCGTCCCGGTTTAATAACACAGTCACTCCTCCAACTGTGGACACAACATTCTTCAGCTCGGTTCTCCTTAAAGCAACCTGCGTTCCGCTGTAATTCAGTTATAGTAAGTGCGTGAAAAACTCTTAGCACTCGATCTGTGGCTGCCACAAAGTGTGTTGAGATGAGCATTACCTCGATCTGTATCAGAGACTCGGAGGAACACTTTAGCTGCTTAAGTGCTCCTGAAGACAAGACACGCAAAAAGCTCCTCTCAAAGAAAGCTTCCTAATGGCTCCCACAGGAACGTGATATCATTTATATTTCAGATCAAATATACAAGTTCTAGCCTTCATCGTTCTCACTGAGGAACTTTTGACCTCAGTTAGAAAAGTGCCATGCACTTTCACCCCAATCTTACATCCCTCATGCACCGGCTTTAATTTCACACTCTTAAAAATAAGTGTTCCTAAATGGTTCCTGGCTGAATGTTCTAAGAAAAAAATAAACTTTTATTGCTCTGCACTTTTCCATATAAAGCCAAAAAGGTTCTTTGACTAACAATAGTAGTACCCTGTTGGTTCTACATAGAACTCTATAGAACTATATGTAAATATGATCATAGAGAGGAACACTATAACCAGTTATGAGTAAAACCATGCATTCAAATTCTTTTAGTGTTTGCAGTTCTCTATCTTCTATCAAACAACTCTTTTTTCAAAATGGTACCATCCATAATAAAGAACCAAAAGTGGTGCTCCTATGGTTCCATTTGGCCCCTTAATTCTTAAATGGTTTTAACTGTTAGAACGTCTATGTGAAGGTTATGTAAAGGTTTCTCATATGGTAAAAAACACAAATGGTTTAATCTACTGAAGGGTTCTTTAAGACTAATCTTTGAAACACAGTTCTATCCACTGAATTACTCTTTAAGAAAGAGGCAAAACTGCAGAGTAAATTAGAAATTGTAAGATCATATGAAGGATTTGAAAGATCTCCCCTCACTGCTGATCTCTATGTTTTCTTCTGCCTGTAGTTAACAGAACCAAAAGCAGCCCTTTTATGACATGACTCTAAAATCAGCTCCTTTTTCACAGAAATGTCGAAAACTAACATAAAATGGTTTAAAAACATGTTCCTGTATGGACATAAGACTCTATGAAGAACTTTTAATTGGTATAATGCGTTTCATGTTGTGCTAACATTTCACGTACAACATGTTCACTAAGGTGAAGGTTCTTAACCCTCAAACATCACATTTAACAAAACGGCTCGGTAAAGGATGATCCACTGAAACATTCCTTAAAAAAATATGCAAACATTATAAAAGCATGTGACCTTTTTCACAGTGTTCCCTTCATTTCTTTTCCTTTTTTCACTTCTTTTCAGTATGAGTGGTTTTGGGGTGGGGGTGTTCATGGAGGGGGTTCATTGCGATTTGGATCCTCCAGCTGTGGAATGCTTTCAGCTCATTGATAAGATGACAAGTTATCATTGATCTATCCTTACTTAGAAGGAGCCATTAAATAATGTATGGACTTGTGTGCATTAACCTCCACTTCCGCATCCTCTCTGTCCATTAGCCCTCTCTAAAGCGCTGCTATCTCTCAGCCCCTCAGGTCCTCCAGCTTTCATTTAATTAAATTATCCCATAATGAAATCTCCTATAATGAGATTAATTTTAATTATTCATCAGTGGACGGTTTAAGCAAGAGAAGCCGTTAATAATGTATAAAGCTGCTAAACATTTCTCAATTCATCACCGTTTCCTTTTGTAAAAGGTGCAATTTATTAAAAGGATGACATCTTACAATGAAAGAATTGATGATGAGGTCAGAGATACAGGTTCATGTCTGCAGGCCAAAGTTTAGCAGGGTCAGTAACTGACTGACAGCATTCAAATGCACGTAGCACTCTTTATTCACTGAGTTGTTGTAACTATGAGATACTAAAATATTGCAGGAAACATAGATTAGGAATTTAAGAAGCACACAAGTCATTATTAGACTGTAGTAAATGTTACTACAAATTATCAGATTGCCGTGCTGTTGCTGCTGGTAAAGCAAAACCTTGTTAAAAACCCTTGTTGATTTTAGTTTTTGAGCTGATTTTAAAAATACCTGTTGCTCTTCACATTGTGAGTGAATTACTGAATGAACCGACCAAAAGAAACGATACAACAGATAATTAGAAGTTAATAAAGTGTGTTGTTTACTTCTCCTGTAAAGTTCTCTGGGATAATTATTAATACTGTACACATACAGTGTAACATACTGATATTACAGAGCATAGTGAGTGATTATATTTGTAATTTATGTTTCAGTAAAAGTTGGTATACAAAAATTATACAACATTATATACATTATATATATGCAGCAGTAAATGTTAATATACATGATGTATGCTGCAGTAAATGTTAATATACATGATGTATGCTGCAGTAAATGTTAATATACATGGTATATGCAGCAGTAAATGTTAATATACATGGTGTATGCTGCAGTAAATGTTAATATACATGGTGTATGCTACAGTAAATGTTAATACACATGGTATATGCAGCAGTAAATGTTAATACACATGATATATGCAGCAGTAAATGTTAATATACATGGTGTATGCTGCAGTACATGTTAATATACATGGTGTATGCTGCAGTAAATGTTAATATACATGATGTATGCTGCAGTAAATGTTAATATACATGATGTATGCTGCAGTAAATGTTAATATACAGGATGTATGCTGCAGTACATGTTAATATACATGGTGTATGCTGCAGTAAATGTTAATATACATGATGTATACTACATTAAATGTTAATATACATGGTGTATGCTGCAGTAAATGTTAATATACATGGTGTATGCTACAGTAAATGTTAATATACATGATGTATGCTGCAGTAAATGTTAATATACATGGTGTATGCTGCAGTAAATGTTAATGTACATGGTGTACGCTGCAGTAAATGTTAATATACATGATGTATGCTGCAGTAAATGTTAATATACATGGTGTATGCTGCAGTAAATGTTAATGTACATGGTGTACGCTGCAGTAAATGTTAATATACATGGTGTATGATGCAGTAAATGTTAATATACATGATGTACGCTGCAGTAAATGTTAATATACATGATGTATGCTGCAGTAAATGTTAATGTACATGGTGTACGCTGCAGTAAATGTTAATATACATGGTGTATGCTGCAGTAAATGTTAATATACATGGTGTATGCTGCAGTAAATGTTAATATACATGATGTATACTGCAGTAAATGTTAATATACATGATGTATGCTACAGTAAATGTTAATATACATGGTAACATACTGATATTACAGAGCATAGTGAGTGATTATATTTGTAATTTATGTTTCAGTAAAAGTTGGTATACAAAAATTATACAACATACATGGTGTATATTGCAGTAAATGTTAATACACATGGTATATGCAGCAGTAAATGTTAATATACATTGTGCATGCTGCAGTAAATGTTAATATACATGGTATATGCAACAGTAAATGTTAATATACATGGCATATGCAGCAGTAAATGTTAATATACATGATGTATGCTGCAGTAAATGTTAATATACATGGTGTATGCTGCAATAAATGTTAATATACATGATGTATGCTGCAGTAAATGTTAATATTCATGGTGTATGCTGCAGTAAATGTTAATATACATGATGTATGCTGCAGTAAATGTTAATATACATGGTGTATGCTGCAGTAAATGTTAATATACATGGTATATGCAGCAGTAAATGTTAATATACATGGTGTATGCTGCAGTAAATGTTAATATACATGGTGTATGCTACAGTAAATGTTAATACACATGGTATATGCAGCAGTAAATGTTAATACATAAGGTATATGCAGCAGTAAATGTTAATATACATGGTGTATGCTGCAGTAAATGTTAATATACATGGTGTATGCTGCAGTAAATGTTAATGTACATGGTGTACGCTGCAGTAAATGTTAATATACATGATGTACGCTGCAGTAAATGTTAATATACATGGTATATGCAGCAGTAAATGTTAATATACATTGTGCATGCTGCAGTAAATGTTAATATACATGGTATATGCAGCAGTAAATGTTAATATACATGGCATATGCAGCAGTAAATGTTAATATACATGATGTATGCTGCAGTAAATGTTAATATACATGGTGTATGCTGCAATAAATGTTAATATACATGATGTATGCTGCAGTAAATGTTAATATTCATGGTGTATGCTGCAGTAAATGTTAATATACATGATGTATGCTGCAGTAAATGTTAATATACATGGTGTATGCTGCAGTAAATGTTAATATACATGGTATATGCAGCAGTAAATGTTAATATACATGGTGTATGCTGCAGTAAATGTTAATATACATGGTGTATGCTACAGTAAATGTTAATACACATGGTATATGCAGCAGTAAATGTTAATACATATGGTATATGCAGCAGTAAATGTTAATATACATGGTGTATGCTGCAGTAAATGTTAATATACATGGTGTATGCTGCAGTAAATGTTAATATACATGATGTATGCTGCAGTAAATGTTAATATACATGATGTATGCTGCAGTAAATGTTAATATACATGGTGTATGCTGCAGTAAATGTTAATGTACATGGTGTACGCTGCAGTAAATGTTAATATACATGATGTACGCTGCAGTAAATGTTAATATACATGATGTATACTGCAGTAAATGTTAATATACATTATGTATGCTACAGTAAATGTTAATATACATGGTGTATGCTGCAGTACATGTTAATATACATTGTGCATGCTGCAATAAATGTTAATATACATGGTATATGCAGCAGTAAATGTTAATATACATGGTATATGCAGCAGTAAATGTTAATATACATGGTGTATGCTGCAGTAAATGTTAATATACATTGTGTATGCTGCAGTAAATGTTAATGTACATGGTGTACGCTGCAGTAAATGTTAATATACATAATGTATGCTGCAGTAAATGTTAATATACATGGTGTATGCTGCAGTAAATGTTAATGTACATGGTGTACGCTGCAGTAAATGTTAATATACATGGTGTATGCTGCAGTAAATGTTAATATACATGATGTACGCTGCAGTAAATGTTAATATACATGATGTATACTGCAGTAAATTTTAATATGCATGATGTATGCTACAGTAAATGTTAATATACATGGTGTATGCTGCAGTACATGTTAATATACATGATGTATGCTACAGTAAATGTTAATATACATGGTGTATGCTGCAGTACATGTTAATATACATTGTGCATGCCGCAATAAATGTTAATATACATGGTATATGCAGCAGTAAATGTTAATATACATGGTATATGCAGCAGTAAATGTTAATATACATGGTGTATGCTGCAGTAAATGTTAATATACATGGTGTATGCTACAGTAAATGTTAATACACATGGTATATGCAGCAGTAAATGTTCATACACATGGTATATGCAGCAGTAAATGTTAATATACATGGTGTATGCTGCAGTAAATGTTAATATACATGGTGTATGCTGCAGTAAATGTTAATGTACATGGTGTACGCTGCAGTAAATGTTAATATACATGATGTACGCTGCAGTAAATGTTAATATACATGATGTATACTGCAGTAAATGTTAATATACATTATGTATGCTACAGTAAATGTTAATATACATGGTGTATGCTGCAGTACATGTTAATATACATTGTGCATGCTGCAATAAATGTTAATATACATGGTATATGCAGCTGTAAATGTTAATATACATGGTATATGCAGCAGTAAATGTTAATATACATGGTGTATGCTGCAGTAAATGTTAATATACATGGTGTATGCTGCAGTAAATGTTAATGTACATGGTGTACGCTGCAGTAAATGTTAATATACATGGTGTATGCTGCAGTAAATGTTAATGTACATGGTGTACGCTGCAGTAAATGTTAATATACATGGTGTATGCTGCAGTAAATGTTAATATACTTGATGTACGCTGCAGTAAATGTTAATATACATGATGTATACTCCAGTAAATGTTAATATACATGATGTATGCTACAGTAAATGTTAATATACATGGTGTATGCTGCAGTACATGTTAATATACATTGTGCATGCTGCAGTACATGTTAATATACATTGTGCATGCTGCAATAAATGTTAATATACATGATGTATACTACAGTAAATGTTAATATACATGGTGTATGCTGCAGTACATGTTAATATACATTGTGCATGCTGCAATAAATGTTAATATACATGGTATATACAGCAGTAAATGTTAATATACATGGTATATGCAGCAGTAAATGTTAATATACATGGTGTATGCTGCAGTAAATGTTAATATACATGGTGTATGCTGCAGTAAATGTTAATGTACATGGTGTACGCTGCAGTAATTGTTAATATACATGATGTATGCTGCAGTAAATGTTAATATACATGGTGTATGCTGCAGTAAATGTTAATGTACATGGTGTACGCTGCAGTAAATGTTAATATACATGGTGTATGCTGCAGTAAATGTTAATATACATGATGTACGCTGCAGTAAATGTTAATATACATGATGTATACTGCAGTAAATGTTAATATACATTATGTATGCTACAGTAAATGTTAATATACATGGTGTATGCTGCAGTACATGTTAATATACATTGTGCATGCTGCAATAAATGTTAATATACATGGTATATGCAGCAGTAAATGTTAATATACATGGTATATGCAGCAGTAAATGTTAATATACATGGTGTATGCTGCAGTAAATGTTAATATACATGGTGTATGCTACAGTAAATGTTAATACACATGGTATATGCAGCAGTAAATGTTCATACACATGGTATATGCAGCAGTAAATGTTAATATACATGGTGTATGCTGCAGTAAATGTTAATATACATGGTGTATGCTGCAGTAAATGTTAATATACATGATGTATGCTGCAGTAAATGTTAATATACATGATGTATGCTGCAGTAAATGTTAATATACATGGAGTATTCTGCAGTAAATGTTAATATACAGGATGTATGCTGCAGTACATGTTAATATACATGGTGTATGCTTCAGTAAATGTTAATATACATGATGTATGCTGCAGTAAATGTTAATATACATGGTGTATGCTGCAGTAAATGTTAATGTACATGGTGTACGCTGCAGTAAATGTGAATATACATGGTGTATGCTGCAGTAAATGTTAATATACATGATGTACGCTGCAGTAAATGTTAATATACATGATATATACTGCAGTAAATGTTAATATACATGATGTATGCTACAGTAAATGTTAATATACATGGTAACATACTGATATTACAGAGCATAGTGAGTGATTATATTTGTAATTTATGTTTCAGTAAAAGTTGGTATACAAAAATTATACAACATACATGATGTATATTGCAGTAAATGTTAATACACATGGTATATGCACCAGTAAATGTTAATATACATTGTGCATGCTGCAGTAAATGTTAATATACATGGTATATGCAGCAGTAAATGTTAATATACATGGTATATGCAGAGGTAAATGTTAATATACATGGTGTATGCTGCAGTAAATGTTAATATACATGGTGTATGCTGCAGTAAATGTTAATACACATGGTATATGCAGCAGTAAATGTTAATACATATGGTATATGCAGCAGTAAATGTTAATATACATGGTATATGCAGCAGTAAATGTTAATATACATGATGTATGCTGCAGTAAATGTTAATATACATGGTGTATGCTGCAATAAATGTTAATATACATGATGTATGCTGCAGTAAATGTTAATGTACATGGTGTACGCTGCAGTAAATGTTAATATACATGGTGTATGTTAATATACATGGTGTATGCTGCAGTAAATGTTAATGTACATGGTGTACGCTGCAGTAAATGTTAATATACATGGTGTATGCTGCAGTAAATGTTAATATACTTGATGTACGCTGCAGTAAATGTTAATATACATGATGTATACTGCAGTAAATGTTAATATACATGATGTATACTACAGTAAATGTTAATATACATGGTGTATGCTGCAGTACATGTTAATATACATTGTGCATGCTGCAATAAATGTTAATATACATGGTATATGCAGCAGTAAATGTTAATATACATGGTATATGCAGCAGTAAATGTTAATATACATGGTCTATGCTGCAGTAAATGTTAATATACATGGTGTATGCTGCAGTAAATGTTAATGTACATGGTGTACGCTGCAGTAAATGTTAATATACATGATGTATGCTGCAGTAAATGTTAATATACATGGTGTATGCTGCAGTAAATGTTAATGTACATGGTGTACGCTGCAGTAAATGTTAATATACATGGTGTATGCTGCAGTAAATGTTAATATACATGATGTACGCTGCAGTAAATGTTAATATACATGATGTATACTGCAGTAAATGTTAATATACATGATGTATGCTACAGTAAATGTTAATATACATGGTGTATGCTGCAGTACATGTTAATATACATTGTGCATGCTGCAATAAATGTTAATATACATGGTATATGCAGCAGTAAATGTTAATATACATGGTATATGCAGCAGTAAATGTTAATATACATGGTGTATGCTGCAGTAAATGTTAATATACATGGTGTATGCTACAGTAAATGTTAATACACATGGTATATGCAGCAGTAAATGTTCATACACATGGTATATGCAGCAGTAAATGTTAATATACATGGTGTATGCTGCAGTAAATGTTAATATACATGGTGTATGCTGCAGTAAATGTTAATATGCATGATGTATGCTGCAGTAAATGTTAATATACATGATGTATGCTGCAGTAAATGTTAATATACATGGAGTATTCTGCAGTAAATGTTAATATACAGGATGTATGCTGCAGTACATGTTAATATACATGGTGTATGCTTCAGTAAATGTTAATATACATGATGTATGCTGCAGTAAATGTTAATATACATGGTGTATGCTGCAGTAAATGTTAATGTACATGGTGTACGCTGCAGTAAATGTTAATATACATGGTGTATGCTGCAGTAAATGTTAATATACATGATGTACGCTGCAGTAAATGTTAATATACATGATATATACTGCAGTAAATGTTAATATACATGATGTATGCTACAGTAAATGTTAATATACATGGTAACATACTGATATTACAGAGCATAGTGAGTGATTATATTTGTAATTTATGTTTCAGTAAAAGTTGGTATACAAAAATTATACAACATACATGATGTATATTGCAGTAAATGTTAATACACATGGTATATGCACCAGTAAATGTTAATATACATTGTGCATGCTGCAGTAAATGTTAATATACATGGTATATGCAGCAGTAAATGTTAATATACATGGTATATGCAGCAGTAAATGTTAATATACATGGTGTATGCTGCAGTAAATGTTAATATACATGGTGTATGCTACAGTAAATGTTAATACACATGGTATATGCAGCAGTAAATGTTAATACATATGGTATATGCAGCAGTAAATGTTAATATACATGGTATATGCAGCAGTAAATGTTAATATACATGATGTATGCTGCAGTAAATGTTAATATACATGGTGTATGCTGCAATAAATGTTAATATACATGATGTATGCTGCAGTAAATGTTAATATTCATGGTGTATGCTGCAGTAAATGTTAATATACATGATGTATGCTGCAGTAAATGTTAATATTCATGGTGTATGCTGCAGTAAATGTTAATATACATGATGTATGATGCAGTAAATGTTAATATACATGGTGTATGCTGCAGTAAATGTTAATATACATGGTATATGCAGCAGTAAATGTTAATATACATGGTATATGCAGCAGTAAATGTTAATATACATGATGTATGCTGCAGTAAATGTTAATATACATGGTATATGCAGCAGTAAATGTTAATATACATGGTATATGCAGCAGTAAATGTTAATATACATGGTGTATGCTGCAGTAAATGTTAATATACATGGTATATGCAGCAGTAAGTGTTAATATACATGGTGTATGCTGCAGTAAATGTTAATATACATGGTGTATGCTACAGTAAATGTTAATACACATGGTATATGCAGCAGTAAATGTTAATACACATGGTATATGCAGCAGTAAATGTTAATATACATGGTGTATGCTGCAGTAAATGTTAATATACATGGTGTATGCTGCAGTAAATGTTAATATACATGATGTATGCTGCAGTAAATGTTAATATACATGATGTACGCTGCAGTAAATGTTAATATACATGATGTATACTGCAGTAAATGTTAATATACATGATGTATGCTACAGTAAATGTTAATATACATGGTGTATGCTGCAGTACATGTTAATATACATTGTGCATGCTGCAATAAATGTTAATATACATGGTATATGCAGCAGTAAATGTTAATATACATGGTATATGCAGCAGTAAATGTTAATATACATGGTGTATGCTGCAGTAAATGTTAATATACATGGTGTATGCTACAGTAAATGTTAATACACATGGTATATGCAGCAGTAAATGTTCATACACATGGTATATGCAGCAGTAAATGTTAATATACATGGTGTATGCTGCAGTAAATGTTAATATACATGGTGTATGCTGCAGTAAATGTTAATATACATGATGTATGCTGCAGTAAATGTTAATATACATGATGTATGCTGCAGTAAATGTTAATATACATGGAGTATTCTGCAGTAAATGTTAATATACAGGATGTATGCTGCAGTACATGTTATTATACATGGTGTATGCTTCAGTAAATGTTAATATACATGATGTATGCTGCAGTAAATGTTAATATACATGGTGTATGCTGCAGTAAATGTTAATGTACATGGTGTACGCTGCAGTAAATGTGAATATACATGGTGTATGCTGCAGTAAATGTTAATATACATGATATACGCTGCAGTAAATGTTAATATACATGATATATACTGCAGTAAATGTTAATATACATGATGTATGCTACAGTAAATGTTAATATACATGGTAACATACTGATATTACAGAGCATAGTGAGTGATTATATTTGTAATTTATGTTTCAGTAAAAGTTGGTATACAAAAATTATACAACATACATGATGTATATTGCAGTAAATGTTAATACACATGGTATATGCACCAGTAAATGTTAATATACATTGTGCATGCTGCAGTAAATGTTAATATACATGGTATATGCAGCAGTAAATGTTAATATACATGGTGTATGCTGCAGTAAATGTTAATATACATGGTGTATGCTACAGTAAATGTTAATACACATGGTATATGCAGCAGTAAATGTTAATACATATGGTATATGCAGCAGTAAATGTTAATATACATGGTATATGCAGCAGTAAATGTTAATATACATGATGTATGCTGCAGTAAATGTTAATATACATGGTGTACGCTGCAGTAAATGTTAATATACATGATGCATGCTGCAGTAAATGTTAATATACATGGTGTATGCTGCAGTAAATGTTAATGTACATGGTGTACGCTGCAGTAAATGTTAATATACATGATGTACGCTGCAGTAAATGTTAATATACATGATGTATACTGCAGTAAATGTTAATATACATGATGTATGCTACAGTAAATGTTAATATACATGGTGTATGCTTCAGTACATGTTAATATACATTGTGCATGCTGCAATAAATGTTAATATACATGGTATATGCAGCAGTAAATGTTAATATACATGGTATTTGCAGCAGTAAATGTTAATATACATGGTGTATGCTGCAGTAAATGTTAATATACATGGTGTATGCTGCAGTAAATGTTAATGTACATGGTGTACGCTGCAGTAAATGTTAATATACATGATGTATGCTGCAGTAAATGTTAATATACATGGTGTATGCTGCAGTAAATGTTAATGTACATGGTGTACGCTGCAGTAAATGTTAATATACATGGTGTATGCTGCAGTAAATGTTAATATACATGGTGTATGAGGCAGTAAATGTTAATATACATGGTGTATGCTACAGTAAATGTTAATACACATGGTATATGCAGCAGTAAATGTTAATACACATGGTATATGCAGCAGTAAATGTTAATATACATGGTGTATTCTGCAGTAAATGTTAATATACATGGTGTATGCTGCAGTAAATGTTAATATACATGATGTATGCTGTAGTAAATGTTAATATACATGATGTATGCTGCAGTAAATGTTAATATACATGGTGTATGCTACAGTAAATGTTAATATACATGATGTATGCTGCAGTAAATGTTAATATACATGGTGTATGCTGCAGTAAATGTTAATGTACATGGTGTACGCTGCAGTAAATGTTAATATACATGATGTATGCTGCAGTAAATGTTAATATTCATGGTGTATGCTGCAGTAAATGTTAATGTACATGGTGTACGCTGCAGTAAATGTTAATATACATGATGTACGCTGCAGTAAATGTTAATATACATGATGTATACTGCAGTAAATGTTAATATACATTATGTATGCTACAGTAAATGTTAATATACATGATGTATGCTGCAGTAAATGTTAATATACATTGTGCATGCTGCAATAAATGTTAATATACATGGTATATGCAGCAGTAAATGTTAATATACATGGTATATGCAGCAGTAAATGTTAATATACATGGTGTATGCTGCAGTAAATGTTAATATACATGGTGTATGCTGCAGTAAATGTTAATGTACATGGTGTACGCTGCAGTAAATGTTAATATACATGATGTATGCTGCAGTACATGTTAATATACATGGTGTATGCTTCAGTAAATGTTAATATACATGATGTATGCTGCAGTAAATGTTAATATACATGGTGTATGCTGCAGTAAATGTTAATGTACATGGTGTACGCTGCAGTAAATGTTAATATACATGGTGTATGCTGCAGTAAATGTTAATATACATGATGTACGCTGCAGTAAATGTTAATATACATGGTGTATACTGCAGTAAATGTTAATATACATGATGTATGCTACAGTAAATGTTAATATACATGGTAACATACTGATATTACAGAGCATAGTGAGTGATTATATTTGTAATTTATGTTTCAGTAAAAGTTGGTATACAAAAATTATACAACATACATGATGTATATTGCAGTAAATGTTAATACACATGGTATATGCACCAGTAAATGTTAATATACATGGTGCATGCTGCAGTAAATATTAATATACATGGTATATGCAGCAGTAAATGTTAATATACATGGTATATGCAGCAGTAAATGTTAATATACATGATGTATGCTGCAGTAAATGTTAATATACATGGTGTATGCTGCAATAAATGTTAATATACATGATGTATGCTGCAGTAAATGTTAATATTCATGGTGTATGCTGCAGTAAATGTTAATACACATGATGTATGCTGCAGTAAATGTTAATATACATGGTGTATGCTGCAGTAAATGTTAATATACATGGTATATGCAGCAGTAAATGTTAATATACATGGTATATGCAGCAGTAAATGTTAATATACATGATGTATGCTGCAGTAAATGTTAATATACATGGTATATGCAGCAGTAAGCGTTAATAAACATGGTGTATGCTGCAGTAAATGTTAATATACATGGTGTATGCTACAGTAAATGTTAATACACATGGTATATGCAGCAGTAAATGTTAATACACATGGTATATGCAGCAGTAAATGTTAATATACATGGTGTATGCTGCAGTAAATGTTAATATACATGGTGTATGCTGCAGTAAATGTTAATATACATGATGTATGCTGCAGTAAATGTTAATATACATGATGTATGCTGCAGTAAATGTTAATATACATGGAGTATTCTGCAGTAAATGTTAATATACAGGATGTATTCTGCAGTTAATGTTAATATACATGGTGTATGCTGCAGTAAATGTTAATGTACATGGTGTACGCTGCAGTAAATGTTAATATACATGATGCATGCTGCAGTAAATGTTAATATACATGGTGTATGCTGCAGTAAATGTTAATGTACATGGTGTACGCTGCAGTAAATGTTAATATACATGATGTACGCCGCAGTAAATGTTAATATACATGATGTATACTGCAGTAAATGTTAATATACATGATGTATGCTACAGTAAATGTTAATATACATGGTGTATGCTGCAGTACATGTTAATATACATTGTGCATGCTGCAATAAATGTTAATATACATGGTATATGCAGCAGTAAATGTTAATATACATGGTATATGCAGCAGTAAATGTTAATATACATGGTGTATGCTGCAGTAAATGTTAATATACATGGTGTATGCTGCAGTAAATGTTAATGTACATGGTGTACGCTGCAGTAAATGTTAATATACATGATGTATGCTGCAGTAAATGTTAATATACATGGTGTATGCTGCAGTAAATGTTAATGTACATGTGTACGCTGCAGTAAATGTTAATATACATGGTGTATGCTGCAGTAAATGTTAATATACATGGTGTATGCTACAGTAAATGTTAATACACATGGTATATGCAGCAGTAAATGTTAATACACATGGTATATGCAGCAGTAAATGTTAATATACATGGTGTATGCTGCAGTAAATGTTAATATACATGGTGTATGCTGCAGTAAATGTTAATATACATGATGTATGCTGCAGTAAATGTTAATATACATGATGTATGCTGCAGTAAATGTTAATATACATGGTGTATGCTACAGTAAATGTTAATATACATGATGTATGCTGCAGTAAATGTTAATATACATGGTGTATGCTGCAGTAAATGTTAATGTACATGGTGTACGCTGCAGTAAATGTTAATATACATGATGTATGCTGCAGTAAATGTTAATATACATGGTGTATGCTGCAGTAAATGTTAATGTACATGGTGTACGCTGCAGTAAATGTTAATATACATGAAGTACGCTGCAGTAAATGTTAATATACATGATGTATACTGCAGTAAATGTTAATATACATTATGTATGCTACAGTAAATGTTAATATACATGGTGTATGCTGCAGTACATGTTAATATACATTGTGCATGCTGCAATAAATGTTAATATACATGGTATATGCAGCAGTAAATGTTAATATACATGGTATATGCAGCAGTAAATGTTAATATACATGGTGTATGCTGCAGTAAATGTTAATATACATGGTGTACGCTGCAGTAAATGTTAATGTACATGGTGTACGCTGCAGTAAATGTTAATATACATGATGTATGCTGCTGTAAATGTTAATATACATGGTGTATGCTGCAGTAAATGTTAATGTACATGGTGTATGCTGCAGTAAATGTTAATATACATGGTGTATGCTGCAGTAAATGTTAATATACATGATGTATGCTGCAGTACATGTTAATATACATTGTGCATGCTGCAATAAATGTTAATATACATGGTATATGCAGCAGTAAATGTTAATATACATGGTATATGCAGCAGTAAATGTTAATATACATGGTGTATGCTGCAGTAAATGTTAATATACATGGTATATGCAGCAGTAAATGTTAATATACATGGTATATGCAGCAGTAAATGTTAATATACATGATGTATGCTGCAGTAAATGTTAATATACATGGTGTATGCTGCAATAAATGTTAATATACATGATGTATGCTGCAGTAAATGTTAATATTCATTGTGTATGCTGCAGTAAATGTTAATATACATGGTATATGCAGCAGTAAATGTTAATATACATGGTATATGCTGCAGTAAATGTTAATATACATGGTATATGCAGCAGTAAATGTTAATATACATGGTATATGCAGCAGTAAATGTTAATATACATGATGTATGCTGCAGTAAATGTTAATATACATGGTATATGCAGCAGTAAATGTTAATATACATGGTATATGCAGCAGTAAATGTTAATATACATGATGTATGCTGCAGTAAATGTTAATATACATGGTGTATGCTGCAATAAATGTTAATATACATGATGTATGCTGCAGTAAATGTTAATATTTATGGTGTATGCTGCAGTAAATGTTAATATACATGATGTATGCTGCAGTAAATGTTAATATACATGGTGTATGCTGCAGTAAATGTTAATATACATGGTATATGCAGCAGTAAATGTTAATATACATGGTATATGCAGCAGTAAATGTTAATATACATGATGTATGCTGCAGTAAATGTTAATATTCATGGTATATGCAGCAGTAAATGTTAATATACATGGTATATGCAGCAGTAAATGTTAATATACATGGCATATGCAGCAGTAAGTGTTAATATACATGGTGTATGCTGCAGTAAATGTTAATATACATGGTGTATGCTACAGTAAATGTTAATACACATGGTATATGCAGCAGTAAATGTTAATACACATGGTATATGCAGCAGTAAATGTTAATATACATGGTGTATGCTGCAGTAAATGTTAATATACATGGTGTATGCTGCAGTAAATGTTAATATACATGATGTATGCTGCAGTAAATGTTAATATACATGATGTATGCTGCAGTAAATGTTAATATACATGGTATATGCTGCAGTATATGTTAATATACATGGTGTACGCTGCAGTAAATGTTAATATACATGATGTATGCTGCAGTAAATGTTAATATACATGGTGTATGCTGCAGTAAATGTTAATGTACATGGTGTACGCTGCAGTAAATGTTAATATACATGGTGTATGCTGCAGTAAATGTTAATATACATGGTGTATGAGGCAGTAAATGTTAATATACATGGTGTATGCTACAGTAAATGTTAATACACATGGTATATGCAGCAGTAAATGTTAATACACATGGTATATGCAGCAGTAAATGTTAATATACATGGTGTATTCTGCAGTAAATGTTAATATACATGGTGTATGCTGCAGTAAATGTTAATATACATGATGTATGCTGTAGTAAATGTTAATATACATGATGTATGCTGCAGTAAATGTTAATATACATGGTGTATGCTACAGTAAATGTTAATATACATGATGTATGCTGCAGTAAATGTTAATATACATGGTGTATGCTGCAGTAAATGTTAATGTACATGGTGTACGCTGCAGTAAATGTTAATATACATGATGTATGCTGCAGTAAATGTTAATATACATGGTGTATGCTGCAGTAAATGTTAATGTACATGGTGTACGCTGCAGTAAATGTTAATATACATGATGTACGCTGCAGTAAATGTTAATATACATGATGTATACTGCAGTAAATGTTAATATACATTATGTATGCTACAGTAAATGTTAATATACATGATGTATGCTGCAGTAAATGTTAATATACATTGTGCATGCTGCAATAAATGTTAATATACATGGTATATGCAGCAGTAAATGTTAATATACATGGTATATGCAGCAGTAAATGTTAATATACATGGTGTATGCTGCAGTAAATGTTAATATACATGGTGTATGCTGCAGTAAATGTTAATGTACATGGTGTACGCTGCAGTAAATGTTAATATACATGATGTATGCTGCAGTACATGTTAATATACATGGTGTATGCTTCAGTAAATGTTAATATACATGATGTATGCTGCAGTAAATGTTAATATACATGGTGTATGCTGCAGTAAATGTTAATGTACATGGTGTACGCTGCAGTAAATGTTAATATACATGGTGTATGCTGCAGTAAATGTTAATATACATGATGTACGCTGCAGTAAATGTTAATATACATGGTGTATACTGCAGTAAATGTTAATATACATGATGTATGCTACAGTAAATGTTAATATACATGGTAACATACTGATATTACAGAGCATAGTGAGTGATTATATTTGTAATTTATGTTTCAGTAAAAGTTGGTATACAAAAATTATACAACATACATGATGTATATTGCAGTAAATGTTAATACACATGGTATATGCACCAGTAAATGTTAATATACATGGTGCATGCTGCAGTAAATATTAATATACATGGTATATGCAGCAGTAAATGTTAATATACATGGTATATGCAGCAGTAAATGTTAATATACATGATGTATGCTGCAGTAAATGTTAATATACATGGTGTATGCTGCAATAAATGTTAATATACATGATGTATGCTGCAGTAAATGTTAATATTCATGGTGTATGCTGCAGTAAATGTTAATACACATGATGTATGCTGCAGTAAATGTTAATATACATGGTGTATGCTGCAGTAAATGTTAATATACATGGTATATGCAGCAGTAAATGTTAATATACATGGTATATGCAGCAGTAAATGTTAATATACATGATGTATGCTGCAGTAAATGTTAATATACATGGTATATGCAGCAGTAAGCGTTAATAAACATGGTGTATGCTGCAGTAAATGTTAATATACATGGTGTATGCTACAGTAAATGTTAATACACATGGTATATGCAGCAGTAAATGTTAATACACATGGTATATGCAGCAGTAAATGTTAATATACATGGTGTATGCTGCAGTAAATGTTAATATACATGGTGTATGCTGCAGTAAATGTTAATATACATGATGTATGCTGCAGTAAATGTTAATATACATGATGTATGCTGCAGTAAATGTTAATATACATGGAGTATTCTGCAGTAAATGTTAATATACAGGATGTATTCTGCAGTTAATGTTAATATACATGGTGTATGCTGCAGTAAATGTTAATATACATGGTGTACGCTGCAGTAAATGTTAATATACATGATGCATGCTGCAGTAAATGTTAATATACATGGTGTATGCTGCAGTAAATGTTAATGTACATGGTGTACGCTGCAGTAAATGTTAATATACATGATGTACGCTGCAGTAAATGTTAATATACATGATGTATACTGCAGTAAATGTTAATATACATGATGTATGCTACAGTAAATGTTAATATACATGGTGTATGCTGCAGTACATGTTAATATACATTGTGCATGCTGCAATAAATGTTAATATACATGGTATATGCAGCAGTAAATGTTAATATACATGGTATATGCAGCAGTAAATGTTAATATACATGGTGTATGCTGCAGTAAATGTTAATATACATGGTGTATGCTGCAGTAAATGTTAATGTACATGGTGTACGCTGCAGTAAATGTTAATATACATGATGTATGCTGCAGTAAATGTTAATATACATGGTGTATGCTGCAGTAAATGTTAATGTACATGTGTACTCTGCAGTAAATGTTAATATACATGGTGTATGCTGCAGTAAATGTTAATATACATGGTGTATGCTACAGTAAATGTTAATACACATGGTATATGCAGCAGTAAATGTTAATACACATGGTATATGCAGCAGTAAATGTTAATATACATGGTGTATGCTGCAGTAAATGTTAATATACATGGTGTATGCTGCAGTAAATGTTAATATACATGATGTATGCTGCAGTAAATGTTAATATACATGATGTATGCTGCAGTAAATGTTAATATACATGGTGTATGCTACAGTAAATGTTAATATACATGATGTATGCTGCAGTAAATGTTAATATACATGGTGTATGCTGCAGTAAATGTTAATGTACATGGTGTACGCTGCAGTAAATGTTAATATACATGATGTATGCTGCAGTAAATGTTAATATACATGGTGTATGCTGCAGTAAATGTTAATGTACATGGTGTACGCTGCAGTAAATGTTAATATACATGAAGTACGCTGCAGTAAATGTTAATATACATGATGTATACTGCAGTAAATGTTAATATACATTATGTATGCTACAGTAAATGTTAATATACATGGTGTATGCTGCAGTACATGTTAATATACATTGTGCATGCTGCAATAAATGTTAATATACATGGTATATGCAGCAGTAAATGTTAATATACATGGTATATGCAGCAGTAAATGTTAATATACATGGTGTATGCTGCAGTAAATGTTAATATACATGGTGTACGCTGCAGTAAATGTTAATGTACATGGTGTACGCTGCAGTAAATGTTAATATACATGATGTATGCTGCTGTAAATGTTAATATACATGGTGTATGCTGCAGTAAATGTTAATGTACATGGTGTATGCTGCAGTAAATGTTAATATACATGGTGTATGCTGCAGTAAATGTTAATATACATGATGTATGCTGCAGTACATGTTAATATACATTGTGCATGCTGCAATAAATGTTAATATACATGGTATATGCAGCAGTAAATGTTAATATACATGGTATATGCAGCAGTAAATGTTAATATACATGGTGTATGCTGCAGTAAATGTTAATATACATGGTATATGCAGCAGTAAATGTTAATATACATGGTATATGCAGCAGTAAATGTTAATATACATGATGTATGCTGCAGTAAATGTTAATATACATGGTGTATGCTGCAATAAATGTTAATATACATGATGTATGCTGCAGTAAATGTTAATATTCATTGTGTATGCTGCAGTAAATGTTAATATACATGGTATATGCAGCAGTAAATGTTAATATACATGGTATATGCTGCAGTAAATGTTAATATACATGGTATATGCAGCAGTAAATGTTAATATACATGGTATATGCAGCAGTAAATGTTAATATACATGATGTATGCTGCAGTAAATGTTAATATACATGGTATATGCAGCAGTAAATGTTAATATACATGGTATATGCAGCAGTAAATGTTAATATACATGATGTATGCTGCAGTAAATGTTAATATACATGGTGTATGCTGCAATAAATGTTAATATACATGATGTATGCTGCAGTAAATGTTAATATTTATGGTGTATGCTGCAGTAAATGTTAATATACATGATGTATGCTGCAGTAAATGTTAATATACATGGTGTATGCTGCAGTAAATGTTAATATACATGGTATATGCAGCAGTAAATGTTAATATACATGGTATATGCAGCAGTAAATGTTAATATACATGATGTATGCTGCAGTAAATGTTAATATTCATGGTATATGCAGCAGTAAATGTTAATATACATGGTATATGCAGCAGTAAATGTTAATATACATGGCATATGCAGCAGTAAGTGTTAATATACATGGTGTATGCTGCAGTAAATGTTAATATACATGGTGTATGCTACAGTAAATGTTAATACACATGGTATATGCAGCAGTAAATGTTAATACACATGGTATATGCAGCAGTAAATGTTAATATACATGGTGTATGCTGCAGTAAATGTTAATATACATGGTGTATGCTGCAGTAAATGTTAATATACATGATGTATGCTGCAGTAAATGTTAATATACATGATGTATGCTGCAGTAAATGTTAATATACATGGAGTATTCTGCAGTAAATGTTAATATACAGGATGTATGCTGCAGTACATGTTATTATACATGGTGTATGCTGCAGTAAATGTTAATATACATGATGTATACTACATTAAATGTTAATATACATGGTGTATGCTGCAGTAAATGTTAATGTACATGGTGTACGCTGCAGTAAATGTTAATATACATGATGTATGCTGCAGTAAATGTTAATATACATGGTGTATGCTGCAGTAAATGTTAATGTACATGGTGTACGCTGCAGTAAATGTTAATATACATGGTGTATGCTGCAGTAAATGTTAATATACATGATGTACGCTGCAGTAAATGTTAATATACATGATGTATACTGCAGTAAATTTTAATATACATGATGTATGCTACAGTAAATGTTAATATACATGGTGTATGCTGCAGTAAATGTTAATATACATGATGTATACTACATTAAATGTTAATATACATGGTGTATACTACATTAAATGTTAATATACATGGTGTATGCTGCAGTAAATGTTAATGTACATGGTATACGCTGCAGTAAATGTTAATATACATGATGTATGCTGCAGTAAATGTTAATATACATGGTATATGCTGCAGTATATGTTAATATACATGGTATATGCAGCAGTAAATGTTAATATACATGGTGTATGCTGCAGTAAATGTTAATATACATGGTGTATGCTGCAGTAAATGTTAATGTACATGGTGTACGCTGCAGTAAATGTTAATATACATGATGTATGCTGCAGTAAATGTTAATATACATGGTGTATGCTGCAGTAAATGTTAATGTACATGGTGTACGCTGCAGTAAATGTTAATATACATGGTGTATGCTGCAGTAAATGTTAATATACATGATGTACGCTGCAGTAAATGTTAATATACATGATGTATACTGCAGTAAATGTTAATATACATGATGTATGCTACAGTAAATGTTAATATACATGGTGTATGCTGCAGTTCATGTTAATATACATTGTGCATGCTGCAATAAATGTTAATATACATGGTATATGCAGCAGTAAATGTTAATATACATGGTATATGCAGCAGTAAATGTTAATATACATGGTGTATGCTACAGTAAATATTAATACACATGGTATATGCAGCAGTAAATGTTAATACACATGGTATATGCAGCAGTAAATGTTAATATACATGGTGTATGCTGCAGTAAATGTTAATATACATGGTGTATGCTGCAGTAAATGTTAATATACATGATGTATGCTGCAGTAAATGTTAATATACATGGAGTATTCTGCAGTAAATGTTAATATACAGGATGTATGCTGCAGTACATGTTAATATACATGGTGTATGCTGCAGTAAATGTTAATATACATGATGTATACTACATTAAATGTTAATATACATGGTGTATCCTGCAGTAAATGTTAATATACATGGTATATGCAGCAGTAAATGTTAATATACATGGTATATGCAGAAGTAAATGTTAATATACATGGTGTATGCTGCAGTAAATGTTAATATACATGGTGTATGCTGCAGTAAATGTTAATGTACATGGTGTACGCTTCAGCAAAATGTTAATATACATGATGTATGCTGCAGTAAATGTTAATATACATGGTGTATGCTGCAGTAAATGTTAATGTACATGGTGTACGCTGCAGTAAATGTTAATATACATGGTGTATGCTGCAGTAAATGTTAATATACATGATGTACGCTGCAGTAAATGTTAATATACATGATGTATACTGCAGTAAATTTTAATATACATGATGTATGCTACAGTAAATGTTAATATACATGGTGTATGCTGCAGTAAATGTTAATATACATGATGTATACTACATTAAATGTTAATATACATGGTGTATGCTGCAGTAAATGTTAATGTACATGGTGTACGCTGCAGTAAATGTTAATATACATGATGTATGCTGCAGTAAATGTTAATATACATGGTATATGCTGCAGTATATGTTAATATACATGGTATATGCAGCAGTAAATGTTAATATACATGGTGTATGCTGCAGTAAATGTTAATATACATGGTGTATGCTGCAGTAAATGTTAATGTACATGGTGTACGCTGCAGTAAATGTTAATATACATGATGTATGCTGCAGTAAATGTTAATATACATGGTGTATGCTGCAGTAAATGTTAATGTACATGGTGTACGCTGCAGTAAATGTTAATATACATGGTGTATGCTGCAGTAAATGTTAATATACATGATGTACGCTGCAGTAAATGTTAATATACATGATGTATACTGCAGTAAATTTTAATATACATGATGTATGCTACAGTAAATGTTAATATACATGGTGTATGCTGCAGTAAATGTTAATATACATGATGTATACTACATTAAATGTTAATATACATGGTGTATACTACATTAAATGTTAATATACATGGTGTATGCTGCAGTAAATGTTAATGTACATGGTATACGCTGCAGTAAATGTTAATATACATGATGTATGCTGCAGTAAATGTTAATATACATGGTATATGCTGCAGTATATGTTAATATACATGGTATATGCAGCAGTAAATGTTAATATACATGGTGTATGCTGCAGTAAATGTTAATATACATGGTGTATGCTGCAGTAAATGTTAATGTACATGGTGTACGCTGCAGTAAATGTTAATATACATGATGTATGCTGCAGTAAATGTTAATATACATGGTGTATGCTGCAGTAAATGTTAATGTACATGGTGTACGCTGCAGTAAATGTTAATATACATGGTGTATGCTGCAGTAAATGTTAATATACATGATGTACGCTGCAGTAAATGTTAATATACATGATGTATACTGCAGTAAATGTTAATATACATGATGTATACTGCAGTAAATGTTAATATACATGATGTATGCTACAGTAAATGTTAATATACATGGTGTATGCTGCAGTTCATGTTAATATACATTGTGCATGCTGCAATAAATGTTAATATACATGGTATATGCAGCAGTAAATGTTAATATACATGGTATATGCAGCAGTAAATGTTAATATACATGGTGTATGCTGCAGTATATGTTAATATACATGGTGTATGCTACAGTAAATATTAATACACATGGTATATGCAGCAGTAAATGTTCATAAACATGGTATATGCAGCAGTAAATGTTAATATACATGGTGTATGCTGCAGTAAATGTTAATATACATGGTGTATGCTGCAGTAAATGTTAATATACATGGTGTATGCTGCAGTAAATGTTAATATACATGATGTATGCTGCAGTAAATGTTAATATACATGGAGTATTCTGCAGTAAATGTTAATATACAGGATGTATGCTGCAGTACATGTTAATATACATGGTGTATGCTTCAGTAAATGTTAATATACATGGTGTATGCTGCAGTAAATGTTAATATACATGGTGTATGCTGCAGTAAATGTTAATGTACATGGTGTACGCTGCAGTAAATGTTAATATACATGGAGTATTCTGCAGTAAATGTTAATATACATGGTGTACGCTGCAGTAAATGTTAATATACATGGTGTATGCTGCAGTAAATGTTAATATACATGATGTACGCTGCAGTACATGTTAATATACATGGTGTATGCTGCAGTACATGTTAATATACATGGTGTACGCTGCAGTAAATGTTAATATACATGATGTATGCTGCAGTAAATGTTAATATTCATGGTGTATGCTGCAGTAAATGTTAATATACATGGTGTATGCTGCAGTAAATGTTAATATACATGGTGTATGCTGCAGTAAATGTTAATATACATGGTATATGCAGCAGTAAATGTTAATATACATGGTATATGCAGCAGTAAATGTTAATATACATGATGTATGCTGCAGTAAATGTTAATATTCATGGTATATGCAGCAGTAAATGTTAATATACATGGTATATGCAGCAGTAAATGTTAATATACATGGCATATGCAGCAGTAAGTGTTAATATACATGGTGTATGCTGCAGTAAATGTTAATATACATGGTGTATGCTACAGTAAATGTTAATACACATGGTATATGCAGCAGTAAATGTTAATACACATGGTATATGCAGCAGTAAATGTTAATATACATGGTGTATGCTGCAGTAAATGTTAATATACATGGTGTATGCTGCAGTAAATGTTAATATACATGATGTATGCTGCAGTAAATGTTAATATACATGATGTATGCTGCAGTAAATGTTAATATACATGGAGTATTCTGCAGTAAATGTTAATATACAGGATGTATACTGCAGTACATGTTATTATACATGGTGTATGCTGCAGTAAATGTTAATATACATGATGTATACTACATTAAATGTTAATATACATGGTGTATGCTGCAGTAAATGTTAATGTACATGGTGTACGCTGCAGTAAATGTTAATATACATGATGTATGCTGCAGTAAATGTTAATATACATGGTGTATGCTGCAGTAAATGTTAATGTACATGGTGTACGCTGCAGTAAATGTTAATATACATGGTGTATGCTGCAGTAAATGTTAATATACATGATGTACGCTGCAGTAAATGTTAATATACATGATGTATACTGCAGTAAATTTTAATATACATGATGTATGCTACAGTAAATGTTAATATACATGGTGTATGCTGCAGTAAATGTTAATATACATGATGTATACTACATTAAATGTTAATATACATGGTGTATGCTGCAGTAAATGTTAATGTACATGGTGTACGCTGCAGTAAATGTTAATATACATGATGTATGCTGCAGTAAATGTTAATATACATGGTATATGCTGCAGTATATGTTAATATACATGGTATATGCAGCAGTAAATGTTAATATACATGGTGTATGCTGCAGTAAATGTTAATATACATGGTGTATGCTGCAGTAAATGTTAATGTACATGGTGTACGCTGCAGTAAATGTTAATATACATGATGTATGCTGCAGTAAATGTTAATATACATGGTGTATGCTGCAGTAAATGTTAATGTACATGGTGTACGCTGCAGTAAATGTTAATATACATGGTGTATGCTGCAGTAAATGTTAATATACATGATGTACGCTGCAGTAAATGTTAATATACATGATGTATACTGCAGTAAATGTTAATATACATGATGTATGCTACAGTAAATGTTAATATACATGGTGTATGCTGCAGTTCATGTTAATATACATTGTGCATGCTGCAATAAATGTTAATATACATGGTATATGCAGCAGTAAATGTTAATATACATGGTATATGCAGCAGTAAATGTTAATATACATGGTGTATGCTGCAGTATATGTTAATATACATGGTGTATGCTACAGTAAATATTAATACACATGGTATATGCAGCAGTAAATGTTAATACACATGGTATATGCAGCAGTAAATGTTAATATACATGGTGTATGCTGCAGTAAATGTTAATATACATGGTGTATGCTGCAGTAAATGTTAATATACATGATGTATGCTGCAGTAAATGTTAATATACATGGAGTATTCTGCAGTAAATGTTAATATACAGGATGTATGCTGCAGTACATGTTAATATACATGGTGTATGCTGCAGTAAATGTTAATATACATGATGTATACTACATTAAATGTTAATATACATGGTGTATCCTGCAGTAAATGTTAATATACATGGTATATGCAGCAGTAAATGTTAATATACATGGTATATGCAGCAGTAAATGTTAATATACATGGTGTATGCTGCAGTAAATGTTAATATACATGGTGTATGCTGCAGTAAATGTTAATGTACATGGTGTACGCTGCAGTAAATGTTAATATACATGATGTATGCTGCAGTAAATGTTAATATACATGGTGTATGCTGCAGTAAATGTTAATGTACATGGTGTACGCTGCAGTAAATGTTAATATACATGGTGTATGCTGCAGTAAATGTTAATATACATGATGTACGCTGCAGTAAATGTTAATATACATGATGTATACTGCAGTAAAAGTTAATATACATGATGTATGCTACAGTAAATGTTAATATACATGGTGTATGCTGCAGTTCATGTTAATATACATTGTGCATGCTACAGTAAATGTTAATATACATGGTATATGCAGCAGTAAATGTTAAAATACATGGTATATGCAGCAGTAAATGTTAATATACATGGTGTATGCTGCAGTAAATGTTAATATACATGGTGTATGCTACAGTAAATGTTAATACACATGGTATATACAGCAGTAAATGTTCATACACATGGTATATGCAGCAGTAAATGTTAATATACATGGTGTATGCTGCAGTAAATGTTAATATACATGGTGTATGCTGCAGTAAATGTTAATATACATGGTGTATGCTGCAGTAAATGTTAATATACATGATGTATGCTGCAGTAAATGTTAATATACATGGAGTATTCTGCAGTAAATGTTAATATACAGGATGTATGCTGCAGTACATGTTAATATACATGGTGTATGCTTCAGTAAATGTTAATATACATGGTGTATGCTGCAGTAAATGTTAATATACATGGTGTATGCTGCAGTAAATGTTAATGTACATGGTGTACGCTGCAGTAAATGTTAATATACATGGTGTATGCTGCAGTCCATGTTAATATACATGGAGTATTCTGCAGTAAATGTTAATATACAGGATGTATGCTGCAGTAAATATTAATATACATGGAGTATTCTGCAGTAAATGTTAATATACATGGTGTACGCTGCAGTAAATGTTAATATACATGGTGTATGCTGCAGTAAATGTTAATATACATGATGTACGCTGCAGTACATGTTAATATACATGGTGTATGCTGCAGTACATGTTAATATACATGGTGTACGCTGCAGTAAATGTTAATATACATGATGTATGCTGCAGTAAATGTTAATATTCATGGTGTATGCTGCAGTAAATGTTAATATACATGGTGTATGCTGCAGTAAATGTTAATATACATGGTGTATGCTGCAGTAAATGTTAATATACATGATGTATGCTGCAGTAAATGTTAATATACATGGTGTATGCTGCAGTAAATGTTAATATACATGGTGTATGCTGCTGTAAATGTTAATATACATGGTGTATGCTGCAGTAAATGTTAATATACATGATGTACGCTACATTAAATGTTAATATACATGGTCTATGCTGCAGTAAATGTTAATATACATGGTGTATGCTGCAGTAAATGTTAATATACATGGTGTATGCTGCAGTAAATGTTAATACACATGGTGTATGCTGCAGTAAATGTTAATATACATGATGTATGCTACATTAAATGTTAATATACATGGTGTATGCTGCTGTAAATGTTAATATACATGGTGTATGCTGCAGTAAATGTAATATACATGGTGTATGCTGCAGTAAATGTTAATATACATGATGTATGCTGCAGTAAATGTTAATATACAATATGTATACTGCAGTAAATGTTAATATACATGATGTATGCTGCAGTAAATGTTAATATACATGGTGTATGCTGCAGTAAATGTTAATATTCATGGTGTATGCGGCAGTAAATGTTAATATACATGGTGTATGCTGCAGTAAATGTTAATATACAAGGTGTATTCTGCAGTAAATGATAATATACATGAGGTATGCTGCAGTAAATGTTAATATACATGATGTATGCTGCAGTAAATGTTAATATAAATGGTGTATGCTGCAGTAAATGTTAATATACAAGGTGTATTCTGCAGTAAATGTTAATATACATGATGTATGCTGCAGTAAATGTTAATATACATGGTGTATGCTGCAGTAAATGTTAATATACATGGTGTATGCTGCTGTAAATGTTTATATACATGGTGTATGCTGCAGTAAATGTTAATATACATGGTGTATGCTGCAGTAAATCTTAATATACATGGTGTATGCTGCAGTACATGTTAATATACATGATGTATGCTGCAGTAAATGTTAATATACATGGTGTATGCTGCAGTAAATTTTTAATATACATGGTGTACGCTGCAGTACATGTTAATATACATGGTATATGCAGCAGTAAATGTTAATATACATGGTATATGCAGCCGTAAATGTTAATATACATGGTGTATGCTGCAGTAAATCTTAATATACATGGTGTATGCTGCAGGAAATGTTAATATACATGGTGTATTCTGCAGTAAATGTTAATATACATAATGTACGCTGCAGTAAATGTTAATATACATGGTGTAGCTGAAGTAGTTGTTATGCTGTAAGCTATACTGAGTGTAAATATGTGTAGAATATGTTGTAGTCAATATTAATATAAAAACAAAATACTGTTGTTATACTGTCTGTTAAAGTAGCTGTTTGGTCGTGTAACGAATGATTCTAAAGACAAGAAAGTCCAGCAGGGCTCAGTTATGAGAGCTCATCAATAACTGATCAATTATTCAGGCTTGGTTCAGGCGTTCAGCAGGACAGAGTTTCAGCTAACTTGTAATTTTGGAAATTGCACCGTCATCATGTGACAGGTCATTCTTCACGCTGAACTGTGGAAGACCTGAGAAAATGGTGGAGACTGTTATAGTGAACATTTCTGTAAATCAGTCTACAGATAAACAGATCAGTCTACAGTTCAGACTGAGCGAATCCCTTAAGAACCATCTTTTTAAAATGTACTTATACTGAAGACTACCGCAGTTCTGTTACTGGAAAACTGTTTTTCTTGGCTGAAGTGTATTTTGCCAATACAATGTGATAATGAAGTAAATACAAATATAAATACAACCAACATAAATAGAATAGTAGTTTGTACTTAAAAAAAGGATAGAACTGTTTGTTTACTCAATTGAATACAGAGTTTTTACATTTTAAATTTTACATAAAATATAAATAACCAAAACTTTTACTTATGCATATAAGCATGTAATACAGTAATACAACAATGTAATAGCAGTGTAACTAATATATTTAACAATTTAACAACAACGTAACTTATATGTATGCAACACGGTAACAATAATATAACAAATACACTACCAGTCAAACATTTTAAAACACTACCAGTCAAACGTTTTAGAACACTACCAGTCAAATGTTTTAAAACACTACCAGTCAAACGTTTTAGTTCACTACCAGACAAACATTTTAGATCACTACTAGTCAAACTTTTTAGTACTCTACCAGTCAAACGTTTAGAACATTTCTAGTCAAATGGTTTAATACACTACCAGTCAAACGTTTTAGTACACTATCAGTCAAACATTTTAGATCACTACTAGTCAAACTTTTTAGTACACTACCAGTCAAACGTTTAGAACATTTCTAGTCAAACTTTTTAGTACACTACCAGTCAAACGTTTAGAACATTTCTAGTCAAACGTTTTAGTACACTACCAGTCAAACTTTTTAGTACACTACCAGTCAAACGTTTAGAACATTTCTAGTCAAACGTTTTAATACACTACCAGTCAAACATTTTAGATCAATACTAGTCAAATGTTTTAGTACACTACCAGTCAAACGTTTTAGTACACTACCAGACAAACATTTTAGATCACTACTAGTCAAACTTTTTAGTACACTACCAGTCAAACGTTTTAGTACACTACCAGACAAAAATTTAGATCACTACTAGTCAAACTTTTTAGTACACTACCAGTCAAACGTTTAGAACATTTCTAGTCAAACGTTTTAAAACACTACCAGTCAAACGTTTTAGTACACTATCAGTCAAACATTTTAATACACTACCAGTCAAACGTTTTAGTACACTACCAGACAAACATTTTAGATCACTACTAGTCAAACTTTTTAGTACATGTATTTAATTGAACAGCGACGATATGTAGGTTAAAAGAATACAGTTGAAAGAACACAGGCTTCTGCCTTCTTGCAATTACATGGATTTGTGTACTTCCACCAGCTGCTTTAATGCTTTAAAAGTCACTACTAGTCAAACGTTTTAGTACACTACCAGTCAAACGTTTTAGAACACTACCAGCCAAACGTTTTAAAACACTACCAGTCAAACGTTTTAAAACACTACCAGTCAAACGTTTTAGTACACTACCAGTCAAATGTTTAGAACATTTTTAGTCAAACTTTTTAGTACACTACCAGTCAAACGTTTAGAACATTTCTAGTCAAACTTTTTATTACACTACCAGTCAAACTTTTTAGTACACTACCAGGCAAACATTTTAGATCACTACTAGTCAAACTTTTTAGTACACTACCACTCAAACGTTTAGAACATTTCTAGTCAAACTTTTTAGTACACTACCAGTCAAACTTTTTAGTACACTACCAGATACACGTATTAGATCACTACCAGCCAAACGTTTTCGTACACTACCAGTCAAAGGTGTTTTGGAGCACTTTTATTCATTCGTTCTTCCTGAAATTTTCACATCATGTAAACAGCAACTGTTGTGTTGTAATGTTGTAGAAAAATGAAAATTGACAAAAATGAAGATACATGTATTTAATTGAACAGCGACGATATGTAGGTTAAAAGAATACAGTTGAAAGAACACAGGCTTCTGCCTTCTTGCAATTACATGGATTTGTGTAATTCCACCAGCTGCTTTAATTAAATAAAAGTCACTACTAGTCAAACGTTTTAGTACACTGCCAGTCAAACGTTTTAGAACACTACCAGCCAAACGTTTTAAAACACTACCAGTCAAACGTTTTAAAACACTACCAGTCAAACGTTTTAAAACACTACCAGTCAAACGTTTTAGTACACTACCAGTCAAATGTTTAGAACATTTTTAGTCAAACTTTTTAGTACACTACCAGTCAAACGTTTAGAGCATTTCTAGTCAAACTTTTTAGTACACTACCAGTCAAACTTTTTAGTACACTACAAGGCAAACATTTTAGATCGCTACAAGTCAAACTTTTTAGTACACTACCACGCAAACGTTTAGAACATTTCTAGTCAAACTTTTTAGAACACTACCAGTCAAACGTTTTAGTATACTACCAGATACACGTATTAGATCACTACCAGCCAAACGTTTTAGTACACTACCAGTCAAAGGTGTTTTGGAGCACTTCTATTTGTCCGTTCATCCTGAAATTTTCACATCATGTAAACCGCAACTGTTGTGTTGTAATGTTGTAGAAAAATGAAAATTGACAAAAATGAAGAGACCTGTATTTAATTGGACAGCGACGATATGTAGGTTAGAAGAATACAGTTGAAAGAACACAGGCTTCTGCCTTCTTGCAATTACATGGATTTGTGTAATTCCACCAGCTGCTTTAATTAAATAAAAGAAGGATTAGCTTAACTGTGTATTGGTAAATGGTAACTCTAAATTTTGGATTTTGTTAATAGTATATCCGTTTATATGTATATACATTATTGTTAGCACTATTTTTGAAGAATAAACATTTCTTAAAAACATCTTATTGTTAAGATCATCAACTTGTGGAGAGAGTATTCGTTGTGATGCTCACTCTTCCATTAAGGAACCATCTTTGTACAGAACTGCCTTAGACAAGTAGCTTTATTGAACATTTTCTCAGGGATTTACACAGTACTGTACTTTCCAAAACATGAAGTAAATGCATTGTAACTAATTTTCCATCTTACTTCATTGACATGGGTTGAAAATAATAGGAAGAATATAGGGGATTTATAGTAGAAGGCCTGCACGCTTTATAAAGAAAAGAGAGCAGCAGTATAAAATTTGAACGCTCAGTTAAGCTCAGTGTGTGTCTCATTGTTGTAGTCAGCGTAACCCAGGTGCAGCCAAGAGGAAGAACAATTTGAGCTCAGTGAATGAACAAACCCCTCAATTACCCCCACCATCTCCCTGATAGCTCCTATTCAGCTAAATGGATGCTCTAATTGGTCTGACCAGTCCTACCTGTTTCACGTCCAAAACCTGCACTGTTCTCCCGCGCTGTATCCACAGCAACAGGAAGTTTTGTGACCTATAAAAAGTTGCGAGTCGTATAACTGAAACTTGGCAGGGAACGTCTGTGCTTTTCTCTATTTATAGACGGGGTAGCTGGGAGAACCAACTTACTGTTCTAAAACCTTCAGCAGCTTCACTCTGCTGAGAACTAGGGGAAGAACTGGATTTCCAAAAATAGTAATTTTGAAAGCATTCAGTTTGAAGGTGTTGAAGAAGGCTATGATTTACAAAGACAAATTATTGTATGAACTTAATCAGAATATATCAACACTTAGACTCATAATTTATTGTCCAAGGGATGAAAAGGGGAGTTCAAAGTAAAATCAAAGTATTAAGGTATAGTGTCTGTCAAAGCAAGTCCAAATCAGTTAAATCCAAGAAGGCCATGCTTCACACCCCCACAATTGGATGAATCTAACTTTTGCAAGTGTGTTGAAAAAGTACTAAAAGATAACTCAGTCAAAGCTTGGTGAAGAATGTGTCTCCTGAAGATGTAAGTGAATTATTTACACGTGGCATCTTCATCACTATAATGTTGATTTTGAGTCAGACCTTAAGTCTGAGTCTATGTGTGTGTGAGAGTCGTTAATACGTAAAGATACGTAAAATAAACACCAGTATCTTGAACTTTTAAATAATAAACAGGATGTAAAATAATTACAGGATGACTTGCAGCAGCATACACTCACCATATTTTACTGTACTCTTCTCTCCATACTCAGTAATGCTACTTCTTTTTAGTTACAACACAGTTTATACATACATTACATAATTGACATATATTACAGTTTTTAGCAGTTGCAAAGGTTACATTTAAATTCAAAGGTCTAAATTTATGCCATATATGTTTACACAGTTTATTTTTATGCAAGTGACCCCTGATTTCTAACCAGTCACTGGTGGGCTGAAAGGGTAAGGCTGGGGCTTTAGATTAGCACAGTATAATGATATTACTTTCAAACACAAATCAAATATAATTTGAAAGAATCTATATTAAAAAATAAACATTCTGTAGGATCAACTTAAACACATCTGGTATGTACCATATTTGACTTTGTGTGCCCTGTTTGGTGGAAATTTGGTCTTAAAATGCTTCTTATGCTTGGTCTAGAACTCTTCTTATTTATCTGGTTAAGGTTTAATATTTATAGCAGCCTCACTCTCACTCTATGTCTTTGAGGCAGTCGAGTGGAGTAGAGCTGAACTTTGCTGATGTCAACCGAGTCAGATTTCATCTGTCACCGAATGCGTTCATCATCAGAGCTTGGCACTCGCTGGCAGCTGAGTTATTTTGATTGGATTTAGATTTTACGACCGTGCCGTGATGCCATTTCAGTTAGAACTCTGTCGCTGTAAAGTCTTTCTTGCTCTTTCTAGTCTTTCTATTTCACACAAAGAACAGAACAGTCATAACAACATCACTTTACCAGCTTCATCTGTAATCTCAGCACCGATCTCTCACTCTCAAAAAGGGTTCTATAGAAGATTTTTTTAAATGTTAAATAAAGAATAACTTAGACATTACGTAAAAGTAAGAAAAGAAAACACACATTGGTATTAAACCAAAAAATATATGAAGATTCTTATTTCAAACAGGTTCATTCTGGGAACCTAACAATCTATGACATTGCTTCAAAAACTCTTCTCACATAATTTCTGTACCCCAGCATTAATTACTTTCATCATTAGTATGATTATTTTAATATTACATGAATAAGATAATTTCCAACCCTTCTTTAGACTGACATTATGATTACTGTTAAAATGCCAGTTAAACAGACTGTTTTTGTTACTGTGCTATTTTAAATGAGCTTTGTTCTAATTCCCTGTACCTTGTTCCAAAATCAGTCCAGGCTCAAACAATCCTTTTATCTTCAGTGTGAATGAGCCGGGTTTAACCTCTGGAGACTAAATAGATGAGGGTAAATTGCTATAGACCAAATAGACATGGACTAAACTGCTGTTGGTTGGATGGACAGGGAAAAACTTTATTTAGGCTGAATGGGTGGGACTGCACGGCTGTACACTGCACGGGTGGTGCTTAACTGCCGTAGGCTGAATGGAGAGGGCTAAACTGCTATATGCTTTATTGCAAAAACTGAACAGAGGGTGAAAAAGTTATGTTTGAAAAGTTAAATTCAATAAGAGAAAAACAATAATATAAATATATATTAAAAAAAAATCTGCTGATTGTACAAAACCCTGAATTTGTAAACAGGAAATTAGGTAGAGCCATATAACACAATTCCAGCCAGTGAGCAACAGGGATGTGAGGGACTGTTGGGTGAACTGCAATGTCAAGAAAAAGAGATGGCCATGAAACAGCCAAAGAGGAGAGGATCTGAGAAACAAAGGCAGAGAATGACCAGGCAAGGGTGTTTTAATGGTCGAGAGATATCTAAGAGTTGATGGTGAGGTGTTTAAATAGTAAACAGACCTCTGAGAGATGACGAGGCTGAAGTTGGCTTTCTATTCAGGAAGATTCGAACAAGAAGCCTGACAGGTAGACGAAGGCACCGGCATTAAACTGCTGTAATCTTGTAAAGTGGAATAGAAACACAAGTTGGTGAATAAAAAGTTCACTGAAAGTTGAATAGCATGAAAAGAAATGAAGATGTTGTGTTGTTTCTGCTTGACAGGTGGGTAATAATTTATTTTGCTGTTTCACAAAAGCCGGAGGCGAGTATGGTTCTGTGTCGTTGGCTAATGTTCGTAACAGCAGCAATTGTAGTGACAGTTTGCTTATATCGGTTACATTGCTTGCTCTGTCATAGTATTTGAGAGTTATATCATGGTATTTGTGCATACTCCTTAACTCCTTAACAATGCAGATAATTCTCCCAGAAATCGAAGCTTTTTTACAGTTTTGTTTTTCTAATCGCACAATCCTCTCAATGGAACATGTACACGCTCCAGACCCACTCTGCCCTCATCAGCACTTCCTCTGAGGATCTGTTGACATAGTTCCGTGGGCTGATCATGGCAGGAGGTCAGGAGGCCCAGTGGAGAGGATGCGTCATCAGGTGAACTTCAAATACTGTTTTCGATACAGTTTTCCTCCCTGTCGTATCCATTACCAGGAATTCCTCATGAACATCCCATTCAGAAACCTGCAGAATTCCGGTGAAGTCATGCAGCGAGTCGACTGTTCATCCGAGAAACCAAACCTTTGACTGGAAACTTTAGCAACACGGAATAGGTTCTTACAGGGATCATATCAGAACTTCCTATGCTCATAACAGACACAAATGGAACGAAACACTGGTCTCTAGAGCAAGTCCATATATTTACTTCCTATAGCTCCTTTAAAAGAACCTTTGGTTATTTAAATGGCCATTTTGCTAAATGAGAAATAAGATATATCATTGTACCGGTGCCTGGATACTAATAGTCCACGTTCTCCGCAGCTGAAGGAAAATCGTTTGCCTCAGCATCTTCCCATGTTCTATAAAGCGCTTAGCATTCCATACTCAGATAATCCCAGCGTCGCTGTTGAGGAGCACACATGAGGAAATCGCGGCAGGAAATTTCAGCTGTTAAAGATCTAACCTAGTTAAAAATGAACTGAAATCTGGCAGCACATAGCAACACGCCCTGATATTATATATGGTAAACAAAACTTGCTGAGTGATTGAATTATGCATCCCAAATAGCCTCCAGGAGAACAAGTGTGGAATATTTTAGTGCAGATTGTTTCTAGCAAGTTTTTTTCAGGCTCTCCAGAACTTCTAACAGTCATTACAGAATCAACTGCAAAAAAAGCAAACTATTAAAGGAGAATATCATCATTTTTTATTGATTAAACAATAAAGTGTGGTGGTTTGAGTGTAGAGGAACATATGATGATGGTAATGGAACAAGATGGTGCCCAGATATGGTTTTACATGCCCATTTACCCCTATGATTTGGCACTAGAATGATAGGAGATGTTTTCCCTTATAACTAATAAACTGATTTGTTCTGATTGAAAATAAAATGAACCGTGTACGTAAGTACACGCCATCAAACTATTTAGTTAACTATGATAATGTTAGTTGAGGCTTGCTAGCAACAAACACTGTCTACAATAGCTACATGCTTTTGATCTAACATGAAATTTTTTAAATTAAGGTGGTCTAGATTCAGCCTTGGAAGCGTGGGAAAGAATCACACAACATTGTTGCTACTTAAAGGTTGTGGTGGATGTTGTAATGCTAATGAAGGTGGAACTGCTCTTCAGTCTCTTCAGTGTCAAACACTGAGCGGAGCCGCTCAATATTGTCGGTTTAGGAACCTGTCTGTAATGAAAAGTGTAGAGCAAACTAAATAAAACAACAAAAATAAATAAAAACAAATAAAAGTTTTAATGGAAAAAGTTTAAAAAAAAAAAAAGTTTTATTTAAAGCCATCCAGGTGTGGGCATGTGTTTACAGGTGTATGCACTGAAGCTGGCTCTTGATTCACCAACTTGTTTTGTGTGTTTTATTTCTATTCCACTTCATTCAGGCACCTATAAAAGTTGCAGCATTTAAGGTGGAACTGTTTTGAATATTGGAATATTGCATTGTACTGCCCACTGAAGAGGAACAGCAGTGTTTGAAGTTTACAGTAGTAACCTTTTGGCACATATTAAAAATGTACTAAAAAAGAAAGGTTAATGTTTTGCTCCCTGTATTCTGTATGTTTTATTTTTCATAATATGTTGAATTCATCTGAAAATGAAGATGCACTTTACACCCTAAAATCATTAAAAAGCTGTTATAGCACAGATCAGTAACCTGCAAGTTTACCTGAGCTTTAGCTTTATGGATGAATATGGGGTCACTCTTTGGTCTGCAGCAGGTCATTGTTGCCCTTTCATTATATCATAACTGCTTAGTAACAATGTTTAAACATTTTATTTATAAGCGTCATTGGTTGTGACGTTCCTTGTAGTTGAGAGTAAGTGTTAATGTATTTACGATTATACAGTCAACATCAATTTCACTCAAACTTTGCAGACAACTGTCCTGTTGTGTCCTTTCGTTCACCTTTTCAGGTATTTTCTCAGCATTTCAAAGCAGCTGAAAGGCTGCAATGTTGCCCACCTTTCCAAGAAGGACGTTTTCCTTTCTTGTTCTCTTTTTTTCTAAGCTCCGGTGTCGTCTAGCACATTTGCACCGGCTGCTGCTGAAACACACTCTAATCCCATTCTCTCTCTCTCTCTCTCTCTCTCTCTCTCTCTCACACACACACACACACACAGGGACAGAGAAACTCTCTCCTTTTCTACATTCCTTCCTTTTGGCCTAAACTCTCCCCCACCACCCCCCACCCCCAGCTCTAACTAACTGCCCACAGCTATTGTGCAGAATGGCACTGCGCCCCAATCAAAGTGGCTTTCATCTGGCCAATTTAAACAGACATCCCGGACCAGACATTTGCCTAATGTGTTTTTGTTATGTGGGCTCCTGGCTTCGCGAGCGTCCGGCGGCCGGGCCAGGGGGAGTCTGGGGGTTTTCTGGGGCTGGAGGTGGGGGGGTGGGTGTTGGGGGGGTTGTAACCTCTGCAGTTTCAGTCCTCTATGCCCCGCTGGGAATTGTGCTGGGCTGAAACTAATCCGGATCCCCCCTCCCACTCTCCCCACCCCCCTCCTCCCCACCAGGGGGCCGGGGAGTGGCAGCCTGACCACAGCTTTCTGACCCAACTGCGGGAGGCAGCTGTGCAGGCTGGGAATGTCCACATTTCTGGACGTGGACAACCAGCGAATAGTCCGGCTCCGACAAATGTTCCCCCCGCGTGCTGATCATTAGAAAAAGGGGTCTGAAAATTTATTGCCGAACATATCGGTATTTTAGGGTGCAGCTGATCTGAATTTAGTGCAGTCAGCTACAGCTTGCACTCTTTCAGGAATTCTAGCTTTAAAAGGCTGGAAAGAGTCAACAAATGATCCTGTTTTATGTCCAGGTTCTGCGCTCCCTGTCTTTGTTAAAGCATGTTTCAGTCTAATGAGATTACAGACGCTATGATTTAATGTCGCTTCTAGTCTAATTTAATTGTGAGCACTGTGCGTTTTATTTATTAAGCTTTTTGCATAACTACGTTATTAATATTGTATTAATACAACACACACTGTTGCTACACCACTGCTAATGATATATTGTTTTGTTAGAATAAAATATTGTATCTTGAAAATCTTAACTTTACAGTAGCAAAACCTACTTAATTTTAAATATATTTTTTTATATGATTTTGGAATATTTCTATAGGTCTACAGTAATACACAAAACTCTGTATGTCAATATGTATGAAATTCACTCATTTGAAAACTCCAGCTGCAACTCTATCTTAATATCACTCTTATCCAGACAAAACCACTTTTTTAGGAGAATAAAAAAACCTTTCAATGAAAGTTAATGGAATGATATTTGTCTCCACATAATGAGAGCATTTGAATCATCTTATTGGTCGATTCATCATTTTATTGAAGCTCAGTGTAAAGGACAGCTGGATTTACCTGAAAAGCATTTCCAAACACATTTTTCTTTTGTTTCATTATAATACAATATAATATGCATTGTTAGGTGTGGACGTTACACATACTAGAAAGATCAGTGCTACATTATGTTTAATATCACTTTAGAGAAATCCTACAATATCTAGCTTTGTTCCAAATTCACTTAACTACTAATGGATATATAGTGTTTTGGAGTGAAACCTTATATATTAGGAGTGTATGATTGAGAAAACTTTGAATTAGATACATTTTCATCATTTTGAGATTCAGATTATTAATTCATTTAGCATTTTTTAATGAAAACACTATTTTTATTGAAATCCAGGGTAATATATTGCAGAGCATTTACTAATATAGAGTATTTACTATCAACAAATAGCACTGAAAGTTCTGTCTCTGTTACTTATAGCTTCTTTATGCATATGTAGCCTGCCGTGTGTTTACAATATTTAATTCTATGTAATCTTTATTTTTTGAAATCTTATATTCATTTATATCTTACCTCTACTTTGATAACTAAACAAATACTTAAAAGTCTAAAAAAGACCATCACTTTTAGGTAAAAACACTAAGAACATCAACTGAACTGACACCAGTGAATTCATGCTGGTGTTTACAGTAGAGATGTATTCCCGGCTAAATTGAGTGCCCTCTTTAAGTGAATATTGTCTAGTGGGAGACGTATAAGCACCATCAGGTTCCTTCCTGATGTCTCATAGTGAGTAATAAGTCTCTGTAGTGTGCTTGTTTTGCTTTTTTTAGAGCCATGGGGAGCTGTAAAGTTTCTGCTGTAGGATCATGAGGCCCACAGAGCTTCCCCAGGTGTGCTAAAGCGTTAATAAAGACGAGCCTTCGGAGACTGCCAGGCCGTCATGAGGACATATGTCTTCTGAATCTTAGCAAAATAGTCTTATCTCTGCTCTGTGTGTAAGGGTGACTGACACACAGTTACTGCTGACATGGTAATGACAGATGCATATTCGAAATACAATTACAATGATACAAGTTTCAAATATGTTCAAAAAGAGTTATTTAGCCACACCTCCACAGTAGAAACCAGTCACACTTTCTGCTTCTTACCATCCAAACAATCCTAAACACATTTGGTGATGTTGAAGGTTTCCTTTTCTCAATAGAAGCTTCTTGACAGCTACACATCTTTTCAGACCCTCGCAGGATGGACAGAAACAGATATGAAGAAAAAATAGAGCTTTATTTTCTCATCTCCCTGTTAGTACTGTTCCTCTGATGTGGAAAGTTGTTGTGGTCATAGGTCCAGCAGGTTGATGTCAGGAGTTCCTTTTTGGCATTTAACCATATTTTAAAATATTATATTATATTTATATTTATATTGAATGTATTTAATGTAATCAGAAGTATCTGGTAATGATCTCTGATTTTTGTGATAATGTACCCATAACTGATTACAGTGTTACAAAAATACCAGTGTAAACCTATTATGCTTATTTTCAGTGTTAATCATTTTTTGGGGGGTTTACTAGAATAGATTACATGCTTTTTTTCCCAAAACAGTATTTTTTCTCATACTGTACATATCGATTCAACCTCTGTCTGAAACACTCTATGTCTTTAAGTCCCACCTCCTGATGAGCCCAGTTTGCTCTCATTGGTCCTCTCGCCCACTCTGATTTGACTGGCCAACCACCAGAGTGGCCACCACACAACTGTTATGATTTTTCTTAAAACTGTTGTTGGTTCTTCTTAGTTTGAGCCAGAGTCGAATCCTGAAAGTCAGGTAGAGAAGTTGGTAGATCCACTTTTGCAAACAAACTGGAACCTGAGTGGTACTTCTTTTACTTTTTTCTCTCTGTGTTCTTTCTGAGAGGTCAGGCCAAGCTTGCTGGTGGGCAGGCATTAGGGATTAAAATGACATCACCGTGTAACTGACTAAAATGGCTTGAAATCCAACAAGATCTTTTAGGCATCTGAGAAAAATGGTTTTGGTGGAAGAGATTTTCTTCCTCTAGTTACATAACACACTAAATGAAAAACAGAAAAGCTAAATGGGTCCCTTAGAAAGACTGCGTCTCTCAAACATGCTAATGTGGCAAATTTCGATTCAAAAGTAGTAATCGATTTAACAACTCCACTATTCCTGTTTTTTCCTTCATTACACAAGTGGATTGTCTTACAACTAGTGACCTAAGAAGTGTCTGTTGAACAAATATGAAGTCATACTGTTGACGTGTTTCTGGTTTTAATGCAACTACAACACTGAGAAACTTTTTCTTCATCTTATATGTGTATATTTTAGGAATGCTGATGTTCGTCACTGTAGCTTTAGTAAGCGCATGTTGTGTCTTTTATAACTGTAGTCTTCATTCCTTTGGTTGCTCAGTCGTATTTCTGAGTAGGAGGTCCGAAAGATTTTCCTATCAGCCACACAGGCAGACGAGCGTGATGTTTGTTTACAGAAAAATGCGGCTTTGCTGCAACTTTCATTCACCACTTGAAAGCACTTTACTCGCTACTAATTTACCTTAGGGGGCTTTCAAATGATATGTCTACCCTGTCGAAACCTTTTTTGTGGTGACAGCTTGTCATCGTCATCAAAGATTGGCGTGCAGTCACATGCAGCCTGTGTTTGGGTCGAGTGGTTGGAGCTCTGCTGGTTTATTTCTTTACTTTTTTTATTTTTTTATACTTCTGGAGAAAAGAAGTGCAGAAGAAAGACTGGATCATCAAATAAGATCATTTGAAACATCAAGTCAAAGATGCTGGCTTACAGTTACTTTTCAATCAGAATTCAATCATCTTCTTTATCTATTTTTACTATCAATGCTCAGAAGAATCTTAGAGCAGAGCATGTCAGTTTTGAAATAGAGCTAGCAGTATTCTCACCCAGCTGGTATCTCATCCTAATTTGAAGCACAAAATATTTTTTTAAATAAAACCTTCACCTAACAACCAGTATTTAATGTTTATCACCTTAGCTTATATCACATTTAGCTACATCACGCTAATGCTACCCTACTACCCTGCTTTACTAGCTTAAAGTTAGCATGATTATATTTACACATTGCTGTTTCACTCCTACTAGTTCCAGGTTTTGAGTGAAATTAGCTTGTTTGAGTGAAGCAATGTTTTAATTATGATTTTCAGATATAACTGTTAGCACTTAGCACTGGCAACAATCAGTTAAGCATACTTTAGCTAGCTAGGCTAACTTAAAACCCTTTATTTTGCTATACATGTCATTGACACCATACAGAAAGGTGTTTGTTATGCTATGCTAATGTTAGTAGTCTCATTTTCAGAATGTATGTACACATGTTGGACTTCTATCAACCACCTGCAAAACCTGGTAGGCCATCAAAACAGTTTTGTCTTTAAGAGAGAATAGAAACTTAAGAAGTTGTTCCTGTCTACCCTTCCACTGAGAGAAGAGCTCAGTGCTATGGGTCTGAAAGGAAAAGGAAGCTGCTGGTGTTCTCAGAACAATGTGATTTAGAAGTTTAACCAACTTGTGATCCTGAACAGGTGCCGTAATAAAGGTAAGTAGTGGACACAACAAATACTAATTAAACCATATTTAGTTGTTGAGATTTCTGTGTAATTATTATCTGTCAAATATCTGTGTTTTGCTTTCCTTTTGACACTGAAAAATCCAAATCTACTGGAAGGCTTATTTACTGGCAATTTAATAAATACAGGACAGTCTCTGACTTTTGCACTGTATTGTATGTTGCGTCCACCGTTAACATTTAGCAATAAAAATAAGATTATTCTGCCAATGTATTGCGCTCTCTTCAACTTTCCACTGAGATGATGAAAGAAGATTCTATATAGTAGGTAAGGATTACCCATTTGAAAACTAAAGTCCCGAATATAGAAGAAATAATATCATTTTAATACATTCCATTTTTTACTGAATAGCTACCTGATGACAATTCCGCTCTCATACAAGTGTCAGAGACCTGAATAAAAACCTAGAGGTCACTTCTTTCCTTTTGTGGTCAACAGGGAATCACTTTAGCTGGTGGTGTTTGGATAAATATGTAAAAGTTGTTGTTTTTGTAGGCTCGAGTTCAGATTTCCTGTCCGTGGGGTTTGCAGCGTTATGTTCAGGGACTGGTGGCAGAAAAAGAAACTCAATCTCACCGACCCCCACCGCCCAAAGCGTGACGTTATGTAAACACTGCAGTGGCCCTAAATAAGCATGCAGCAGTATTTTCAAACCACACTTTTATATCTTCTGAAGTACATTTACCTCATTTTAATTTTAGTCATTAATATTTACAAAATGATTTTTCTGGGTTTATTTCATACTGTTTTGTTGGATCAGCTCCTGTTCTGCTTTACTCACACCTCTTACTTGGTAGCTTGAATAATTATTTTAGAAAAAGAAAAGAATAGAGTGTAATAAAGCAGTGCTTAAACAGCTCCTCGTCCTAATTGTCCATTCCACTTTAAATAGTGTAGCTTTTACTTTCTGCCAGGCTGTTATTCAGTACTTATTTTGTTTATGAGCTTCCTAAGGTATTTGGTTTCAACCAAACATATGTGTTCATCTGGGGCTTGAGACAATATTTGAACAAAAATATCACATTTAGTGCAGTGTCACTGTCAACATGCCAATATCAAAGTTATTGGCCAGTTCTGGCCAAAATATTGGCCCATATTCAGGCCACAGTAATGGGTTTGGGCCAGATTCAGGACAAAATATTTTCACCAAAGGATGTGTTTAGGATACTCTACACAGAGGTGTGTTAAACTAGGGTCGAGCCAAATTATTGTTATTTGAGCCAATATTATGGTGTTTGTGTGAACATATTGGAATTGGGGCCAGTATCAGCAATATTAGCGTTAAAGCCAGGTTCTGGAAAAAAATATTAGGGTTTTGGTCAAAACATTGGGGTTTGGGCCAGATTTAGGCCAACATATTTGGGTTCAGTTTAATATATTAAGGAGTTAAATTAGGGCCAATTTGTCACATACAGCCGCAATCTTGTTACCGTTTTGTAATGAGTGTAATCTTTTGTTATAGATTTGTTTTATGTGGAATTTGTCTCAGCAAATTTGGCACCCTTTAACACATTTTTCTTATGTACTTTCTCTCCATTTTAAATTTAGAAGCTCCTGTTTGGGTCTGGTTTCAGTTTGGGTACAGGTAGGGTTGGGGCAGTAGTTTAATTCCTATGTATACCTCTACTCGGAATCCAAATCTTGTACTAATAACAGGTCCAAATTTTTACATGACCTTTTACCAGCTATCTTCATACCAGGGTTTAATATATGTAAACAAAGTCTGTTATAATTGAAGTATGTTCTTTTTTATTTGCTTTTCCATGATTTAGGCCTATTGCTTAATTCATAGGTTGAAGCTCTTTGTTACAAAGCTGTCAATGTCCGCACCTTTAACTTCTACTAACTTCTGTGCAGATAAGGCCTCCAATTAAAAGTTAGCTGCTATGCTCATATGGGATATAATTAGAGTTATGACTCAGTGCCTTTAGCAAAAGCCTCCAGCAAACATCAGTAATAACACTGTGCATATTTGTCTCCAATCACCTGATATTTAAAGCTGAATCACTTTAGTGAGCTTTGAGTAGGCAGCTCAGCTGTAGGCAAAGCATGAATCATGCCATAATTATGCATTTGTGACATAATTTGTCGATAAGCTCCACGCTGTGAGGATGCAGCAGATCCTCTACACCCCCCCAGCAGCCTCCAGGCAAAGACCGCAGGGTACCATCAGGATAATCCTTAATAAAGAACGGCTTCACTTTTAATCTCACTACACTTCTCATATTTCTTGCTTGATATAGTTCTTGGCCAGTAGAGTTTTAGCGCTGATGTCAGTCGAACAGTATCAATGCATCTTTGTTGAAGTCCAGCACAGGCGCATAACGAGTACATTGCAAAGTTAATTGTCTAAATCTTGAACTCACAGGTCTCCAAGAGCCTATTTAAGCTGAGATAAATAAATAAATACATGGCTTTCTCTAATACAATAAAGGCAGATGCAGTATGAAGATGGAAATGCATATTTTAATGTATGTACATGTTTTGCTTGATGTTCTAGGTTTCAGACTGAAGTTTTACTATAGTATATTATATCCATTTCTGTAATGCAGTCTATATGCTATTGTTTTGCTTTAGAATTTAAAAGCTATAGTAAAAAAAATATTAAAGTGGCATTATTATAATATTCATATTTTGTTACACAATGAAATCATGCACTGTTTATGGTGTTAAAATATTTTTGTATTTTACTATTTCTATGTCATTTACTCTTGCATAGCCATCAAATTCAACGTATTTCGAACTTTTTCTTACTGTGGGGGTTCATCTCGTTAGCTCTCTAGTTAAGAAGGAGGATATGAGCGTGCTTGCTGGAGAGACATAAACAAACTCCTGGTAATTATGCTGTGCAATTTGAAAATAACTCACTTGCGAAATTGCATTGAAAGTTAATTTTGTACAGCTGCTGAAGGAGAGCGGGCGAGCGTCGTAACTCGATTGGCCGGTTTTACCCCACAGCTATCGCGCATAGTTACTTGAGAGTCCCCCAGCATTTATTAGCCTATTGAGTTATCAAGAACCTCTTTAAACTGCAATATATTTAATTTTCCGAGGCTGAAATGTGAAACGGCTGGTTTACCTGTAGGCACAGGCTTTACCCACAGAGACTGCACAAGCATCGTGACCACATCAGCATCACAACAAGGTTAGATTAGCAGGAGTGCAGAGCGGGGTATTTGAATGGGGGGTGGAAGTGAAGGGGATCATAGAGCTTCAGAACAGTTATTTATATACCACAGCCCCTCTGTACAGTACAAAAAATTTATAGTTTACGTCTTTACAAACCACATACTGATCAGCAGATATAAATGTGGTCCTACATTGTCAAATAAGAATTACGCGATAGAAGAACATTTTAATGGTTGGTACTTTAGCAAACCAGGCATGTACATAAGATGTTTGAATGTGAAGAACCATTTTTAAAGAACTTTTTAGCAAGAGCTGTTATGCTGGTGTACAGCAGAGGTGCCCAAAGTTTGTGGGTTTTTTGTGCGATGACTAAGAGGAACCATTTTTGGTTCACTGAGTAGTCTTTCAGTAGTTGGTTCTCTAACAAACCATCATTCTAAAGCTTTCTAGTAACTTTCAAGGAAGATCCTTCAAATTAGTTTACTGGTATTTAACAGAGGTGCTCAAAGTCCAGTGTGGGTTTGTGGGTTCTTGGTGCTATGCCATAGAATCATTTTTATTTTTTTAAGAACCTTTTATTGGCTAGTTCTTCAGCAAACCATGCTTGTAAACTAATTTACAAACTTCGTAGAAGGAACACTAAAATTAGCATACAGTAATGGCACCCAAACCATATAAATACAGTTTCTATAAAGAAATGTTCAACATACAGTTCTTTCTGCCAACATTAGCATTAGCAAACATATGCTAATGGTGGCTGTAATATTGTCACTGTCCAAGGAAAAACATGTATTTCCAAAATGCCAACTTTACAGAAGAGGCCCAGGTCTTTACATTTAATGTAAGTCTATGGAACCAAACTAACACAGTGTAAATGGCAGTTGCCGTGTACAAATGATGTAGAAAAATTTAAATCGTCAAAAATTGTGATGTTTTTCTTTGGAAACCGATGATATAAGAGTTTTACTAAAATGATTGACTTGTAAATTGTGATTATTATTATCTTGTTAATTGCATTGCAATATATTGCAATATTTTGAATCATAACACCTGTATTGTAATTTATATCATACTGCTAGGATCCTACCAATATACAGCTCATCTATATCTATATCTATACACTTTACTTTGAACTTTGGTCCTCGGGTCATACTTTAAGCAGCCCTGTTATGAATCTTCTATTACACCCCTAAAAAGGTTTTTCACAATCACAAATCTCTTTTTTTAACCACAGCTGATGAACCAGGTACGGGCCCAGAATAAAAGAAAAATGCTTTTTTAAATCTGCTGTCTGCTGATAGAGGAGATATATTGCCTGCATGTCATTACAACTATAATGACAGTATGCAGTCAGAGCTTTCTGTGAGCTACTGTGTTTCCTATAGCTGTATAAAAGGTGCACAAGACTTTATTTATTGCTGGTTGCCATGTGATTTTTTTTCAGAGCTCCTTAAGAACAGCATTAAGATCAGTAAGAGCCAATTATTATTAATTAGCTACAGATAATTCAGAGTAACAATAAAATGCTGATTGATTTGTGACTTTTAAACCTAATTGTTTACTTGTTTCAGAGTTTGTCACATAAAAAGTGTAAAAATCAACATCATTAACAAAAACGAAGTAGTTAAGAAGTTCCTATTGCTGAATTATGCTGTAATAAGTAATTTTACCTTTAAACACATTGCAGTGACTGTTTGCTTGCTGACGATCCCCTGATTGGATAAACCAGCCAGTGGCAGTAAAACAAAACTTAATTGTTTACGCCCTATATTACACTCATATTAACCTGCACAAATCAAACAAGCTGATACGAAAGGATGATGGGTCTGCAGTAGGAGGAAAAAAAGAAAAAAAAAAAACAGGAGACAGAGTGAAGCCTCACCCTGAGGCCATGGGTGCAAGAGTGGATAAATGATAAAATCTGGAGAACGCTCCAGTCTCTAAAACTGTGAGTATGTGACATATGGAGACTGAAGGAGAGAGAGAGGAACACAGAACAGCTAACTCAGTGCCTGCTCTGGTCCAAAGAAAAAGTCAGAGAGGAAGAGAGCGAGACGAAAAGGATAAAGAAGAAGAGAGAGCAAAATAAATGAAAAAGACCAAAAGCAAAGAAAACTAAAAGAAAGAAAGAAAGAAAGACAGAAAGAAAGACAGAATGAAAGAATCAGAAGAGAGAAAAGGAACTGCAGTGAGACAGAAAGAGAGAAGAGGAAAACAGGAAAAAAGGAATAAAAAGAAAAGATAAGAAAGATTTAGAAGTGTGATAAAGATGCAAGAGAACAAAATCAAGCAAGAAGAGAAAGAGTAAGAGAAAAGAAACAAGAACACAGTTAGAGAGACAGAGTAGAAGGAAAAGAAACAGAGATAGGAAAGGTAAGAGAGAAAGGAAAGAAAGACAGGCACAAAAAGAAGAATCAGAGGAAAAGAGAGAGATAAAGAAGAGTAAGCAAAAGAGACAGAAGCGAGAGAAACTTTCTGCCTTTTCAAAACTCCAACTTCCCTCCCACTCCCTCTACCAACTCTCTCTCTCTCTCTCTCTCTCTCTCTCTCTCTCTCAGACTCTCTCTGCTCTCTGCCCTGCAGCAGTAAAGAAGACGGCTCTCCTTCACTCACCCACTCTGGGAGTCGGTCTCTAGAGATCCAGTAAGCGAGCGGACCCCTGGCGAGTGGACCCCATGGCTTTTTCACACTTAAAATGAAAAAGAAAAAGACTCTCTCTCTGCGTGTGTGATCTGCGTGTTTTGAGTCAGAAGTGAAGAGGTTTCTGCGGAACACGCTCACGCGCTCCGTTTGGCTTGGGAAGTCACGGCCCCACAGAGAAAAACGACAGGAAAAGACGGATAAAACGAGTTCGGATTCAACCAGAAGTGCAGTGAGTACCGCTCCAGCCCCACATCATTCCTGCTTGAGTTCTGTACTGGTCACACGGTGTTCAGCCAACATCTATTGTACGTTTCATTCTGTGGAGACAAACCATCAATATTTAGAGTTCTGACAAAAGGGAAGCATTTATTAAGGCAGCATTACATGGTGATAAAAATAATAATTGCAGAGTTTCGTTTTTCTAATATAAGCAAAATATAAAACATCACTTTTAGATTTACACTTAAATTGGCAGCATATCTGCCACACAGGACAGTGTAGGATGTGATTAGACTTTTTTTAAGATATTTAATAAGCTGACAACAAACTATTTTTAAGATACACAAATATGCCAACTGTAATAATAAAACAAATACATAAATAAAAATAAATTTTAAAATACAATTATATAAGAACTGTAGACATTGGACCACCTTACTCTTACACTTTACTTGTGTGTGATTGTATATTATTTTACTCCATTAACCGTTCAGTTTCACTAACGCTGTAATGTGCCTCAAGTAAAGCTGTATCCCTAATCCTTAATGAGATTCAGCTTTAATTGTGTCCACCTTTACCTGCTCTACCTTTACGCTGGTCCTAATACTTTAATGCAGGAGTACAGGTGTACGTTAAACAATGACACTGAAAATACCAGTTTCAGCTTTTAAGCTTTCAAGCCCACTTAAAAAAATAAAGGTGCCAAAAAGGAGCTGGCTCCTAGTTTCTGGTTCCCTTTCAACCTTTAAATATATAGTTCAGTTTTAGGAGACAAGTTGAGGAGAAAAGCCGCCGCAGCAAACAAACAAAACCGGCTCAGTTCGAGTTCTAGCAGTTTGACGTTCAGTGCCATCTGCTGCAGCAGGAATGTACGGAGAGGAGGGACGGCCTCAGCCACCGCCGAGCTCAGACAACTGCTAACGGTACTAATATTACGCTTATCTGTCCCTCTAGAACTCTTTACACAAAGAGTGACCTACACTTCACTTTAAAACATTAATTGTTGTTTAAACTTTAAATGTAATTTAATTGATGCCACACTTTTTTTCACATTCAGTCCAATCAAGTCAGCGCTCAAACTAAAAAGTCTATACAAATAATATTGAGATCTGTAACTCAAACAACCTTCTTTTATCATAGAAGCACTATAGCAGTACTGTAGATCTGTCAGTTCATCTTATTCTAATTAGATAAAAATGATAAAAGACAGGGCCAGACAGGAGGAAGAATTTGGATGCTTGACTTGCTACTGTTTTTAATCCGAAAATATGATCATTCAAATTAAACATCAGTAAAAACTACATTTCGGTGGACTGTTTTCTAGAAAACTAAAATTCTAGAATTAGCTTCAAATTTAGCTTTAAAATTATTAACTTCAAGGTGACTTGGGTATAATTTTCTTATTTTAAAAGATCAAAAATTATTGAAATGTAAGCTCACATTCGCTATTTACTTATATATGTTTCTTTCAATTCTTTCAAAACTTTGTTTTCTCAAAATGATTCCATGAATGCTGTAAAATGTCCTTTACGTAGATATGAGAGTGAGGAACTGAAGAGTTCGAGTATAGGGCTCAATAAGATCATACTTACATACATTCTTTTAAGATACATACATACAAGTCAAAAAGTAAAAAAAAAGTTACATTTTTAAAAATAAGGGATCCTATGCGATAGTCAACCCTGCGCCCTGCTGCTTAATTCTACTCACACAGCCAGTTTATTAAATTATTTGCTAACGAGCTGCCTGATTTGGCCTGATGAGCGGCTGTATTTGCTTTAATAAGGCGAATGTTTGAGCGAGTCAAGCCGGTTGATAAGCTGTCATGGTCAGCGGGTGCTGTTTGCTGAAGGCCCAGCGCCCTGCGCCTGTCCGAGTGCCGCAAATGGCGCATGCTGAAAGACGCAGAGGGTTAATTGATCTTGTTTGCGAGGCGCAGCGAGAGGGTCGGAGCTGAAGAGCAGGGCTGTGGAGTCATTAGCCGCTCAGCGCTGTTTGGTAAATACAGCAGGGTGCCATTATATTAGCACCACTCGGACTGTCTCGGGGAAACAAAAAAAAGAAGAAGAAGAATGTTGCCAGGGGAACAGGAAGTGTCTCCTGCTAGTGTTTGTTGATGTGTGTTCAGGCACTTTGTTTATATAAACAGAGGCGTATAATTGGGAAGTCACTGGGAATTGCAGGCTAATTGCTGGTGCACATTTTGAAGGGAATTTGAATCTTCAGTCCTCAATTTCAGTTCCACCGCAAAGTTAGAGCGTAGCGGCTACATTTAAGGGTGTGAATTGCAAACAAATTGAGAATAATTGTTTATTTAGCTCTCTTTGAAGAGCACGCTAATTGTTAATGCCTGTATCTGGTTCCCAAGAGAATTTGTTCTGTACATTTCAAATTTATACGCTCTTTGTCCGTATTTTAAATATGAACTAAGCTTAAAAAATAATTGTTTGCATTTCAATTTTTCATATGAAGCTTTTTGGGAAAAGCATATCACACCATAGCAATTTTTGTCCTTGTTGTTATAATTATTAGTATTGTGAAGGTTAATATGCACTGCGGTGGGGCTTGCAATCTCGCCGGAGGTCCGTTCAAAATGAAGCGGCCTTCTGGAAATCATTTCGGAGCCTGAAGAGGTTCAGCATTAACAGATTCTCATGTAGCTTTTCACTGCTGCGTGTCAGAGCGAATAAAACGCAGAGAGACAAATTGCACGTCAACAAAATGAGCCACATCTGCCAGGAATTAACGTTTTAATTACATATTAGGCTTCAATCTGTATCAGAAACAATGGAAAGTGCCTGCTGAGCCCTTAGTGATCCGACCCACAGGAATAGCACCCGTTTCAGTGCACTCCAGTGCAAATCTTTTTTTATTGGGTTGCTTCTATTTAAACTCGGCTTTGAGCCTGATCTATTTTGCAGAATAGAGATTTTGTTATAAAGAGAAATTTCTGATCAGCTTCTATTTTGTAAATTCAGATTTTGCTATTAGTGCAAAAATAAAATGACATTTCTACAAACATAGCTGATCACTGACAGCACTTTTTATTTATTTATTCATTTTTTATCCTCAGATGTTCATGTTTTTCTGTATTTGCTGAATGAATCAGCCAGTCGCCTCTCTTTAGTGTCCGAATGCTCAGAGACAAGTGCAGCGTAGCATTTTTTTGTAAACTGTGTCCAATTCCGCTCACATCTGTGTCCAATTGTTGTCTACATCGACATTCTCCGAGAGGAGATTTATTTTTCCTGGGCCACCATGTGGATTCAGCTGACCAGCTTAAGTAGGGATTAGTTGTTTTAAAGTTATTTTGATTAAAGCATTGTTTTTGAAAACTACACATGGTTTGCATGAGCTATAAAATTGGTAAGGAATATGCACTCTATGGTCTATAAAATAAAACCGGAGGCTGATAAGCTGGAAGATTTCTGGATGAACTGGTATAATTTTTCAGGCACTGCTGCTTTAAATCTGTTGTTTTTTTTAATTCAATGCAATTTTGCATTTGTATACAGTTGAGCTGTAAAATTTGAAAGAATCTGGCCCTAAAACATGGATAACCTCCAAGATTCCTGTCATATTTCTTCAGTCATTGCTGTTTAAAAAAGCAGTTTTTCGCCATTTTATATTTAAATTAGAAAAAGTAACTATTTAAAGCTTTAAAGTTAAAAATGCATTATATGGGCTATAAAATAAAAGTCCCATAAGCTGTGGGTGGATGTCAGGAAAAGCTTATAGAGATATAGCAAATATAGCTGAAAATGACTATACACTCTATGGCCTATAAAATAAATAGTGGATGAGTAGGAAAGAAACGCTAACCTTTTGAATTTTTTAAACAATTAAGAATGAAGGTGTAAAATTGATACGGATATTGACATGCACTCTATTATATATAAAATTAAACCAAGTATTTATACATTGTGAATTTCAGGAAAAACAGTTTTATTTCTTTAGTTATTGTTGCATATATTTAATATTTGTTTATTTAAAAAAACTAAACCAAAAATAGACTGCAAGTTGATTTCAGAAGAGAATTCCTTAAATTCTTCAGTAATTGTTTATTTTAAGCTGTCGTTTTGTTTTCAATTCAGTGCAATTTTGCAATTATTTACGTTAAAAATTAAGAATAATCTGAGCAGTTGAAATGCAATGTGCACCAAATAAAGCTGGGGGTGTATAAACGGCGAGATTTTATGATAATGTATCATATTTCTTCTTTATCGCTGCTTTCAGTTTCTTTTTTCATAAACATGTGTAAATGTGCAAATGTTTGTTTGATTAACACTGAATTTATTTCAAAAATTAAGAATAAGCTTAAACATTTAAAGGAACCTGCACTCTATGACCAGCGGATGAGTGAATGAACATTATGATTCGGGAATAAATGGTTTCATTTATCATTTTAATCTGCCTGCTTTTCAAATCAATGCAAATGTGCATGTATTTAGATTAAATGTAGTTACTAAATCACTTTCTCTGCTCTTATCTGAGAAGAATGAGTGACACATCTCAGTCTGTTCTTTTTTTTTGATGTAGCTAAGAATGAAAGTGTTCAGTGTGTGTGTGTGTGTGTGTCTGTGTGTGTGTGTGTGTGTGTGTGTAAACGCAGCACTGGAAACAAGCAAAGCGAGACAAAACCCCGAGCAAACACTCCTGAGTGACGCGCGCTTGGCTTTTTGGCTTTTTTTTTTTCTGAGACGCTTCTCTTTGTTGTGGAGCTTCAAAGCCGCTCAGTTCAGGTTCAATTCAGACCAACATCAAAGATGCTGAATGCACCTCTTCTTCTTCTCTCCTTTTTTCTTTAAACAGTAAATATTCAGCCGTGTGGGAGAAGAGCTTGTTTTTGCTTTTTTTAAGCCCCACCCTCTCCCTCACCCACCTCACCTGGAGAGAATCACCTGCTGGTAGAGAGACAGACGTTTCAGTGTGAAGCCAAAACCAACACACTCTCTGCTTCATACGCTCACTAATCTCCATCCACCAGCACTTACGGTCTCTTCTATTTTCACTCTTAATGTCTTTCGTCAGCGTCTACCTGTACTCTCCTTAACCCTTCAACTGCTGCTTTATTACCCAATTACTCTGAAACAGTAGAAATGACCTTTATTTTACTGTGTAGTTACAGAATAATTTACGTTACTCACAAATTCACAGTATACGTTGGATAATTCATACTAGATGCTAAATTAATTCATGGTAGTCACTGAATTGTTTATTGTAAATACTGAAATATTCAGAGTATATACAGAATATTAATATTGAGTTTAAATATTGAGTATTTAAGCTAAATTAATGAAAAAGGTACACAGACTTTACTCAAAACTGCATTTTCACATGCATTTTGTTTTTAGTTTCCTTATTTTTATAATCAGTGTAAATTACTATTTAACTACTACATTTTTTCTGTGTTAAGAATAAATTATTTGGTAAATACTACTTTTCAGTAATTAACATGATAAATTATTATTCATATTATTAGGTAACTATTATGATTTCTATGGTAACTACTATGATCTTTTCAGCATTTACTAAAGATTATTAACAATTATAAATATTTGAGGTTAGTTTGTATGATACATGTTTGGTAACTATAGACTATATATGATTAAACACTAATACTGTGATTTTTACTGTGACCACTGAGCATGGTGTAATGGTGAATCGTGTGAGGGAGGCGGCTCTGGGACGCGGGAGTATATGTACAGGGCAGGTGTTTTATTGAAAAGTAAAGGTCGCGACTGGAGCAAGAGTGGACAGCAGAATGTATCTGCCAACTGGAAGAGTAATAGCAGCATTTGTAGAGTCATAGAAACCACATGCAGCTCCATATGTTCACCATTGCAGCATTGATCTCAAGTGCTCTCTCTCTCTCTCTCTCTCTCTCTCTCTCTCTTTCTGTTTCTCTTTTTTTGTCTCTTGATTTCTCTTTCTTTCTCTCTCTCTCTCCCCCTCTCTGTCTCTCAGTTTATCTCTCGCTCTCTTCCACAGCCTCAGGGCTGATGGTCATTAGTGCCTGTCAGTGTGAAGGGAGAGGGAGTGCTGATGAATTTCAGATAAGCGTCGATTGCAGATGAAAGATGTGCTGAGGATGCTGCGGGGGGTCACACTCCACTGCTTCTGTTCAACACATATCTCTCTCTCTCTCTCTCTCTCTCTCTCTCTCTCTCTCTCTCTCTTTCCTCTCTTTCTGTATAATGTATATTTGGATACATTATGGTTGCCAAAACATTACTGAAAGAGAAGTCAGGAATCAAAGCTGTGTTCTTATAACTCCAACCTACATGATCACACTGAAAACAACTCATGGTACATAAGTAAAATGAGTAGTTAAATATTGCAATATTGTATATATTTTTTAGACATATAAAATGAATGTATGCATTATTACATTGTTGGGAACCATATAAGTTACATTAGTACTACTGCTGACGAATGTTCCTATTTGTTACAATTATATTACGTGTTAATTACAGTATTATTACAAATAACATTTTTCTTATTTACCTGCGTTACCTTTTCATTCTAAATGTAAGTCAATACTTTTATAGCTGCAGATAACTAACAATATAAATTACAAATTAAAATGATATGTTTTTGTACAGATGATCACAGATTATATTTAGTGATCACAGTGCATCTCTCTCTCTGTTGCACGTAGAGGTATTAGCAATAGTTACCCTTACCCCCCAAACACTCTTTGCCCCCCTTGCCCCCCGGCCCCTCCCCTTTCCTGCTTACCTTGGCTAAGCTGTGTTTCCATGTTGATTGGTTGAGAGCTAATCCAGTCTGCAGCTGTCCTCCTCCAATGATGAATCACCTTTCCGTCTGTCATTCTGCCTCATTCCGCCTCTGGAGGGAGGAGGCAGGACCTGCAGAAGGAAGCAGAGGGGCCGAAAAAAAACCCTGAAAAAAACCTGCTCACAATGTGTCTCTGTTCGTCCGGCTCGGGCTGCTCCACAATAACAATAATGTTTTCTCAGACAACGGCTATTGTGTGACGGATGGGTCTGGACAGTGACACCGGGCTGGAATAACAAGGACGGACATTGTTTCAAACTGGCAGGTGGAAAAAAAAGTTTTGGGGGGAAAAAAGGAGAGAAGAAAAGGAAAAAGAGAGACTGTCTGAATCAGATGGTTAAGCTTCATCCAGTTTCAGGTAAGACAGAGAAAGAGTGAGAGAGAGAGAGAGAGAGAAAGACAGAGAGAGTGGGGGCAGCATCACTGAGATGTTGATGGATATTTGGTAAAAAATTCAACCATAAGTTCTCTTTTTGAAGTGATGCTCTGTAGGAGCCACTTTTCATTCACCTGATTATTCTTAAATGGATGGAACTAAAAAAACCTGTTTTTTAAAGTTATATAAAACCTGACAAGATGGCTCTAAAGTTTTCTTTTCTTCTAGAACCGTAGATGCAAGAAATCATTCATTTCAAGGCTGTAGATGACAAATTGGCTTCTGGAGGAAGCAAACATTTTACCAGACTGTTTGTGACAGAGAGAGTTCAGTGGCTTTTAATTTATAATTTCATTGTTTGCAGGTTCGGCTTTATTAACATGTAATCACAGCTTCTTGGATGATAATTCTTGTTATAATGATTACACTCAACAGAACTTTAATAATCCTATTAATGTTCATATCTGTGTTGTTTCCAGCTAAAACTTTCTCAAACTTTCAACAAAACTTTGATTTCTTAAATCTATAAAATATACAGTCTTATAAATGCAGTGATGCCTTACTGTTTATTTACTGACAGCAGAAAAAGACTAAAGAAATGAAAGAGTAGGGAAGAGGGATAAGATGGAACTAGAGAGAGATGCTGTGAGCATTATTTGTCATTAGAATTTAAATTGACTTGAACCAAGAGACAGAGAAAGAGAGGAAGAAAAAAATGCACGGGAGAAAGAGAACGAGAATCAAAGATCGAGAAAGAAGCAAATAAAGAAGAGAGAAAGAGAAAGAGAGAGGGATGGTTCACTTCTGTTGTGCTTATTTGAATGCTGCTTTGCCTCTGTTTATTTAAGACTGTGTCTTAGCTGAGCTTTTCATCAGAGCATCAAACCGAAACGCCCTGTACACTCTCACTTCCCAGCATCGCTTATTCTTCTAAATGCTAAATGTTCTATCTGTTAGAATATAAGTGGCAGAGCCTGCAGACTAATGCAACAGACTAATGCACATTACTGCGTGTCTGTCAACTGAATGCTTTTGAGTTATTTAATGGACGAATAGCATTAGTATTATTAAAGGTTGTAAGACGCACAGCAAGAGCACATACAGCCTACACATTAATGTATACTGACTGACATTTATTCATAATATTTTCTAACTTAATCTAATCAGCTCGTGTTTGTTCAGTCATTTGCTGGGCATAGTACACTGCATGGGTGAGGGTTCAGAGAGTAAACAGAGACACAATTAAAGGGTAAACACTGACACACTGTGCTGTCTGAGCACGTATGGAGGTTTATGAAGGCCGTCCATGACCGTTTGTAAATCAGGAGTGGACAAAGAGTATGGTGGTGCGCCGCAGGAGCTGGTGTTTAATTATTAATGCTTAAAATGAGCTTAAAAAAGTCCATCAATCATCAGGTGTCTCATTAATTGTTAAATTTGGGTCAAATGTCACTGGCTGTGTCTCGGGGGAACGCCCTCGTTAACTTAACTCCTCAGCCGGGCCGCCGGGCTCACCTTCTTTCCGGTGATGAAGTGGTTAAATAAAATGAGACTGATCTGTGCTTGTGCTGTGTTCATTTGTGCTTCTGTTTATCATGGGGCAAATCCAATTACGACTATGAAGTTGGCTGTTCTTTCTGTGTTTTACTGTTGTTTTTGTCATATTGTAGCATGAAAGCGACAGGTGGTGCTGGGATTCATTAGCAGTGGTAACTGGGATAAAATGAAAGAAACCAGCAAATATTCATCAAATGCTGGAGCTTTGTGTTCACTGTGATGAAACAGTTGATTAAAGGTGATTCTGAGCTGTGTTCAGTATCTATTTCATGCTGAGTGTGTTGTGGGACAGAATGCTTTAGACTATTCAGTTGTCTTGTGTTGTTGTTATACAATGTTGTTTTTGCAATATTAGTGTGAAATTCTTATATGGGGTTAGTTAATAATGATAACTGGAATGAAATGAAAGAAAACATTTGTTATCAGAAATAGAAATAGTTTAATATTCATTGCATAGGGCCTGTACCTCCATTAATTTAGAAGTACCCATTGCCTGTTTTTATTTTGTATATAAATGTTATGATGAACAGACTAAAAGACATGGCCCAGAATTACTTGAGAAAAGTTTGGTTCCATTGACTTACATTAAAAGCAAAGTATGTCTTTCTACTTCTCCTGTAAAGTTATCAATGTGGAGATATGAACTAGCTTGTGTTTGTGTTCACTGTGCTTTAGTAACTAGAATCTGTATTTATGGTCCTGTTTATTATGGAATAAAATGCATGAATCTATGAATCTGGCTCGTAAGGTTGTAATTCATTATGGTTTTTGTTATATTATGGAACAGTCATTATCTATAAGAAAGTTACTGTGTTTTAATGCTGTATGTGTGTTAATTGTTTTATTGAAATTAAATGTATTACTACTCCCATTAAGTTGTAGTGTGGAAGCAATAGTTTGACATCAAGGGTGGTAAAATTAATTTGGGGATACAAATGGTAATATTAAATATTATAAATATTACAATTTGAGTTTAACTAAGAGTCTTAACTAATAGGCTGATTCTCTGAATGTTCACATGTGCACTAATCTTTACAAGTTTAGAAATTAAAATAAATGTAGATCTAGATCACCTTTCAGATTGGTCAGACTCCAGGATGCTGGAAATAAAACTGAAGTAATGTTGTTGAGATGTAGTTAATGCTAAAATGACTGACCAAGCTGAAGAACATAAAAAAATGAAATTATTGTTAATAAATTAATAGTCAGAATGCCTCAGTATATGAAGGAGCTTGATTTAAAACAATACTGTATATACATTAATAACTGTATATTATTTTTCATTTAAATACCTTCTGAAATTGAAATGGAGTAAAACTTCTTGTAGTATCTTTTCATATCGAGTTTTTCTGTCCTTGAAATTGTAACTTGAGCTGCAGAGTGCGTCAGAGCATTTCTTCTGTTTTTCTACGCTGGAAAAAGTGATGTATTGAATTATTTATTAGATGTAAAAGTGAACATCATTTCTACATCAATAAAATATATCAACCCACCAAGTACTCTGAAAGACAATAGCTGTAAAAAATATCTTTGTGTCAAAAAAATCCATTTAGATTTTTCGGCATGGTTCAAACAGAGCAGTTACACGTGCAGTAATTAAGTCTTTTTACTGTATGTAGAATCAGATAATAATATAAATGTATGTAATTATTTACTGGGATATTTACTAGCGCTCCACCGACAATGAATGTGTGTGTATGTGCAGGTCTATGGAAATGCAGGATCTAGCCAGTCCGCACAGTCGAGTCAGTGGCAGCAGTGAATCCCCCAACGGCCCCAACCTCGATAACACGCATATCAACAACAATTCCATGACACCAAATGGCACTGAAGGTAAGAACAAGTTCTTATTTTGGATATTTTATTCGCTGTGCTGCTGCAGGCCACAGTTCACTGCTATATATCAGGTTTACTCTTATCTGATTAGATTCTTTAACCTGCTTCTTCCTGCTGGATGTCTTTTAAATTCGACTCTGCCTACAAATCATTGATGAAGAAACATGTTTCTAGCATGTATACTGCTGTTAATAGAGCTATTTCATCTGTCTGCAAGAACAATTACAGCTTCTACAGTAATGATTACTGAGAATGATTATTTTAGAGAGGGATGCTACTGATTCAGTATTTCAGATCACTGTGTGTATGTGTGCTTTTAATGGCAAGGAAAGTGCTCAGTATGGACAGCACTGTACAGAGACTATTAACGTTTTATTGCACAGAGAGAATGAATGTTCAGTTGTATAATTCAGTGCAATTAAGTTACAATTCATTTAATAGAAACAATTAACCAATTTAATTGTATATTTTATTTTATAGGGGAAATTAATTTTACATTGCACTTAATAAGGAAAATTACTATTACATTGTATTGTGCAGGGACAATTAACATTACACTGTACAGAAACCATTAATGTTACATTTTTTTGTATAGAAACAATTATTGTACATTAATTGTACATTGCATTATATAAGGAAATCAACATTACATTTGTTTGTATAGGGACAATTAAAGTTACATTTTATTTTAAGCAGGCAATCAATTTTACTTTAGAAAAAAGATTACATATAATAAACATATAATATTAGAATATAAAGAGAAGGATTATAGTTAGATTTTAATTTTTAATTCATGCCTAGAGGGAACCGGGCTGTATTTAAGCTAAAACTTTGAGTTTGGAATGACGTTTAGACTCCGCCACATTTCTGCGAGTGCTCATGTTCCACTCCTGCTGGGAATCTTAATCTTTTTTTAAGTAAGCTCAGTTTACATAATGCAATGTTGCGTGTGGTTTTGTTGCGTTTGTGCAGCGATAACCTCCCAGTGGTGGTGGTGTGGTGGTGGTTGGAGGGTGGGGGTGGGGGGGTGGGGGTATTGGTGGGGTAGACTGTCATGTGCCACTTTTTTCTCTCTTTAGGTGATAACATCACTATGCTTACCACAGCTGACTGGTTGTTAAGTTCTAGTTCACAGTCGGCTGCAGGTTTGTGCAGTTCTGGTTGAAAACAATGAAAGGACAATAATTGGTGTCATTAAACGGAAATAAACTCTTTACCCATTCGTCTCTACGGTCCGGAAATTGAAGTGCTATAACAGCAACTGCAATTGGAATTGATTACATTTTAAATTATAAATGCTGCTTCAACTATTGTGCCTTTCATTAGGATTGTGTTTGTGTTGTGTTTGGTTTCAAAGCATGGTTTGAGGCTCTGAAGAGTGAATGAATGGAGAAATCGCAACTTACACTGTAAAAATCAGGATTTGTTTTTAAACCTTCTGCATATTTTTTTTCCCCTCACCCAGTGATCTCCTGACCTTCCTGTTTACACTTCTTTAGAACCACAAAGCCAGAAATGGTTACAAAATACAGTTAAGGTTAAAACGGTGACTATATGCTGAAATTGCTTACACCTTTGAGTTATCGATGTAATTGAGACTAGACTACTTAAAGCCACAGGAAACATTGTGTAAAATATTAAATATTATTGTATTGTTGGGTAATTTGCCACATAGTAAAAATAGGTATTAATATGAATTAGTATGGAATATAAAAGTGGCTATAGGATTGAATAAAAAATAGAAACGCAATAAACACAATTAATCCTATGGTCCACTGATCAGACCCATCTGAGAATTATGTGGGTGTGGCTTGATATTCTAATATAAAGGCATGATTGATAGAACTCAGTCTAACATGCTACAGCACTGAAGAAGAACTGAACACAACAGTGTCAGTGAAGCGAGGAGAAACGAGTGAAACAGGATCTACATATACAGGGGGTGCCGTAGAACCCACTGTGTCCACTCACTATAAACATTATCCAGCTTTTATATCAAAGAAAACATTTATTCACATTACTGCTGGAACAAAAGTGTGGACAGTTTAAGAGGACAGAGAGACAAACAAACAAATAAACAGACAGATCATTTCTGTTTGATACACAAGTTATGTCTGCTTGGTTTGCTTTTGCTTGGTGGTTAGCTTCCGGCCTGTGCTTGAACAAACTCAGAGAGTCAATGGAGAGAGCACAGTTTAGTTAAAGCTGCGTGGGCAGGACACCATTTGTCAGCCTTGAGATCAGTGAGGGTACTGCATGCGTAAGTACGTCCCAAGATTAGCATAACAAAGTTTACATAGAAAGAAGAGAATGTTGGTGAAATCCATTAGCCATTAGTATCGGAAAGTTATTCTCGGGACATGTCTAACTTGCAACCAAAGCACTAGTGAACTACATATATACATAAAAGCTTTAAAAAAGACATGAACTGGTAAAGGAACTTGTAGACTTAGATTCAGAATAAAACAATGTAACTATGTCTCCTAAAGTTAGAAACGTTTAATGGCAGTAAATGTAAAATGAGCTTGCAGATGGTTAACTTGTTTTCTTAATACTTACATTTTTTTACAGTGTATTTTGTTTTATTCCCGCAACCATTTACGGTCTTTTCTGGTATGCAGCTAGCCTTTAGCACGCTAGTTTGAGCATGCAGCCGTACCACTATTTTCCCTTTTTACCCAAAACGGGGAAAATGCTGGCGTGTGTGTGTGTGTGTGTGCGCGTGTGACATGTGTTTGGATCATGTTAGACACGAATGAGCCCAAACTCCGAATCCACCATGAGGGAGTTCACTGGGTATGACTTATACCCACATGGTGAATTTATGTTTTCATAAAAGAGCTAGTCTCTCTCTCTCTCTTTCTTCAATTCTATCTCTATCTTCTCTCACTCCCACCCACTTACTTTTTTTCCTCTCTCTCTCTCTCTCTCTCTCTCTCTCTCTCTCTCTCTCTCTTTCTTTCTCCTTGTGAAATCTCAGAGCAGTTGGGTCAAACTCATAACTATTTTATACACACTCTATCGTCTTGACAACTCAATTACACACGCACACAGAGAGAGACAGAGACACAGAGACACACATGCTGTGCTCTTTAAGCTACATAACGATCCATGGTAAAGAACACAACACCTGTCACAGCAAAGACTTGATGGGTGACACATCAAAGAACTGATCAATTAAGGATATCAATTAGCTGCTCAAATAAAAACTTGAAAATGAGTCAATTCATAATGGTCTGATAAATCAGCTGTTTTATAACAAATTGATAATTTTAGTTATTTAAAACTTTGGCAGCCCTTTACTATCATCATTATCGTGATCAGCTGTTAAATCAATTAATATTTCATGACTTGGTTTTAATTGATTAGTATGTTTCATGTGAAGAGCAGCTGAGTGAATCATCATTAGTTAATGGTAAATACTGCTGTAACAGGCTCAGTGTTCAGTATCTTCTGTATAACTAATGAAGGTATTGATGTAGGCCCTAGGAGTCAAAGAGGTTCAGTCATTAGCTAATAAATGTATAGATGTTTATATTATGCTATTAAGCTATTTTGCTTGTTTTATTTCCTGCATTGTCTTAAACTGAGTAATTAAGCATATTCAGAAACAGACACCATGTGGATGGATGTGGTATAGTAGAGAGGTTTCTTCATATCTCCCTCTCCCTCCTTCTTTCTCTCTCTCTCTCCCTCTCTCCCTCCCTCTCTCCCTCTCTCCCTCTCTCCCTCCCTCCCTCCCTCCCTCCCTCCCTTTCTCTCTCTCTCTCTCTCTCTCTCTCTCCCTCCCTTTCTCTCTCTCTCTCTTTCTCTCTCTCTCTCTGTCTCTGTCACTCTAATAATCCTGTCTTCTCTTTTGCTTTCCAGTTAAAACAGAGCCAATGAGCAGCAGTGACATCACCACCTCTGTAGCAGACGGCTCGTTAGACAGCTTCTCAGGATCAGGTACGCAGTGTCTCGTAGGTATTGTATGTCTGTAAGGACGTAAACGCTATATGTTCCTTATGTATTATACATATGTAAGTATACAAGCAATAACGAGCTGAGTTCTCTGGCTTTCGTTTTTTCAGTCTGAAAAAAGTAAACATACAAAAAAAACCAAACATATACAAACACGTTGCTGCCGAGCTAATTAGTGGGAGACGAGTTCAGAGATGACTCTCTGATAACAGTAGGCCCAGGAAGTGCACAAAAGAGTGAGTCTCAGTAGCCATGGCAACAAAATCTCCCTTCTGACCCCGAGCTTTTAGCTTTTGCATCACACCCCCACCTATCATTCTGCGCCTTAGACCCTGCCAAACATTTCTATTATCAGCAAACTCCATCAAATTTATCCAGTCAAATGACCTGTGCTGGTTTCAGTGGACACAAACACTAAAATGTAACAAAATGTAACAAGCAGTTTAAAGGAATAAACAGAAAGTGCAATAATAATAACATATCCTATATGTTACTTTATTTGTATTATATATGCAGATATGCACACAGTTTTGTTTTAGTTTCAGACTTAAGCAAACATGTTAAGATAAGTGTTAGTGACTCCTCACAACGCTTACTAAGCAAATGTGTGTGCACACTGTGGAGTATAGCATTGCTGCTAATTTGTCTTATTTCCCTATACATATTTGGCTAAGTATTTGATACCTTAATGTTAGATGCACATAAATCATAGCCGTGACTTCTGTCTTAGACAATATTAATGAAATTTAGTAATGTTAGAGCCCTGCACGCTCTGGGGAGGACTTTGTAGTGGCAGGTGCTGAAGTGAGAGGGGAAAGTGTTCAGTGTTAATAAAGGGGCTAATAGCGTATGGTTTCATATGGCCTTACCCTGCACTTAACTCAGCCACAGAATTGATATGTACTGTATATGTATTAGTGAACGTATATAAACTTAATACTTATTACATATGAATATTTTACATATAGAGCTGCTGTTGTCATAGAGATTCTTTCTGTTCTTCAGTTCTGACATAATTTATGCCTTTTTATAAAATCCATGATACATGGACCAAAAGAAATGACCCATTTCTACACTGCCTTACATTAAATGTAAAGTACAGAGACTAGGTTTTCTTCCAATAGCAGTAATATGTATATGTTATAATTACATAAACATACATCATAAAAAGTGTTACCTGTCACTTATTCAGAATAATGACCTTTAAAGCCACCACTGACCACTGCTGAGAGGGTGTATTTGGTGGGTGGTGGGGGATAGGGGAGGGGTCTGAATATGTCTGTGCCCTCATATTAAAGTGTTTTATGTAGTCAGCAGAAAATGTCACGCATTACACTTGATTATTTTTCCTCATTATGGCTTAACCTGGAATAAGGTTAGTGAAATAAATGGAGTAACACAGTGTAATTACTGTTTCTGTGAATTCCAGCAGTTCTGTTGGCAAAAAACAATATTTATCTTATTTTTAATGCTTAAATATGTGCTTGCCTCTTTTCTTTTTAACTCTCCGCAGCCATTGGAAGCAGTGGCTTCAGCCCAAGACAAACGCACCAGTTCTCTCCGCAGATTTACCCTTCCAAGTAAGGCTACTTTTATTTTCTTTAAAAAATAAGCAGCATCCAGCTTCATTTTGGCCTTTAATTTGATCCTGCTGCCAGATCTGCTGCTCTTGTTTGCGCTGTAGCTTGCGTAGCCTGAAATCTGTCGCAATTATTGTCTTGCACTATTTTCCTGTGAGATTTATCATTCTTTCGCTTTGAATACCAGGATCTTTTTTCTTGCCTCTTTATGACATTTGCCAGCATTTATAAGTGAGCAACAAATTCATCACAAATTAGTCAAGAAGCAAATGTGACATTAGAGGCTTTTGAACAAAAGTATGCGTCTCACTTTTTGTTGTTCATTTTTCTCTCTAACAGCAGACCGTACCCTCATATTCTTCCAACTCCTTCGTCTCAGAACATGGCTGCATACGGACAGACGCAGTACACCACAGGAATGCAGCAGGCCACAGCCTACGCCACTTACCCTCAGCCAGGCCAGCACTACGGCATCCCAGCCTATGGTAAGTACACCAGCCTCTCTACAGGCTCTACTCTGTTATTCTGCACTCTGTAAACCAGGTTTGGCTTTGCTTCGTACTCAAACAAAACCAAAAATAGCTACAGGATGTTAGACGAGTATCAGAAACCCCATGTATAACCTTATAACATATAACGTTAGCAGCTAAAACAGCTAAATATTGAACACAGCAAAATGTTCTTTTTATATGTAACGTCTAAATACTTTAATTTCCCAGACATGTTCATCCTAAATCCTGGACTACAATGTAAAGTAATCTTTAGGTAAAGGAGTGACAACTGGAGGCCCAAGGATTACAAAGGCTAAAGACACATCAGGCACATAGGCCTTTTATCAGTACCAAAGTATTGTATTTTAAGTTATTGACCAACCTCTATAAAGTGCTTAGTACGTACAGTAGATTATTCAGTAACTACAATCCACATTTCACAAAAAAAATACTATGACAGTCAGTATTACAGATAGTTCAGCATCTACTAAGAATTATACGCTACTACAAAGACCTATTTGGTATCTACCATACATATTTTTCTGGATCTACAACAAATTATTAACAAACCACAATTATTTTTTTAGTACTCTCTATGTATTATTCAGTGCCTACTATGTTTCAATATGTACTATACATTCTTCAGATTAAACTATGGATTGTCTAGTAAGTACTAGGAATTATTCAATGTCCACTGTGAATTAAGTAACTACTATGAATTATCCAATAACTGCCCTAAACTAATATGTAGAACTCCACTCTTAGAGTATAAAGGGTTAAAGAGATACCCGTCCAAAACAATCACAGTGTTAAATGTGATACAAAGCAGACCCTGAAACTGGAAGTCAGTGAGATGGAGCTTGACGAGTTTGGCTTTAGTTTTCCTGGTTCTAATTTGCATGGTTTTATTATCACTCATTATAATTTGACAGCGGGTTTTGCTTCTCCAGCATCGTGTTTGTTGGAACGCAATCAATTTCTGACTGCCTGTTTCATTCCCATAATTCAAGCCCTGACTACATGACAGTAGTATATTTGAAGTAATCTTTATTTGTGTTGGAAATGACAAATGAGCGACAATAAAATTAAATAATAGTGTAACTCTCTGCAGTATGAACCCCTAGTGGTTGGGGTAACAATTAAATGTGAATTTATACACTGACGGACCACAAAGTCTGCAAAATATGGCATATATTCGGGTTCTGATTTGTTCAAAAAGAGTAAATGCACTTCAAATTGTGATGTTTGTACACGGTGCTAATTAAGCTGTACAGCAGATTTGCAATTATTGAGATAAGGTTTGTGTTGACTCTAGAAAATCATAGTGTTTTTCTCAAACTGCGACTCTGCTGACCTGTTGTTTCTGACTGGCCAGCTCATGAGCTCTTTAAACTGTTGCTTCTTTTGTTAGACAGATGACAAAGATTAGACGAAAGGATACCAAAACAAAAACTGTTTACACAGTCAGTGAAAAAACAGAACATACGCTGAAAAAGTGCTCTTGTTTGGTCTTGGGATTGAGCGTACTTAAAAGGCACTGAAAGAATGCTGGAAGATAATGCTGGAAGATAAAGCTGTTTAGAGCCAAACAATCTGAAATATGCTTAAGAGTTCAGAAGTTTGAGTGGGAGCAAGTCATAAACCTGCAGCGGGCCTTATTCAATTTAGTCAACAAAACGTTCCATTTCTATGTAATAACATAGTTAATCGAATGTTGAGTCATATAATGAAGACTATGTGACAAATTATTTAGAAATTTATCCACATTTTTAAAGGTTGCTTAAAAATAAATCAGCTACAGTGCTGACATTGTAGATAACTCTTCATTGATCTCACTTTCAGTCAAAATAAGTCAGGACCTGGTAGACCATCAATACTGTCCCCATCAGATAAACAGTAGTTAAGCTTTCATTTCAGAGAACAAAATCCAGCTCCACTATAGCTTCCGATTTAAAATAGTCTTCAGGTGTTTCTGTCCATCAATCCACTGTGAGAAGACATCGCTATTGGTCTGAAAGGATGTGCAGTTGTTCCAGAAGCTCCTTACTGAGAAAAGCAAATCACATCAAACAAAGAAGCTGTTGGTTTTCTCAGAGCAATGGAGTGACCACCCCAGTCCAGACCTTAATATCACAGTTTTATGTTTGGGATTGAAGAATTCTTGGAGTAGTTAAAAGTGAGTCTTTTGAAAGACTGCACTAAAGAGCACTTGCATTTTTAAATGATATTTACTTAATTTAATTACATTTTCTTATGAATACAAAGTGTGACTTTGTGGGTTTGTAAGCCTCCAGGTTGTTTCTCCACCTTAGCTTGAACCACGGCCTTGTTGTCTGCTGTGGAGGACGTGGCACTGAGGACTGTGCATCACGGCTTTGGTATCACTAACTGATTTAGGTCCATTGTGGGCAGGCATCAAGACAGAAAGCGGGCTGAGCCAGGCCCAGTCTCCAGGCCAGAGCAGCTTCCTCAGCTACAGCTCCAGCTTCTCCACACCACAGACGGGACAGGCACCCTACAGCTACCAAATGCAAGGTAAATGCTCCTTATTCCTCTACTCTACTTCTACTTTCAATTGTTTCTTCTACAATTCAATTCTACCAAAAAATATTATTTGACTTGTAACAGTAAGTGAAGTCTCACAGGTGGGTGCCATCAAAAGTTCTTGAAAGAACCACTTGAAAGCGTTTCTTTAGCACTGAGTAGAACCACTGAACTGTACAAAGAACCATGTCATAGTGCTGTATGAAGCCACTGCCTGGACGAAATAACCTATAAAGATGTTTGTTTGTAAGAGTGCTTGGTGGTGTGTGAGACTATGAGGTGTAGATTAAGCGTACATTCAGGAGAAATTTATTCTTCAACCTAAACTACATTTCAGGTCAGTTTTTTTGAATAACAAAGATATGACAGTGAACAGAGGCTCTGAGATTACAGATTAAATAAAAAAATGAGCAGTGGTAGAAAGTCTCCTTCTTTGTCTTCTTCTTCTTCTTCATGCTGTGGTTTCTCTCTGGGCCCCTTCAAAGATGGCAGACAATTAATGGCAGCCGCATTCTGAACCAGAACATCTCAGAACATATGGCACACTCTTTTTTTCCCTAGGCTTTCAGAGAAATCAACACAGATGGAAAAAATAGGTGCATTTTAAAATTTGAGGAAAGACCATTCTTTTTTTTCTCCACAGCGCGGCTCATTGCTTAGACCTGTATGTTCTTAAGAGAGTTTGTTTAAGAGGGAACACCAGCTCTCACTCCTTCAGGGTTCTGAAAGAAAATCAGCCAGCCGGCCTGCCACCCATTGTTTCTGTTAGGGATTTTATTTCTCTCTCTCTTTTTCTCTCTCTCTCTGTTGCTGCCTGCAGCATTTCTCTGCTAGACTCACAGACATAGGCAGCGAGAGTGCTGAGCCTGTTCAACCCCAAATAATGTGTGACAGTAGAAACATCTCCACATGTTTTTGAAAACTCTCCAGAGCATCTCACAATAAATAACGTCGCACAGCAGCAGATGTGGCCCGTGGATGCTCCTTCTCCTCTTCAATGCTTTGCTAAATAGACTCTACTGCTAAAGCTGCTGGTGCTGCTATATGTGGTTGAGGGTGTATAAAAAATAGCATCTTATTAACTGATGCATTTCTTTTATAATTTGCATAAATTTGGCTGTAAAAATTAGTTATTATGACTTAACATCATATTCAAAATGCAGATCAGAATTCAGAAGTGACCCTAAGTGACTACAACAAAACCTTTAGGAAGGCAACACTTTGGGAGAATAAGGAAGAATGTGTATGTAAATATCAATTGTATTAAAACTAACCCACTTTATTTAATATAAACTAATATAAAATTAATATAAACTAATATATCGTCCTTATTTTAAACACACTGTATCTCACCAATAATTATACAGTGTGCCAAAAACAAACCCAAATAATGTGGACCATTTCTATCATGTAAAATGGGACTGCCAAATCTTGTTGTCTCTGGGTCACAAAGTGCAATGTTATTGGTGGGCATGACCGAAAAGAAGACAAAAGGAGCATACAAATAAAATAGATATGCTCCAAATCAGTGTCACACTACAATATGGCACTCAAATAGTTACAAAGAGTTTTTGCAGGCCACAGACAGCACAGATGTATGGTGTAGTGATATTCATAAAGAAATAAATAAAACAAGTGAATAAACATAACACAAAAGTTTAACATGGTCCAATGCTTTATCATCCCAATGTCAACCAGATCCATGTGAATTACTTTAAATACTAACACATGTGTAACTGATGCACTTTCTCAGCTGGCGAAAATAGCTATGTTTCCATCCTAATTATTTTTTAATGAAAAATATTTGACAATATTTGACAATGTCAGCCATTGAAATAGAAATTGACAGTAACATTTTATGAATGTTGATAAAATTGTTTACTCTTTACCTTCAGCAGAAAAAAAATATGTATCAATACCTTAAATGTGGCAAACATTTCAGAAAAAGAGCTTCAGGAAGAATAGTGCATTTATGCATACATTTAGTGTAGCGATACGTTTCTTTAACCCAACACAAACAATGTGGTGGAGCGGTAGAGCAGGACTGAGGAGGAGACATTAGCATTTTTAACAAAAATCAGCTCTTACAAAGAGAGACGAGCAGAAAACAGAATGGATGTGATTGGAAAAGAATAACAGCAATAAGATACAAGAAGTTGTCCATCTCAGGAGTTTATGGGAAGTCAAAGTATCACAGTAGGTTGCGACAAACTAAAACATTAGAAATGGAAACATGTCCAACACCACTTTTTTATTGATACACTTGGTAACAGCCTTAACCCTCAATTACAGCATTATGAGCTGTGAGTGGCTTGGTCAGTGCTGCCATGGGTCAGCCTCGGCGCCTGAGAGGCTCGCAACCACACAGACACACCGATAAACACATTAGCCACTGGCTGCAGCGACAGGAGACAGATGACCATTAACCAGCCTGACCAGTCAGCTTCGTTTAGCTCTCAGCTATTTGTATCGATCAGGCAGACCAACACAAAGAGGAGTGTCCAGTTCTATTCTTCCGAAGCACGGTTTGGTTATTTTTCTGCTCAAATAAACCAACAAAACCTGCTAAACCATTGCATAATACATATAAATATGTAATGTATTTCCTAATGCATTACATTTACACATGATAGAATTGGCTTGAGCACCTATTGTTCCTTCTTTTCTTCATCAGATTATTTTCTTTCTACACTTCTTTTTACAGATTGCAGATTTCAAAACATGAAACTGCATTATACTGTAGACTATACACTATGCTTGGGCATTTGGGACCAACTGTGTGTATGGTTGTTGCACAGTTTTAACCACCTGGGATACCATATCAGTGGCCTGGCAACACTTTGGGAAACCATAGCAACAGTTACTTGGGAACCTGGGAAAACACAGTAACAGCCACGCAACCACCTGGAACACCATAGCAATGGTCTTTTAACACCGTAACAATTCCACAGCAACAGCTTTAAGTTTTTCCTGACCCCTCTGTGTCTGTTTAATTACGATTTACATTCAATATCAATAGATTTGACAAAAAGTGACAAAACAGCTATGTAAGAGAAAAGTCCTGGACAAAGTGGTCAGACTTTAGGTCCAACCCCCACCCCCACATTCATGGGATACAGTCCCAGGTCTAAAGCCCTCTCAGTATATCCAGCCTGCATGCAGCTGTCAGAGGGAATACTATTAGATTAATGCTTTTTCTATGCTTATTCCACAAGCCGTTGTGATTGAGAAATGCAAATGATGGCACTAATTATTGAAAAATCAACAATTTTCCATGCATTTTAATTGTGATACGGTGATGCATGTCAAAACCTGGCTTCTCTTTGTTTGCTGTTGTTGATATTTGAGAATGCCAGCTGCCCCTTAATGTTGAGTTAAACACAATTACTGCCAAAAGGACAATACAAGCTGTGTTGATGTAATACATTGAAGTGATTACAGTTAAGTAAAGTATTCCTATGCAAAGAGTGAAGTCCATGTTGCTAGGCTATCGCATTCTTCAGAGAGTTGACTTTCAGTGGTTTTCCTTTGGTAGATAATAACTGCAGCAGTAATCAGGTCTCTACTCCTGACACAACGAAAATAAGTTAGCACACTGCTTCGCTCTCTTTTTTTAAAGTCCATCTGGACTTGATCATCTGCTCCCTGAAGACGCGTACAAAACTTCTGCTACAAATATTGTGCACTGATGATAGACGTAGCCCATGGCAAGAAGGACTGATCAAGCACAGCAAATGGACTCACAATTGGAGAGTCGGTGTCTCGTCTTGAGTGAACTAAGTGGAGCCCGACAGAGAGAGGGATTTTTCTTTTCCTTTTTTTTGGCCCTAGGGAACAACCAGGCCTTTCCCCAGCATGGAGTCATTCTTCATGGACAGGAGGGGGTCTCGCCAGGCTTTCATGTGGCTCTGCGCTCTTTCCAGAGTCAACGGCCGTCTCGGAGCCCCCTGCTTTTATGACTTTTTGAACTGTAGGTTTAGCTAATTTGGTGTGCAATGGGAGTTTGATGTGTACCTCTTTATGTGAGCATGTTTTTTTTCCTGATCCCTGACCTTCTTTGCACATTAACAAAGAACGAAAGACAATCAGTGAGACACAAGAAGGAGACGTTCATTGTCAAAATGTCTGGCTAGATCTGGTAAATAAGAGGTCTCTTTAATCATGGGGACATTAAAGTGGCCGGACTGGCGCACGGGGCCACACACTGGCATGCTAGCAAAGCTGCTTCACGTTTGTTACGGTTTCGAAAAGAAGACGGGGGGTGCTGTGGAGGGGGGCATTCTCGCTGATGACCACAGGATGAAAGACTCTCCTTCTGTTTGTTTCCCTGAACAAAGGTGTAATTACTCTTTTATTTAAGCCTGGTAAATTAATCTCTTGTGCGTTTCTCATGCAGACGGCTAGCTCTTAGGGCTCCTGTGAAGCGGACCTGGCAGACTATATGAGGAACCATGAGAGGGAGAGACAGAGAGAGAGAGAGAGAGAGAGAGAGAGAGAGAGAGAGAGAGCAGTGCAGCTGTTCATTAGCTTAGAGCCTGTTGATATTAGTTAACCAACCAAAGCGGGAACAAACTTCTGGGAAAATATTTTCACGCTGACATGTCGATGAAAAAGTTAACCAGACTCATTTGAATGTTTTAAGTCCTTGTTTTCAGGTTGCTGCTTACTTAAAGTCTCCACAAGCTGCTGTGTCAGTTTAGGATAAGGCTAGTACATTTACGGCCACGTAGCTTCCGTCAAACAAACGTGACATTCATTATGACAGATGTTTGGTCATGAAAAGCTGGAATACAGGCCCACCAGTCTTAATACAGCAAACTGATAAAAACATTCCTTTCTAACATGTGTCTGTGGGTCTTTTCCACCTTTTATATGCAGAATCTGAAAATGTGCATAATGTGCAGAAAGGAAAAGCTAGTTTTTTTTAGCAAGTAAATGTTTTCACTCTAGGATAAAATGGAAGTGTTGATCTATGCTCAAATAAGTGTTGATGCAGGGAAAACTAAAGTCAAACATTACATCATCTCAGAACTGTTTGCTAGGGTTTAGCTGGGTTTTTGATGGGTTTGCAGGGGTTCACAGGGATTCAGTTAGGTGCACAGGGGTTTGGTGGGGTTCATTGGAGTCGGATATCTTTCACAGGGGTTTGGTGGGGTTTGGTGGGGTGGGGGGTTTGAAGGGCTTTAATCGGTGGTGGTGAAGTGGGACACTTTGATTTAATGCCTCTGAACTCTTGGATTTACACTTAAAGTCCAACAGCTAAAAACTTGTAGTCAACAGATGTTGCAGTGCTGTAGGTTTTTATAGTGTTGCACCAACAACAAAACACTCACTGCCTCACTGTCTTTCAAGTCCACGTTGCCTCTGTTACTTTTAGTTAACCAATAGTCCAGTCCTTACCACTCCATAAGCAACATTTGTTAGCTGGTTGTCTACGCAGTGTTTTTTTGCTAACCTATTTGCTGCAGTGCTTTCTGCAGTCTAGGCTAGTTACAAAGTAAACACAGCCTAACACTGTGACCACAGCGACACACCACAATGTAGAATTTTGGGTATCTGTCCAATCAGAGTGCATGGCAACGCCTGCACCCTTTCATATTTCTTGTTGTGCGCAACAAGGTCTGCCACACTCTAGCAGACACAAGTTTTGTCTCTCTCAGTTGTTGTCAAGCAACACTTGTTGGCTGGACTATGTTCTGGCCTTTAAGTAGACAGAGGACTGTAATACTGCTCTGCTGAGAGACAATAAAGGTTTGAATCACAGAATTCACTTAAAATGTGCGAAATGTCTGAATGGAAACCTGGCTAGTTTTCCTTTAATCATGCCCTGCAGTGACGTTTTCCTGCAGCTCTCAGTGGCATACAGCTTCAAATTACAAGCTTTTCATTATAGAAAAACCCTCAGCCTGATGGACAGATTAAAGTGCTGCATGCAGTAAATGCAAGAGAACTGATTAGGTAGCAAGTCTGCTAGTTAGCTTTAGCTAATTTACCTGAAGTTGGCTGATTACATTGCTTGAATTAGTTGTTATATTTGCACGAAGCTAGTAATAAAACTAAAATTACATTTAAAAAGATTGAAAAAGATGTAACACCCAACTTGAGATGTCAACAAACCTGTTGTCTGATTAACTGATCAACTGCATTTGGGAAAAGAACAAAACTCTGTATGTTTGATAATGATTTCTTTAACCCATGCAACCTGGATGAGCGCCTGAAGGTGCTTCTTTTAAGCTGTGGGGAGAAGCTACACTTGCTTATTCTCTGAGGGCAGGAAATTAGGTGAAATAACCTTCCACCCCTCAAACCATCCTTCAGTGGTTTACACAACAGTGGCACTGTTTCAGCCATTGTGGAGATAGCAATGGATAACCCCCCCCCACCCCCGCCAAAGTCCCCCATCAGCCCCTTTTCTTCTCCGCCATCAGCCCAGATGAAATCACTGATAAGGCAGAGAAGAGATAAAACCACTGTTATTCATCTCCTTCAACCCTCAAACACCCTTCATGCCCCCATTTTACCTGCCAGCGTTTTGGCTTTGGAGCAGATTTCTATGCAGGGTTTCACCTCCACTTTACCCCAAGAATCATTTCCTGTCTGTCACTTCCTCCTTTAAAGCTATTTAATGCATCACTTAAGGCTGTAAATGCATAAAGTATAGACTGTTCCACCATTTGAGACTGCATTTGTTTGAAATGATAAAACCTCACAGCTCTGAGTTAGTCATTTAAAATTGTTCATATATAAAAAACACATATAATCACAATGAAAGCATTCCATTAACAAAAAAATAAAAGAATAAAAACAAATAATATTTACAAGGAATATTTAGTAATATTTAACAATGGGAGCATCTTTTGTTGGCTGCTCTGCTGCTCATTAGGGCTTGATACAAAACTCACTCTGAAGTAAGGGTTTTGTTAAAAATTGCAGCTAATGTTTTGTTGTAGCTAAAGTATTAGTGCAAAGGTTTTATGGTAGCAACAGCCTGCAAACATTACATCATCACTAGAGTATTAGTGCAAAACATTAATTGCAACAAAGGTTTTGGTGCAAAGCCTTCATGATAGCAAAAGTTCTGCTGAAACGTGTCAGTATTGCAGGAGTTTTGGTGCAAAAGTTTCATTTCAGCAAAGGTTTTAGTGCAAATGTTACATCGCTGCAAGACATTTGGTGCAAAATGTTCATTGTTGTTTAAAGACAGTAAATGTGTGTAGTTGATGTTGTGACAAAACATCTCCAATATAAAAACTTTTTAAGCTAAATACTCCTCCAGCTAAAAACTGTTAATCATTTAGGGACAAGCTACGGCAATGAAACCAATAATTAATTATAGATATTGATCTCCTCATACAACTGTCATACACTACAGGCTGCATATTGCTACTAAAATATAGCTTTATAGTGCTCTCTGCATGTTTTTACTTGTCCAATTATCATGAAGTCAACATCTGGGGTTTACAAATGGTTTAAAAAGAAAAATAAAGACTGAAAGTTTGGAGCTGTAAATGTACATCATATCATCTGTTGCTGTGTATTTTCATTATGCTGCGCTGTTCTCACACATATAAACTCACGGTTATGTTTCTTGCTCTTGCAGGAGGCAGTTTTACAACAACATCCGGACTGTACGCAGGAAGCAATTCGCTCACAAACTCAACTGGATTCAATAGTACACAACAGGTAGCCATAATCTAATTTTCTTACTTTGGGTTTTCTCATCCATAAACAGTGTGTGCTGTAAATGTATTTCCTCCAGCTTTTATTGCAGCCTATACGGAGCCGTCTGATGTCGGCATGTGCACGCTGGATCCTCTTTTTGGCTTTCTGGAAGCCTTTAGAGGAGGACATGTGTACACTTGCATATTGCCCACATGATATGAATCACTCTGAATGTCCTGACCGCTGTAGACATGGATTATCTCTCGCTCTTCGCACATATGAATTATGCCATGAGCGGAGAGGAAAAAAAAGGAAAAGAAGACAGATCGCTGTCTCCAGATGTAGCCCTCCAGAGACATGTGCTGGCGTTTACATCGTTTGGAATGGGTTCGGGGAAGTAGCAGCATCTCCGAGCACCTCTAGCTCACGTTTCGGCTCTTATGTTTTCGTGCAGGATTACCCCTCCTATCCGGCGTTTGGACAGGGCCAGTATGCACAGTATTACAACAGCAGCCCCTACACATCACCCTACATGACTAGCAACAATACCAGCCCCACCACTCCGTCCACCACTGCCACCTACACCCTGCAGGAACCCCCATCCGGCATCACCAGCCAAGCACTCACTGACCAGTCTGCAGGTAAAACCACCACGCAGTGTGTTTTGGTGTATCAGGTTTTTAACGTTTTCACAAATTCTCTAAGAAAATAAAAATTATCATAAAAAATTTGAACACTTTTATAACATCAGCTGTCTAATTTGACTATAATAATGGATGCTCCACTTTATTTTTTTTTTGCTCAGAAGGTTGCAATTAATAAAAGTTATATTGCAGCACAAATTTTGGTGCAAACGTTCCACTGTAGCAAACATTGTGGTGCAAAAATGGTGGAAAACATTTTAGTGCAACGGTTTCATTAAAATACTTGTGTTTTGGTGCAAAGTTTTAGGGTGGTATGGCATCTGTTTTGTTGCAAACATTACTCTGAAGCGAGCATTTCGGTGCAAACACTACGTTTTATCAAAAGTTTTGGAGCAAAAGCTTAAATGTAGTAATAGTTTTGGTGCAAAAAGTTAATTGTAGCAAATGTCTTGCTGCAAACTTTTCAAAATGATTTCAGAGCAGCAGACGTTTTTTTGCACTTACCTTCAAAATGCTGAGACAGAAAGGGATATGTCTGTCAGAAATTGAACACAAACATAAGAACACAGCTGCAGATTAGAAATCTTTTCTGTTAACAGTGTATAATGCTGTGTTATTGTTTCTGCATCTCTGGTACTATTCTGGAGGTCATACACTTCAATGGAAAACATTGCCATTCATTGTTGGACAGCAGTATGCCTGCTAGTCCAGCTCGTGAATGCTCTTGGCAGGGAAACAGCCATGCCGTGCATTCCTTCTCCAACCACTCGGCTGAGTAACGTCGGAATACTACTGTCAGTTATGAAGAATTAAAATCAAATTACCATGGAGGCGGGGTGCAAGCCTAGAGCTGTGCACTGCTGTTGCGATTGGCTGATCCATTTTGAGCTGCTTTTTTTCTGCCAGAGAAAACACAGCAGGCATTAGTGTAAAACCACTTTTAGCCTTATAAAGGCAATGGTGCAGCAATCACACTTAATACGAGACAAATTCCAAGTGCGAAAATGATTTAACTGAAGTCTGCAGTCAGTTCTTGATACCACTTTCATTTGGATAGTCTTATGATGTTTGTAGATACTTAACCTGTCATAAAGCTACATTCAGTCAAATTACTTATATATCTATTGTAAAATCTTTTTTTTAGAAAATTAAGCCTTAAGATTTGGGTTTTATTGAACTTCAAATAATATAAGCAAAGTATGAGGCAGTGCCAGCTGACCCTCACCCTGTCTTACCCTATACTTCATGCTGGTGGTCAGTTTAAGCGCGATTCTGCATATCATATAAATTAAAAAGATAAAAATCTTGTTTTCCTTAAAATGTAATGACCCTTGCCCAAAGAAAATTGCTTTAATATTTCCAATTAATTCCGACTGTTAACCCAAGTGCAAGTCTAATCTTAAACCAGATCCTAATTCTAACCCCAGCTCTGCTGAATCTATTGAGTTTAACCAGATACTTTGTTCAGTCGCTCCAAAAAGGCCCATTTGTTTGGGCCTCATTTCGCCGGCCGTAAACAGAGCTCCTGGCATGCGCTCTGAGCAGACTCCTGCCGTTACGTTGCCGACCACAGCTTGCAAATGAGCTGTTTATTTTCCCTCTACATGCTTCTTTCATTCTTTCGTTCGCACTTGCATTTCCAGTAGCTTATAAAAGCTGAAGCTCTGCTTTGTAGTTGCATCGAGTAATTAACGAACGTGGTGCAGATAGTGAGGGCCCGGCGGGTCCAGCACGCTCCCCACAGCCATTACTGCGGCCTAAACGGTATCAGGGGTGTAAGAGGATCAGATAAACAGAATATTAGCATCTACAGTAGCTCCAGCCATGGGCTTCAGGAGAGGTAAACGGATCCAGCTGCAGCGTTCGGTCCTGAAGGTGAAAGGCTTTTTTTATTTCCCTCCTCTGATACGCTACTTTTTCTTTTTTCTTTCCTGCAGGAGAGTACAGTACAATCCACAGTCCATCAACCCCCATTAAAGATTCAGATTCGGATCGATTGCGTCGGGCTTCGGATGGAAAGTCACGTGGTCGAGGGAGAAGGAATAACAACCCGTCTCCACCACCAGACTCTGACCTTGAGGTACTGAATCCCAGCCAGATTTACACAGCACAGAAAGAAAAAGGGTCTAACTCCATTTCATTGCTTACACTTACTGTTCATGCTTATTAGTATGCAAGAGTAAGTGTTCATTAGCTAAGCAATATGTATTAATCGGATCAATGCATCTGTGTGTATTTACAAACTAGAATCTAAATCTAATCTTGTTAAATATGTATACATTTTCAAATCACAATCAAATGTTTATTTCTTTATTTTTCTGTTACAATGCATATGTGTTATAGATTTAATATTTTGCTTTTTCAGTCTCTTTTAATGTAAATGTATAAGTAAGCATCTGTTTGTGCTGTTTAAGTATGTACTATACATAAATTATAACACAAAAATGTGTTATTTTATGTCTATTTATATATACCATACTATACTGAAATCCTATCTCGATCTAATCTCCATTCAAAGAACTAGCTGTTGAAATATGAAAGAATAAGAAAATTAACATTTTTTAAAGATACAAGGTTCCAACTGTGACTACTATTTACTATGTTTTATATTAATTATAAACTGCTTCCTCTTCAATAACTTGACCTAAAGCATCCTGCTTATTGCACCCATTAGCAAGTCAACATGTCGGCATGTTAACATATCTGCTTAATTAGTTTGTCATTATTGATTGTGTTAATACAGAAGATGGGCGGTATGGTCATGGTGGTTTTGGTACTAGTGACCATGCGTCCTTCCAGTTCCCTCAGCTCCCAAACCCATGCGCCCTGCAGATATTGACATGCGGCTCAGTTTGCATGCTACAGAGCGCAGCATTGATTTAGCTTTTTCTTTCTCCAGCGTGTGTTCATCTGGGACTTGGATGAAACAATCATCGTTTTCCATTCCTTACTCACGGGATCTTACGCCAACAGATACGGAAGGGTGAGTGACGTATTTTAACCTTACAGTTAAAAACCCACAGTATTGTCGTGTTTGTCCCCTATGAGCCCATATATGGTCCTGGAATTTAGTTTCTCCCTATATATTATCATTTGATAGCAGCTATATATTCATTAATTGTAAAACACACTGCCTTTCTTCCTTATTTCTTTCTTCCTCCTTTTTTTTCATCAATTAAGATGTGTACATGTCCACGTTAGTGTGTAAAATGGATTAGCATATGGAATTGAAGCTTTCTGTTAGCTGCTGTGTTTCCTAACACTGTGTAAAGAAAACCACTGTCTTTATTGTTAAATATTGTTTTTTTCAATTGTTAAATATTTGGCTCATTAAAAATCATGTATTACATTACAGGTTTGGCCCATTGAAAGTACTGGAAATGTGCTGGTGTGCTTCAGCATAAAGAACTAAAGAAAGTTTGCCATGGCATCGTAGGGTTAAGCAGAAAACTGTGGTCAATATTTCAACAGGGCTTAGAAAAACATACAGGAAGTAGGCCAGTTTGGGTGCGTGCTCTATCTCTCCATTATGGACGCCGTGTCCAGATAATTGTTTCTTTTTTTAATAGGTCCAACGAGGCCTTCCAGGCATTTGGCTCAGCCTGCAGCTGTCCCTGCTATGCGGCTGGTACAGGCGTAGGCTGCACAACAGTTGCACCGCGAATGTCCATTGACACTTCTTAAGGGTTTTTTTTTCTGTCCTTCAGAAATACTTCATTGTTAGTTTAATTAAGTGCTCTCCAAACCAAACCCACTCAGTGAGATTAGCCTGCTGGAACTTCCCCAGTGTGGCCTGCTTTACTACTTTATAAATATATAGAAATCAGTTACACTTATGGATGTCTTTTTATAGTTTTGTACAACTTTGGCGTAATGCTCTTAAAAATAAAAAGTTAAAAGCTGAAAGGTGCCACAGGAAAACCACCATTGATTCACTGCAGACTCTTTCAGTAGACACTTCTTGAAGCACTGCTGTAAAAGAGATGTGTCAGATGTTTCAAGTATATATTATGCCATTTAGATTTTTTCTCCATTGGCCTTGGACATGAATATTGTGTTTTGACTTTAGAGATGAATAAGCAGGTTTTGATTCTGTTTGGAGGAAAGAACCTCTTTAAAATGTAAAGAAATTTTCTTGAGATAAACTCTACAAAAAATGAATAATACAAAGTTACATAATGGCTCATTTCTTGTTGTTTTAACATCAAGGGTTTTTATGCTTGCACATCTATTTTACATTATAAGAACCATCCGCTGAAAGGTTCTGTAGGGGACCAAATCATTATACACCACAAAATGGTGACTAGAACTGTACATCCAAGCCATGAACTTTTTAGTTTTTAAGAGTAAAGTCATAACTTTTGATGAGGAACATGCTCCTCTGTATAAATTGACTTTTTGCTTGTAAATGCCAATAACTATGAATGTAGTAAAATGTAATACAAATGTTTTTTGTTTTTTTTTAAGTAGTTGATATGTCATGACCTAGATCCAGGTTTCTCCTGGATGCCTCCAGATTTCACATGGACTTAAACTCCATCAGTAGCTGATTTAACATAGTGATGTATTGATTAGATAAAGCAGCTACTGGATAATAACTACAAAACTGGGCTTAGTTGAGGTTTAGCAATGGTCAAACACGTTAACATAACATCTGTATTCACAGAATTAATGTTATCTCGAACAGCTTTTTAAATACGATTTTCAGGTGCTTGAAACTTTTGCACTGTCCTAGAAATGGGAGCGCTATACTATAGCAGATTCAGAGGGTTAGTGAATTAGTGAATGAGAAAGTGAGGTTTACTTTTTGAGCTCATTGTATTTGTTATTTTATATAAACCCGATCTATATTTAAACTTTCGAAAACAAACAATTTGGGAAATACTCTATTCTGCGATTCTCAGGCTTCAGCTATGATCTCATAGGTTTATTTAGGTTGGCCAACGGTTCGGTGAAATCAGCAGATTATAATTTGCTAATAACTCTGAAGTTTACGTGCGGAGTGTTAGTCCAGTGACTGAGTGATGCGGTGTTGAGGTTTGTTTAAGGCAGTCGGAGGTTCTGTGGATGTTCTAAGGGGATTGTAGGAGTGGTCATTGTGTTCTCTTTGTTCCGTGTGCAGGGTGTTTTGGTTCTCTTTGTTCTCTGTTCAGGGTGTTTGATGGCAATGGTGTTTTGGTTTTGGGGTGAGAGAGTCTTGCCCCCTCGACCCCTTTCTATTTATTTACTTTGTCTTTGGCTGAGCATGCTGGGTAAAAAAACGAGACTTTCTCTCACACAATCTGACTCCCACAGCCCACGGATACAGCTACCTCTCTCTCTCAGAAGTCTCAACAGCACTAACACTTTCTTTAGTGTGTTCACTATTTACCTTCATTACAGCCTCCATTCTTTTCAGGAGACGCACTTTCATTTTTTCAAAGTTCAGTCTTAGAAGTTGGTTTAGCATTTTCTGCTTCTCGCAAAAGCAAAAAGCTTAAAGCTTAAAATTTGTATCATGTCAGGCTTAAACATTTAAAAGGTTACTCACAAACAGGGTTCTTATAGGAAAGGAAAATGTAGGGGATTTTGCGGGTGGTGGACGGGTTTTGTGGGGGTTGTCGTTGCACCCTGTGGGTGGCTCTGACAGAAGCCAACAGGTGTAGACGCAGCAGTGACAGCAGCATAGCCTTTGGCCTTCTGAGCACTTGTATTCTTAACTCCCTCGCTGAATGATTGTTTAGATTTAATTGGAGAGGATTCAGACTGCACTTTACATTCCTCTTGCCACCAAACCTGCTTTTATTAACCATCGGATGCATACGCAGGCGTTTGTAATGAGCCCGTTGACTACAAGGCTCAGAATAGATTATTACAGCAGCGTGGGCACATCCTGACATGCCATTCAGCTGCACACGGTTAGGGTTACCACTGTATTTAATATAGTGGGCTGTCGAGGAGAGTTACACAACAGCTTTAATACTGGTAATGTTCATTGGCTGTCCAAAGTTTGGGGACAGTGGAAAAAAAATCCAACAAGTAATGTAAAAAAACTCTGATTAAAATGTAAGGACACTTGAAGTTAAGATTTTGGTCATACATGTTTTTGTTAATTTGTAGTAGAGGTGCAACAGACTAGTCGACTTGTTGTCGGGTCTGCTTGCATTAAGCTTGATGTTGGCTAGTTACTCATCATATGATCATGACACGTATTTCAGGTTTTTGAAGGCTAGCATTGTGATACCGTGCTCATTAGAAAAGGCAAGTCATTCTCTACTGACCTGGCCAGCGGTGCAGTGCAGTGTTTGTACTTTCTGCTGTATTTGAATTCATCAGCAGGTAGTCGATGTTGACTTTTGTACCGTAACTGTCGTGCAAGCTCCACTATGTAGTAAAGAAGATATATTTTCAGTTGCATTAGCTGATTAGAGTTGGAGGCGTTCCATCTATGTACATCTCATTTAGCTCTAAAAGAGAAATATTACATTTGTGATCATTTTCTAAACTGCTAGTTGGAACGCAGGAGCTTTCTCCTATTTCTGAAATTTAGCTTCTGGGAAACAACCTTCGGATTTCAGCACTTTGATCTAAAGCGGATTAACCCTTTAGCATCTGACTCATCTCTCTTAGTCTGAATAATATTTACTTTAGAAAGATGTGAGAGCTCATAACATCTCAGCAGTCTATCAATGTAGAAGAAGACCTCAGGCATTTCTCATTTATCTTCAGAGTACATAACAGATGAACAGGCAGCACTGGATTTGTTCATTTGTAAATGTTGTACATTTTGTAAATGTTTGGAAATCTTAATTACTGCGTAAGCACTCATGATCAAGTAATTCAATTGTTACCATTTATTAACCACTTCTCGCTACATTCAAGTGTAATAATTTGAACCTTCTATTCTATTGTATTGTATTACAAATGATAAGTAATACAACATTTCAAATAGTAATGTCTCACTAAAAAGTATTAAGTAAGAAAAGTGTGCATTGGTAGATTACAGACACAAGTTCCTAAGAAGTCTTTACACTTTGTCATAGTAGTTTATTTGTAGTGATGGATAATGTCTGGATAGATATGCTAATATTTAATTACTTACTCATTAGTTCATAATGAATTCTGGAAATAAGTTCTCAAAAATCTTTAATCAACAATATTGCAGTGGCTCTAAAAGGTATAACACCTTCATAAACATACCTATTGCTTATGGGTTTTAAACATAAGTAAGTTTGTAAGTTTCACCAGTACATTCTGATGTGGTAAGGGCAATTCAGAAGAAAGTGTTTAAAATATATTTGATCTGTCCTTATAGCAAAGATAAAGAAAAGTTGATCTTAAGAAAGACATTATCCTTGGAGTTGTCTCAGTCGGTGTTCCGCTCCGCCTGTGTGGTTCCCCCTCACCTCCCTCCTCCCGACCACCACCACAGAAGTTCAAACATTTTCATTGTTGAGCGCGACATGCAATCAGGAGAAAGCTCAGGTGCTTCTTCAGGTGGGTTTAAGACTAATCCCTGAAGCTGAACACCCTGACTCAGCACACAAACAAGAACAAATCCTCTCCTTCACCTGCCCTCCTCTCTCTCACTCTCTCTCTCTCTTAATGAAGATCAGGGGAATGTTCTCTGATTAGAAACACGAGCCCACAGGTGGAGATTACAGAGCAAGCTTTATAAGAAAGTAATCGACTAATGCATGAATCCACACTTAATAAGCACAGTCATTTCTTTAATGCTTGAGTTTGACTGGATGCATTTTTTTTTAAGGATTGAAAACACTATATATAGTATATCAGTATCTTACACCCTGATGAATGGACTGATAGAAATCCCTTTATATTAACATACATTAATAATAAACATTGATATTACAGAAAGGTCATATCAACAACCAACTTCGGAATGCTCAAACAGAGCACATCATTTCTACTTGTGATGTTTAATAATTTAGGTAGCACGAACTCACTTACCGGTAATAAGTGAGTAATGACTGTACTAATCTAAAAGTTACATGCCAATTTTCAAGTTAGCACTAAATAGGGTTGTGCTGTCACAATACTCAGTACTCATGGACAAAGGCCAAATTTACTGAATCAGATATCGGAATATAAAACAATCTCATAAATGCATAAAATTGCACAAAGTTGCAGTTTAAGTTTAATTTTGAATGTATGTTGCTAACAAATCAGCAACATATATTAGTGTGATGTCGTGGGCTATTTATTTCTACCAACCTTTCTTCCTGAGCTTGATGTTATTTAGATGATTAGACAGAGTGCATGTATTATAACTCATTGCTTAGTTGTTTAAGTGACTGTAAGACTGGTTAGCATTGGTATTAGTATCAGAAGATACCCTCGGTTGCAGTATCAGTATTTACACTGGATATGAAAAAGTGGTACTGAACCCAGGGTGGTACTGTTATTAATATTATTCAAATGTTTTTCAATGTTCTATTTTAATGAAGCTTGTATGCCTGTACAGCTCATATGCATTTCTTAAAGTTGCTTGTGTCTTACAGTATCTTAGAGTATAGTTCCATTTCTTAGTTTAGCCTAAATCCTAAAGTAGCTCATAGATCTATTTCTCAGTGGAGCTTCTATCTCAAAGTAGCTCATAGTTATTAATCCCAAAAACTTGTACCTCAAAGTAGGATATAAGAATATATAGCTTGATTTTGAAGCATGGAGAGAGAAAAGAAACTGAAGCATGCCACTGTGACCAAGAGCAATGGTGGGAGCATCCACTAGCTCTTTTTTAAAAAAGTCTCAGATAGATTAAGATTTTTTTTTTAGATTTTAGATTCTCTAGAACAGTTTTTTTATATTTTGTTCATGTTCATTGAGAAGTTGTTTCTTTTCTTGTGGATCCGCTTTTTGGATTCTTCAGAATAGATTTTGTTCTATTTCTGTTTTATCCAGTCCCAGTCCAACATTCTTTGCTAAATCGGCCTTTTGTGTTTTCCAGGATCCTCCGACGTCAGTGTCTTTGGGTCTGAGGATGGAGGAGATGATTTTCAACCTGGCAGATACGCATTTATTCTTCAACGACTTGGAAGTGAGTGAGCTGTGTTTGGTGAAGCACTTCTTTTGTTCTTCTAATTCTGATAATGCTAACCCTGTGTTTTCTTAGCCATAATATTTAAGGCCCAAAGGTCTGAGATGAAGATAAGTCACAACAGAGTGTATACATTACATTATGAACAAGTCAGCAGTCCATTAAAGCTTCGGCTTTACCGTCAGCAGCCGTTTAATGGCAGGGTGCCTGTTTCTCCACAATGTTCCTCGCTGGTGAAGTATTACCTCTGAGCCCAGGGGACACTATGAATTTTACATGCGCTGTCAGTCTCCCCCGGCCTGCGCCCACCTCCAGCCCCCACCCCCTCCAGCCGGCCCAATTTGTCAGCTTCTAGTGTTTCTGAATGCTCTCTGGCTGTCTGCGTGTCGTGCTGTGTGTTGGTGTCTGTGCGCTCCGCTCCAGCCGCTCAGTCACGGTCGCCGTCCTCTAGGCCAGCCTGATTCATGTGGATCAGTGTAAAATCTGCCCCCAGGGGCACTTACTGAGCGGGTGCGTGTCTACCTCGCCCAGTGAGGGGTGAACCTGAGGCTGGCTGGGTCACATTCACATGGGACAGCCAGCGTGGTATAAAGTGTAGTCTAATTCGGTACTCTTTCAGTAGCACACAGTGTTGTAACTAGCTCTGTATGTTCAGTTATATGTACCTATTTTGTTAAAAAAATTAAAAGAACAATGTTGGGCTTAAAAAGAACGAACAAGAAACATAATAACATTTACGGATCATAACGTCCAGGCGACCAGCTCAACATCTGCAGAACTCTTTTAGGTAGAAGTATTCATTTCAGTGAAGTATTAAGCGAGCAAAATATATTTCCAATGTTCTGTATTGCCAAGGTTCTATAGGGTTTGTGTTTCTAAGGTTGATATTTCCAGGGTTCTATGTTCCTAGAGTTTTGTCAGTTGTGTAGCCCTTAGCCTCCTAACTAGCACAAATAGAGAAGATCTTGTCAATGAGAATGTGCTCAAAGATTCCAATGCTATTATGAATGCCAACTTTGCCGCTTTGAAATGTTCCTAATATTGCATTGTTCAAGCAAACATCTGGCTGGTAAAATCTATTTACATGCAAACGATTTCAGGTTGTATTTACTAAATGTATAGCATCAGAACATTTGAGTTTGTAATTAAATCAGAGATATGGACATTCATTTTCATATTAAGGAAACATTATTGAGACAATATGAAAACAAAGACTTATCGGTCATGACAGAACGGTGTTCTAGACATTTGCATGAGAAAATAAAGGCCTTGGTTCTCATAAAACTCTGGAAACATAGAAATTACCCCAGTTATAAGACCTTTATGACTTGTATTTGTATAACATTTGAAGGGGTTGTTTTATTTAGGGATGTGCATTCTTATTCATTTTAAAATTTGACAATCCATAAGTGTTTATGAGGGGATATTCGGTTGGCTGAACAATGTTGGGCTGAGGGTTTACTTAGGACACAACCTGCTACATAGTGCCCATGTACTGCTTCTGCCCAAACGTAGCAAGTAACATGCAGTATATGACCAACATGAATTCCACAGTTTGCCAAAGATACCCGGATGACATACAGCTCTGGCAAAATATCCTAATATGTGGCAGAGCTATCCTTGTATACTGCATCCCAAAATGCAACACAGCCCTTTTATGAGGATGTAACCACTAACATAACCATCTGGATATTGCAATAGCCCTGGATGCCAAATTTATATACATTAATAATGGCAAAATGAAAGACATCTGACTAAATGCTGTGCAACACTGAAGCCACACCAGCTGTCTCAGTAGGGTTTGTTCAGGTGGGTTTGCTTACTTCTGCGTAACGTGGATAAAACAGTAACAGCACTGGCTTTTCAGGCTCATGTGTGAAAACAGTACTAATTATTCAGTCAAACTAGCTCATATTACCAACTACAAATGACTCATAAACAGAGCAAAACAGGTGTGTGAGGAAACCACAGGTTTACCACACAGACCAATCCAAAGCTGACATGATTTTAATTTATGGCTTTCATTTGTGGCTTTGAAGACGGGTAGAGAACAACATCCTGCCTTTGTCATGGTATGAGATGGTATTAGAGGCATGACTCTCAACCACAATACGAACAAAGACACTGAAAAGCAGCTAGCAATGATTTCTAAGTAGTGATTCGAGGGCTATGGTAAAAGGGACGGATTTTAAGATGGGCTGATTGGCTCAGTGCTTGATGTTGGTAGTCTAGTACCACCCATGTCCATTAGTACGGCACAAGGTTTTTGTCATACACTGGAGACTATACAGGTTTCTGTTGAAGAACAGCATGCAGTTGTCAGTATAAAGCATGCAGTCTGCAGCATGCAGTACACATATGCTATTTTGAACACAGTCACGGTCTTTTATTCTGTTCGTGATGTGCCAACATGTTACTTGTCATAAGCCAGAGTAGTAACTCTAGTTAGCAGCGCTATGTCTGCCTTCTCAGTCACATTCTTATGTTCAGGCGCTCGTGTTTCAGACTAGCCAAGTATAGGATAACATACTCACAGATATGAACAAAATTGTTACATTTCAGTGAATTTTAAGTCTACATATGAAGGCTTTCACTGCTAAATGGCTTAGAGTCTGCTTTTAAGAATGTTTGTTTTTTTGTCATATACATAGTTACAAGTTTTAGACATTTATTAGTCCTATATTAGGATTAATCCTACTTTTATTAGAGAAATGATACTTTACATGAAAAACGTCTTATATATAGAAGTGATGGATTTATAGCATTTCAGAATAAAATCTTCCTTGAAACGCAAATTTCAGTATTTGAAAACTTAAATGTTGAACTGCTAGTTCGAACGGAATATGAGCAAATTCTAGGGGTATCAGGGGCACACAGTGTACTCTTGAGTATCATGTAGACTACACCACTGCTTCAGCTGTTTGCTGATGATAAAGTGTGTTGCATACTGCTGCACTGTTCATGTACATGTCCAGGTTTTCGAGACCTAAACCTGTATAACACCAAGCAAAGTCCAGGCCAAAGCCAGAGCCACCCAGGCCTCTCTCTCCTTCTCTCCTTCTCTCTCTCACTCACTCTTCCCCCATAATCCGACACCACTGACCCACTGTTTTTCCTCTGCGTCCTGCTCGCGGCTGACCCCGCAGGAGAGGAAATGTTTTGTTTGATACTTAAGTGTGAAGAGAGCTGCAGCGAGGCTGCCAACTTTCATTAGTCACCGGCACGGCGCGGCCCTCTCGCCGGAGAGAAGCAGGGAGAAAGAAAATGTTTGTGCTTTCCCGAGACAGCCGAATGACGGCCAGATTCCAATCGCAGTGGCCGTGATCAAAGTTAATGGGCAGCAATTGGCTGTTAAATATTCCCGTATGTTTGGCCACGTTGGATCGCACTCGCTTTAATAGACGCGGGCCGTCAGATAAAGAAAGAAAATGAAATGGCAGTTTTGCACTTTTGTGACAAAGCTTAAAAGCTCTAGTGCTGAGCCTCTTTTCTGCACAACATCTGTCCTGTATTTTGATTCCTGTTTCATGTGTGATGAAACTGTGGACGAACTGGCAGTTCAGACCTCTTGTAAAAAGATTTGAATGTGAGTTCCGCGGCCTGCTGTATCTCAGTAACGGAATTATTACATTTCATTCTGACACTTTAAAGCTGATGGGGTTTTTCTCTTAAAACTGAGAGTAGCATGCAACAGCAGTGTCATATCACAGCAGCAGAGTTTTCTGCTACAAGAACCTCTCGCTTACTTTTAAATTACACAGTAGAGATGAGGAAAAACTGATTTTTGCATGATTTCTGTGTTAATTGTAGTGCTACTTTTTTTCAGTAGTCTCTGATTATTTACAGCAGTCATCTAAACACAGCTAAACACAGCTAAACACATTGTGCCCTGAGCAGCTCCATATTTATGGCAATGTAGAAAAGCATATGGCTTTATATAATACAGTGCAAGCCGTAAAGTGACACCCACTGCTTTTACCCCCACACACACATCACATTTGCTCAAAACAAAGAAGTCAAACAAGCAATAATTAATACTTTCATACATGTGTGTGTTGCAGCTCACTGTTTTTTGTCTGTTCATTTAATACTACACATAATTAATGATAAATCATTATTTATTATTGATTGTTTTTAGATTTTAAATAAATAACTTCAACTAACTATATATATATATTTAAGTTTCTGTTTTAAATATGTTACATTCAGCAAATAGACTGTAATCATGCATTCAGTCGTGCAGAAGTATGTTCCAGGTCGAAGCAAACTTTCACATTTAACTCTATGCCAAAATGTTTACATTAAAAAATATTCCACCTTTACTCAAATTGTTATGTCATGATGAGGAAGAAGAGCACAGACTGGATGGAGGGAGTCTTTTTTGCGATGATCAATCCATTTTTAGATCCAGTTTGTGTGGTGAAACAGATACAGACTTTTCTATTATTTCACTCACTTCATTACTGATATTTTACAGCAGCAGGACAGATCTCTGACACTCGGGACTGTAATCTGACCCCCCGTATTGATTAGATGTGCAGTTTAATGATTTCTATCTAGACAAAAGAAAGAAAAGCCTGAACTGAATTTCAAGGAAATAGGAATATTGAGCAGACATCAGGCTGCAAAGCACAGTATAACTCAGACGTCTCACATCTACAGTTCTTGAACATGTTCTCAAAACTAACCCTGCATAGTGATTCTAAACATTTTATTAACTGGTTAGAAAATTAAGATAATGCATACCGTTTCTGCTTAATATTCAAATTTATATCCTTATATTTATTTTCCTTTTATTTTGCATTTTATTCATAAGCGGTCATTTAAATATGTATAATACCATTGCTGTCCAAAGAAAAACATCTCAATCTCAATATCTTAATTTTTCTCAATTTTCTGATTTTTCTGCATTATTTAATTGCAGAAGCTGATTTTTACATTGAGTGAAAATGTCATAATAAATGGACCAATGGAAAAGCTGCAACATAGCTTGGATAAAACTCTGGTTCTATTGACTATTGACTCTATTGAAGTAAGTTTTTGGCTTCTCCTGTAAAGCTGTCTTTTAGAAGATACTTGTTTTTCTTTGAACAGCAATGGAATATATTTGTACTAAACAAAGACGTCACTAATTGATTCAGTCTTATCAATCAATCTGATGTGTCACATTTCAAGTAAATTAAAAAATAAAAAGCAATGAGTAACTGTAGTTTTAAATTGTAGCTTTTTTGACTCTCTGTGATGAAACATTGTATCATCAACATTGTGTTTATATTAATTTGACTAGATACTGTGTAATCTATATAACAAATTATTTGCAGAAGTTATTTTAGGACATATATTTTAATATAAAGGCATTTACACAATTATTTATAATAGTTACAGTAAAACACAACAAAACCTTTAAAAATCACTTTTTCTTTATTACTCCTGTTCCGAAATGAAGCTGTTAGTGTGTGTGCAGTTATGTAGTGTGTGTGGAGTTTTGGGGATGAAAGCATTCCAGTGTATGCGTGTATGTGTGTGTGCGGCTTGCTCTCGGTGGGGAAGAACCCGAACCGTCCAAAGTAAAAACAACACGAGTCTGCAGAGCCGGGAACACCATAAATTTGGCCCCACAATGCACACACGCACGCACATACACACACACCCACTCACAAACACACACATACACACACATACCTGCAGCAAGCCGACACTCTCTTTATCACCGTGAACAGTCACAGACTTTACTTACTGTTTAACTGCCACCTATTATCTATTACAGTATAATATTAACTGTTGTATATTTAATATATCTGCGGGAATTACATCAGAAATAAGAAAAACTATTTAAGTTATTGTTTTCAGTGTAGCTAATGTTAAATAAATTAATTTAATTTGCATGTTTACATTATCTGTTTGTATAGGTTAATCGTCTAATTTAAATTGTATATTTTTGTTTATTTGCATTGTCTTGCTGTGTGTCTTTTTGTCTGTTTACAATACTTTTCATACACTTCTTAAAATAATGGTACCACAATTTGTACTTTATGTGATGCCATAAAAAAACATTTCTTGTTTCCCGAAAAAAAAAACACATTCTAAAAACCTTTACAAAAAATTCTGAAAGAAACTTTCATGAACAGGTTCACTAGGCAACCAAAAATGGCTCTTTTATGGAATCATGAAAATCATCTTTCTTTTTGAAAGTGTCAAAGTGTGTTTTAATGTTTTTTGTTTTTTGTTTACACTGTGCAGTTATGTGTTTACATGTTTTAGTTGGACGTGTATCGTGTGTAATTGTAGGTTTTGTGTTTGTTTTAGTGTTTAAATGGTCTAATAAGGTGTTGGGTAGCTTTATGATTTCAAACCCCTGAAGGGCTAAATCAGTTTATTTGTGTTTTTTAATTGTGTGTTGTTTTTGATTACATTATCTGACTGTTTGTTAAAAAGGACTTTAAAGAAGTTATAAATATGTGTTTTCAGGCTGTGGTGTGTGTAGAAAACTCAGGTTGGGTCCCCAAACTAGTGCATGGATATGGTCCCTGGGCTATGGTTAGAGTAACATCCCTGAGCCGTAGAGTATGTGGACTCAGTTGGTCACTGTGCAAGTAGTGTCCACAGGCCACAGTGCGTGTAGTGTCCTCAGGTCATAGTGCAGGTATAGTCCAGAGGCCATGGAGTGCTGGGTCATAGCGGGGGTAGTGTACTCGGGTCATGGCATAAGTACTGTCCTCAGGCAGCAGTATGGGTACAGTCCCTGGGACATTGTGTGAATAGAGTCTCACTGCTATGATGCGAGTAGTGTCCTCAGGCACTAGCACGCATAGTCCCCAGGCCATTGCATGGGTATGTCATGGGGGCAATAGTGGGTCAGTTTATTGTTCTGAGAACACCAGCACCTTCTTGGTTTGAATTTGAAAATATTCTTTAACGTCTATGTCTTATTAGTAGGATTTTTGTCAAGTTATGTTAAATCCATCCTTGATCTGCTGGATAATTCCTAATTTTATTAATTGATGTTTTATTTAGGTATTTATAGTTGAATCACTTAAATAATAATAATAAATAATAATCACTTATTTGCCACCAAATATATCTTTTTTAAACATTGCTTTCAAGCTTCTCCAAACCAGTATATCAATACGTGTCCTCTGTAGATTTATAGGTTTGTGCTATTTCTCCATGTGCCTGTATTTCCTATGGAGTCAACACCTTAGAGGTAGAAATGCAATTATCGCCTGTGTACAAATTTGTCTTTTCTCTAAATATGCTCTCAACGTAACTTGATTTTTATGCTTTTAAAAGCACCTGTATCCTTTTAAAGCATTAAAACAGTCCTTTAATGCAGCATAAAAAAACAGCCTTTAAAGCATTTTCATACATCTCCAGCACTGAAAATAACACTGCAGAGTGTTTTAATGTGTTAGAAGCACTTCAGGGACGCCTCTTTTTTATGCATCTCTAGATAACTCCTCGGCTAATGTAGCGCCATCTTTGAGGGGGAGATCTTCAAAGTGTGAAATCGTTCTGCTTGAGGTTACCTGCGTGCGTTTCTCGCTGAGGTTTTTTGTGTGTGTTTTTGAGCTGCTGTTTAAATTCCATGACTGTTCAAGCACAAATTGTGGATTGGAATGAAGTGGGTCTGAAGAACGTTCTTTGTTCTCTATATCCTGTGTCTGACCCACAGGTAAGCACTCGCTCGCTCTCTCTTGCCCTCTCTCTCTCGCCCCCCAGCAGGGCCCTGGGCGGTGGGAAGGGAATGGGGGGTTGAGTTAAATGTTGGGGTCGTGACCCCCCCCTTACAGATGACAGACTTTGCGAATGGAGTCCAGCATTGAAAACCTGCGAACCATGGCTGGGGCTTTTTCACATGGCCTGAGCGTGTAGTGTGAGTGGAATGCTGTGATGATGGCTGTAATCGCTCACACTGTGCCATTGTTACTCAGCTCACTCACCTGCGGGAGAGACGCTAACTCTGAGCTCGCGCCGATTCACTTTTGCCTCATGCAGGTTAGATTTACAGGGACAACCCACATTAAAGAAACACTGCAGCCTGAGCTGCTGTAGTCAAATCGTGCACACGGTCAGAATACAGAGTATTCTATAGACACACTTATTGATCATTAGAGTGTAGATAATGTTTGTGTGGCTCAAAGTTATAATGTGGTTCTTAAGAAACCTATGTATACCCTAAATAAGCTATCGCTATAAAACAGAAAAACACACAGTGTGTGTTAGTCCACCTAATTTTCAAGTGACATTATGTTGATAATGAGAACAAACTTAAATTATCTGCATATTGTAGATCACACTTTTTATTTAATTGCTGGGTTTAACATTTTGGAAAAAAAAACATGAAATATAAATTGTGCAATAACTTTTGCACATATCAGATATTATTTATCTTTTTCCCAATAAGCTCAATTCAGCAAATAAACAGTAAATGTGTGATAAACCTAAAAAAATGTATACTGTATTTGTACACTGTAGATTATGTTTTGATCTATTTTCACATAAAAATCATGAAAACAATGGGCTCACAAACTTTTGTACATGACTGTATACAGAAAGTTTATCCTTTCATACACAAAAGCAATTCAAAGTGCTTAACATGAATGCAAGGATAATAATAAAAACATAAAGAATATAAAAATACTTACATGAAATATAGAAATAAAAAGAAGTGCAAAGCCTAGACAGAAAGTGTTTACATCTCTCAAACGCATGGGAAAACGAAATGTCTTTCGTCTGGGACAGCTCTGAGATCTTCTGGCAGCTGGTTCCAACCTTTTTTGCCTCACCATGCTCGGTTCTAATTTTGGGCACTGCTAGCTGACCAGTCCCTAGTGATCTGACAGGACTATTGGGTTTGTATTTTCTTGAGACGGGACAAGATCAGTTCTTTAACTAGCCAACTAACAGGACATTGATCATCACAAAACAGCGATTTCAGCATGTACTATAAAATCCACTGACCTGAAACACCCTTATAATATGAGCTAATGGGCAGATGCCAAAGCTAAACATTTCTGCAAATGTGCCAGTTCAGCCACGAAATGCAAGGATACAAGATGGGGTTGTCCTGCCGAGAAAGAAAAAAAAAAAACGCTGGAAAGACGAACGGAGGCAGCCAGAGAGAGTAATGCAATACGGATGTTTCGAGCTCAGGCAGTAGGACGAGAGGGGAAAGCAGGGTTTGTAGATTGAAATAATCATTTTCTTTTTTGACGTACTGCAGCTCTCCTCTGAAAAGTCAGCGGCAAAAGCCCTTCCTCTGGCCAACAGGAAGAATCGGCCAGTCCAGGCTGATTGCTTAATGACAGACGTCAGCGAACAAAGGAGCCTCTGATAGCTCGGCCCAAATGAAAAGCTTTCTATGGGCCTGCTCAGACTGAAAAAGAGGGGGAAAAAACTTGATCTCTCTTGCTTTCTCTCTTTGGGTTCCTTCAGAAAAGAAGGTGAATTTCAGGTGTTTATTTTATAGTTTGTCCAGGACCTCTCTAGTTCCTGCATTTTTTCCCTGCTTCTTCTACTTAGACAAGGCCCTTCAGACGGGTAAATGAAGGAGATGAGGGGAAAATGTGACGAATTAAACAGAAAGACAAATTGTTTGCATAGGAAGTAATTACGTATGGATGGCAGAGGAGGATCTCTCTACAGTCTACAGTAGGAACATCTGGAGCGAGTTAGTTTTGATTGTAGGTTTTGTAAAGGCTGCTGAGGGAAGAGTTGGGAGAACCGCGCAAAAGAACGTAAAAGAATGACATGCATTCGCTCTCGATCAGATTCTTAGCGCTATTTTTAATTCGTAGATATTTACGGCCCCCTTCAAGACAACAGCTTGGTTCAGGCACCTCAGCAAGCTGTCCTTCAGCATCACCCGCATACTGCGGCCTGCTGGAGTACTTAAAGCTGGCCCATCCCTGATCATTAGGCTTAACCGTGTTTACGAGTGCTTAAGAAGGAGGCCTAATGAGTCTCGTGCGTTACTGTAAGACACCGGCTCCATTAGAGTCGCTGCGCAGCTACCAGAGTGGCAGTCAAGTGGTTTATGAGCGCTCCCGCTGTGTGCTGTAATTGTTCAGAGCTTGCTGCATTCTTTCTCTGCTCTGACCTTCATCCCGGAGGTCTGGCAGTCCGCAACGCAACTGTTAATTGCGTGCTGTAATAAGTGTTGAATTAAAAGGCCATGTAAACATGCAGCGACTTAGAGCAAGCTGGGGGAGAAAGGGTAAATATGCTAACGAGAGTGAGCCGGCTGCCTCTGTATCAAGGACATAGTCATGAGAGCTGTAACTGTGTTTTCAGGGTATCAGTGTCGGGAAAATTGAGTTTGACATTCTGTATGTAGCATGAATGACACAAATGATACAGCATGTCATCTCTGTTGCAAGACAGGAACATGGTATTACGCAGACTTGTTGGCTCCATTAATATCACAATGCAACCATTTAAGCCTGATACTAACTGCCTAGGCTGTAATTTGTGAAGGATTAAAGCAGCGATTGGTATACCATATTTCTTAACTACGTTCTGGACAAGACAAAATCTGGATAGAGAGTTCAAAGAAATGGAAACTGGCACATCGCTGCTTTGCTTCTAAACAAAACTTTTATTAGGTAATCTTAAGATCTTAAGCTTGGCCTTATTGTGGTGAGCCAGTTCATTACTTCAAATTGCACAATTCAACAGAGGATTCCTCAAATATCTCAAGGCTGCCTGAAATCTTAATGCATTCAGAAAACGAGTAAACTTGAGGTCAGTATAATTTCTCAAGTCAGCAACTGTCTGAAATCTGTGAAGGTACAAAGTTATATCAAAACGGGACGGCGATATTCGCTTTCATAAATTATCTGCACAATTTCAATACTGGTACAAATTTGAGATGTGTGGTGAGATCACGGCAAATCTTGAGCTCTTAAATCAGCTCTGAATTTTTAGTTGAAGGTCATGTTTATAGATCCGCATCAGGCTCTGAAGCCTTCTCTAAGTTAACCACTCTATCATGTTGTCTTCATACTGTACAGTTGGGCATTATAATGATTAACTCATTGCAAAAGAGTGAAAGAGACAAGGTTAAACATTTAGGTGGAGGCCCTTTTTTCTGTAATGATTTTGTCCTGTCCAAAGGTCCTCCGCCAAAGACAAATTGGTACTTCACAAGTATTAAGGGTCCATCGCTGACTGTCTAGAAACAGATTACACAAACAGCTTGAGGAGCTCCAACTGGCAGTCCATCTTCGAGCCCCGTAAGGCTCAGCTCTCCATGTGCGGTCACCCAACCCCTCCCTCTTCTGCCCTCCTCCCTCCACCTCCCACCCCCTTATCTGAGTGTGTGGAGCCCTAGAGAGGAGGAGCAGGCCACCGGGTCAAAGTCTTTTCCTCTTTGGATCTCGAGGCTTGCTGGGAGAGGGTTGGCGAGAGAATGCCTGCATTAGAGCAGAGGTTGGGGGTCAAGATTTTAATTCTGTTAAAGAACAGCTGGTTTGAGTTTCTCCTCACGTCGCTCTCTCCTCCCTCTCCCCACAAATCCAGGGAGATGAAAAATTTGTTCAGAGGGGAACCAGTAAAATAAAAAAGGTTTACGGTCTAAAGCCCCTTACCCTTACCCTGCCGTAGCATTAGACAGGAATGCAATAACGTCAGCGCTTGGCCAGGTTCAGATTGAGTTAAAACAAGGAAGCTCTTTTTGGTGTCTTAGCAGCCGCTCAGTGTTTAATTAAAAAGCTTAAGGAAACGGCGAAGGGAATTTTACAACACAAGCAAAAAGAATCTGCGGACCTCTGGCAAAACCGTGCTAACAATTAACCGCTGAACCGTTAACCAAGTTCATCTGATCACTAACTCTGATTGTTTAGCTAATTGTTTAGAATATTATGGGAGAACACACACACACACACACACAAAACAAGCCGCTTCCCAGGCTCCATTTACCTCCACATTACTCTTCCACTTTCATATTCTGGTGCAGCAATTTTCTTCTGCAGCTGATCCCCCTCTCTTTCCATTTGAAATCTCAGGCAGGACTCCCTAGCATTCATGCCTCTTTCAAGGGGAAAGTGGTGGGGGGGCTGGGATGCCTATAAATGGAAAACTAATAACAGATTTTCAGTCTGCTCTCCAGAAAGCCTGGGGCTCTGCTAGTGTGTGGCTCAGCAGCAATCAGAGGTCATAATTTCATTGGCGGTTAGCATCAGGTTCAATTTTTCTAGTATGTTACATTTAGCAGAAAGTCTGGTTTGTGTTACTGTGTACACTGTCTGAATCAGCTCAGAGCTGAGGAATTGCTCGGACTCTCCAAGAAAGCGGAGGCCCGGAGGGAGCACAGATGCGCTCATTATCCTAAAGCTATCTTTTCGGTCAGGCACTGGCCTGCAGACGGGCACACTTCACACTGACACACTAACATCGCTAACATCGACCCACGCTCATCCCATCCCAGCTGATTTTAGGTAGCAGCGGATGAATAAATCTAGAGATCCCCCTAGCGGCGGTGACGAACTGGGCCGGCCCCCGGTCCCCTGATGATGGTGTTTATTTTTATTAAGATTGAGCAGGTGGGGGCTCAAGCCTGGAAGTGGTTGAGGGGGCTGATTTCAGCTTTCCAGCGCAAAGCTTAGGCTTCAAATGGGAATTCCACAGTTGTTGACATTACTCACTTCATGGATTCAAGCTGCCAAATCGCTCCCAATTTTGCACATGAAAACCATTAATCAAATCGCTGCAGCTTGATTCAGCTCTGCTCAACGTGTCCATCCTCTGTTTTCCTTTCTCTCCGCAGGAGTGCGATCAGGTCCACATCGACGATGTGTCCTCTGATGACAACGGTCAGGATCTGAGGTAAAGCTGGCATGGGTTCGGGGATTGCTTTTGGTTTGTCGTCTCGGCCTGGGCCAAATACAACTCACGTGTGTTGCTCTGCCTTATCCTCCCTCCAGCACTTACAACTTCAGTACAGATGGGTTCCACGCTGCTGCCACCAGTGCCAACCTCTGCCTGGCCACAGGGGTGAGAGGAGGAGTGGACTGGATGAGAAAACTGGCCTTCCGATACAGACGAGTAAAAGAAATTTACACCACCTACAAAAACAACGTCGGAGGTAATTCCTCTCCCAATAAACTGCTTTGGTCAAATTGCTCAGTAGGGGTGGGGAGGGAACAGGGTGCGTCAACAAACACGCGCTGAGGTTTTTCAAACAGCCCTGTGCAGAACTACTTGGTCAGGCTAAATTTTGAAAATTCTGAAGTTATTTGCAGAACAGGCCAACTCAAACAAGCTTTCTGTTCATTGCAGGACTGCTCGGGCCGGCCAAAAGGGAAGCCTGGTTGCAATTGAGAGCAGAAATTGAAGCTTTGACGGACTCCTGGTTAACACTGGCACTGAAAGCACTAACATTAATCCACTCAAGGTAAGCCTTCGCACAGGAAAATTATATAGGAGTGCTGTCCCGCGTATACATAAATCAGCCTGAAACTTTAAGGAACATTTCTATACTCTATACTTTAAAACTTTCCATCTTGTCCTAAACTCACAGTGTGTATGCCTCTATTTAAAGAAACAAACTATTAGCATGTAGGCAGAGTGAGTGTTATATAATTGGCAGGCAACGAAACTTCGCAAGGCCACTTCCTAATGTGAACATTAGAAACTTGTAACACCCTTGGTTTTCTTTTTTTTTTCTTCAATCACAGGTCGAATTGTGTGAACATCCTGGTGACCACGACACAGCTCATACCTGCCCTCGCCAAGGTCCTTCTCTATGGACTGGGAGTGGTCTTTCCTATCGAAAATATTTATAGCGCCACAAAAATAGGTAAGCGTGCTTCTGCCTGTGAGTTTTCATGCGCATACACCGGAGAGGGTTTCCTGATGTCGTGTGGCTGAAACGAGTGTGATATTATGTGTAAACACATGGCTCGTGATTGGGTTAGGCTGCAGAAGGGGCGGACACACGAGAGGGTTGATGTTCGGTTCTAAGGAAGAGGTCTAATCAGGCTGGGATTATTTTCTTGGAGCTCGGCCTGAACTGGGCCTCTCTTTTTCAGCCCTGCATATGAAACCACTTCGGCAAATTTATGTCATTCCACATGGACATCCCCACCCCCCCACCCCTATTTCTCTGCCTCCCCTTTTTCAAATGCAAAATAAACACCAACCTTCACTTTTGGGCCATCGTCAAGCAGATCAGCGGGGCTAGTGCTGAGATCTTCTGGTTGCAGGCTGCATGCCTCTCTAACTCTGGCATTAGCATGTGAGGCTGATTTAGCTTGTTAAACTCCATTTGTCCCAGGTCTGGGGAGGAGAAAGACACACTTAATGCTTTTCAGACTGCTTTTATCTGGGCATTGATCTTATCGAATCCCCTAGCTAAGGCTAAGTGTTTACACTGTGTAATTTTGTGTAACTTATTGCGTATTTAGAGAGCTCTCACAAAGGCTGGCTCCCTTGCATTTCACAGCACTAAAACCTGTTTCTATTCTCTGCAGGCAAAGAGAGCTGCTTCGAAAGAGTAATTCAGAGGTTTGGGAGGAAAGTTGTTTACGTGGTGGTGGGGGACGGAGTAGAAGAGGAGCAGAGCTCGAAAAAGGTAAGAGCTTATAATTATTATTATTTGTCTTGCTGCTGACCCTGTTTTCCACCTCACCCCTTTCACTTTCATCAGTTTATCCCTGATGAAAGCCCATTGGCCAAACAACAAAACGGCCATCATCACTGAAGCCGCACCGTTCCTCTGACAGCTCAAGTGTAAAGGGGGCAAGATGGCATAATTATACATTGCGGTCCTGAGCCTAAGTGGCATGAATGCGTGTAATGCTAGACAAGTCCTTTCAGGCATGTTCAAGGGACCGACCGATAAACAGAGCACGCATTTAAGAAGCTTAAATCTTTGTTTGATGAATTTGGGATATTTTCTGCAGTGACAAGCAACTGTGGGGATGAAGAACAGGGGAACTCAGCTGGCAAAGCCTTTTGATGTGTTGTCGAACATGGCGGAGTAGCTGTGTCGGAGCACCTGAGTGTTGTATTTGCTCTCGTCTCTGCTGTTCAAAGGAGGAGATTTATGTTACCTGCTCACTGTTGACAAGGCCTTTGTGTCCGGAATGCCTGCCAAGTTTTCATGTAAAACCCAACGCTCTGACCATATACCACAAAGGGTTGGAGATATTCATTAGCTAATTAATTACCGCAGGGAACAAACATGTTCTCTTGACAGGCAAGAAACCCTGGAGCAGAAAAAAAGAAATGCAAAGTTGGGTGTCGACACAGTTCTTTATTATACGGTGCCAAGTATTCAGTTCCACATTGTCAATTAATCATGCAAGGAATGCACGCAGAGGAAGTTAACGGAGGGTAAAGCACCTCCTCAGCTTTGCATGTCAGTCTCTATTCAGCAGTGTTTGGATCTCATAAGCCTATGGCAGTTCGAGAGAGGGTAGAAGGGAGACAGATACTTTCTTCAGCCTGATATGAAATGAAATGGAAGAATACTGTAGGAGATGGCTGTCAGAGGTGACACTGTGGATCTAGCAAAGCAAACCTCAATGGTTTTGGTTTATTTTTTTTTTCCTTGTCGTTGCGTTTTATACCTGAAAGAATCCCCGAAACAAATTCCCCTCCGGTTAATAACTCGGCCGAGGCGAAAGAGATAACATCTCCTGGCTTTTAAGCTTAAAAGCAAAGACAATTTACAAAACAAAAAGAAAAGAGTCCTTTAAGGGTCAGTGCAAGTTTCTCTAAGCGGAACATATGCCTGAGAGAAGCTATACCTTTGATAAGGCTCGGTAATGGCCTCTGTGTGGAGGGACTGAGGAGTCCGAGCTGACAAGCTTCTTTCATTCTCGCAGACTCATATTTCCACCGGCCTCTCTCTGGGAACAAAGCCTCATTTGCGGTGTTGTGTCCAGGGCGCTTTGGGCAGAGGTGCCGTGCGGTGCCTTCGTAGCTATTTCCCAGCAGGGCTGTTAAAAGCGCTCTTGAGAGCATTAAGAATATTCAAATCCTGCTTTTCTTTTTTCTTTATTTAAGGACGAATTAAAGCTCTGTGAGGACATGCAACTCGTAAACGAGGGTGGCTAGGATAACAGGAGAACTGCATTTGACCTGGACTTTAGATTTAGCTTTGGCTGATTGGAGGAAGTAGATGTAAACGCATCACTGGATCTACAAATACAGTGACTTGGCATGACAGTGGCCTCAGATTAAGCTGCACTATATAACTTTTTGACACATGCTGTCTTTTTAGATCAAAGATTATAACATTTTAAGGAATGATATTTGGGCTTTGTAGTTTCTTTTCTAAATTAAAATTTCTGAACTGTACTACTTTTAAGCTTCTCAAAATCCTTTTTTACAAATAAATGATAATATTTAGTTTGTTAATGTGCATCAATTTACCCTCTTAATTAGAAAACTATTTAGTTCTTGCCGATTTGTTTTTGCCAAAAAAGATAAAACCACAGGTGCTAACGGTGCCACCCTGAGAATGAGGATGGTGTAATGGAGCGCAACACAGCAAAAATATAATATCAGTGTACTTACAGACATTATTGTGATATTTTTATGTAGCACCTTAACATAACCTTTCTGCATGTTAGAGCTTAGAGCATGCACTTAGAGCTATTATGGTGCAATTTATAAAAAGAATAATAAACATGATTATATTGCCTGCCTGGAAAATAAGTCTGTGTTTGTTATTGCATGCTTGTTTGTTTTACGTTTTTTCAAATGCTTTGTGTTCTTCTCTCTCTCTTCAGCACAATATGCCCTTCTGGAGGATCTCCAGTCATTCAGACCTCATGGCCTTGCACCATGCGCTGGACCTGGAGTATTTGTAGCACTAAGACAGCCTGTCCACACACCTGTCTGCCCGTCTCCGGCCCTGCAGCCCTGCTTCAAGCTCCAAAGCACCACCGAAATGTCATCGATGTATCACTGGGTCAGCCTAGTGTCCACCATAAAAGCGAAAAGAACATTAATCCATACGTTCAGAGAGCGAAACCTGCATGACCTGGTCAGCGCGTTGATGTCGACCCACGATTCGTCTTAACCCTAAAGCTTGTTCTCGAAGTTGGAGGAGAGTGAATTTATGAGGCTGCAGCTGCTGGCCATGGTTACTGTGAATGAGCTTCTTTTCTAAAGCCGTCAAAATGTTTTACGGCCCGGCCCGCGCGAGGGTTCACACCTGTGAGGAAACCAGAGCTACCGGAGCTTTTGGAACTTTGCAAGGCTCCGACCCCACTGAGATTCAGCCTAATCCCCCCACACACCCTCCCCCCACCCCTTGTCTTTATCCTGTCTCCTTTTCTCTCTGCATATCTCTATCCAACGGTACAGAGACGGCGGGGCAGCTCGGCCAGCCCTGGGTCAAAAAACAACACTAAACAACAACAACAACAAAAACCACTGAGCTGGACGTCCTACACTTCTTTATTTATAATCTGAGACTTTGTTTGAGGGCAGACTCGTGCCTTTTTTCCCGCCTTGCAAAGTACTTTGATTCCAAGAAGTTGTTTATGGAGAAGAAAAAAAAAAGAAGAAAAAAAGGATTTTCTAATAATTTAAGGAAAAAAAATTAAGAAACTTTATTTGCATTTGCTCAGACAATCGTGTACAGAATACATTTTTTTGTGTGTACATTTTTAATCACTGGACTTATTCCTCCTTTACTCTGTTGCTTTTAGGTACAGCTTGTTTTCAGTGGAGGCGGTTTATTTTACACAAAAAAAAAGAAAACTTGTGCAAGGTCTGAGAGTGTTGATGCGTTAATGGTTTCTTTGGGTATAGAAGTGTAGATAAGGGATTTCTGTGATAATTTGTTTTGTCATGACCAAAAGTGTGGATGTCAAGTGTCAATGATTTCATCGTTCTTTTCTTTTTCTCCTCGCACACTTGCTACTTAAAGTCAGTGAAACTCTATTTAATTTCATGGTAGCAAATTTTAGTCTTTCGGTCAAGATTTCATAAGCCCCAAAAGGTAGCTCCCGTCCCAAAATGCTTGTAGTTATAACGTCCACAAGCATTACACACACTATACTTACATGCTGGGTAATAATCAAACGAATGTTAAGCTTCAGTCTGAGTGTAAATGTTCACACCACTGTCTCTGCCTGAACGTTCAACGTGCTTAACCTCCACAACCAGGCAGCAGAAGATTTAAGGTTTTATTATCTTTTGTACTGGCACTAAGACGGAAACTCTTGTACATTAAGTGTAATTTTGTATGAAGTAGTCTTTTTATTTTGATTTTGGAAACGTGTTCAGTGTCCACTTTGAAAAGAAAATCGCTGTAGTTGGAAAAACAATCATTGTGCTAATTCATAGTGCTTTAGAATTATCTGTGGAGTGGGAAACTCAAGCTGTTGGACTGTAAGAAAGCCACTACACACGCATAACATAAACAAGAACATGTACATTATATTGATGCACAAGCATACTATACGCTACAGGCCAAAAGTTTGGAGGCAACACTAACTTGGTAAAAATACATGTGAAATTGAACTCCTATTGGGAATAATATATAAATAGCAGCTACAAAGTACATTTGTCAACACCTGTACCTATTTTGCTATTTTTACCTAAAATACAAGAGTGAGATATACAACAATCGAACAATTCAGAAGTTAAAAATATCTCACACAACTAGAAATAGTCATTCGGAATTTACGGGAGGGTTTTAGTGAAAGTTGCGCTATGAATGGTTAGATTGGAGTACATCACATTCCTGTCATAAAAAAATGTGGCTTTCACTGAGCAGAATATTTTACTGTGGAATGTAGTGGAGTGAAATTAAATGTCTCAAGGAAAAGAAAAAAATATTCTCTGCTGCAAAAACCTGACTGGTGAAATAATCTTAAAATGTAGTCAAATCTATTTTTTTAATTTTAAGGTTGTAACACCTTTTCACTATTAAAAGTAATTTCATGTAGTAAGAGTCTTTCTGGCAAATCATTTTAGTTTAAGGAATAATGCAGATAATTTTGATTTGCCAGTAAATTAAGACTCTTTCAATAGATAAAGTTACTTAAAACAAATAAAAAACATGTAGAAGATATAATGTTACACTTTAAATTGAAAACTAAAAAAGCTACATTTTAAAATCAAAACATATAAGACGTTTTAAAAAGTGCTGCTTGCTTCCATACTTTTGACCTGTAGACTGAACACTTACAAACAAGCACTCATACAGAAACAAAGCAACCAACATGTAAAGGGGTTGAGAACATACATGTGCTCTTGACTGTGAATTTTCTCAGCAGGACTTTAACCTGTTTGTAATTCCTGACCGGCACACGGTCCAGTGTTGCTGTTCCTGCAGGCAAAGTGTGTGTTCTGCGTCTCCTCTCTCCCCTAAACACACACACACGCACGCTCACACACTCCGGGGAAACTCATATTGCTGCTAGTTTTGGTCACAGTAGACATGAGAAATGTTTTATACAGCAAGCTTTTTTTTTAATTATTAAATGTTGCAATCATAATGCAAACTGGAAATACTTTACAAGACGTGGGCCTCATTGTGAACACACAGTTTGTTGTGTCTGCAAAAAGATATGTACAGATGTTTTTGACATTATTATTTGATTGTGTTTAAATTAATAAAACATTGATTTGTGAACTGTTACGCATACCTTTCCGTCCGTGACATGATTGTGGCTATGAGCTGGCTCTCTGTTCCCTCACTGAAACTTCTAACATTCTAATTCTCACCGGTGTCACGTTCATAATTTCATACGTAGCCTCTGGAAGCACAAAGGCGAGCTGGCATCTGACCGGCCACTTTTTAAAGTACAGGGGCGACACGCCACCAACTAATGTCAGTTTGTGATCACACTATGTGAATAAGCTAAATGCCAGTATCAGTATTTCTTACTGCTGCCGCTAAACCAAGATTCGATGTCTGCTATCTGTGCTGATCCCAATGAACAGGTGCTTTTTCACACTCCAAACCCAGAACATCATCGTCATAGCTTTATACTGGTAACATTTCAACATATGCATATCGTCGATGTCCAATGAAAAACAAGTATCTCCAAAATTGCAACTTTACAGGAGAGACCAAAAACCTACTTTACTTTCTATGTAAGTCAATGGAACCAGAATTTTTTCCAAGCTATTTTTGGGCATTTCTATTGGTCCTTTCATCATGAAATTTTCACACAATGTAAACAACGATTGGCGTGTTCAAATGTTGTAGAAAACTCAAAATCGACAAAAATGGAGATAAATGTTTTTCATTGGACAGCTGCGAACACATAGATTTTTACTGTTTCTCTGTAGAATCATGTAGAGAGACATCTCACTCACAAGTACTTACTGTTTCCAGATGGAATCGAGATGCTATAGTTTAACTAGCACTGAAAGTTCATGTGTGATAACAACAAATTGTTATATTGGGTCATGGGGGGATGACCGCTTAATATTATCCATTATGATCCTTTTACATTTTCTTGCATCCATATATGATTTACTGCAGGAGGGCACAATTCTCAGAATCTACAGAGAAGGTGGTTATGTGGAATCACACATTTTCACTTTGCATGGCTTTTACTGGTGATTGTCTGGTACAGCACACACCCACTGTCAAGGTTGCCAGCTTTTCCCTCCATATTATACTAGTTTGAAAACGTGGGAGAAAATTATACAGTTTCAGCTTCTGGTGGAGGCTTTTAAGCAAACTTTGGGCTGGTTTGTCTTACTGGCAAGCCTGCCCCTTCAGAGAATGCTAAGTAAAAGTACAATTTGTGGACATTTTTTTAATGAAATACACGTAGGGTAACTGTATATTAGAGCTTAAACTCCTCAGTGATTATCTTTATATTTATTATTTAATACATTGGGAATTGCTGCGAGTTGCTAACATTATGATGATGAGGGTTGCCTGATATTGTAAATGTTGTGAAAAGTTTTGTTAGATGTTGACTGAAGAACTAGCAGATTGAAAGGCACCAATAAAGACGGCATTAAAGAGCTGACCAGAAACCACAAAATACTAACTTTTTTTCTGGAACTCGGACTGCTTTCTTTGCTAGTTTGGTCCATTTAAGCACAGGAATGGTCCAAGTAAACGATTTCTGATCCTAAAATTGATTGACTGGGATTCACTTTCAGGAAATTTTGGTGTGGTTCGCTGCCTGGGTGAAGCTATCAGCTCCCGGCACTGTGTAAGGAGTTGTGTGATTACTTAAGTTTGTAAATTGACTGCTTTGACATATTGCATGTACTTACAGCATTGTGAAAACTGCATGTCTAGTGCCGGCTTGCTGAAAACCTTCTCATACAAGACCAGTTCCTTGTTAGCAGGTGCTCCTGTATGATGAAGTGCCATGTGGTGCCATCCTGTTCTTTGCAGTTTGATTTTCTGCAGCCAAGGAAAATAATAAATAGCAGCAAACAGAAGAGGTTACTCTCCTCCAAACATGCACACAGAAAATGAATGTATGGAATTGCAGTTGATCCACAGTTAGGATGGAATTCTTACATGTGGAAGCAAACAAACGATAACGAGCCCCAAAATCAGCCCATAATCAGCCTGAGCGCAGACTTCAGTATTTGAAACTAGTGTGAAACTGCCCTTAATCTGAGACTGAAACATTTCATGTGGATCAACGAATATTTTTGGAAAGACAACAGATTTCAGCTTTCTCATCACCTCATTGGGAATTACAGATATATACTGATCAACCACAGCATTTAAGTTCTACAACTACTGACTGTAGTCTATCTAAATACTTTCTTAGTGGTCAGAACGGCCACAGGACCTTTGCAGGTATTATTTGGGGAATGGGTCATTATCAGCACTTCAGTAACAATGGTGAAGGTAACGTGTGTGTTGTGCTGGTATGAGTGGATTAGACACAGCAGTGCTGCTGGAGTTTTTAAACACTACCTCTATTCACTGTCCACTCCAGTAGACCTTGTTGGTCCACCTTACATTTCCCTCTGGGATCAATAAAGTATCTATCTATCTATATTGATGATTTCAGATGATTCCATTGAAGAACAGGGTAACAAAGCTTGCAGATAAACAAATGGACTACAGTCTGTAATTGTAGAACTGCAAAGTGCACCTATGTGGTAAGTGGGTGTGGCTGCATATTTATGACTGGGGGAATGCAAATGTAGCAGTGTTAGTTAATACTCTAGCATTAGCTACCTAACTAACTAACATTACCATAGAACACTCTTTACAAAGTGATCATTCTACATCCAAAAGAATTCACAGCATTCTACACTTTACCTTGTGTGACAATAACCAATCTAAATGGTTTCATTCAACTAATTTAAATATGTTGAATAAAACAATGCCAACGCCTTGCTTGTCCCTTAAAGCAGCTTTTAACATTATAATTTTTAACAACATGTTGTCATGTTTGCTGTTGATCAGTATTAGAACTGGCTTATGGTAAACAAAAGTTAAATAGAACTAGCTAGTACAAGCATTAGCTACCTAACTAGCTAACACTGCCATAGAAAAATTGATTATTGTAAAAACAGAATTAAGGCAACAGCATTTTACGCACAAAAATCTTTAATTTGTGTGATAACAAGCAGTTTAACTCAAATACACACTTTGAATAAAACCAGGCAAAACTGCATAACAACAGCAATATTTTATTTCAATTCAGCTGCGAAGCCACCTTGCTGTTCTCTCCTAGAAGCATTTGGCACTGACCTACAATGTTTCAGCACTGTTCATTCTTGTTCAAAGAGAGTTTCTGTTAAAAATCCACTTGTTAAATACTTTACATGTCCTAAAGTATACGGACAGTCCTTCTTATTAATTAATTCAACTAGTATAAGGTCACTCACTGCTGACACCACTAGTATAATAGAAACGCACAATAGGACAGGACACTTTGGAGCAGCCACATATGAGCCTAAAGTCACCACGCCTAATGCCGAGCATAGGTACAGGGGTGTTAAGCACTGAGCTGTGGAGCAGTGGAACTGCATTCTCTGGAGTGATAGAGCTCCATCTAATACCACTGGGATGAGCTGTGATCCAGAACTTATCATTCAACATCAGCACCTGACTTAGCTAATGCTCTTGTGGCTGCCATCACATTTCCACAGCAACCCCTGTGAAGGTGTAGAGGCTGATAACAAAAAAAAAACCTCTAACCCTTGACTTTAGAAGAAGTAGCACATTTAGAAGAACAGCAGTTAGGTCCTCAAAGGCTTGCTGTAGTCGAGGCTCTAGATTAGAGAATATTTGGATTTTCATTTACATAAACATTGAAAAATTCAGCTTTCTGTGTTTTATTTATTCTGCCTGGCATTTATGATTAGGCTCACACATGCATGTCTTATGAGGAGACTGAAGTTTCAAATAGATCTGTTGTTCCTTCAAATTTGCTTTGTTTTGATGTGGAAAAATGTCTGCAAAGTCGTCTTCCCCCGAGTAATCAGACTGAGGTGGACGCTGCGGACCTGCCAGCTGGACAGTTCTTGCTATTTTTGGGGCCGGTTGAAGGCGAGCCACTCTGCTAATTGAGATTTCTCTTTACTGCATGGCCAAGCACTTCTCATAACACTCCTTCTCCACAAATGTTTCTCCGAGCCTCTTTGTGTATTTCTAAAAACACTAAAACCCCGCTGGCCGGCGGGGAGCTGAGTTAGTTTAAATAACACATGAAAAATATTTATGAGCCCGATTTTATGAGGCGGTCAAAGCGAAGACGGTCCGGCGTGTAACACAAGACTGGCCGAGGAAGAAAGGCTTTTCGGCGCTAAACCGCATAGGAAGATTAAGCGTCCGTGGAATTTTATTTTGACCCTTTTTCTGCTCTTTAATATCGAAATCAATTATGATTTCAGATGGCGTCTGAGCGATAGTCCAGACCGCTCCAGAGTCTGCCTGGAGAGGCTGATCAGACTGTTATCGTTGGAATGCATCAGAACAATGACCTTATAATGTGCTTTTCCACTTCCGAACAGCTGAAAGACAAAATAGTGGCCGAGGCCCTGACCCCAGCAGGACACACACACACTCCCTCTTCTATGATATGTTTCCTGTCTGCACTCCGTGAATGCAAACTGATGGGGTCTGTCTGATCCCACGTTTGTCTTTTGTTTCTCCACCATTTCTTTTTGTCACTATATTAGCAGATTGCTTCATTTTTTTGTTTGTTTGCAATGGACAGTGTGCTTTTTTTGTTTGGAAATGAGATGAGGCATGCTTGATGTTTCAGCCCGCACTCTAGTTTACACACATTCAACATTCACTTCAAATGCAAGAGTTAGTAAAGACTTCAAACTCAAGGAAGCTACAGCTTGGGCTCAAATAAACAAACATTACTCATCATTATTGAACTAAAAATTTATGGTGTGATTGCCTGGATTACAGTGAAAATTAAATGCTTGCATCAGTAAAATGTAATTTATTTATATATAATTGTTAGTAATGATTCTATACTTCATTATTTAGAAAAGTGACCAATCGTTTGTGCCTTATAATTTCATATTTAGATTGATTCTTTTTTTTGTTTACCTTTTCTCAGGTGTGCTTGCTGTCACTGGTCAACTCTCACCAAGTCTTTCAGCCAAGTCTTGCATGACTTGGATGCTTGTCTGTACAACTATTTGACAAGATACATGCTGCTGCTATAAAGTACACAGGCAGCACAGAGGCAACGTGGTTTGAGCACAAAGGTATCTGTCACTCCCCCTCTGATTTAGCTCTGGCTAGCCCAAGCGGTACCCCCAGAAAGAAGACTGGTGAGCTGCAGTATTGCAATTTTTTTTAGGGCTGTTTCAAATACCATGTTTTGGACTCCAGAGCATTGGCAGCAATTAACTGAGAATATAAAAAGCTTTGCCCTAGGAGTGGGGAGTGTCAGGGTAAAATTCAGATCTCTAGACTAGCTGCTTTCTCCGTAGGATCTTTGTGGTGCTAACAGCCCACCTTTTCTCTGCCTACGAAGCCTCATAGTCTTTCTTAGAAAGGGGCTAGAGGCAAACAGCACAATGCATGCTCGGATTAAACAGTTCTTTAAAGAGGCACAAAGTGCATACATTGGAGCTGTGTTGCAAGTAGTTCTGTTTTTTTAAAGACAACAATTGTTTATTGGGATTATTCATTTAATAACTTTAGGAGAAACCAAAGAAGCAAATATTTAGTAACAGCACGTCTAGTTTATTTACAATTTGCTGCTAAGGACGAATCACAGTCTATCTGTACCATACCTAATACAGAGCATCATATTCCTATGCATTGCATTACATAATTATTACATTATGTTTTGTTGAATCAAATTGTATTTAATCACAATGTGTTGCAATAGACGTAAACGATATTACATCCCATTAGTAGTTGCTTCATATGCTTTTTTAATGTATCAGATCATTGGGGCATCAGCTTCACTGAAGGAGATTGCTACCTCCCTACCTCTGCCTTCTAAAGGTGTTACTGCACCTGTCACATGTTTTAGTGTGTTTTCTGCTTTCTTTATTTAGGCTTTACCCTAGGAATTCAGTGTATTCCACTTGGATTACATTTTTGTAAAATACTGGAATAGAAGTCTAGCTAGCCATCCACCAGCCCTGCCCCAGCTGGTATCTCTTGCCCCCCAGCACCCATAAAGAACCAAAGTATAACAAACAGTGGTGGTGTGATTTAGTGCTTGGGCCCAGACAGCGATTTCATGCAGCTTGGTGCAGATGGAGCCCCTCACAGTGCATCCCCGTTGAACTAATATTATATTACACACGTATCAAACATAAAAAATCACAACCTGCCTGAGTTACTTTACAGCCAGAGGGGCTATTAATAGGGCCGGCTTCCCCCACATGCAGTAGCTAATGTGCTTCATTCTCTCTGCTGGGGTACATAGAGGGAAAATGAGAAGAGTGAGACGAGAGAGAGAGAGTGAAAGTGGTAAACTCTCCACACTGTTCTCCAACATTAACATTATGACACTACAACAGTCAGCTGGGCCTGTCGTTTTACTGCCATCAGCTATAATAATGGTGTTTGGCTTTTGGGGGAAGAAAAATATATTTGAAGTTATTGTTCTGAATGAACACTGCTTAGACTACAGCTCATTATTTCAATGACTTATGTATCTAGAACTTCCATAAGGGCTTGAGTATGTTGCGCTCCACCCATTGCAAATCAAGGTTTGATTACTCTGTTTTGCTACTTCATCTTACATGTAGGATTTGTAGGACCTCAGAAGGTACTACAATTACTACTGGTATTACTACAATACTTGCAGAGTTTAAATACAACAAGCATGATTATGGTAATAAAAATAAACTAAAACAGATTACAGATTACAGAAGTCCTACAAATCATGCAACCTTCTCTAAAGGCCTGTGATTGCCTGGATTACAATGAAAATTAAATGCTTGCATCAGTAAAATGTAATTTATTTATATATAATTGTTAGTAATGGTTCTATACTTCATTATTTAGAAAAGTGACCAATCGTTTGTGCCTTATAATTTCATATTTAGATTGATTCTTTTTTTTGTTAACCGTTTCTCAGGTGTGCTTGCTGTCACTGATCAACTCTCACCAAGTCTTTCAGCAAAGTCTTGCATGACTTGGATGCTTGTCTGTACAACTATTTGACAAGATACATGCTGCTGCTATAAAGTACACAGGCAGCACAGGGGCAACGTGGTTTGAGCACAAAGGTATCTGTCACTCCCCCTCTGATTTACATCTTACATGTAGGATTTGTAAGACCTCAGAAGGTACTACAATTACTACTGGTATTACTACAATACTTGCCGAGTTTAAATACAACAAGCATGATTATGGTAATAAAAATAAACTAAAACCTTCTCTAAAGGCCTAGAAAGCCCTAAATGCTGATTTTTCCATATTTGGTACATATGCTTATACAATATGCTTTAAGTAATTGAAGTTTGGAGTAAACTGCATGTCATCACAGTTTTCTCAAATCATGTTCAGTTCTTTAGTAATCTCTAACCAGTGTAATAGACTAGCCAGTGCAGTAGACTAGCCAGTGTGGTTTCTTACACTACACCGATTAACCATAACATTAAAACCAGCTTTTTGTTTCTGTAGTCTGTCACTTTGTAGATCTTAAGTAGTAGTCCATCTATTTCTCTACATACTTTGTTGGTTCCATTGTACCCTGTTCTTTAATGCTCAGAACCCCCAAAGGAGCACCACAGAGCATATATTATTTAGGTGGTGGATCATTCTCAGCACACTGTGTGTTAGTGTGTATTGCACTGGTAAGTGTGGATTGGACACAGCAGTGTCCTTATATCCCCCCACTATTAGAAACTCCCTCCTTGTTGGTCCACCTTGGAGATATAAAGTCAGAGATGATAGTTAATCTGTTGCTGCACAGTTTGTGTTGATCAGTCCAGCAGTCCAGATTTTTAAAAACTCTAGAAGCACTGCTGTGTCTGATCTACTTGTACCAGCACAACACATACAACCACGCCACCACCACCACATCAGTGTTACTGGAGTGCTGAGAATGATCCACCACCCACATAATACCTGCTCTGTGGTGCTCCTGTGGGCATCCTGACCATTAAAGACCAGAGTAAGGGTGGGACATCAAAGTATGCAGAGGACTACAGTCTGTAATTGTTGAACTACAACGTGGACAGGAGGGGATTTAAATGTTATGGCTAATTAGTGCATTTGACCTGACTGTTATAAACTAGTGTAGCTGAAACAGTGGCACCATCTTGAGGGCTTTCATTTATAATTTTAGTCTTTTAAATTACAGTATGTCATGTTTTGGCTAAGTATTCCATCAAGTGAGGAGGGTGTGCTGATATGTGTGGTAATGGAGCTGTAGGGAGGACATTGTCATGTAGAGGTCAGCAGGGTTTAACACTGACACAGAGAGAGGCCATGGTGGAGAAACAAATGGCTGCAGTCACACTCGGCTTTATTTACAAGCTATGAGGACCTTGACTTTGCTCCATTAATCCATCACGTTATGCTGGACAGATCTTCACAATTTATGACGCTGGCGCTAAACTATCTCGGCTTCTCTGCGGGGAAGCAAGCGCTCTTCTTTGAATCGCGTGAATCAGACACTGGAGTTGATTTATTGGGCCAAACGGTAACTCCTCGATGAAACAGTCCTGAGAGGACAGAAAAAACCCGAGTGGCTCTTTGCTGGGAGTTACTTCCAAACCCTTCTGCAAAGTAAACACTGAACCAAGCCTATATGGGCCGGCCGTTATTTTACAACAGGAGCTGGAGCAGGCCGAGAAAACACGGCCCGTCATTAAGGTGGGAGACGTGTGAGAGGGAGGATCGTCTTTCCACTTTTTTCCCCCCGCAAAAAAAATCTCCACCTGCACTTGCGGTCAAACTGCACAGTCAGTAAGAGTGAGCAGTGAGTGGTGGTGAGTTATACAGTCGGCCCCGGGCTCATTTCAGCACAGCCCAGTCCCTGACTCCGGCTGTTTTCCTGCTCCGAGTCGTGAGCTCCTGCTCCCATGGGAGTTAATTTACCCGCCCGGACCGCTTGGACCTCCCTGCCTGCCGTTAATTGGTCCGGCTTTCTCCCGTTATGACTCGGACCCGCTCCAGACCCCTTCTCAGCTGGCCCCGGCTCCGGCCTCTCCACGAGTTTAATAAACTTTATGTCATCCGGTTAATAAAACAGTGCTTGTGTCCCACCTTGGCTTGTTTTTCCCCTCGATACGTCAAGAGACTTTTCCTTCCCTCTCTCTCTCTCTCTCTCTTGCTGTTCTTCCCTCTTTGCTCATTCGTTTTGTGCAATTCCAGAATCTGTGAAGTGGATCCTGGTCTATTTTTTATAGAATCTGATTTCTCTTATCACCTCGATCTTTTATCAAGTTTATCTGCCTGTTTGGGTCCCATACTGAAACGACAAATGTTTTTATCTTATTATCTTATTAAATGTAGTTTGATCAGTCAAGATATGTTCAGTATACTTATATCCTTATATATTGTCACTGTCCAAAGAAAACCATGTATCACCATTTTGTAGATGGTATGAACGCAGCAGCAACAATTTCACGACCAATAGAACAATAGTATAGACCAATAGAAATGCTCCATTTTGCTCCAAATCTTCCATTAAAAGTTAAGTAAGTCAGGATTTTCCGCTGGCTAGAAACAGCCAAACAAGCTCTTTTATTAGTTAAGACTTCAGTAGCTGGCCTTAAAGCCTTACACTAAGATCACACAGCAGCATGAAATAATTTATACTTTGATTTGCAATGGATGGAACCATCATTTGTATCTGTATTTGTATTTGTATAGTTTAGCAGTAACATACTATCAGAAATCAAACAAAACTAAAGAGAAATAAACATTATTGGGATATTAGAGGGGGTTGTTGGGCAAAATTGACATTCTACGTGTTATAGCCATTGGATAATAGTGTGTCAGTGTCAGAAACCACATTAGCAAGTACATTTAAAATGATTTAACAGGTCGACACAGTTTGAGACAAAACGTTTGTGATGATTTAGGCTAATTGTACAATGCTAAATTGGCTGCAAGTGCATTCCATAAAAAAATCAATTGTTGCCCCCTGTATCATCTGAAATTCTAAGCATGACCTGAGGAACCCTTACAGTTTCCTTACTGCAGCCTATTGAGGCATGATGTATCAGTTAAAGAGCTGTGTTAACATTAACGTAGCTGCAGAGCTAAAACTTCAGCCAAACACACCTTGGCCAATCGACTACATTTAGTGTAAGGAGAGAAACTGCTACCTTCAAGGTTTTGTTGCACATCATTAGCTTAGCAAAGAGTAATTTATGTGCTTTCTAATGAAACAGGCCTAGCAGACTCCTTAGCCAGCTCGTGTTGACGGATACGTCAGAGTAGGATGGAGTCATTCTGAAGGTTCTACTGAAGGCAGGATGACAGATTTCTCCTACTTACTTCGTCTGAAATGTATGTTTCACCAGGATGGTGATGTGTTTCCCATGCCATGAGAGCGGGTTTAACCCACCTGTCCCCCATTCGGCACATCCCTGCGTTATTATCTCACAATCAGCCATGCTGTCAGAGTCTGCAGACTTGCCAGTTTATTTTCATAAGAATTCCCTCTCTCTCTCTCTCTCTCTCTCTCTCTCCTTCTCCCTTTCTCTCTCTGTAGCTGGAATGTTAATGTTCTGTTCCAGTCGGATGGAAATCGTCTCTTTTGCTTGCGCTGAGGGGGAAAAAAAGAAAGCAAAGCAACAGGCAAAAACTATTCAAGCTCCTAGGTGACTTCCCCCGGCTGAGGGATTACAAAGGCTTTAAACTGGCGGATGAAGGAAAGCGAGGTGGTAAGTGACATTTCTGGTGTGGGAATACGGCCGACAGCAGCATGGACGGCTGCCAAGCTCAGGGCCATGGCTAAAAAAGAACGCTAAAAAGGCTCGGGCAGAGTGTAAACAAACGCAGTGTTGTGGGGGGGTCTTGGGGGACTGATCTGTTAGCCATCAGCGGCTACGTTTCATCTGGACTCTGCGTGAAGGGAGGCTTTGTGTACCTGCGCTGGACAGGAGCTGGGAAAGAAGCAGGAAACCCTCACGCCCCCCACCCCTTCCTTTTCTCTCTCTCGCTTTTCTTTCTCTGTCTGTCTTTCTCGTACTTTTCTTCTCTTTCTCTATCTTCTCCTTCACCTTCTTCTTCTTCTCTTTCTGTCCTTCCTCTGTCCTCCATCTTTCTTTCTTTCTTTCTTTCTTTCACTGTCACTATTTTTGTCTATTTCTTTCTCATTTTTTCTCACTCACCTTCTCTCTTTCTTTACTGTTTTCTTCTTTTTCTCTTTATCTCTGTCACCCTTTTTTTACTCTTTTGCATGTTCTTTTTCTCTCTTCTATCTTATTCTCTTTCTCTATATCTTTCTTACTTGTTCTTTGTCTTTTTTATTTCCTCTTATCTTCTTGTTTTCTTTCTCTTTCTTCCTATTTCTTTTTGCTATGTCTCTATATATCTCGCTCTAATTCTCTCTCTGTCTCTCTGTCTCTCTCTGTCTCTCTCTGTCTCTCTCTCTCTCTCTCTCTCTCTCTCTCTCTCTCTCTCTCTCTCTCTCTTTCTCTCTCTCTCTCTCTCTCTCCAGTGTACAGTATCTCTGTCACCCATAGAAAGCTTGCGAAAGTCGCAGGGGGTCAAAGGTCGCAAGGTACCATGGTGCAGGACCAGGCAGCCATGCATATTTAATGGCAGCATGGAGGCAAAGCGTGCCCAGAGCGCCAGCGTGCTCCATAATTCATTACAGTCATCACTTAGACAAGCTATAATTTACCCACACTCAGCTTATGGCACGACAATGACTTATTCATTCATTTTAGCTCTTTTCTAATTTAAATGATCAGAGGTTTGATTAAGGCTGTCAGGTTGATTACAATAATTAATTGGTATGTACTTTTTTATTTGAAAGGCAGAACCTGAACTGATTTCCACACACTGAACACAGTTTCCAATAGCTGACGTCTAATGAGAGTAACAGTGTCTGCATGTGCTAACCAGTGAGTGTGTACATAATAAAACCTACTAAGGACTTTTCTACTATATGACTTCAGACTGAGGTCCTGCTGTAAAAACAGAATCTAGACCTTCAATTTTTACCAAGATTATGTTATGATCGTTTTAAATCCAAGGCATTATTTGACATAGTAATAAGGTAAACCTGTTCATGTATATAGGCTACATACTAGTGGGAGATAGTTGAAAGCATAAAATGTATTATACGCTTAAAAATACTACCCCATGTTTTCATGTCAGCACTGAAACACAGAGTTATAGTCCATGGGTGGAGCCTTATTTTAGCCACACTCCTTCATTTTAGAGCTGGAGGTAAGACTGCATCCCAGTGTCTCATGGCCACATAGTGAGCAGTTAGAAGTTTTTTTGAAGTAAATGTGTTGCAAACTCAGAATATCAGTGCAAAACAAAAAAAATGTTGCCATAGAAACACTTTCCTTTTTGTGTCTTAATGGTAAACATTAAGATTTGATGTGTTAACAGCTGTTTAAGGGTGTGTTTGCTAGTCTTGTACTAGCCAGCATTTTTAAAAATTAGCCAAAATTTTAAGCACTAAAACATTCAATATTGTGGTTGTTTATTAAACCAAATTCTGAAATGTCCCAATTTTTCTGTAACCACTTTGGAAATACATGTTTTTGAAACAGTGATGATATGTTACATCTTCGTTAAACATACAATGAGCTTAATTTTATGCATCCATAAGAATAAGGCCTAAAGCAAATGGCAGCTGCATTTTGCAGGTCCAACATTACTGTAATATGCAGAGAGTGCAGTGCATTAGAGATGCTGCTGGTGAGTGATTAAAAAGAGGAACTGAAGCTGATTACCTATCCTACATTTACCTTTTCGTTACTCTTGTTAAAGTCACTGGGACCTTTGAAGTGCATACATTAGTTTGTAATGAGTTTAGGAGGAGGAGTATAATATCTCAGGGTAAAGAGATGGCCATCCATTAGACCTTACTTAATAATTCATGTTAGCTATTTATCCATTGACCAAGTCATCACCTTAAAGCATCACAGTTCATCTCCAGAGTTCACTGTGGAAATGAATACGGCCTCTTTAGCATTAGAGGAAGAACCTTTGGCTTGAAGATTGCGTACAGTCATAGAATCAATATTAATCACACTGAAGAACCACACTTACAACACTTCAGGATTTTGGTGAAGGGCAGCTGGTGACTTGTACAATGGCGCTGTCTGTTTCACTGAGTTTCTAAGAGAACACTTTCTTTTAAGATCCTCTCAACAGAGGAAGTTCTCGACATTAACCAGGCATGTGAACCAAAAAAAGTACAAAAAATCTAAAAAGTATACTAAAATGCCTAACAAGTTCTAGATCAGAGATCACTAATAGGCGGACCGTGGTCCGGGTCCGGACCCAGACGTTGTCCAATGCGGACCCAACAGATAAACTATTGAGAATGATTTAATTCTGATAGTGTTTATTTTAAGTGGAGAAACTTAGCTTGTCTTTATGGTACACGGGCTTTGCAGCGCTATAAACTCACAGACCAATCACATGCGTTGTAAGATCACCTCAGCCAATCAGATCTGTGCATATTCAGGAGTGCTGCGAGATCCGAGGCGAGAAGAAGCAGTCAGAGAATAAAGCGAGCCGGAAAGAATAACGTGCAACCAGGAATGGACCGAGAAATATATGTTTATTATTCCCACAGGTAGCTCTAAATGGAGTTAAGAAGTTTTATTTACTTTTTTCTATAAATAAGCACTTTTCAAAAACATTCAGTTTTTAATGTAGCCCTTGTTTTTACTTGAAGTGAGTAAAAAGCATTTATTTGTAGTTTTATAAATATTTTTTTCAGTAAATATTGTTGTAATTTTTTGGTCTTTCAGTAGCTGATGGTAAAAGATGCTGATACTAGGCTACTTCAGTCCATTGAATCATTCAGGCCCCTGAATCATAACACAAGTTAGAAATGATGACAGTCTGGACCTTGGCCTGAGGACATTTCCTCTAACTGGACCCTACTGAACTCTAATTTAATACCCCTGTTCTAGATATTAACCGAGTAAATGTGGGAAACAATGTCCAAAGTGCTGTGTAATTATAGTACTTTTATAATACTTTTTTCCCAGTCCCGTTCCTGGACCTGCTTTTTCTCTTTCCTAGCCCTGCCTTGTCATTAATGTCTACACATGTGTCTTGTTTGTAATTTCCTCCCAGTAATTAGTAGCTTAACTGTGATTTAGGCATGTACAGCCCTGTTGTTTTAGGTTTAGCCTATTTTTAATGTATTTCTGCTGAACTGGAGAGCTGATCCAGTCAGACAGTCTTCTGTAGTTCATAGTTTAAACACATACATGGTTATAATAGATGTTAAGCACACTTGTTCACTTGCAATGAGTAATTAATTTGTGCTGACTGATGTCATTGGTTTGTGTCAATGAATTTACAGTGTTTGTTTTATCAGAAACACCTACACTAAATGTGAATTCTCTATATGAGATCATGGCCAGCCCGGCAAGACTCACCAGGAAGCAGGGATGGATTACTGACTGGGCCAGTAAAGCCAGTACTCAGGGACCTAAGGGGGCTCAAATGCTTGAGGCGAAAGCATTAGATGAATGAATTGCCATTGAATATGTACAAATGACTAAATAAATGAAATAAAACAAGAAATGTTCTGAGGCCCCTCAGGTTTTATGTTATCATTGATTTTGTTGCTGCCATTCAGTTGGGATGTTTTCCCCTTCAGTGTTTAAAGCTCTACATCTGTTTCTGCATTAGACTCGGCTCAGCCTGAAGAGAAAAAAAGAAGAAATCTTTATTTTAGGATTGTCTTTAGGTACACAAATCAGCACAAACGTATAAACTGCTACAATTTAGATATAATAAAATATTGCATATTAGTCATTAATAAGGCCAATAGTGTTTATTTTTAAATATATATATATATATATATATATATATGCTGTTGTGTTGATTATACATGGACTGGAATGTGAACTATTTTTTTATTTACTTACATATATAGTGTTATTGTTTCTGGGATTCTGGGCTTTAGAAGACCATGATCTGTCCCTCCTAGAACGCTACAAACTGCAGAGCATGCACAAATTGTGGTTTTGTGTTGCGATATTATGAGGTAAAAAAATTTTTATTTGAGGTTATTAGGTTATTCACAGACATAAACATTTCAGTGGACATTTGAATGAGTGCATCTGATTGGTGATTGTGTTTAAGTCATCTCATTCACATTCGCTGCCGCTCACATGCAGATGGTGAGTCCGATATTTTTAGTGTGATGACCTGCCCCAATCAGAGGATTCGGAAGGATGCGTTCACACTGCCATGTATTTGCACTTCCACGTATTCACACTTCCACGTATTCATACTTTCACATATCATTGTGCACTGGTCCAACAGTATTATTTATGTCTTTCTCTGTACATAACGCCTGACAGCAGGCTTGTGACTGGTCATTTTTCATGTCAGTCAAATTTCTTTTTTTCAGTACTAAAAAAAAATGGGTACCTGATTCTGTATGTTTTCAAGCATGCCCTGTTAAATGCAAGAATTATAAAAAGTGTAAAGTGTAGTAACTCTTGGCTGGGATCGTTTTCTAAATGCTTTTGATTTTATGGATTTTATTAATCTAGGCTTTTTTTACATCTAAGACATGTGCCCAGAGCTCTCAGGCAGCAATGCATGTCAATTAGGGCACAACGAATTGGATTCCCAGTCTGAGGATTGTAACTGACAATGAGCGAGAGATTAAAAAAGGGATGATAAAAGGCTCATTGTGATAACATGCTGATTTCCATGAGTACTAAATTAAAAAATTGTTGTAACTCAATAGGATTAAAACAGTGATAGCATCTAGACTCAGTCCGTCCCCACAGGCCTTTACACAGAACACACAGGCCCAGTGACAGCAGCGCTCAGGAAACAGCCAGCTCTCGCCAAGCGACAGGTATTCAGCCTTTACAGAAAAATACTCTCATACCTGCACCTTAAATTACACTCACACCTTAAATTACACCCACACTGAGCCAAAAACCTTCAGTCTCGTAGCCTGAAGCCGGTTCACCTCAGTGAGAAAGGTGAGAGGAAGGTAGAGAGAGGGTGTTTATCTTTTTGTGTGGACCAAATACACCCCAAGACTACAAAAACATGACATTTTGATGAAAAAAAAAATGCAGCCTCATGAGTGAAAGTAACAAGGCAGAGATCTGGCTGCTGAGAATGCTGTTTTAAATAGCCATTCCATCCTTGTGTCCCAGAGGAGTTATGAATAAGAATATGTATGCAAAGTTTAAATGACAGTAACAAGGTCTTAATAGATCCACAATCACTGAATCACACCTTTAATGCTGCATTTTATTGACTTCTCGTGGCATTGTTATGTTACTATGTTATTTCCTTGGATAAATGTGAAATGTCTTTTCAATGTCTTAATCACGTTCATCTGTAGACCCCTCCCGCTGGATTAACTGTTGACCATACAAATGCAACCATACAAACTACAGCACCAAAGAAGCCTGAAGCTTTTAAAATCACTGAGAAATCTTGATTGAGCAACAGTCATAAAGACAGGTATAGTTAGCAGTCATGTCATGAGGGAAATGTTTTTGTTAGGCTAAAGTATTCACTACACTACGCCTTTTTGGGCAACAATCAAAACATGACCAGAACTTGACCATGTTTTGTCTGGCACTCTAAATCGTAATTTGGTTTCAGCTCTTATGAGACAGAACCTGCCTGCTGGCGACTAAATCACTTTTATGAAACTGATAGTTCTGGTCCTAAAGTCGATTAAAGTCATTGTAAAATATAGAATGTATAGACACCAATGATGCCTCAAAACAACTGATGAAAAGAATGACACCTCAAATACCTAGGTGTCAGTCCGAAACAGGTAGCATCACACAAAGGCTTAATCTCATTCTGCTCTGCACTCCATAAAAAGTGGGTTATGTAAGTTTTTTAATTCTATCTTTTACAGCCAAACAGCGCACAGTTTGTGGAATATGGATGTACGTTGAACTGTTGGGGTGCAGCAGTCACTGTTTAACTTTCTGTGTAGTGCACTATGTAGGAAGAAGGCGTTCTTTTGATATTCAGCCCCAGCATGGCAGATATGCCTCAGGATTGGTGTTACGACAATAAGTTAATGACCATAATAAACAGTGATGGACCACTGAACATTCTTCTCTTCAGTCAACAAACCTTGGTTGCTTGGTCATGATACCATAATCTGAATTAAATGCATTTAATGATGTTATACTTTATGTTGATTTTTAATATCATAATAAAAATAATTATTAGACATTACAGAGCCATAAACGTATCAATATCAGCTTCAGCTCAGCTTATTTAATATCGTCCAGATGAAGCTGAATGTGGTTCTGTTCTAATCAGTCTGTAAAGCCCATGCTGCTTGCTGAATTGTGTTTTATTGGTTTCTGGCTAATTCCAGTTTGTTTAGTTGTTCAGTCACAGCTGCCAACAAAAAAGCTCATTTAGGATCAACGACAGGTTGATGTAGTCCTGCAGTTACACTCTTCTTCAGAATATGACCAAATTGGCTGCAGCTTATCTTTTAAGCCATCGAGAAGAAAATCTGTTAAATTAAAACTCATTTGTAATAGAAGCCAATCGTGGATAAAACTAACCAACATTTATACACACTGTTATTAACACAAACTATCAGAGCACAGAGAGTGTCCCAGCACCATGACAACAGCAGCCCAGCTCCATCCTCCCTCTCTCTCTCGCTCTCTCTCTCGCTCTCTCAATCTCTTCTCCCTCTCTCTCTCAATCTCTCTTCTCCCTCTCTCTCTCACTCTCTTTTCTCCCTCTCCCCCTCTTCTTTCTTTCTTTCTCTCTCTTCTTTCCCTCTCTCTCTCTCTCTCACTTTTCTCCCTCTCTCTCACTTTCTTCTCCCTTTCTCTCTCACTCTCTCTCTCACTTTCTTTGCCTTCTCTCTCTCTCTCTCTTTTCTCACCCCCTCTCTCTCTCTCTTCTCCCTCTCTCTCACTTTCTTCTCCCTTTCTCTCTCACTCTCTCTCACTTTCTTCTCCTTCTCTCTCTCTCTTTTCTCTACCCCTCTCTCTTCTTTCCCTCTCTCTCTTCTTTCCCTCTCTCTCTCTCTATCTCACTTCTCTCCCTCTCTCTCACTTTCTTCTCCCTTTCTCTCTCACTCTTTGTTCTCCCCCCCTCTCTCTCTTTTCTCTCCCTCTCTCTCACTTTCTTCTCCCTCTTACTCTCTTCTCTCCCTTTCTCTCTCTCTTTTCTCTACCCTTTCTCTCCCTTCTCCCCTACTCTCTCTTCTCTCTCTCTCTCTCTCTCTCTCTCTCTCTCTCTTACTTCTCTTCCTCTATCTCTCTCTCTCTCTCTCTCTTCTCCCTCTCTCTTTAACTCTCCTCCCTCTCCCTCTCCTCCTTCTTTTTTACTGTTTGTAATCTTGTAATTCGATCTCTCCTCTAAAGGCTGGAGTCTTTCTTTTCTCACAGAAAAAAGCTTCTTCTGAATTTTGCTGCATCTTCACTGACAGACTGACTAGGATGGAGAGAAAACAGAGAAAAACAAAAACAAACAAATCTAGTGTGACTTTTTTGAGGTTGTTGTGTTTATATGGGTTAAATTAATCCTCATGACAATCTACTCAGTCTTTTCTCTCTCTTTACCACCCTCTGTTCTCTCACTTTTCTCTCTCTTTACCACCCTCTGTTCTCTCTCTTTTCTCTCTCTTTACCACTCTCTGTTCTCTCTCTCTTTTCTCTCTCTTTACCACTCTCTGCTCTCTCTCTTTTCTCTCTCTTTACCACTCTCTGTTCTCTCTCTCTTTTCTCTCTCTTTACCACTCTCTGTTCTCTCTCTTTACCACTCTCTGTTCTCTCTCTTTTCTCTCTCTTTACCACTCTCTGTTCTCTCTCTTTTCTCTCTCTTTACCACTCTCTGTTCTCTCTCTCTTTTCTCTCTCTTTACCACTCTCTGTTCTCTCTCTTTACCACCCTCTGTTCTCTCTCTCTTTTCTCTCTCTTTACCACTCTCTGTTCTCTCTCTTTTCTCTCTCTTTACCACTCTCTGTTCTCTCTCTTTTCTCTCTCTTTACCACTCTCTGTTCTCTCTCTTTACCACACTCTGTTCTCTCTCTCTTTTCTCTCTCTCTTTTCTCTCTCTTTACCACTCTGTTCTCTCTCTTTTCTCTTTCTTTACCACTCTCTGTTCTCTCTTTTTTTACCACTCTCTGTTCTTTATCTGTTCTATCTCTTTACCAATTTCTGTTCTCTCCCTTTTCTCTCTCTTTACCACACTTTTCTTTCTTTACCACTCTCTGTTCTTTCTTTTTCTCTCTCTCTACACCACTCTCTGTTCTCTCTCTTTTCTCTCTCTTTACCACTCTCTGTTCTTTCTTTTTCTCTCTCTCTCTACACCACTCCCTGTTCTCTCTATCTACCACTATTCTATCTCTTTTTTCATTCTCTTCACCACTGTCTTTGTGTCTTTGCTCTCTCTTTTTTATCTCACTTCCTCTTGCTTATTTCTGTTATTTCTGCACTTTTATTCTTTCTTTCTGTCTTTCTTTTGCTTTTGCTTTTGCTTTTCTCTCTCTCTCTCTCTCTCGCTCTTTCTCTCTATCTCTCTCTCTCTCTCTCTCTCTCTATCTCTCTCTTTCTCTCTCTCTCTCTCTCTCTCGCTCTTTCTCTCTCTCCCCTGCCTATTCAGTGTAATTACAGCGTTAAGCAGAAAACTAAAGGCAGGTTTTGATGGATGATGGAGGGAGGAGTGGGATTAACATTTTTACCTAATTCCTGCTTCCTTTGCACTTTCCTTTTCTCTGTAGGGTAAAAAGACCCTTCCCTTCATTCAGAAAACAAAGCAGAGGTAGTGTTACAGGGGCCAGCAGGTCAGGACGTGGTCCGGCAGCAGGGCGGTTCGTGTTTGGATTAACCCACATCAGCAGAAGTGAAAGTTATGATCTAGCACGTACAGTAAAAGTGGAATGATTTCTGTGCAGCTGATTTGTCTGTCACTCTCTACAAAGCACATAACAACCACAAAACATGACAGGATGTCAAAGCTTCACATATCTTAAATTTGCTGTGTTATTTGTCAGGTTAAAAACAGAATTCTGTACTGTTTTATATTGATAAGCTACTTTGCACTCTTTGCATTCAAAATAAATAAGTATTTAGTACTTATATTTTATACGTATTTATTGCAGAGAGTGTAGAATCTGCTTTTTTTTTTAAATAATATTTTTAATACTTAAGCAACATTTTTTTTTTATACAGAGTACCCGAACATCTCTGCTCCACTGTTTGAACAGCTTACTCCACAGTCAGGTTAACTGTTGCAGAGTGAAGGAAGTCATAACTATCTGGTAAAATGATGCAAACACATTTAATTTAATACAGTTCTGTGTTCTTCTCTGAGCTGGGCAAGGAAATCTGCATCTGATGCACGTGCTGAAAGCAAAAAGCCTTGCAGGGATTACAGCGTTGCTCCAGCTACCAGGCCCACTAGCCTCTCCCAGCACAGGCCTATTGGTAAACAGCACAGTGCATGCAAAGGTTAACCAGCGCTCCAGTACACAGTTGAGTCACATTATTATATACATGCTGATTGTCTTCCCTGGGTCGGATGGGATCTTCCAGCAAGACAATGCGATACATCACACGGCTAGAAATGTCCTACATTTGTTGGAAATGCATGTGAAAGACTTCCAAGTACTAACCTGTACTACCCCAGTACTACCCTGTCCCCCAAATTCCCCAAACTTAAACCCAACTACCTTGATTGCTCAATGGATCCTCCGCCACACATCCTCCAGCAGGTGTGGGATGCACTGCAGTCAACATGACTCCAGATACCTTTGACAACCTACCACAACCTTATTGAGCCTTCCAGCCTGTCTGGCTGCTGTCAAATTTTATTAACAAAAATGCTCAATGCAGTTTCTTCTTTTGATGTATTAACATAGTTATTTGATTTGTCACTGTTCTACACCCAGCAGAACTAAGACATTTTTAAATCAGAGTGAAAAATTGTCTCAAATATGAAAACATATGTATCGTTACAGTACTAATATAAGAATGAAGCTGTCAGAGTTTAGCTGAAGCCATACCATCTGCAGTTGAGGTTACGGTGTAATGCTGTGTTACAGTGTATAACGCAGGACAGAAAGGTCTGGACTCTGTGCTGTGCTGCCTGTGTGCGTGTTGATGTCTCTGTTCTCCGTTAAAGGCTTTTTAATGGCTCCTGTCACACAGGGATATTACAGCTAACCCTCTCCTCTTCTGACCGCCGCAGCTGTTCAGGCCTGAATAATTAGATTTGGTGTTTTATGCCGGAAGAGAGCCTTTCTTCATGAGCCACATTTGCGCTGCGTTTGCCTCCTCACTCAGACTTTACATGACATTAGCACATTTTCAGCGTGTTTTTAGAGAGCATTACTGTTCACATACAGATCTGTCTAGACAAAGATGGTTTATTTAGAGTTAAAGCTTCATTTCCTCTCCCTGCCTCCCTCTCTATCATTTTTCTTTGTCTAACTCATTTACTCTCTCCCTCTCGCTATCATTTTCTCTTTTTTCTCTTTTTCTCATTTATTGTATCGCACTCTATAACTCTCATTTACTCTCTATCTCTTTCTCGTTTACTCACCCTCTTTCATCTACATCTCTCTCACACACAATTATTCTCTCTCTCTGTTAATCTTTCTCTCTTTCTATAACATTTACTTGCTTTTTTTCTCACAAGTTTTTTCTTTTTTCCTCTTTTCTACTTATTCATTCTATGACTCTTTTTTTCCCTCATGTACTAATTCTCTCGCTGTATCACTCTAATTTAATATCAATCTTTCCATCTCTCTTTCTCTCCCTCTTTCTCACTAATTTATTCTCTCACATTAATTTTTCTGTCGCCTTTTCTCATTTACTTTATCTCTCTATCACTCTGATTTACTAATTCTTAGTCTCATTCTCATTTACTCTCTATCTGCTTCTTTCTCAGTCACTCTCTATCTCTCTTCTCTTCTTCCTCTTAGTTACTTTCTCTCTTTACATTTACTCTCTCTCTAACTTTCATTTACTCACTGTCTCTTGCTTTTCTTTCTTTTTTGTCTGTCTGGCTTTTTCTCATACTTTCTCTTCTTCTCTTCTTGTCTTTTTTCATTCTCTTCATTTCTCTATCTCTTGCTCTTGCTCTAATTTCCTCTCTTTTTTCCTTTCTCACTCATTTACTCTCTCACACTCCTTCTCATTTAACCCTCTTACACTTTTATGTACCTATTCTTTCTGTGTCGTTCGCAATAACTCACCTTTTTAGGATTTACTTACTCTCTTATTTTTTTCTCTCTTTATTCTCATTCTCTCTTCCGTTTCTCCTTTTCTCCCCCCCTGTCCATTTCTTGCTCTCTTCCTTTACTCACTTTGCCTTGCTTCTTCTCTCTGTTCTCTCTTCATCTTCTGTTTCTCTTCTGTTTCTCTCTCTCTCTCCCCACCCACTCCTTTGGCCGTTTGACAGGTAAGAGGATTTCAATTAGTTTAGCGTCCGAACGCGCTCGCGCAAACGTGATAAATGAGTGCAATTAGTCTCTGTCATGTCTTCTCTCTACATTCACTAAATCACCGCTCTGTTCTTCTCTCTGAAGCCGAGAGTGCATTACATCACCAGGCCGTGCAAGGCTCTCTCGGTTTTATGAGATTTCAGCCTCTTTGGAAAAGCGAAAAAAAGGAGATGAAAAAGAAGGAAAGAGGCCGTCCACTGCTCGAAAAACTGATTGAAAAGTTCGAAACCCCTCCATTATGTGTCAGAAGCCGTAACTTGAATTACAAGGTAAAATGCATCGTTTCCAGGTCACGGCGGTGCGGCACATTCTGATATAATTAGTGCGCATGCGGTTTTGGAGAGTGTTTCTAACGCAGGCGTGTTTGATTCGGTGCCAGCGTGTAAAACACCATGTTTGTTATTGGACTTTTAAAACAGCGGGGGTGCCGAGCGTGGCGTAATTACTCTGCCGTCGATACACACACGCTGCACACGGCGAGGCCTGCGTTTAGCCTCTCCAGCGTCTGGTGTTTGGAACTGGTGCAAGATTTATAGCGACATTATTCAAGCTGGTTACAAACAGAGAGGAGACCTGAAGAACTCGAGAAGATTGAGGATCGTTCAGCGTATAAAGGGAAGACAATTGCGTGGAAAAAATAAGGGGAAAATGGCTTTGAGTGGAATTCCCCTTGGAAATTTTCAAATAAAGGGGAGTTTACAGACGCACTGATAATGTTTGGCTTGCTGAAAGGAGCGATGGAGCCGGGCCAAGCATAATCAATCTCCAATATTACAGAGGGAACCCCTGCTGTAGCTAAACAACTCTCTTTAAACAACTTTCTCCACGCTCTCGCCTTCCTTTCTCACAGTAAACACGCAGCGCCGGATGCTTTCTGCATGAGCTCATATTCTGCTTATCCAATGAGTTCATTGTTTCACAGTTTGCTGCATGTTGGTTTAAAAAATATAGATTATATCATTTCTGTAAACACACTACTCCAAATCTAATATCTTGGCTTTTTTTCCGAAACATCAACAGCTCTGTAGGATGTGTATGGATTGTCTATATATACTCAGAGTATTTTGGTGAACATGGAGGTGGCACAAAAAGGTTCTGTATAGAACCAGAATAGTTCTGTGATTTGTAGAGGAACTATTTTTGGGCCGCATCAACCATTTCTTTCTATTAAGAGGTTTGTAGAGAAGCCATATACACATTCTCCATTATAGGTGAGAGCCATTTACCCATGCAAAGCTAAATGCTTCTTTGAGTCACATTTCTACATGACCTAAAGACCCACTTTTGAAAGGTGCATGATAAATTAGTCCATTGGTCTGCTAATTCAAGGTAGTAGCTACTTGTTCCTAGTGCTAAATAAGAAAAACCCCACACTTTTACAATAATGCTGATTTCTGCTAGCACCCCTACGGGATTCTTGTAGTTTGTTGGCACTTAGCTAACAGTAGATTAGCTAGCACCCCCCCCCCCCCCCCCAACCACCACCACCAATTAGAAAGCTAACATTTTGAGTAAATAAAAAAGGTTGTTTACAGATGATGACGTTACTGTGTTGTTGAGGCCTGAACTGCAAATGGAGGGCAGGAAGTGAGTTTCTCTATAAGTCTGCTGTTCCTGATCTAAACATGAAAGAAACTGATGTAACTGAGAATGCATGAGGAGCTTTTATGGAGTACTAAAAGTTGTTGTCCATAAGAAGATAAACTGCAAGAAATGGACTGAAAAACACTGGCAAAAATGATTTGTGAACCATCTGTGGACAACTTAAAGGCTACGTTTGGCTTCCTATCCACCAACCAGAATTTTCCTGTTCCTTAAATGGTGCAGCAATAACATTCTGGCACTATTTAAGGTGGAACAGAAAAAAAAACAGGGAAGCTGACTTAAGCTACGTGTGGTTATGAGGAGAGGATTATTGTATTTTGCATAGTTCATCTGTGGGTACCCACTGGTGATAGATTTAGGACAACATGCAACACCACTAACACTTAAATTGGGGTTAACAGTTACACAAAAGAAAGGTGAATGTAAATAACTTAACTATGTAATTGCAGTGAGCTGCAATATCTTGTCTGTGTTGTTTTATGATGAGCCGCATCTTTAGCAATGTCTTACTGGACCATTAAGAGTGGTTAACCTACGTTAGATAAGAAACCATAACATTGATGTTGTGAGGCACCACTGCATTAAATATTTGTTGCTAGGTTAAATCATGGGGCAATAAAGGGCCGTGCTTGTGGAGCTTGGTACTGAGGTTGACCCAACTGCTACCAAAACCGCTGCATGACTCAGTACTTTTGAAAGCTCCCATTTGGTTTCTTAAGTAGAAGGATGTCTGGAGGAGATGGTAGTTGCTTGCATCTTCTGCCTTGATTGCAGCTAATCTTTCACTTGATTAGCTGAAAAGTTGTTCCTCTCTGTAATATAAGGATCATGTCCAACATATGTTGTGATTTTTCTCACAATATTGTCAGGATCACACGACTGCAAACTACCTACTGAATAAGTTATCATCACCAACTACACTGCTTCTCCTTCTGGGTTGCAGGTTGGGGGTGGCAGGAAAAGGGTGCAGGAGTCTATCCCAGTACCCATGGCCAGCAGTCCATCAAGGGGAAGAAACTCGGAAATACACATTCACACACACACATACCTAGGGGCAATGCAGCAGCTCCAGTTCGCACGACTGCATGTCTTTGGACTCGGGGAGAAAACAGGAGCACCCAGGGGGAACTCATGTAGACAGAGGGAGAACACGCAAACTCCACACAGAGAGGACCCACAGAGAGGCTCGAGATAAACCCAGGCCTTCTTGCCTTAAGGCCACGGCACAAACCACTGCAACACTGTGCTGCCTTGGATAAGTAATATAATATAAAATATGTTTGTTCTCTTACTAGATACGTTTCTGCTAGGTCAAATCAAACCTCCTTTAAAACCAATTTGGGTCAGTCAAAGCAAAGTTTAGGTGAAATTGTTTAATGTAAGTTTAAGCTTAGCATCTGTACCCTGTAAAAAGTTTCAAATTAAAAAAGCTAGTGTTTGTGCAATCTTGACATTTTAAGTTGATTGATTTTTTTATAGGCATAAACTAATAGAACAAGAATTTGCATGTTCAAAAACTTTAAATTATTTAAAATTTACTTGACTTTTTAAGTTAAAACCCCACTTTTTATCAGTTGTATAGTGAGTTTTCCAAGTAAGTATAAACATTGAATATTAAGCAGTATTTTGGGTCTGTTCATTCTTAAAGTGTAGTGAATGGTGAGTACTATGCTGGTTTTCTGTGTTGCTGTAAGGGCTGTGTAGTGGAGGGGTGAGGAGATGGACCGTGCATATTTCGATGTGATCTTATTTCTTCATTTCCTGCACTGGCTTCAACATTGAGCGACTGCTCAGACTCCCTCTCTCTCTCTCTCTCTCTCTCTCACTTATCCTGTCACATGGAGGACAGCAGCCTGACATGCTCATTCTATGTGGAAATGGGATGATTGGAAGTTTTTGGCATCCCCACTGTTACAGAGCGAGAGATATACACACCGGGACGCTTCCTACACAAACATTCCTCCATATGTCCGTATATATATCTCTGGGAGGACCTGAATCCCCAGGATGAGGAAAATATAAACATTTTATTATTATGGGGACATCTGTCTCCTGTCACCTGTAGTTCCCCACATTGACACAAGAAAATTCTCTGCTACATACACTGTTCTAGAATAGTCAAACATCAAAATGTTCTAGATTGTTCTAGAATATTTTCTCCATTTACACAGCTATAGAATAATCTCCTCATAGATGATATTGCAGAATGATCTCCCTATTGGCTTTGTTCTAGAACAACTTAACTTTAATTCCTCATCTGGTCACACTGTTGCAGAACGTTCTTCCTAGAATTCATACAGTTCTGAAATGTTCTCCCCATTCAGGTTGTTCTTTAATACTTTAGTTTTTATTCTATTATTTTGTATTATATTACTTAATTTTCACTCCAGAGTATTGTTCCCTGTTCACAGTGAGAAACAAATGCCATTTGTTTTAGATTGGTATCAGAATGTTACTGTTCACTGATCTTTGCCTATCTAAGAAAAGATATATTGAAAAATTCTCCTAATATTTTAATATCTGAATATTGTCTTTTCTATAGTAAGTCATGATAAGTGGAATTCCCCCATACAGATAGAAGTCTGTGTGTGTGTATATGTGTGCACACTTATATAAGCATGTGAGAGAAAAAAATTTACTTTAGTGTGAGACACAGTGGAGGTACTATACAGCAAGAGAGAGAGAGTGATTTCGGTCGTCTGAGTCCAAGTCTAATGTGCCAGAACCTGCAAGCTCTAGTCCCTTCACTTCCTGGCAGTGTGTAAATGGAAGCTCACTTGTCAAGCTGTCATGTTGCGGGACAGATTTACCTGTGGCTGCAGCGCCTGCATCTCATTGCTGAGAGCACGCCGTTCACATAACCCCCAGACAAACAAGACCGGGCCTGAAACTGGATAAATGCTGTGGGCCAGCATGACGCAGGGGAAAAAGAGTGATTCTCTCTCTCCCACTCTCTCTCTCTCTCCCTCTCTCTCTGTTGTCTAAGCTTTTTTTGTCTTGGGGCCAGTACCTAAGTGTTCAAAGCTTTGTCAGCCCGTAACACTTTGATATTCTTCCCAGGCTTCAAAAGAGCCTGAGAACAATGAGCTTATGACTGCATGCTAGGCACACACAACCAGAGCTATCTTAGCACTGTATTTTTAATTATTAATTATATTATTAGTGCTACATTAGTTATTAAAGCTAGCAACCCAATATTACATATCAGCATTATATTAATAATAAATGCTGTTAACAGCAATACATTAACATTCACTGTAATATATTAATTATTCATGCTATGCTGGTTATCAGCATTAGCCATCAGAGGTATTTTATTAGCACTAAATTAACCATAAGCACCATATATATGTTTTACTATTAGTGATCTTAGCACCACAGCTATTAGTGCAATATTATCAGTGCTATATTAGCCAGCAGCACTATATTAGTTATAAGAATGATATTTTACATACTGAATATTGGCTACCAGTGCCCAGCACTATATTGGCTATGAATACTAGCTATCAGTGCTATATTCACTCATTGTGCTATTATAGTTATAATTGTTATTACCAGAATTCAATATGTTAGATATTGGTGGTGTGTTGGCTATCAGTGCCACATTATCAGCACTAAATAAATGAAGAGCACTATATCATCAGTACTATACTTCTATACTATAGAATATTTGTTTTAAGTACTATTTTAGCCATCACTGCTACCCCAGTTATACACTCCCAGTCAAAGGTTTGGACACACTGAATTTATATTTCTATAATTATAATGGTAATGTGTTGAAAGACAAGTTTGAATTGTGTAGTGGGTGCTTACGTACAAAAATATTTCTAATATTTTTTACATTTAAATACTGATTTTATACAAAATACCCCCAAAACTGTTTTTCAGAAAAGATCTCAAGATGTATGTTTAAACTTCATCGCATGAGGTCTAATTTCTAAAACAAACTATAAACATTCTTTAAACCAAAGTGAGATGCTTTGAAAATAACAATGTTATTTTATAGTATTGATGTCTTTACAATTATTCGCTAACATTATTAATACTATTAATATAGTAGAAATATGAAAAATAAGTGCCCAGTCTTTTGACTGATAGTGTTATGTTAGTCAGTGCTATATTAGCTATAATTGCTATATTACCTATCAGCACAATAATAACCAGCACTGTATTAGTTATCAGTGTTGTATTAGCTACCAGGGCTATAATAGTTATAGCTGTTAGTGTTATTTTAGCTAGAAGCACTACATTTATAATCAGCATCACATTGCTAAATTGACTGAAACGGCTGTCAGAACTATATAGGCTAGCAGCTCTGTTTTACTTAGAAATGCTATATTAGTTATCAGATCCTTGTCTCGCCTTTAGCTTACTGCTGGGTGAGGGTGGCAGTGTCTGAGGGAACCTCTGTTTGTTTCTCAGACTGTGTTTGGAGCCCGAGGCTACGGTCTTTGCATACTTCCTGCACGTATAATGCAGGTAAAGGTGAGGGCAACTTTAGTCATTCTACAGATGAGTTGCATTCATGAGGGGAGAGCAGACACACATATAGTAATGGATGGCGGTAAAAGATAGTGGAGAAAATGTGTGCATGTTTCTCACCCACATCATAGAGGTCTGATAATATGGTAGGTTTGCCAATAAATCAGATTCATGATAATGAATTTTTGCAGATTAGCAATGTTGCAGAAAGATAAATAGAATTTGTATCTCAGATGTTCAGCCTCCAAGTGCTACTAAGAACAGTACACTATACCAATACTGGGCAAGACTCCTAATGCTACATGGGTAAATTGTAAATCACCCTGTATGGGAGCATCTGTTAAATGCATAAATATAAATGGAATCTTTTTCTTTCATTTTAACATGCTAGCTGGAGTTTGAACTATTTCTGCAATATGTCATGCATGACATTTTTATAATTTAAGGAGGGAGTTAAAAATGTCAACAGTGATAGCTGCTACTTGCATAACTCATATGGAATATACGAATTTTAACATCAGATGCAGTGTATTAACTGTTGTTTACAATATGCATAACATAATAATATATGCTGTAAAATACTAAATTAAAGACTTGTTCTAGTCTAGTGCAAGTATGCAGAGCTATACCCCGACTGTGTCCGGCTGCACCGGGAGACGGCAAAATTACCCTCGGCTTCCTCTGGCTCGGACAGAATCACTCCAGCAAGCTGGTATTTTTAATTTCAGAGCTGAAACGAGACATTCAGGATAAAAAAAATCGCACCTTCCGCTGGGAGCATTGCTTTTTGGCAGTGAGTTCAAAAGTTAGAGGACTCGACGGGGAGAGAGAGTGAGAGAGAGAGAGAGAGAGAGAGAGAGAGAGAGAGAGAGAGAGAGAGAGAGAGAGAGAGAGAGAGAGAGACAGACAGAGAGAGAGAGAGAGAATGCACAGAAGCAGAGTTCCCAACAGATGGAAATGATGGTGCTGTGATTTTGGGCTGCAAACTGAACTCACGACTCAGACACAATTAGCCACCAACAGATGGAAGTCTTCACGTTAGAAACGCTCGCCCACCCCCTTCGGAGAGATCAGCATAGAGGCCCACTCTGGCATGCAAAACGTAGACCAATACCTTCTTTAAACTACCCAAAACAATGTCTGAGACACCAGTTAGCATGTTCATGACTATTTCAGAGCAGATTTTTCTGTGAGGGAGATTTTGGAAATGGATGTTCGGTTCCTTTCATCACCACTAAGAGCCATTCCAACTCTGAAGTTTCTCTAGAACAGAGTACTTCACACCAAACCACTCAGAATGACTTGTTCACCATTTAATTGTGTAGCAGTTATGAAAATAGGTGTAATTTCTCTTTCAGTTATTGCTTAAAACAATGCCTGCATGTAACAACAGCAGGTATAAAATTCAACTGATCATGTCCTGCACACTTTCCATGCCTGTCTCAGAAATGCTCCTCAGCCAGGCTGCTCAGAAACTGCTAGAAAACAAGCGTTTTTGTGTTTGTTGTAACTTCACAGCGGTTATTCTATACATTGCATTTATTTTCTGTCTGGGGCAACGCACTGCCTTTTCACTGTGTGCTCAGACTTCCATTAAAAAAGAAGAAAGGAATGGCCTCAGTGCATCTTGGACAGTGCTCCTGCATTGTGTTGCACCGTTTTTATATCATTTGTACTTTGATAAGCAATCGGAGTCTGCAAAGGCCATTATGGGGCCAGACACTGCTTCACAGTGGATTCACTCCCAAATCCAAAATGATATTTTGAAATGGTGCTTGAGGCAATGTAAAGCTTAGAGCCTGAGCCAAGAAGACAGAATTGAACTCTAAATCCACTTTCTTCTCTTCTTTCTGCTCTGCTGGCTGAATGAAAGGTCTAGACTTGAAACCCAGACAGGATAGTGGGTGATATCATGTATGTGCATGTATTGTATTTTCTTATGATAGTAAACAAAATGTCCCCACAAAGGTAGTAAAACAAAAAAAGACTACTCTAAAGCTGTGGGGGGGCATTTTATTAGAATGAAAAACTTAGAACTATTTGCCATTTGTACTTGCACACAGAGAAAGATGACCTCCACATTACACCTATCCAGGCACTGAAACACCCACATATACACACTCTAGTGAGCACACACACTAGGGGGCAGTTAGCATACTTGCACGGAGCAGGCCTGTGCATGGCACCTGGGGAGCAGTTGGGGGTTAGGTGCCTTACACACAGTTAAAGAGACTAAAACCAAACATTTGGTTGCTGAGACAAAAAACATAGCCAAATATTGTCAGATGCGTGGCTATGGGGAGGGAAAGTCATCAGAGCGAACCCTGCTGTTTGCACCCAGATCATGTCTAGTAGACAATCACAGAATTATTTGCAGTCTATTAATAAACCATTTTTCTATAGGAAAATTAATGAGAATGACATCCATGCTTCTTTAGTTTTAATATGCAGCTAGATGCTAATGTAGCAAGTAGTGGAAGCTTATTTACAATTGTTCAAGTTACACCAGCCTCAAGCCCTACATTGTATATACTTTTTTGTATTATTTCAATAAAACATATTGACTTTACTGTATATAGTTATGTATATAGTTATGCATTGCAGGTTGTGCATTGTTATTTACCACGAAAAAAATATACATGCCCATTTTTCAACCTCTCATTATTCCTAAGAATAACACAAACTGTTTTTGTCACGGTGCCCTTAGAAGTAACGTAAATAAGCTCTGTTCTGATTGGATGTGTCTTGTATGGAGCCTCTTTCAACAAGCAGTCAATGACAGTTAAAGACAATATAAAACTTTAAAGAGAGTAAGTGATTGTGCATAGCTACAACCTCAATTCCAAAAAAGTTGAGACACTTTGCAAAATGTAAAAAAGTGTAAATACAAACAGAACACATTTTTTTTCACATAGAACATAGAACACATATCAGATGTTGAAAGTGAGACATTTTAACATTTCATAAAAATTATTAACTCACTTAGAACTTGATGACAGCAGCTCATCTCCAATAAGTTGGGACATGGCAACAACAGGCTTAAAAAGTAAGTAGTACTAATAAAAACAGATGGAGGAGCAATTTACAACTAAGTAACATGACTAAGTATAAAATATGCAAAGATGAGCAGAGGTTCACTTATCTGCGCTGGACTAAGTCAAAATGAAAAACTGTTATGTGGTCAGATGAATAAAAATTTAAAATTCTATTTGGAAACTGTAACAGTTTTTACATCGTACACACGTTATCCACCAATTCAATTCATCAGTAAGAAGTTGTTTTTCCTCAATAAGGACCCCCACTAATCTCACATAGACTGGCATAGGTGATGTCTGACACATAGATTATTATGCTGTGTTAACAGGTTGACACAGAAAAAAAAGTGTCTTTCCGTGCCATGAAAACACAGAATGCTGGGAAAAGTTTCTGGTTTTCGGTTTATTTATTTAAGGCGGAATAAAGTCAGGAGGATGCTCTGTACTTATTTAATGTTTGTTGTATAGTTCTGGCTGTGCCATGACACAGAGATATTCAGCATCTGAGGCCTCCAAATACATCAACATATGGTTTACTCTGCCACCGGAAAATGTAACTTGATGGAATGTTTGGCTGATTTCTGTGGTAAGCTGCCATCAGTAGAATTTTCCGTCACTGCTCCACGGAAAACAGTGGAACGTCCAGCCTTCTGTCGGCTGTCTGCCACCAACATGTAAACATAGCATTCGAGTGAGTTCTAGTCTACACCATAAATGTCAAAAAATTAGAAAGACAAATCTTGATAATGCTAATTTTTGGCAGCGTCTTACTGCATTTCCAGTGGTGTTATATATACCACTACGCTGCTGATGTAACAGTGGAAGCATTTTCTGACCTTTTTCAAACCTTATTTATTATACATATGTACCATAATAGGCTAAATGTATACTAAATCATTTTTATTTATATTTATTTATCATTATAAGGGTGCATACATAACCCCTACATTTCAATATTACTTTTAAGTGTTTAAAATGTTTTTAAGGCTCTGCATAGGTGGAACCTTATTTTAGCCACACCCATGCATTTTAAAGAAAAAAATGCATACCTGTCGCACATGGTCAAGTGGTGCATGAATAGATCCCAACATTTTGGAATAAATGTCCCCTAAAGTCTGAAAATCACCTTCTTATTTTAAGAACTGTCGCCACAGAAACACACATTTCCTGCTATTAAGTAAACATTTTTGTGTTATGAGAAAAAAAGATGATTTTATGTGTTTATAGCTAGCTACGATTCTCACTACAAAAACAGTTACTAACAAAACCTTTGATAATAACAGGCTTATTCAAAACAAAGGTGCAAGTAATCTGTGATAGGTATTTAACTTTTAACCAGTTTTGTAGAATAATTTTTTAATCATTCAATTCATTATTCAGTGTGACCTAATTATTGTGTAATATTTGCTGCTGCACCTCATCACCTGAATACATCTTGTATTTTGACTGCCATTATCACTATAACTGGTATCTGACTGCCAACATCACTATAACTCATGCACTCTGACTATATCATCTGTATTAGGGTGACTGCTAAGATTCTTTCAATAGTTGTGCAATATATACCAGTGCAATTCAACATGTACATTTGCATAGTTTCTTATTGTATTTTTACCTAACAATAAAGATTTATTTATTTTCTGTAATTTCTTATTATTAATGTATTCTAAAATCAATAGTGTTGTATCTGTTGTGCTGCTATTCTCCTGCTGTAACAATGCAAATTTCGCCATGTGAGATAATAAAAGACTCTTATCTTATATCTTAATTAACTTGGTGCTAACTCCAGGCCATCATAGACTCGCTTCAAACTGTGTGAAGTTGTTGAGTAATCCCCAGTGGACTGACTAAGTGGTTTTCTGACACTGTATTAATACCGGACTAAAATATAACTATATAAAATATATCTAGAAAAACTAGTCTGAAAGATTTTTTTCTCTATTTGTACAAATAAGTGTGTCATGCAGTGTCAGCAAACGTGCTTTAAATGGAAATCTACCATGAAGACATAAACATGTGTGTATGTGCCGTCTGTTGGCTGTTCAGGGGTAATCAGCCATATGCTGTCATTCCTCAGCCTCTCTCAGGCCTGACGCTGAATGAATTTATTAGGATCTCTTTTTTTCCTCCTTGCTTTGCCTCCGCTACCTAAAAAGCCTTCTCTTTTTCACCAGAGGCTTGTCACACAGATGCTGATGTATCCCCCCCACCTCTTAACCCCCCTACCCCCGCCGCCAAGCTTTATGATGGAAACTGATACAACTCTGTGATAGAGTTTCGGGATAAATTATTCACGCTTTGAACACACACTCTGCCTGGCTTTCTTGGAGGACATCCATTTTACAAAACCACCCCCCCTCAATCCTTTTAATTGATCTGTCCCTCCACAGCTCAGAGGAAGACATCAGGCCTTCATTTCTGTGAAATATCTTGCTCTGATAGCAGTGGTGTGCCATGACTACTAGCACTGGGCCTTTGAAGTCTTTAAAATCAAGCAAATTTTTATTAGCAAACGTTAGTGCTAAGCCAACACTGGTTTAAATGAACAATCTTTGGCCACCCTACATTAAAAACAAACATGTGACACCTCTGAATGATGAAGCTTCACATCATTGAATTCCATATCATTCCAATTATTTGATGCTAGTAGCAGACCTTAACATGCACTTTATTGACAAAAGTATTGGGACATCTACAGGAGCTTTTATGACATTCTATTCTAAATTTATAGGTATTAATATGGAGTTAGTCATTATAACAGCTTCCACTCTTCCACTCTGTGCAAGATTTTAGACTGTGGAAATTTTTGCCTATTCATCCACAAGAGCGTTTGTGAGGTCAGTTACTGATGTCGGATGAGGGAGTCTGGCTCTCAATTTCCATTATAGTTTGACCCAGAGGTGTTCGATGAGGTTAAGATCAGGACTGTCTGCGTGCCAGAGAAGATCTTTTATGCCAGACTTACACAACCAGTCTTTATGGAGCTTGTTTGTGAACTGGGACATACAGTGATGCTGAAATAAAATAGGGTATTTCCCAAACTGTTCCCACAATTGTGCAAACTTTCCTGGCATGCTGAAGTATTAAGATTTCCCTTCGCTAGACCTAAGGGTCCTAGGCTAACCCTTGTAAAACAACCCCATAGCATCATCCCTCCTCCACCAAACTTTACAGTAGGCATAATGCAGTCAGGCAGGTACTGTTCTCCTGGCATTCAACAAACCCAGAGTTGTACATCAGACTCCCAGGTAGAGGAGCGGGATTTATCACTCTACAAAACATGTTTCCACTGCTCCAGAGTCCAGTGGGGGCGCTTTACACCTACTTCATCAGAATGCTTGGCATTGTGTTTGCTAATAGAAAGAAATATAGTGTACATTTGAGCTTGTATGTATCGGTTTAACAGTGATTCTTTAAATAAAGAGCTCTGGTTTAGAATTGCTGCTGTATTAACAATCAGTGACACATCTAGAACTAACTAGTGTTACTCCTCTGTAACTTTCTAACTGAAGTATTATATTGGTAAACAAAGCCGGTCCTGACAAATATGGTGCCCTAGGCAAGATTTTGGTGGGTGCTCCTTGCATCATCAATCATTGTCTTTATTGTCACTCCAGAGTTTATGTTGTTGAGAGTTTCTTTATTTTAGAAGAAAAGGTTTTTACTGGTGAAAGGGACAGTATCACTTGATGATGATTCACCGGAAGGTGTTAAGATGATTCACCAGAAGGTGTCTTCTGGTGGCCTAGTATGCACAGGAATAGGTTTCAAATATTTCCAAAGTGCATCTGAAGAGAACAGAAGAGCATGTGTGTTACAATGTATTAATTTAAAAAAACTTGCTAAGCTAATAATAACAGCAATGACACATTTATATGACACGCTAAACACAAACAGAAAGAGTAAATTACACCTAGCTTGCATTCATCTGCAAAACTGTATTCAGTTAGAACTTCTCTCACACAAAGCATGTTTGCTGTAGCTACATATTAAGGGAATGAATTAAATGATAATGTAGAGGCTTATGGAAAAGGTAACACATTTTATTGACCATTATAAGAAGGGTTGACACTGGTTAGCTAACTAGACTAAGATGACAATAATAATGTTTGCTTGGTTTCTTCAGACAGACAGTGGATGCTTCATGCAGGGAGCACATTTAATTCTGATTCTTCTAATTCTTTAATGAAGGTTATGTCCCAACACCTGAATAGTCCAAATGTCCTTAATGAATTTAGGGTGGAAGCTATCTGATGGCGCTATCTCATGCTAGTTAGCAGTGATTTATTAAATTAGTGAGAACTAGCTAGTTAGTAACTTTGCATCTTCTTTTTATTTTTTTTTCTCCCCTGGGCACCAGAGAGCTTTGGCTATTTAGACATATTGCTGGCGGCTTGTCACTCTTTCGAGTCGCACCTTCCCCACAGGTAGACAGTCTAAAACGTCCCCATCTCTCAGTAGGAGAGCCTGCTTGGCCACATCTACCCAGATACCCAGAATAATCCTGATTGGACAATTTTCCACCAAGTTTCCAAGTCACTTGACAATGACATAGGTATTCCCATAGAACAATCAAACATCCTAAAATACCTTATAGTATTGACAAGTGGCCTTAATGGATTGTTCTTTAAAAAATATTTGTTAAATGACATGTGAAGGTAAACAAACTTTGTTTGAAGAACCTCCACATAACGTGCAGTTATTAGGCCCTACATAAAAGCTTGTATCATTGGAAACCTGCATTTTCAAAAGCGTAGGCCTGTCCAAACTTTAGACTGGTTTTATGTCACAATGCTGTATTGTTTAATGGTACGTCCATTCTCCATGAACTCTAATGCCACTTCCAGCTGCTCGGATGGATCCTTAATTGAAAAGAATCTTGGCCTGAGCAAAAGTTGTTGGACAGAAGTCACTCGCTTCCCCGAGAGGAATAAGTAATGAAAAGAAAATAGCTTCTCTCCTCCTTAATACCTGTTGAAACCATAAAGAATAACAGGAGGCGGGGATGTAATGGACTTAGCCATAGCGAGTGGGTGGATAACTTTCATATTACATCGTACATCTGCTAAGAAGGTTTTGCGATGAGAAAGTCAATTGGATTAAATGTTATTGCCATTCTGCTCTTGGCCGGCTGCTCGGAAGAGCGTAAGGTGGCAGTTCATATAGCATTTTTTCTTGTCAGATTTATTTGGAGATGAAAGGGGTATTTTTACCTCGCTGTAAGTCGCGGCCTTTCTGGATCCCAAACCCATGAGTGGGGTTTTTGTTAAAACAAACAGTGGAGAAAGGTAGAGCAGACATGGCGGAGACTGGAGAAGATAACTGATGAGTCTAGCAGTGCAGAAGGAGGAATAACAGAGGCCTGCTGTAATGTGGTTTTTACGCTGAGGGACGAGCAGAAACCATTCAGGAGAGATTTCGGGAAACCACACGTGAGCTGATTTTAAACGTGAGCTTTCAAGAGTCTATAAATCACACAGATGATGGTTAATGAACTTATTCTAACATCCCGCTCAGCGGAAATCTTCTGTGAGTATTCAACAATGTCCTGTCTCCTGACTGTAAATTCAAAATAACTTTTCTTTCATATAAAACGAATTGCAGGCCAGAGGCGGATGGGTTCTATTTTGAGTCTTGGTTCCTCCTCATGCCCTTAGGAAGGTGTTCCTTCTGAGTCTTGGTTCTTTTCTGTTGTTCTTCCTCCTGCTCCTAGGGAATTTGTCATTTTGAGTTTTGGCTTCTCTCAGTGGTTCCTCCTCATGCTCTTAGACAGTGTCTCATTTAAGCATTTGATTACTCTCTCGGTTCTTACTCATGATCTTTTAAAGGCTAAGCACTAGCAGCTGATATAAAAAAGGTCGAACTTGTGATTATTAAAAGTCAGAAAACGTTTTATTTTTTACAAAGTCAAGAAATATGGCTTAAAAGACTGCTGTTTAGCCCCGCCCACTATTCAGAAAATACCGTAGGTGTATGCGTGTGACGTAGATGGTGGACAACACGCTAGAAGATGCACTTATGGTAATGCCAAATGACAGAAAGCTGTGATTGGCTGCAGTAATTGGATGTACAGTGGAACCCCTGTAACTGTGACTAAACTTTTCAACTTTAAAGGGGCACATTGGAAAGGACCATCCAAATGACCAAATGATCTGTAGCGATCATTTCACGCCTGATTATCTCAACTATGGGACGTAGGCTTAATCAACAACTGGATCTTAAAACTGGCACTGTTCCATCAATATGGGCGTGTAAGGAAACCAGCAAGAGGTGTTCAAGAGCCTCTGTGTACGTGGAGGTAAACCAGGTAAGCTCAGTTACTTTGCCTATTTTAGCTGATGTTAGCTAACATTAGCTTCACTTGCTAAGGTCGGTGGCTCAAGTTATACTAAGCTAACATAGTTGCATTATTAAGATTTTGTAATGTCGTATGAGTGTGAGTTAGACTATGATTATATTTATAACAATAACTGTGCCTCTATATCTGAGTTTAGCTGGTTGCTAGGCTATTGGCATGAATAATGCTTGTTATTTAGCTACATACTGTTTACATTTAGGATGACCTGCATTTGTGCGTGTGGTTTGACTAAAAGTCTCAGGATTAAGTGTTATGGTATTTTATTTCGCTATGTTACAGCCCCTTTCAAATTCAAATTCAGAAATTTCATCGGAATCTGAAAAACCAGCAGTGGAAAATTTGCAGGCTAAGTCAGTCATACTGCTGTCTTACCGTGACATTGTTCACTGTTTCCCACCAGTGATGTCACACGGCAGTGTTCAGGAATTTCTGTAGCAAGCTCAGGTTTTTCCGCCAATTTAATTAAAATTGTGTATTTTAAAGCAAATTAGGCAGCAAATTTCATGTTTATATATTTTTAGTATCTAAAACCACCAGGGGTGTCCGTAAGTGGTACTTAACCTTTAATCTTGGTTCTTTTCAGGAGTTGTTGGCTCCTCTCAATGGTTCTGCCTTATAGTCTTAGGGGGTTTCTTCCTTTGAGTCTTGGTTCTTACTTATGTTCTTTCAAAGGTTTTTCTTCATAGTCTTTGTTGTTCTAAGTGGTTCTTGGATCCTCCCAATGGTTCTGTCTCATGGTCTTAGGGACCTTTTGAGAGTAGGTTCCTATAAATGGTTCTTCCTCATGCTCTTAGGAAAATTCCTATTTAGAGATCTGACTACTCTTTTGGTTCATGATCTTAAGGAGTTTTTTCTTTTGAATCTTGGTTCTCTCAGGGGATATTGGTTTCTCTCAGGTGGTTCTTCATCATGCTGTAAGGAAGACTTTCCCCTGAGTCTTGTTTCTTCTCCATGGTTTTTTTACATGGTTTTAGAAAGAGTCTCCTTTAGACTTTTGATTACTCTCTTGGTTCTTCCTTATGATCTTAAAGATTTTTGAGTCTTGGTTCTTTTCAGTGGGTCTTGGTTCCTCTCAGTGATTATTCCTCTTGCTCTTCGGGAGTTTTGATTACTTTCTTGGTTGCTTCTCACACTTTTCCTTTTGAGCCCTGGTAGTTATAGGTTGCTCTCAGGGGTTCCTATTCTTGCTCTAAGGGAGATCCCTGTCCTGGGTTCCTCTCAGTGGTTCCTCATGATGCTCTTAGGGCTTCTTCTTCTATGCTTTTACTAAGGTTGTCCTTGTGTTGGTTCCTTTTTGTGCTTTTAGACAGTTTTTCTTTTAAAGTCTTGATTTAGGTCAGTGGTTCTTGCTTATGCTCGTAGGGAGTTTCTGACTCTGCCTCCTTAATCTCCAAGCTTTATCAGAGTTCTGCAAAGCTTGTTCAATTTAACAGAAAGTATGTATTCGTGGGTGGAGCACAGATATGTCAATTAAATGTTCCTGCTCATAATCTTTACAAATCCTTTGTGAGATTGGATTGCGGAGCAGGAATGCAGTATAGTCTGTAGATGGCATCAGCAAGTGGCATGAATCTTGGCATGAGGAATTCCCGATTTATTTCAGATAGCCCTTTAAAGCGTGCCTGCAAATGCTCACATTATTATATACAGGGCTTGATTTGAAGGGGGGCGTCCCTTTTGTCTAATATAAAATCCAAATACTCTTGTTAAACTGCAATCCCTCTTTCCATCCATTGAAATTAATTTTGTTTTGCAATTTCACTTCAAAGACACGTTATGAAGACATGTCATGCAGATTTTATCATTTATTACAATAATAAAGTTTGATATAGTTAAAGATTCTTTCATATACATGTACACATATCCACATATTCGGCCTACAGAGGCAAGGATTATCTGGCCGACTCCAAGTTGAGTCTTTAAGGTGTGAATTAACTCTTGATTCGATGAGGTTTGAATCATTTAAATGTAAATTTGAGTCTCTGAGGTGCAAGTTGACTCACCGAGTTGCGAGATCTCAGAGGTTTGGATTCAGTGTCTGAGATGCAAGTCTCGAGTCTCAGAGGTTTGAATCAAGTTGTGGGTCTCTGAGGTGTGAGACAGAGTCAAGTCACCCTGGTTCTTGAACTGGTTCCATTCAGGCTTCTTGAATCCTTAGTACTATTCAGGGCACCATCCTGCGTTTGCACCAGTTTTTAATGGAACCAAAGAATGCCAAAGAATAAGTCATTACCACAGGGCATTGCACAATGGTACTAAACAATAGAAACAAGATGAGGGAACACATAGATTACCTGTGAGCAGGTAACAGTGACCAAATTTGATTATTTAATTTTTTTCATATACGATTTAGAACAGCAAATTTTTAATTCTGATTTGGGACACTTTCATATGTGGTGTTGAAATTTTAGATGTAACCAATGTGTATCAATGCAACTCAGTCTAAACAGCTAGATTGGATTTCATGCATAATTTACGTCAGTCCAACTCAACATTCATCAGAATTTTGCACTGCAAAGATCTTATACATCTTTGGGCTGAGGTTTCTAAACAAAAACATTAAAAGACAAGTATCACAAACACTGTATTTCCAAATGAGTAGCCAAACATAGTCATTAGAGACTGCATCACCAAAGAAAAGGGCGAGAAAAAACCTTTCTCTCTCACAGTGTTGTTTGAGCTTGAACACTCAAAGTCCAGCTGGCAGACACTGAAGCTTTGTGATTATTTCTTTGATACTGACAAAGACACTAAAACCTCCGCAAGCAGATCTGTATCTGTCAGCAGACATCATTGTTTATCTCATAAACAAGCATTGTTGTGCCACTCAAAATGTTGAATTAAGTCTCGAATCTCTGGGACTCTCGAGTGTCTGGGGTGTGAGTCTGAGTTGAGTCTCGAGTGTCTGGGGTGTGAGTCTGAGTTGAGTCACTAGGGTCTAGGGTGTGAATCTGAAGTCTGAGTCGACTCTCGAGTGTCTGGGGTGTGAGGCTGAGTCGAGTCTCGAGTGTCTAGAGTGTGAGTCTGAGTCGAGTCTCGAGTGTCTGGGGTGCGAGTCTGAGTCGAGTCTCGTGTGTCTGTGGTGCGAGTTAGACGTTACTGAAAATCAGACATTACTGAACATTACCATTACTGAACATGGCAGTAACATAAGCAGTCAGTGTATGACGGGTGTATTTATGAATAGAAGAGTGATCAGAGAGATGGAAAATCTCTCTCTCTCTGTCTACATCACAGCTTCAGTAACAAGGCCACAGTAAACGATGCGGTTCAGCAAAAGACAAGCAGACATGGACGAATCCCTCATTCTTTCAACACTCATTCTCTCTCTCTGTTCTTTTCTCTTTTCTTTTTTCTTTACTTCTTTTTCTTTTTTATTCATCCTTTTTTCTCTATTTTCTTTTGCTTTATCTGCTTTTTTCTCTTCACTTTCCTTTTCTTTATCTCTTGCTTTTGTTTCTCTATTTCTCCTGTCTCTCTGCTTTCTTTTTCTTTCTTTTGCCTTCTCTCTCTCTCTTTCTGTCTCCCTCTCGCTCACCCACCCCCCCACCTTGAGGATTTAATCAAACAGTGCAGCTACTGCAGATTTTGAAAGTATATAAACAAAATATGAAGTATGTTGCAGTTTAAAATATTTTCGCATCCCTGTATTTAAATATATTGTTTTTATTAAAATGTGCGTGAGTGTGTGTGTGTGCGTGCATATGCGCACACTGTGTGTATACTTTCTGCTGCCAGTTACAGATTTGTGGAGGGCATTTTTGCTTGAGTCATGGCTACAGTGGTTTTGCACATAAATAAATACTCATCACTGCTGATTTGCTCCATATAAAAAGTGAAGGAATGTGAAAACATGAGTGAAGTTTAAATCCAGCCTGTAATTACAGACTGCGTCAGATCTGGTTCATCAGAAACATTCTTTTGAATTTGCCTCCTTCTCGCAATTTATTCTTCATACTGACAGTCCAGTGGTCAGAAATATCCTGAGGAAACACAGAGAGGTGTCCCGTTGTGTTGGACTGTCACAGCTGGACCGCATAATGGTCGCCAAACAAGCGATCAAATAGCCGTGCCGCCAACACGCTTCATAATATTGACTCATTCACAGCGTGTTGGATATTATACAAGTGGCCATCGGAGTGATGATGTATGGTTAACATGTGCAGAGAGTATTGCCTCAGCAAGCTACAGACTGGAGAGAGATGTTTCCACAATATGACACTGTGATACTAATATTTGTTTTCTATTTATTTATTTTAATTTCACTAGAGAAATCTGTTTATTTGTTACCTTCATTCCCTTAATGAGTACTCATATCATGTTTTTCTTCTCTCGCTTCCATCCAAAAAAATACTTTTACTCATTTGCTTACACCAACAACATATAATTGCATCAACATAGCTAAATAAACCGAAATACATCACTAAAGAACATGGTCCAGTTTATATCACAATACCTAGGTTAATTATTCTAGGGACGCCCCCTGAAAGTCGCTAAAAGTGGATTCAGTTAACGAAGATGGAGCAGTGGAGAAGCGTGCATTATAACAACAGTAAAAAACAAACAGAAGCTTACAGAAAAAAACTGGAAATATCATTTCATTGGGATCTATAAATAAGAGAAAATGTAAAAATATATTACATTTATATTCAATCAGCCACTCTGGTTAAAATAAATGACTACATACGTGGTGGTTACTGATGAGAGAAGCTGAAGCCCACCTATTAAAGTCGTCTTGGGGTGCGAGAGCCATATTTCTTCACATGCAATTTTCTATACATATAAAATAGAAAATAAACCTATACACGGCAAGAATGACTGGCAGCCTCATATGCAGCTTGATCATGTCCTCCAGCCAGTGGAAGCGCCACTGCTTAGAGAGCAACAAAACCTGGTCTTGACTCAGCACAGCGCACAAACTGATCTACACAAAGTCATTTTAAAGATAATGTAAGAGCAAACAGTCACGCAACAAGTAATGTAACTAACCTTGAACTACCTTCCCAGTTTCTTGTTCGAACTGTATGAATGTTTTCATTAGTGAAATAGATAAGACCTGCAATATTGATGCGCAGCACCATTTAAGGTGGAATGAGAAATTCAAATAAGAAAAAAGAATGTTTTTTTCTAAATTGTTCTTCTTCAATTTAGAAAAAAATTCAGATTTTCTCATTTGCTGTTTCTCTGCCATTTCTCCTTCTTGACGGTACGTGTGGAGTTCAGAATGTAACTCCAACCTAATGATTGCTCCCACACAAATTTCCTATTCCACCTTATATGGAACCAGGATGTAATTGCTAAAATGTTTGGCATAAGCATAACAACAGGTCACTGTAGTGTGTACACTGTATACCAAGCAATAAGATCTGGTGGAACATAATCACGTGGCTTGATAAGTCATCATTTATTCAAGAAACATTATTCTGTGATTTTTTTTTCACATATTGACATTTTTTATAATTTCCACCTCCTCTTAGCATAAAAATACTTTGTTTGTGGGGTGTTTTTTTGTTTTGTTTTGTTTTTTTGTTTTGGGTTTTTTTTTTTCAAATTTCAGGCTTTTTACATTTAGGATTTTCAAAATTCTCAAAAAGTTGGTGTATATAAAAACAACTAATGCATCTGAGAAGAGTTTTAGAAGTCTTGAAGAAAAGTTTTGTTTGACCCAGCAAATAAAAACTCTTCTTACACTGTTGGCTAACCAGCACAGTGTGAATATTAACCATGTGTGAGCTTTCCCTGTTCAAACACACATCCCAACATCCAACGCACACACTCTCTCTTACGCAGCAGTATATAAACCTCACTCCAGTTTTTGGCTGGTGCCCAGTTCCAATGTGCTCTATTCCCCTATGAGTGACAAATATGCAGGGAAAACATAGACACTAATGATATGGGCTCATATGGGCTCTATATGAGGCTGTAGGGGGTGTATAAGCCCCCAACTCCAGCTGGCACAGCCCCAGCCCTGGCATGACAGACGGTGACAGAGGATGCGGAGGCGAGGGCCTGGGGGGAATCCCGCAACAATAACACTAAAGCCCAGATTAAATCACAGCCATCAGGCACCTGCCAATACAAAATTACATTCCATCAGGGTGGAAAGAGTACACAGAATGTATACATACATGAAGAACTGCGTTAAATCTAAAAGTCGAACTAGGAGATATACTACAAAATACTTTTTAAAACATTTTTTTAACATTAACATTAACATATTTAAACATTAAATATGCAAGTATGTAAAATTGCAGAAATTAAACACTTTAAGGTGAAAGTCTAGAGGTGAACATGAGCATCATATTCAGTTGTACAATCTTTTTAAATAATATTAAATACAGTAGCAAGGTAAGACTACTTAAGTATCCTTGCACACCATCACTATCCACTTCAAACAAGCACATGAATTAAATATATATTCTGAATGTAGTCCATCAGCCAAGATATGTTTGGTGTATGAGACTTGCTTCTTTAGATGTAGCAATGTTCAAATCATAGACTAAATCAAAATGTTTGTATTTCCAGGTGAATAACTTACAGTCAGCATGGAAGCAGTTCAGTTTGCAGCACAATTTACAACAAATTTAAACATTTTATAAATTTAAGCAAATAAATTCAAGGATTACACTCAGTTTGTTTCCTGCTTAACTTCCAAAAGCAGGTAAAGCTGTTGTAAGCAGTATTAATTAAGGGATCCTCTGTTTTGGTAAGATTTAAGCTTTTTTATGATTCTATACTTGATTCTTTGTAAATGCAGATACTTGCATAGAAATATTTGTGTATCATTTTATATGCATGAATATGATAAACTAAATATCAATTAAGGTAACTTACATAATTAAGCTATTAAACTGTTAATTTTGTAAATTAGACCTGTTCTGAACTGGGGAGAAACGAGCGAGAACTGGAACTGTCACGCCAAAGCCTAAACCTTCTGAAAAAGCCAGTGAAGCACAGAACGTTTAGCTAGCTTTTCCCTAAATAACAGACATTAACTTTAATTTTATAATTACTAGTGGACACTGAGCCAAGTTTTTCTCTAACATGTGAGTGAGGAGTGTTCAATAGAAAGAGTGGAGGTAGAGCGGAGTAATATGCTTTGAGTAAGGAGCTGAAATGTCTGTAGATCCACTCCACTCACAAGCTGTAATACTCATTAATAATTGTATGTCTTTAGTTACTGTGGACTTTATCATTTTTTTTGTAGCTTACACTTAAAGGAGCAATATGCAGTCTGTCAAACACATACAGTCCCTCCCCTCCTCTCCTCTCCACTTGTTTATTTACGAATCTAAAAGATCATTGCCAATTCATCATAAAACTTCATTCTTTTCCTCACTAAATGCTGTATTCAGTAGTGGAAAGCAACATCAATGTTAAATTTGTGTTTTGCTGCTGTTTTTATCACTTGTTTTTATTTAAGAATGGGTGTGCCTCTTCTTCAAAAGGCAGGCTGACACTACAAGACTTATCAGGTGCAAAGTTATATTACCAAACAGGATGCGGTGGAGCTAGTTAGTGAGTACGCTCAGTTCAAGAGATATTCTGTTGATTCATCTTACATATTGCTCCTTTAACCCTGGTTGTCTTATATCACACATATACTGACGAGCTCCACCCTTGCTGACTGTCATCTATAAAATTTAACAAAAATACATAGCATAGCTATGACAGCAGCAATAGAAGTAAACACTGTTTTTTTGAAAATGTTTTAAAACAAACTGTCTCATTGCTGTGTTGCCTGTAAAGAACATGACTCGGGAGGGAAAGAAGTTTACCAAGCAAAACCATCAGGACCGTTTTCCTTCTTCTCTTTTCCTTTTTTTTGGATCATGTTAGCCTCAGAGCTGTGCTGCAGAGACTCTGGAGGAGCTGAACTCTGAATTGTCTAAATGAGGTTTGTTGAAATTTACTCACAATGATTACGACGATGGTTTGTGTCACACTGCAGTAATCAGACAGAGGGAAACGGTTGGAGAGGGAGTGGGCAGTGTCAGGCCAGAGTAGAGGAGAGTGGCTGATTTTAGCCAGAGCTTGCGCTCCGTTATGACAGGACCCCCTCTGCTAACTGCGCACAATCAAAGCCCTGGCTCCTAAGCCAATCACAAACACCACCAGCCTGACAGGAGAGGGCCTATTGTTTAGACAGAGAGCAGCACCCGGAGAGACCGGAGGCCCGAGTCTGCATCAAAAGTCAGCTGCTTCCGTAGCTTCATCAGAAAACCTATTTTTTCAACTCATGTCCACTGTCTTTAAAATGATGCCGATGTTAACATTGTACATAAATTATCTTTATATCCCTATGCATTATTGCACAACCTTTATCACAGACTTAAAAAAAATCATATTCTAAATGGCACAATGCATTGCAGTGCACAAATGGATGATATATGATAAAGTACTGTAAATGTACAAATAAATGTATGATGTATGTTGTACATAAGCATTATTGCAAAAAACATGATACACTATTACATACAAATGTGTGATGTATACACACAATGTTTTACAACACTATTTGATACAATATATTATTGCATCTTCTATAAGAACAAATGTATCATAAAATGTAAATTCAATGTAACATATTGGACATAACACAATAGAAGATGTAACACATTATAGATTGTATATATAATATAATATATTATTACATATATATTCATAATACAACTATATCATTGCTCAATACATTTTAGCTGCATGCAGATTTGATGGCTTTAATCTTGCATACTTTTTGCATACTTTTGAGAGTATGCTGTGATGCTGGGCCTTAAATAATCTTCCTCCTAAGCCTGCTGCGTGATGGCTAAATGCCCTCTGAAGAGCAGGACTCATCTGTTAATATACAGTGGGGACTCCTGTGATATTTACATGTTTGTATAATTTCCATCTGCCTTTTATGGACCAATCAGCTGCACTTGGAGTGAAACAAAAGGGGATCTCGCGCTCAACTTGTGTTTCATGATTGGAAGCTGCTTTTGATTAGCCTCTGCTCGGGAGGAAAAAAAATGTTTTGCTTTTGTGCACGGCCTTGTTGCTGTTCTGGATCTGTGCTACACTTCAGAGTGGTTCCCTCAGCATGGGGATATTAACACAGCACAGTTTTGGACGGTCACAATCACTCACGCACACCACATGCCAGCTGAGACTGTTCACACGTGCCCTCTGGCAAAACTCGGCTAAATCTAATATTCAACCACGCTGGAGTGCACTATACTCAACCTCACAGAATTACACACAATTAGATCATCTTCTGCTGAAGATACGGATAACCCGCAGGTATTCAGTCCCACGCTGCCTGTCAAAAGTTTGGGAACAAACAAATCTCTTCTTGGTAGTGTTTAGTTCTCATTCTCTCACTTTCACGCTCTTACAGTTTTTCATTAATCAGCTCCATGCTGATGCTTTGTGTGTATTTATCTTCATCCTCAGAATCATATTCTTCACAGTGTCTTCCATGGCGGTAGGTGTTCTTTTAGAACTGCAGTTTCAAAAAAGGACCATTTCAAGATCCAAACAGTTTGTTACTGAATAATGATATAATGGATTCATTATTTACTATTGATTATATAGTATTTAAATTATATGTTACATACAAATAGGGATACGGACAGAGCAATACTCAGAAAAAAAATCAGAAATCATAGGAGCATTATAGCCTATAGCTTAAACAAGACACCACATCAGTTACTCCCATTGGTGACAAACATGAAATGAATTCTCATTACTTAAGTATTTAATGGCCTCATAGGCCACCACCATCTCCAACATTGTCTGTTTAGCGGGAAAGTGAGAAACTGAAATCTTGAAAAGGCACAGTTATGAGATTCAGACATGTGTAGAGTAACCTCAATCAATACTTAAGTCAAAGGATTGATGCTGGGGTAATTAAAACACTACAGTTCCACAGTCAGAGGTATGACCAATCACAAAATCATACAAAAGAATGAAAATAAATGCAAAAAATAACTAAATATGAATGGCTGAAATGTAGCTGAGTAAAAGTAGATTTCTTTACCTACTAATATATTTGAGTAGAAGTAAAAATATTATGATTATGAAAACCTCATATCTCATGCAAGTGTAGCTGAGAATAACAAACGCTCCCTGTTTCATGTATGAGTGGAAGAAAAATATGGTTTGTTTTTTTTTGCAGGGTGAGTAAAGTGTGGTCTCAAGGGGTGGTGTGAGGGGTGATATTGATGGCTAAGGGGCGCGGGGTGGGCGCAGGCCAGGCGCAGGGCAGGCTGGATAAAAGCCCAGCTTCGAGTCCCTGAGGGTGGAGCTGGAGCCGGAGCGGTTTTCCCCAAAAACAGGCCGGAAGCGCCACTTTTCCCTGGCGGGAAGCTTTTCCTGCAAAATAAAGAAATCATTAGGAGGATGACAGCCCGGCCAGTTGGATCCTCTGGGGAGAAAAACTCACAGAAACTGCTGCTGCAGGTTAGAACACTGTGCTGGGCAGGAAAAAACTCCAGCCTCAAGCCAAACATCAACACCACCAGTCCGCAGTTCAGGTCGACGGGCCATTATTGGAATGAATGTTACAAGTAACATGATTGCCAAAACAATAAACGTAAGTAGGATTAAGAAATAAATTATCCCCAAACTCATCACAAACTAACCCCCCAGTCATTCCCAAACCATGCATCTTGTAAGGACTGAGTCAATGAGGCTGGACACAAGTGCACGTCTTTTATTAGAATCCAACATAAAAACACAGGAGCGCCATTAGGACACTTGGGGATCCTTAATAATCTAAAAGATTTTTTGATTGATGCCAGACTCTATTGGATACAATATAAAGCTAATCTTTTAAATAATTAAAAATAATAACTTTAGAAAGTCTAACATATGTACAGATTTTCTGTTTGTACTGTTATTTCATAATATTTTCTGAATTAGCACAGTATCTCCACCTCATCCATTCTGTTTTTTACTTACTGCCCTTCATCTGGATATTGAAAGCTATTGGAGTCACATGACTGAAAAATAACCTAGTAAGTCTACTGAAAATTCAGCACAGGACTTGCCAGAGATTAGAGAGTTTTACCTTTTAGGTCGCTTATTGCTTTTTGTCTTTCTGATGTTTTACTGTGTAATGTTTACTATTGTTCAACAAAACAACACCAGTAAATGGTCTTGGCCAAAAAGTGTACAGACAAGCCTGTACTAAGAGAATGTGCACACCGAAACTGAGAGCTAAAACAGAGAAGAAAAGGCACCAAAACATTGAGATTAGCAGATTTTATCAGAGAAGAACTAAGAATAATTGTAACAAGCCATAAAACAGCAAAGATGCATTTCCAAGCTCACCTATGACCACCTACCTTTATCCCTGGTCACTCAAAATGATCATTCAAATTTACTTGCAATGTTTTAGTCTTGTTGATAAATAGCAAGTATAAAAAAACGAATAAATACATAAACACTTAAAAACACAAATAATTACTTAAATAAAGATACATTAATAAATCATTTACATTTTTTGTTTAAAATAATAATGGGCTAGCTCAGCCTGTCTTGTCCCACAATACCACTTTGCTTCAAGCTGCGATAGTAAGTCACTGTAGCATTTGTCAGTCATCGCTCCAACATTAGGGGATGAAGAAATAGTGCTGTCCTGATGGCTGTTCCAAACTCTTGTCAAGTCGATTAAAGGTTTCGCTTCAGGTTACATCATTTAAGAACAAGCTACTATTATCACCTGCGCAGGCCCTGGTGTTAAGCGTTAGACAAAATAACTAGTATATGTTAATAGAAGACAAAACCCTTTGTAGTTGCTTTTACTCTTGAAGAGTGTGACGAGTATCACACCATTTCTTCCAGACTGGGAAGAAGTGAAAATGGGGAAAAGGGACTGTGCATTTTTTATGCTACTGGTGGACACCACAACGTACTGGTGAAATGTTGCCCCCTCCCCGTTTTTGTTTAAAATATAGCTTGACAGATTGTATCATCTTATAATTACTCCGTTAGTTATTTATGTAGCGTGCGTCATACAAGAACCAAGAGGTTTATAATAAAATGTCATAAATAAAAAAGATAAAAAAATATATAAATAAAAAAGATAAATAAAAATACATAAATAAAAAAGATTAAAAAATATAAAATGAATAGATAATTATATCGAAATTCCACATTTTTATTACCCCTTAATGGTTTAGAATGGTTTGGTGTGAAATGGTACATGGTGTTGTCTTTGATTTCTTTACAGCGGTGGTGATAGGAGCTGGGAGCCACAATATCTGTAATACAAATATATTTTATTTACTATCCAATGCCACCAATGAACCTACATGCACTTTAGTTGAAATGTTGATGATGGTGAAATAGTAATAAATCAAAAACAAAAAAATTTTAAACTTTGTATTGGGGCTACTCTGTCTGACAAAGGCCTGCATGAACCCTTCGACAATAAGTAGATTTTAGGGCCAAAATCAAAACATCAGACAGTGTTTTTGTAAGCATTTCATGTAATATCTATAACATTGGACATCTGGTTGCTATCGCCACCAGTGTGAACAGTTCTGACTCTCTAAGTTTCTCTTCAACAGAGCATTTCCAACCTCTCTGAATGACTTTGGTTGCATGTTATCCACTTAACTATTTAGTTATGCAGATTTTTTAATCAGTGAAAGAATCAAATAAGCCAGAAGATTTGATTTATACGTGAAGGTGTCTGAAGAGGGGCAGAAGGAGAATAGAGTGAGAGAGAACTTGGACAGACAGAAGCAGAAGAGCTCCAGGTGTTCAGTGTTGTTGATTAAATTGAGCTGAATTCCCACCTGCTGCTGCCGCCGCTGCACGCTCACAGATTAATGTGACCACCACAAATGAGCCGTCAGAGGTCAGCCTGCTGTCCTTTTAAATACAGACTGATAAAAGACAGACTCCATCTCTCTCTCGCTCTCTCTCTTTCTCTCTCTGTCTCTCTCTCTCTCTGTCTCTCTCTCTCTCTCTCTCTCTCTCTCTCTCAGCAGCCAGGAGGTCTCTAATGTTCTAAGTGTTTCCATGTGTAGCTGCATTTACACGTCTGTATCAATTAATGCCTGAACTGCAGCCTCCACATGCTGACTCTCCTGACCAGCCCATGACCAGCTCCTGCAAAACACAGACCCCCAAAATCAATCCAAATCAATGACTTCTCAGGGCATACTGCACTTATAAACTGATAATGTCTCAATATTGAAGGAAATTAGGCTATTTTACACTTTCATAATCATCACAGCAGAAGTCATCAAGTTATCATAGCCTATGCAGTCATGAACAGCTCCCATGAAAATACAATGTGATGTGTTTTTTACCCAGTTGAAATGCATATTGGGAATTTGATAAAGATGTGGGCAATAATCTACATTCTGCAGTATGATTTTCTGTGGCACAAACCCAGTCAGCACAGAGCATTGCAGAAGCTGAGCAGACCCACACAGGCCCAATTAAAGGCCCAATATATAAGATGACACAACTTGTCGAAATAATACTACAAACAATAGGGAGCAAGATATCACCAGAAAACTTACCATCCTAGACGAAGGGTCATTAGTTCAGCTTCAAAATGCATCCCTTTACTCACCTTTACTCACCAAGAGCATCTCCAGGGGTGGAAAGTAAGACCAATGGCACATCTTTTGTTTGCTGCTGAATGTGGACTCTTGCGTGGTTGCAGTCATTACAATGGTCACTTGCCAAAAGCCTCAGCCATCATTGCGTTTACCTTTCCTTTCTGTTCTTAAAGGATCTAACCAGGAGTAGAACCTTCACCTGAATGACAAGAATATTAGAATACATCATCAATGCAGTGTTACTTCATCATCTCATGTTGTGCTGATTTGACTCAATGCCTCTTGTGGCACAAGTGATGCCTGATTTATGGTTTGCACAGTTGTGTTTTATTTTTGATGTCCTTCATGTTCCTGAACACTAAAAAATAAGAAAAATGTTTCAATTACATTTTGCTTATAAGAACATCTAGAAGTGCCAACAATTTGTGACTTATTGTTTTATTAAAAACATCTAATTTTTAAAGATTCTGTTTTATTTAGACTAAATGTACTTCAATTAATAATTATGCTAATAATTACAGGCCTGATCTTTGTGCTGGTCTGGTGGGTGGTGATGTGATTGATAACAGTAACTGTCAAGTGAGTAAGGTTACAGGGAATATATATGGATTGTCCAGCCTGTGTTCACTGATCACACAGCACACAGTTTGTTATTCAGCCTGGTCAGTATTTAAATGCCTTAAATCAACAGTTTGCCTCTGTTTTCTTTAGCTATTGTCACGCTCGTGCCCATGGACCATTTCTTGTTTTCTGTGGATGAAACTGATTTACAAAAATACAAATCAGCTCTGCCGAGAGAATCTGTGCAGTGGGATGAAAGGATATGCCCTTATATGCACAATGTGGTGTTATTTATTTTGCCTTATCCTAAACTGCCTCTGAGTGCAAAGAGCAAAGATAGCCTTGTAATGAGTTAGTGACCCAATTATCAATGGAAGTTTATTTTTAGCATTATGCCATTAGCATGATGCTAACAGATTGGCTAAATCATTACCGTGTGTTTGAGGCAGGTGGACAGTAAAAGAGGTGGCAGCGAGGACACGGGGATGACGGCTGGTGAACTATGACGACCTGCTGCTATTGACCGTGTCGTGCCAAGTGTCGGGGCTCTACCAACAGGCCTAGTCCTGCTGCCTCTTCTGCAGACCTTGTTGCACGTCTTTGCTGTGCTGCTCTTTCATGCAGGTTAGCCAGGACTGGTCTTCTGTACTTACACCACAACATTGCATATATGTTGTAGGTTCTCACCACATATTTTGATTGATGTAAAAAAAATAGATACGAGTTTGAAATGCCTAGCTTTTCTGAAGGCTTCTAGGGGTCATTCCACCAACAGAAGGGAAATCAGCTCTGATCATTTTAATCAATATATTAAACAAAATATGTATTATCCATAGCTCTGTTATTAACTAGGACATTAATCTGTAAGTAAAATGTTGAGACCCTCTGCTAAGCTGCTAGCGAGTAATGAGAGGTGAAATGGGAGGTGCGAGACCCTTTGATCCTTTTTTAATGTTAAGAATGTTAATGAAAAGATTCAAACAAAGAGGTCTCCCAAACATGTGGAAACGCCATTTTATTAAAACAGGGGAAAAGAGTAAAACCAACACACTCGCCAACAAATGACACAACATATTTATTTACATTTATTTTTGTAGAAGAATGCTTTTACGCCAGTACTATGTTTGCATGTGCACACTTCAGAGAGTTGAGTTGGGGCAATCAAGTCTGAACTCATTTATTTGCCTTCTTTCTCTGTATTTCAATGTGTTTTGAACTTGTTTATGCTGATCTGATCACAGCTGGACTGTTAAAGGCTGGCCATGCCATCACTTTCCACAATCCAGTCATTTAGACGTTCTGTAAACATTGCAGCTCTTTCGCAGCTGCTGACCGTGGGGACAGTGCAAGAAACGGCGGGACTTTTTGAAGATTGCTTGTGCAAGTCAGTTAGAAATTTGAACCATAATGTAACTTTGCCGCAGCGCAGAGACATCCTGTTGCTTTTTCGTTGTTTTTGTCGTAAATATGCAGCGTCGCCATGTTTGATTTACTTCGTACTGCCCTCTACTGGAAGTGTTGCTCAACAACTATGTAAACGGAGCTGTCACAGAGCAGTATGTGTGCAGTGAAGGTTATATCGCTTGAAGCGCACGCAGACATTCCCGCACATAGAGGGAGTATAAATGAGCCTTTAAGGAAGCATCAATGTGTTACCACACGAGTACATTTAATGTGTGACATATGTTTCACTGTGTTTGCAGTTTTTCAGAAAACATTAAAAAAAATATTTATAACAGATAACATTAAAACCTAACCTGTTCGCTTACACTCTTACACAAAGTATTAGCCTTTTTTAATGCACTGGGTTATATAAATTATAAAACAAGTTTTACAAAGTCATATATGAATTGTTTCTGTATGTTTACATTTTGTTAATATACAAGCATTCATTTAACATTGCAGAGAGAATGCGGATATGTTAGCTCTTTAATATGCCTGTTCATATTTAGAAAAAACAAAATCAGTTTATGTTACATGGCAGTGCTTATTGACCAGCTAAACCAGCAACCAATCAGTTCTAGACCAGCAAACCAGTATTAACCAGCTTCACCCAATGCATGTTGTTTTTTTATTAGCAGGGAAACTGCCTCAAGCTGATTGTTTCAGGTCTTTAGAGGTTTATTTTCTGTAATGTCTCTGTGCTTAAAGACTAAAACCTGAATGCTTATCCTCCTAGGCAAAATTTAAAACATTTGTTTTAGATAAAGCTGATATTAAGTGAGCTTTAAAGTCTATAAGCAGCTTTAGGTGAAGTACGCAAGCAGCAATCAATATTTGTACATTGCTGATTAGACTGGACAATGAATGCCTAATATAAACAATACAGCAATACAGCTGATGTCATTAATGTAATCTCTTTTCATTTGAAACATATGGTCCATTATTTATCCAAAAGCACACAGACCATAATTAATAATGAGTAAATTCAGCTACTTTAAGCTCACCCATTCATATATATATATATATATATATATATATATATATATATATATATATATATATATAAAACCCAGCAGTGGAACTATGTTCTCTGAAGCAATGGAGCTCCATCCAATACCTTTGGTGTGAGTTGGAGTGGCATTTGTGAACCAATATATTCAACTTCAGTGGCTGACCAACAGTCACACTCAAGTAAGGAATGTTTCAGGTTGCACTGAGGCACAACACAGGGGGCAGCCAATCAGAACAGAGCTTATTTACATAACTTAAAGGCACAGTAACAAAACCAACCCGTTTAAAGTATTAGAATATGAGCATGTAGAAATGAGTTATGACTGTTTTTTTGAGCATAAAACCACATAAATCTTACATGTAGAGCTCAGAGGAAAACAAATGCAAGAAAAGAAACAGGATATAGTACCTTTAATACCCTTGATTTCAGAAGAAATGTCAGACTTATGCATGTTTGGCTATTTTGACAAACTGACAAGAAAAAAGAAAATCATAAAGCCATTCTCTGCCTGCCAATCTCCCTTATTCTATGCTAATGATAATAATGATGATAAGTCCAAGGAACGACATATTTCCATGATGTTGTATGGCTTATAGAGATACAGCTTATTTCTAATGACATGTGCAATATTTAGTTTACCACTTGCAATCAACATGCATGATCTGCCCTTAATCATCCTGCAGTACAAGTGCTCTGGAAACATAACCCCAAAATGTCTTGTTTTCTTAACGTTGTCACGCAAATGCCATGACACATAATACTCTCCCTTCATCTTTTCTTCTTCATCCATCCTCCAGGCCACACTAAACCCACTCGTGATCAGAAATATACACCATTTGTCAGCTTTAGCAGTCATATGTTTAGGAACCATTAATGTGTGTTTTTCGTAATCGTAAATAGTCCGTCTCATGTAAAAACAGCTGAAAGATTTTGATGTGGTATAAGTACGACGTTTCAAAACATACTAGTCCATATATGGAAATTAGCCCATTTTGAATGAATTGGTTTTGTGATGTCACACAAACCCGATACATTTATCCACCTATTCCGCCTGCAGTAGCGTAGCCCAGCCAATTCATGTTGTTCAATTCATTCAAGTTATAACTAGTGTTTCAGCCTTTGAAGGATCTCATAGTTCTTTAATCTTAAAGGCACACTCTGTTTAATTCTAAATGAGAGGACGGAAAATATTCCTTTTAAGTCATTACATGTATGAAGTTATGCTGCGTTCACATGATTGCACTGAAAAAAAACATAGCGGCATGAAGCCACATGAAAATGAATGATTATCTGAAGAGAGCTTTATCAGTGTAGATTGTTTATTTAGGGTGGAGAAAAGCAGGAGGATGTACTTTAGTTCTGTTGTATAATACTGGGCTTATCTGGAATTTAACAAGGAGACGCTTGGCGTCTGTGGCTACCCAAAAAATCAACATCTGGTTCCTTCCACCACTGCAGTCGACAAAAAAAATTACCGTAGCGGTAGCAGAATTTTCCACTGTGTCTCCTTTGAAAACAATAGAATATCTGGTTTGCCACCATCCACCTACCCCAAACACCATACTTCCAAAAGAAAACAAAAAAATTATTTAAAAGAAGTTGGCTACCTATTCAACAGTTTCATGCAAACTGTAGGTGCTATAATATAACTGCTGCCTCATATAAGGTGAAACTTAATATTTGAACATTAAGTCTCTAAGTTAATTGCTAATGTTATTGTTAAAGGCACAGAATGATCAAAATAAAGGAGAAAGAGGTTCATAAGCGTATGTGGGCACTAAGATTAAAAAAAAAAACGTGTGTGGGGGAGGGGGGGTGTTGCATTGTCTCAGTTTTGGGACAGCAGGTGGGTGTGAAACTCTGGGAAACGGCCCGCGGGGGAAAAGGTGGAGACCCTAAGTTGGAACAAAAGCAAAGGTGACACTGGAGAGCCACCTGAGGAGCAGCATCTCCACTATCAGTGTCAGAAAAGCTGCAGGCTGTGAATGCACCTGGGACACAAACGCCACACACAGAGGCCATGACCTTTCAGCACAATGAGGAATTTTATAAGGAATCCATTAGGACATACCTGTGGCTCTCGTCTGCTGTGGGCGGGGCAGGAATGCATTGTTCAGAGGAGTTAGAGGAATTGTCCTTTAAATATACTCATATAGAGGGAGTATAGGGGTAACCTTTTAGAGTGCATTGTGATGTTGCTTCTAAATATAACAGCAACCGAGACAAAAGACTGTCTTTTATTTCTTTTAGGAGCCTTGTTTACATTATAACTCCATCAGAGGGTAGTGTTAAAATATAGACAGGTGGAAATTAATGAGATATGTTTGTAAAGACCATTTTAGTGGTCAGTGGTGTAAAAACAGTTTTGTGGGATACAATTATACGGCCAGATGAGTTATTCTTCGCCATATTCTCCACCAGACAGAAATATACAAGAAAAAAGATTGCTTGTGCAGCATACAGGAAGAGAATAGTACAGGCCTGAATCACTTACATATATAAGGAGGAGATCCTGTGGTTCTGTTACGTGGGCCTTTAGCTGGCACTGTTTGTGTCCACTTGGTGGACATCTGAAAAAATGCAGTGTCCTACATACCATAAAATAAAATGTCCCATATTAGTATGGATTTGAACTGCAAAACATATAGAGAAAACACATTTAAACACATTATTAGTAAAACATTAGACAAAAATGATTAGTAGTAGCAGCATTGTGATAAGAATAAGATTAATGCAAACCCAATTCCAGGTTCATCACTGTGTTACATCACGTTTCCTTTCAAGGACTTATTAGCCATAATTAATAGGTGCTTGGGGACTCAAGACACCACTTAGTCCAGTTTTGAAAGGAAAGTTCTGTCATTCTTCTGGTATAGAAGCAATCAACTATATAAATGCACTGGGCTTCTGTTGTCACCTTTTCTGAAACACACTTTTTTTTAAATCGGAGACAGCAGGCAGGCCAATCTACCCACCCAAACTTATGACCAATAGTGTGGTTCACATTTATAGTTTGCAATTTCTCTCTCTCTCTCTCTCTCTCTCTCTCTCTCTCTCTGTCTCTCTCTCAGACGTTCTTGACAGGTTAGAAACAATACCTTAGTGGAAAGTTGATGTAATGTACACGTGCAATGTTGTAGTCCTGTCAGCTTGTCTCTAGTTCAAGTCAAGTCTCAGGTCACCACACATCAGTATGCAAGTCTGAGTTATCATGTAGAATTCACTGCATAAATAATTGGACATTTTAATTAACCCAACAGGGTCATATATGATGGTGATTTATACTGGAGATCTATAATGATTAACCATGATGGTAGCATACATTTAAGATCTATAATTGTGTTCTGTAACAGACACTGAAGGGGGTTAATATGCCATTCTGTAGTGGTGAACTATGGAGCTGATCTTTAACACCTTAAACCTACTAAGCATTCAGGAACTAAATGAACTGCAATATGCTGGCGTTGCTTGTTCCTCTGTTACAGAAATGTATATTAAAACTATAGACCTGCCAGCAATTCCTAGCCATTTGTGGAGTTCATGGTGATACAGAGATGATCTGTTTTGGTGATCTCTTATATAGGTCTGTATAGATTCTGTAATGTAGGTTATGTTAGATAATGAAGATCTACATGCGAGGTCTATTATTGTGTTTTATAATGGTGATCTCTAGTAGAGGGTAAAAAATAATGATCTAAAATGGATGTCTAATAGTGATCAATAATGGTGATTTATAACAGAGGTCCTTTATGTGCTTTATAATAAAGATCTATAATCATGATCTATAATCATGATATATACTAATCTATACTGTTGTTCTGTTAAGATGCTCTGTAATAGAGACCTATAATACAGGTTTCAATAGTAATTAATAACAAAGATGTATGTTAGTAATTTGTATTGGAGATTTCTAATGGTGGAATATAATTGTGATCTACATCAGTGATCTGTAATAGCGCTCTATAATGGAGGTCTGTAATAGCGTTCTATAATGGAGGTCTGTAATAGTGATCTATAATGGAGGTCTGTAATAGTGATCTATAATGGAGGTCTGTAATAGTGTTCTATTATGGAGGCCTGTAATAGTGATCTATAATGGAGGTCTGAAGTAGCATTGTATAATAAAGACTCTTAATGGTGATTTAAGTTAGTGATCTAGTTTGGTGATTTATATTGATGGTCTGTTGGTTGATAATAGTGAGCAATAAAGATGATCTTTAAATGTGCTTTACAATAATAGTGTGTAATGGTGATCTCTTATATAGTGTAGGTCTATAATTGTGTTCTATAATGGAGATTTTAAAAGACAAAGAAATCTATAATGGATATCTATAATCTTGTTCTGTTAAGGTGATCTGTTATGGAGGTCTGTAATTAGGGCTTTAATAGTGCATTTTAACTGTGATGTATAGTTTAAGTTCAAGTTTCATGTGGCACAGCAGCACAGTGGTGTAGTGGTTAGCACGGTGGTGTAGTGGTTGGCACTGTTGCCTCACAGCAAGATGGTCTGGGTTTGATCCCCGGTCTGGGCCGTTCTGTGTGGAGTTCTCCCTGTGCTCTCACTCTAAATTGCCCGTAGTGAGTGAATGTTGGCCATGCGATGGGCTGTCCAGTGAAGCTGGGGTTGGCTCCAGCTCCCTGTGACCCCAACTAGTGGGACAAAGCAGCAGATGATGGATGGATAGTAACTGCAATATAATGATGTAAAAGAATATACATAAAATATACAGGAGACATTGTGTAGACGTTCTGCAGAAAATTAATATTATAGTGATTTAGACTGAAGATCCATGCAAGTGAAGTAGGTCTGTAATAGAGAAATATAATGGTGATGGACAATGATCATTTATATTGGTGATCTATAACAGCTGTCTGTAAAGCTGTCAATAGTTGGTGAGCTATAAAGCTGATCCTCTGACAAGGAGGTACAAGGAGGTGTTCCTAATGAAGCAGCCTGGGTGTGTACTTGAGGTCTGTAATGGGGGTCCATAATTGAAGTTTTAATGACAAGCTAAAACAGGAGTGCATAATGGTGATTTATAATGCAGGTCTTTAATAGTGATCTATGAATAAACACAAGCAAGTATGCCCCAACTGGGCCAAAGGAAGCAAAGAATTATGGGAAAGCTTGTGACTGTCACTCCTCAGTAAGAGTTGTTATTGAATGCCCCTCCCCCAACATCTCAGAAGCACACTCGCCCCGAGCTGCTAAAATTGAATGTGAAGTTGAGTCCTATTCTGGTTGGTGAACAGGTGATGGTTTTGGCAGGCTGCACTCTCTCCGCAATAAACTGACGCAGTGAGAACATAGCTTTCCTAGAACAGCCCAAAGCGTCTGCGCCACAGAGCATGATTAGCACCGCGTGTTCAAGTCGGGGTTAAACAAAAATGACGTTTTCCTTCAGCACTCTGATACAAAGCATTTGTCTGCTGAAGATCAGAGCAGCGGGGGATAATTACAGTAAAGTTGTTTAATTTCTGGCCGCATTGCGTACAGCCGAATGAATGCAAAGCTGTCTGTCTCGGGTGGGTGGCGTTGTTGAAAAACGCATGAATGACTTGTAAATATCCACTTAAATTAGGCAAATCCTTTCACCTCCACAGCCTGTTCCACTGGATACGTCTTCTGAAACAGAACAGAAAAGGAAATAAAGAGCCCAAAGTGCAGTTTTATTGATTACAGGGAATTAAAAGCAAACACTACATGCCTTTTTAACTGGGAATTTTCTCTTTCTTTCTTTCTTTCTTTCTTTCTTTCTCTCTCTCTCTCTCTCTCTCCCTCTCTCTCTCTTTCTGTGTCTATCTAACACATGCACAAACATTTCTGTATTTTTCCTATGCATGAATAGAGCACCTGCAAGGCAGACTGTCTCTGTGTGCACATGAGAGTCCATTTACATGCATGTCTATTACTATTCAAATCAATGGCGCTAAAGCCGAGCATTAACCAAACAAAAAGCCTCAGGAGAAAAAAAAAACACAGCATGCGCTGCTTAGACTTGCACTTGTTTATTTTTGATGGACGAAATAAAGAAATGGAACGAATGATATTACAAATGGAAATAGAAGTGTCAAAATATCCCTTTTCTGCTTTTCATATATATGTCACTACTACTATAATCATACAAGCTCTATTTCAACTTCAAATACAGACCCAGTTCTAAAAAAGTTGGGACAGTATGTGAAATGCTAATAAAAACTGATAGGCGTGTAAAGTCTTTTAGGCCTGTGTAACATTGAAAACACTGAAAAACAGGCAATGTTTTATATTTTACCTCATGAACTTCACTGCATTTTGTAAATAAATGCTCAGTTTAAATGTTTGTCAAATTTTTCAAAAAAAGTAGAAACAGGAGAATGTATATCCCTGTCTTACATTACCTTCATATTTAAGAACACTTAATAAACATTTGAGGTCTGAAGACACCAATCAATCCAGTTTCTGAAACACAGTTTCTTTTGTTATACAAGTCTTCAGCTGTGCACCAGTATCAGTGATAATGGTGCTTTTATAGATGTGCAGGTAACCCAATAATACAAATAAAAGTAATTTTTTTATAGTATACATATATTTTTAATTTAAGTTATATCCCAGTATCTCAGGAAGCAGCTCCCTCAACTTAGGCTAAGATCACTTCTTTAACATATAAATATATATATAAGTTATATCCCAGCAAGAGGTGCCCAATCCTGGTTCTGGAGATTTACCACCCTGAAGAGTTCAGATCCAACCAACACACCTGGCTATAATATCAGATATCCCTTAAGCTTGGACTTCAGCTATATCCCAGCAATAAGATTGTGTAATATATGCAGAGTAATTATCCTTTACAAAAATAGTGTATTTTTTAGTATATTTACATTTCAAACACAACATATAATCCCAGCAAAGCTAAATTAACCCCGGCTAAGCTAAACTAAGCATATATCCTTCAAGACATTTGTGTCCAAGCTTATCCAAAGACACCAGCTGCTGGTTTTAATTCCAAAGAGTAAGAACTCACTTGAATCCGGTGTTTAGTCAGTTGGTCTATAACCAGCCAATCAGGTGCTCCAACTTTGAATGAAATCCTGCAGCCACACTGACCCTTTGTGGTTGAGATTGGACACCCCTACTGCTAACTACCATTGTTTACTGTTATTCTTAGTAACAGTTAGCACTACGTAGGTGTCATGGGTGAACTAAGTGGAAAAAAATATTTGTGTGCAATAAAATTGTATAGCTAACAAGCTAACAATTTTTAGTTTCAGAATTGGCTTAACTTTCCACAGAACATTGTCAAATTAATTCCTTCATTTTAGCTCTGGTGGTTTTAGACAGTAAATAAAATGGTTATATTAGTGTTATAAACATTGTGACTTCATCACCACCCTGTAAAGAAACCAAAGTCTCTACCATGAACCATTTTTACATAAAACCACTTTGAATGAATCTCAACCACTGAATCCTGGGTAATTTTGACAAATTGTATGAAGTAGTATGAAATATTTGCTGTAGAAGTTGCCAGCAGTTGCTAGTGATAGAACTGTGCCAACAGTTTAATTACCAGCTCATAATCACAGTGCTGGACAGCTGGACGACAGCAAATGTTCCCATGACCTCTCACTGGCATTCCTCTATTGATGAGTGCGATCGGAGACGGAAGCATTGTGCTGACATATGACTAGCAGAGCTAAATTAAAGTAGCAGTACACCAAAAACAAAAACACAAAAGTAAATACTGTAGTAAACAGTAATGGAGTTTGTGAAAGGATCTCCTCCAGTAGACTTGCTCAGTTATTTATGGTGTCTCATCCTAGCAGGCGAGCTCATAAAGTGTAGGATAAGCCCAGATTCTGGAAATCTCTGAAGTTCAAATTAAATTCAGTCGTATTTTTTCCAGTAGTTATAATCACAAAGTTTAAATTGAAATCTAAGTTTTCTTATTGTAACTATGAACAGATCTCACATCTCCATACGGTAAGACAGTATTCAACTAAATATCTATTAAATGCAACTTTTAAGTTTAGTGTGATAGATTCTATTAAGTCTAACCTTAAACTTAACCCCCATGCAAAACACAGGGGGTACATGGAGGTCCCTAAACATAAACTTATTATGATGTAATACTGTCTGTTAGGGAATAATATCCCCTCCAATACAAATTCAGGGAAATACCATTGCTCACCAAACCGTAACTATGCTCTGGATATGTCTGAAAGAGTCTGTTTGGAAGAGTGAGTTACCACTCATTTCTCAAACTGAAGATGAAGAACGCATTACTAAACCAAACACTGAAGATGCCTTAGTGCTGCTAGCGCAACTGAGTTAGCATCCAGCCAATGCTGGATTAGCCAGCCGACATGGGACCCTAATTACCAGGGGACTTTCCTCACTCTGGATAGGCCTAATCTTTAACTTCAACAGAAAACCTAACCTACTCTTAAACCTAATCATAATGTTGTCGCTGATTTAATGAGCGTCACCAAAAAGTTTATTAATACATTAAATAACTGCAGATCATATACAGGGGACTGAAATAAGGTGTAGCTGAAGTAATTCTATTACCTTGTTTTAGTATGTGCCAAACAAACCAAAAATAATTAAATTGTATACGATTTGAACTGCCTCATGTGGCCTAGTTTTGCATAGAACATCAGAAGTCTTTTCCACTTTTCCAAGTTTTCCAAGTCCCAAGAATCTAACATTTTATTATTTTAATAAACGTGCATAGTGGGTCGCTGACCACCTAGTTGGGTTACCAATAATTCCCAATAATTCATTCATTCATAACATTTCTGGCTGAATTCCCCACTTAATGTTGTGTTATTACTGACAGTTATGTCATTCTAAATGAATTATTTCTGAGATTTTTGGTGGAGAATGTAAATCTGTTTGTTTTTTGACAGCATACAGAACCGGACAACATAAAAACAAACAAACCTGGTAATTGCTCTTAAATATTATGGCAAAACAGCAAATAATAACTTCTTGTAAAGTTCTAAAGGTAAAAAGGTAAAATGTCAGGTGAGCACTATGTCTAGCACCTGTCGTTAGTTGTGTATTTTTAGTTTGCTTCAATTTATTTGGGCCTTTTCTCATTCATAGCATGTTCATAGTGCGTTGAGCAGCGCACAGTCACTAACAAAGCTTCCTCTCAGTTCCTTCCTCTCCAGCCCAGCGACTCCTGCAACGCTCCACAGATGTTATTGACCTGTGGGTTAACTCATGTCAGGTAAGCCCGGGAGATAATAGACAAAGAGCATTTTCTTTTACAGGTGGAATGACAGGGCATATCCGCGCGCACCGGCCCGGCCGCACTGACAGATTTTCTAATTCACTGCAGATTCTCATAAAACTGGGTGGCCGAGTGCGGCCGGGGCCAACAGAGCCCTCATTCATACTGGGTGGGATGGAAATTAACCAGGATTAATTTAAAGGAGCACACGGCTTCTCTCGCATTCAAATAAAATGAAGATCAATAAATTAAACATTGGAGTGGGTCACGATGTCAAGTTGCCCGCTGATGAGCGAGCGCGGTGTGGAAAACTTGGAGGAATTTGGTTTCTCAGGAGCTCCTTAATGACTTTATTCCACAAAAAAAGCTCTCTTGGCATGCATGAGCTGCTCTCCTATAAACACAGCCATGCCGCTTATTACGCCTCTCATTTAGCAGATCGCTAGTCGTCATGGTGAGGGCTGCATTTATAAAGTTGTTTGTTTCTTCATTTCCCCAGTTATTATCCCCAATGTGTTATGTCTCTGCCTGGCCTGTCCGCTGATACTAATGTTTACAGTGACTTTAGGGAACTGCAGGCTGTAATACATTTCTTACAGCATGTTTATCTGGACCTTCCAGGCTGTTACAAGCAACAGAGTCCAGTAAAACCCCAAGACACAGTTTACGGTCAGTGGCTTAAACCCATTCAATTAATTATATATTCCACAGGCCTGTTCAGCTAGTTCAAGAAACTAGTGCTCCATTTGGTTAACGGCTTTTAGCAGAGGCATCCTACTCCGAACCTGAACCACTTCATGTGTCATTGCATAATCAATTATACAGAAGGAGGCTGCTGAAGAGGCCACGCTGTCATTAATACCATTAATATGTAAAAAGCAGCTTCTATCCTCAAATGACATATAGCACAATGGAAACAGTCTGAAGATGACCATCCCGTCCAGACCACAAGTGTCATGTTGGAACTTATTGTCTGCTATTGTGCTTAGTCAGCCTAACAGGAGAATTAATTTAATTAAAAAATGTATATAAATCAGTTGCCTATTGGTGAATTTAAATTCCAGTTCTAACATTTGTGTGGTGTCATTTCTACATGTCTGTTTTCCCATTTTAGCCTAAATCGGCCAGACTAACATGATGTAGGCTGAATGGGCGGAGATAAAGTGGCGTAGGCTGAATCGACAGGGTTCAACTGCTGTTTGCTGAATGGGTGTGGCTAAACTGCTGTAGGCTGAACAGACAAGGCTAAATTGCTGTAGGCTGAATGGACACTGCAAAACTGCTTCAGCTGAAGGTTGAATGGCACTAAGCAACTGGCACTAAGCAACTGAAGGCTGGTGGGGCTGAACAGCTGAAGCCCTAAAAGGTAGGGCTAAACTATTGTAGGTTGAATGGACAAGACTACTGTAGGCTCAATGGGCAGGACTAAACTACTGCAGACTGAATGGGTGGGGCTAAAGTGCTGTAGGCTAAATTGACTGATTGTTTGACTGCTGTAAAGGGCCGGGCTGAACAGCTAAAGACTGAAAGGATATGTCTAAAGTACTGAACGGACAGGACGAAAGTACAGTACTATGAATGGGCAGAGGTAAACTGCTATAGGCTGAATGGGTGGAGCTAAACCACTGCAGGCTGAACATACTACATGACTATGGTACTGTAGGCTCAACTGAAAGGGCTAAAGTCGCCCAGGTTATAAGTAAATGGCACATTTTGCTATAAACTGTCAAAATCACAATGAGTAAAAATGAGTTTTCCCTTATATGCTCATTACACCTGCCTCATTCTCACTTTTCCTATTGAGTTCCTGAGTGACTCATCACAACAAGACCAGCTTTTCTGTTGTGTGAACTTTCGCAAATATCCAAACAGAATCTTTCCCCAGATTAGCATCAGTGTTTACACAGACCACTGTTAATCTGGGCCACGAGGGAAATACCTGCCCTGCCTGGACCGTCAGAGGCGTAGATAGAGTTTCACATCAGGCTCGCTGACAATGGTAAAAAAAAAACATCTGATCCACACAGTCCAGGGGGAACCTGGGTAAAAATACAGAAACACACACAGTCTACATTCTGCCAGCGCTTACACTGGCACTGCCAACACCCTCCCCCCATCTCTCTGGGGTATACGTAGGTATTAACTGCCCACAGGAAGTTCTCAGTCTCAGGAAGCTAACCCTCTGACTCCTGGCTCTCAGTCAGGACAAAAAAAGCCTGGACTGTCGGACATAGACATGCGCTGTAATGTTGTGGTTAACCCTTTTTCACAGTGGACATAAAATGCTTCTTCATAAGATTTCTTCACCTATTTGGAGCTACCTTCATTGAAGTATGCATTATGTTTGTCTTTTTTTAATGTTAATGGAATATATTTTGATGTATGGCTTAAAAAAATGCTGCTGGATTTTTAGATTTGAAGGCGAGCAAGTGTTTATTGTGTTTATTCCTGGGGGCCTTCAAAGAATGCCAAAGGATTTCGGGGAACTAAATAAATGCATTTCTGTAATTTTTTGTTTTTCAAAAGAATCATATTTTCATGTAAGCTCTGTAAGTATACTATTCATGTTTCCATATGAAGTTTATGAATGTAAATTCTTAAAATGTCTATAAACGTGGCCAATCAGCTGTTGTTTTTCTCCATGAAATTTATGATATAGCTTAGCGAGCTAAAAGAAAGAGGCTAAACAGAAGGGCGCGTGTGTTATTGTGAATATTATCACGCCTGTGATTCAGATGCAGTTGATGGTGCCTGTGACGAAAGTGGTTGATGCTGTCAAAAGCAAATAAGCATTAAGCTTAAACTCACTTGCAGGTTTGTGCATGCACACTATACATGCAAATAAACTTGAGTTGCTGAGATACTTGTCTAGCATTGCGGCTAAAGAAGCTGAAGAGGATGATGTTATCCTGAGGAAAGAATTTATTTATTAAATATGTCAACTTTTTTATCGTCATCTTTTAACATTTATAATTAAATGTGTGAGAAGCTGACCTTATGAGACTGTATTTTTTAACATTTAATTGTCATTATTTTAAATGTTTTGTTTGACAGTATATTTTAAAATAATAACTTTTAAAGTAATAACTTCTAAAGTAAAGTATTAGCACACCCAAGAGTACAGTTTTAGTGTATACTCGCAGAAAAAGGGGGTGGGGTTGTACCTGGACATAAATGTAACATATTCTATTTTTAAAGTTGTATTGACAATATTTTAGAGTTCATTATTATGGTGCGCTTCGTTTAATTTGTTGAATGTATTGTTTTTAATTTTTAAAAGTGCATTTTAATTATAATGTAACTCAAATGTATCAGTATTTAGTATATTTATAAAAAAAATTCAGGTTTAACATAATTGTATAAAGTGTCAACATTAAAAATATGTACTCATATTAAATACACATTTGAATTTAAAGGGATGATTACAAAATATCTATTTTCGGCCCCCTAACTCCCTACCACCTCCTTATATCTATGTCTATAGTGATACATACACACAGGAGGAGGCCAGATGCTGCTTCTCCATCTGCAGCTGCTGAAGGAAAAGAGAGAGAGAGAGATGAAGACTGATCTCCAGTCAGTGTCTCACATCCAGGTGCTCCAGGAGCTGATGTCCCCCTGTGGACAGATGCCTCTGGACAAAAGGGGGCTAGGATGCTCACCACCTGTCCAAAAACACATACGCTGCCCAGACAATCTCACTTTCTCTTCATTAGTGCACTCCTGACACTCTCTGAGGAAACCTAAGAGCACTTACCGATCTGGAATTCCCCATACGCTTCCAGCTCGGCCTCCCAGCAGAAACCAATTCACCACAGCGGAAGTTGTCATCATAAGGAAAACATTATTGCTCTGGTGGTGTTTACAGATAAAAATGTGGAGGACACTCTTATTTCTATGTCTTTGTAAAGGTAAGGAAGAGTAGACCACAAACTAACACAGGGTAAAACACAACAAGTATATTTCATGTAATCCTTCAGGTTCACAGAATTCACTCTTATTATATTTTAATTTTAGTTCCTTTAACACACTGTTACAACTAAGACCAAAGTGAACAATCCAAGAACTCCTTTAATATCCCCCAATGAAACCTCCACCCTTAGATTGCATTTAGAGGGCAGATCGTTCTCCACTGAAAGAATCTGCAGGAAAGGAGCGGATTTTCATGGACAGCATTATGGACGCACACTGCACACTATAATCAACTGCTACGAAAATTAGCAACATTAGCAAGTGCCTTGAGCACAACAACTGACAAAATCGAATTTCTGCATTGAACTGGAGACCCACATTTGCTTCACCATTGTAATTTTTCAAGGAAGTTTTCATTTAAAAACTCCCAAAACCAACTCACCAGGCTACAGCGGTTAGGGGTATTCACCATCTACTTTGAAAGGTCTTGTAGCTGACTTCAATGCTGTTGCATCTATGCCAGTGAATTAATATTTATCTTTAAGTGGATTCTGTTTTATCACAATAAAGACAATAAAACCGTCTTACTGAACAGCCCGGTTCTCGGTCATTCTAGCATCCTCTTTTCTGTATGGTCACCTTGTGAAAAGTAATATATGACGAGAAAAAACATGCTCTTCAACAAAATGAGCAGAGCTCCCAGAAGACACTTCTTGCCATAAAGACATAATGCAGTTGTTAGTGGAATAAGCTTCACTGTCTGGTCACGTTTTTATGCACTTAAAACAGTTCATTGTTTTGGTAGATGTAAAATGAAAACTACTTTTAAAAATCAGGTGAAATACTTTAATGAGGGCATTATAATTAGGGCTGAACTGGTGAAGCTAATATGAGTTCCCCAGTTTAACTCTAGAACACTAAACAAAAAATAATAAAAAATAATAACATTCTTTTGAGAGGATAACGTTGGTAGTGCCTGATGCTCATTTGAGAGTTGCTTAACCAAAACACTGGAAAAATACATTACAATGCATTCACAGGATTTGATATTACGTTTGACCGCTCTACCACTCGGGAAAACAGAAAATCTTCAACCTGAATCATTGTAGGAAAGAACCATTTAGTTAACATTACCTACTTTTATCTACAAAAAAATAAATAAATAGTAGAAAAGAAAATAATAGTACAAAACCACAAAAAGAATTCTGGGAATCACTGTATGCAAATGTTTGGCAGCCATGGTTGAAAAAATCAGTAAAATCTCTAATTCAATTAGGATAATTCACATATTTGTGTATGTCTATGTACAGTTGTGTACAGGTTAAGCTGTTTATTTTAATTAAACAAGTGTGACAAACATATCATTTTAACTGAAGCTATCAAAGTGTAACATATCAATATCAATATCGCTCACATTATGTTCATATTGGTGAGTCCATAGTAAATGAGGCCTCTACATTCCTGTTCATTATTGTCACTGCTGCTGAAATGTTCTCTCTACTATGACGTGTTCCACTGCACTGAGTACGGAAGTGTGAAAAGAGTCCTTGTCGTTTTCCTCCGTTGAACGCTGGAAGACCACGTTGTAAGTTTTTTGCTGAATAACTGTGTGACCACTAAAACCTTGACGTCTTTAGCGCTGTGTGGAAAAAGAGAGAGAAAAAACGCAGGAGAGAATAACAGGTTTGTTGTGCTGGTCTTTGGATTGCTCTATTAGGGCGACTTTGTTTCTTCTCCATCCATCCAGGAACCAGACGGGATTGGGCACCGGCGGCCGGGGGGGAGGTGGAGGTGGTGGTGGTGGGGGACAAAAGCCCCTTTATCTACTCGGCCCTGTCTGAGAGTTCAGCTTTCACAGGCTTATCAAGATCCTCTGCAAGTGTGCTGAAAAGTCAATCACAAATGTAAAAAAACACCCCTGGGATTCGAGCACCTTTTCCTCTGCTTTTACTCTTCACCTATAGCCCAGCCCTCTCCGCTCTCAGCGCCACTTCATCAGACCTTTGTCCTTGTACCACTAACCGGAAGTAGCCTATGATGTTACAGAAGGTCTAAGAGCTCCAGGCGGTTCTGCAGAATGAAACAAGCAGCAACTTCTGATCACAACAGCACTCGCTGTGCAGAAAGTGACAGCGTCAATCTGTTCCTGAGATGCTGTGTGCTGACCACGCAGGATTTCTTTCTTATCCAGTTCTTTTTAGGCTTGCTGTCCTAAAACTATGCATAATTAAAGAGTTAAGACACAAAGTAAACTAAGTCATTCAGTGGTTGGAGTCTGAATTGTTCACACTGGTGATGTTCGGAACCAGATGTCCACCTTTAAAAGTTAACCCATAGAAATGTATTACATGATATGATTATGAATACACTGCCTGATACATTGTTTTACAATAGTTGTGAAAAGATTTTGACCTTAAACCCCATTTATGGTGGATGGGTATTGGCAGGGTGTTGTGAGGCTGTGTTGTGTTGTGTCCCTGAAGAAAACTTCTTTTTAAGATTCCACCCTATTTTAGCATCAACCACATCACATTACATATAAAAACTCATATGAGGTGTGTAGGTGTACTGGTAAGTCTCTACAATGAACTATTTTACATCAAACCATGAACTTTTTTTTTTTAAATGGTGGACTTCCCCTTTACATTCTATAGAAATATTTTTCTTAGTTTTTTTATTGGAACTAAAGAGCTGATTTGAACCTGTACAAAAAGAACTTAAACCAAATGAACATATTTTTTCATAATGTAAGTTGAATGCATAGCTTTCTACATCTAACCCCGGATGTCTGAAGAGTTAAAGGGAGGGAGGTAATCAGGTAGCTCATTCAGGGCTCTGAGAGAAAAAGAATATCCTAAAACACAATTAGCCCAAAAATACTCTCGGGTTCAGAGTCCCATCAGTGTGCAGGAGCGGAGGAGACGGTCCACCGGGATAAATCGGTAAATCACTTGTAGAAAGGTGAAACGTGGCCAGCACGAGTGTGAATAATCCGCTCCAGACGCATGTGTAACGCTAAAGAAGCAGGTGCAAACAATTGAAACAGCTGTCAGTAAGCTACAGTGATCTCTTTTGATATTTTAATTGGTAGACGATCCAGGCACAATTTTGGCAACATTGTTGCGAGCCCAGGTCATCCCGCCTCCATCTGTCGAAGGGAAGATGATGGGTTTTTCTTTCCCTTTTTTTTTCCGTCACTCCCCAAGGCAAGGATCTCGGATGTGTGTCCAGTTTGAAGGAACGTTCACTTCTTTCCTGATTGCTGCCACTCCTCACTCAGTCTTCTCACTCTCACACAACATCAAACGCCCATCATGTTCTCACACTTTCACTCTTACTGTTCCTTCTCTTTTCTTTATTCCTGTTTAGTCTCCTATATATCACCTTCCTGCATCCCTCTATGTCTGCTTCACTTATTCTCTCTCTCTCTGTTACTCATCTAAGTATCATAAGTATCATTATTCAATAAGTACTATGAATTATTCTGTAACTACTATAACATTACTATAAATACTATAAATATTACTATAAATGATTCAGTATCTACTATTCAAAAACTACTGTGAATCATTTATGGCCTACTGTAACATGATCAGTATTAATTATGACTTATTCAGTATCTTCTATGAATTATACAGTAACTACTGATTAAGTGTCTACTGTGAATTATTCCGGTTACATTAAGACATCTAACGTGCTTGACCAACACAAAACCAGCCAATGGGAGTCCGATACAATGTCATTATTTAGCAGTGGAGACAGTGACGACTCTAATAATGGAGTTTCTATATGAAGCATAGGTGTCGCCCCGTGTCTCCTGCTAACCTTTTGTTGATTTATGTGGGCCAGTGAGCTGGGGCTATTTGAGGGCCGGGTGAGGAATGAAAGTGTTAACGCTAAGGGCCGGCAAGGGGAGAGTTATGAGTTTTCTCAGCTGAGAGCCGTGCTTGGGTTTCTAGCTGTTGTTTTGATCTGGCAGCGCAGAGCCAGAGGCTGCAGGCTCACAGGTTTGAACCCACAGCTGAACTACTGACCTCAGCCATCCATCAGGAACTGGACGCTCTGACAGGGGAGCCAGTCACGGACAGCTGGGGGCGGGGCCTGAACTTTGAGTGACAGATGAGGAGCACTCAGTGGCTAGTTTGAGACGTTACCACCATACTGTTATCTATAAAATTCTATAAGCAGTAGGACTGGCCTGACTAATTTCAACTTGAGTTCAAATCTCTATTTGGCATTCAGAAGTTTTGTCTATTTTTCAAGAGGTTGGCAGGGTTTGAATTGTGGCAGAGACTATTTAATCTGTAACAGTAAAAATACATTTTGACACTAGAATTTATAAAAGACATCACATATAGATCTATTGTAGGGCTTCTCTGTTAATGAACTACAATAGGTAGCAAGTAATTATTTAGTGATCAGCAGGCAAATATGGTGGGTCACGCTAAAATTATGAATCAAATGCACATAATACACTTCATTCATTCTGGATATAACAATACAATACTGTCTGTAATGGGGTCCCTTTCATTTTATGAAAGGACCCCCACCCCATTTTGATCTCTGGTGGTTGGTATACCTGGCATTGCTTTGACTGATCTCAAATTAGCCTGCGTGCCACCCTCTGTGGTTTACCATGATTAAAAATAAAACTAGCTGAATAAAAATAACTTGTAAACAACTATATGATGGTGATTCATAAAAGGATAATTCTGAATCAATGCAGCCTCAACAATAAAAGTATTTGAAAGAAAGGACTAGACAACTTTTTAAGCAACATACAGTGGTCAGTGTAGTGATTGGTATAGTTTAGTGGGTTACACCCCTGCCCTGCTTTACTGTAGGCTGGGGTTCAATTCCCTACCTGGCAAACCACCCTACTCTATACCAGTAAGAGTCTTGGAGCAAGACTCCTGGCACTACCTTTGCCTACCTGTGTAATTGTAAACTGCAAGTTTCTCTGGATTAGAGCGTCTACCAAATGATACAAAAAATAAAAAATACTGTGTGCTGCACCTGGGCTTCAGCCTGACTGATACAACCATTAAAGGGTAAGATCCTCCAAAACAACTTAATCCAGTATATTAGACATTTAGTTACAGCCATGTTAACAAAGTGACTATTAGCACAGATTTGCTGTTAGCTACATTAAAAAGAAACAAACTTTAGCCGCAGAACAATGAGTAAAACTATTTGTGTTAGCTGGCTTGTAAATTTGACTCTTCACCGAACACTGCCATTCACCCACAGTCAAAACTGTGTAACGTGCTAGCAATTTACCCAGAATTAACTCAGCTTAGGGAATAAATGAATGGTATTTAATGCCATATATTAGCGAACCTTAATAGCTGAACTCCTCAGCTGTTCCATAGGCCTCACTGTCAGATTGAACAGGCACTGAGACGACGGCTGAATACCCTTTTGCTATCACCACAAAGGAAACGTGGCACTCGGCCAGCAAGAGTTATCTGGGGCTTCGCTAGCTCATGCACCGCTGAACCCCCGACGCTCAAAAGCGAATCGAACAAACAAAAATTCTTTTGTACGCTCACAATCTGGTGCAGCCTGGAATTCCATTAGCTTGGTTGGACTTTTTTTTTTTTCACAAGGCCTGGAAGGAGCACTGGAGCAGACTACATAAATGGTTATAGGGGTGACTGTATTTGTCTCTTTGACACGCTGAAAAAGAGAGGTCACTGCTTTTCACAATGGGGAGACATGAAGTTCCAGAAGTGCTTTAATATGGCACAACGGAACAGGCCAAGAGAGGGGGAGAGAGAGAGAGAGAGGGACAGGCAAATCCATGAGCAAGCGAAACCACTGTTTTTAAATAGCAGGTATCTGGTGTCGGCTTGCTGAGGCCCGCTGCATCGATATGTTACTTTGCCCTTGTCTGCTCCTGATATCTTTATCTTGTCAGGACCTCTCCTGTATTTTCCACCTCAATAGCTTCCGTCTGGGTCCAGTTGGTGCGATTCAAATGCAGAAGTGCAGCGAGTCGCACTGCATGACCCTAAAGTCAAAGCTCAACTAAGGGCCCCATTCATAAAATAGGGACAGGAGAATATAAACATTTTCATAACACAGTCACGCAAAATTTTTTTAGTATGGTAAAAATTTTTTACTCTGAAATCATTATAGACATGCCACAAGTCTCGCAGCATTACCTTAAAACTAAAGCTCCACTAGAGCCACATTTACACATCTAGGGATGAGATGCTATTTTGATAAGCACTCAACTAAAATCTCCCACTTGCACAGTATGAATAGAAAAATATGAAATTATGACAAATTCAAATTGTGTCAAAAATAAATTGACATGACTGTAGTAGAAGTGCCGCAGCAGCAACTGGGCCTACAGCAAAAGTCTTATTTACACACTAAGGATAAGATTATATTAAATATAACATTAATAGACATCTGAAATCTGGACTTGACCCCATGCTGCTCATTGTTTGTTCCAGAAATCTCAGCCTTGTCTCAGATCATATAAATCCCTATATCAAAATGATCCAAATTTTCAACATGCTTAAAAACACTGGGAAGGTTTTATTAACACTGAATATTGAAAGACTGAATAATATTGATTTTTTTTAATGTGTAGTGAGTATATCATATTACTCCACCAACTGCCTCTTTACACAGACAGGACAATGTGAAAGTTTTCATATTTATATAATCATGAATTCAATATTGTTGACAAATACTAGGAATTACTAAATAAGCATTATTATACACTGGGGAAATGCAATGTATGAGCCTAAAACTATTAGACAACATTTTTGTCAAAACAAGCAAATTCAGCAAGCTGTGATTTTTTTTAAACACAGTTGCTGCACAGCATAGCGACTAAAATAACTTAACCTTTATTGGCCACAACATTTCCGATGGGTCCAAGCCAATGGGTCCACACTTCTTAAAAATAATTTTTCTGTATTTTGCATTGTAGTTCATGTAATTGCTGTATAATGAGCTTTAGCACCCAACAAGCCTGGAAATTTAAGGAGTTACTTATAACTCAGCTCATAATATTGGTGTTATAGTAACAGCAATACTATAAGTAACTCCTTAAATTTCTAGAACTATTTTTCAGTGACCTGTGAAAAAGGAAACTACAATAAAGCCCAAAAAACACCAGTAGACCTAGACAGTATAAGGATGTCCTGCCACGATATTTGAGCAAATTGACCATGATTTTTGATGTTATGTTTACAATACACTGCTATTTACCTTAACATAACATCTCTTATATGATTATTAAATAACTGTCCTTTAATGAACCTCTTGTATTTACAACATCAGAAATACGACAATAATGATTTAAATTATAGTTTAAGACTCTGCAAGCACGTTGTGATATTTTGCTGGAAGACTCTAACAGTAGAGCTATTTACCAGCAAAAGACTGAAATTGAAATTTGAACTGGTATGATTACCATCACTGTTTCCAGCAGAACCTTAAAACCAATAATCACGTTGTCCCTATTACATCCTCATCAACAGCCACTTTCTCTCAGAGGGTAATTACACTATTACCAGCAGTTTAGACCAAAGTGTCATTTAATGCAATTTCTTTTTTTGTGAAACATGTTTTTGTAGGACTTTCTCTCTGTGTGTTTTTCTTCCCCCCACTCCTACTCTACTAAACATAAGGGGCCATTTAGCCACAGTATGCTTCGTTTTGCTTCGCAGGCAAATTGCGAAGGTCTGTGTCACATTTTTTTTTTTTTTTGTTGATGGCAGGAAAATAATTGGAAGTAACATAACACTTAAAGCGATGTCAGTGTTACGGTTAAGTTTATGGAGCTAAAGGAGTAAAGGACTGTGTGCAGATCCAAACAGACTAAGAAAACTTCAGAAGAGACACAAACCTACTTACTCCACCTGCACATGCATACAGTACAGCACAAAAGTCAGAGACCACCCTTCATTTATTTAATTTTCAAGTTTGTCACCTTTTTGTCCTGGAGACATTTCTGAGAAGATTTAATATTATATAATAAAGAAGAAAGTCAAAGGAAAATAGATGAACCAAATAGTTACAAACAAAATGGGACTCTTAACAACCACCTGCAAGACTGGGTAGAGCACAAAAACTGCCCCCATCAGATAATCAGCCCTTAAAGCATTCTTCTTTGGGAAAGAGGAGAAAATTAAGCTCCACTCTTGCTTTAGATCTAAAAAAAATCACAGGTGACTCTGTCCATCTTTCCGCTGTGAGAAGAGGACTCTATGCTATGTGCTATGGGACTTAAAGAATGTGCAGCTTATTGAGAAGACAGACGCATCAAACAAAGAAGCTGCTGGTGTTCTCAGAACAAAGAGCTGACCGCCACAGGGTCCAGACCTCAATATCAGTGAATGTGTTTGGGATTACTTGGGTGCAAAAACATTAATGGAAGAATGGAAGAATGGAAATTGTACTAAAGATAAAATATAGATCCTTGTAAAACTGAAAAATGGGATATTATATTTAGTTGTTGTGGCTGCTGGGCTCATTTCTGTTGTAGTTCTGTGCAGTTGGCTGTTTGGACTGTATTAAATGCAGGGTGGTACTTAGCAAAGTCAAAAACACTACAAGGAATTAAACTAAAACTAAAACTAAATCTAGCTGAGCTTAGATAACCGAGCTTCAGTGTCAGTAATACGTTGTGTCGAAAGCTCTATTAGACTCTCTCATCCAATACCTCAGAAAAAGTCCAGCTATTTTAAAGAAAACAATCGATAGTCTGGATTGAATGACTGCCTGATATTAACATGGCGGCACAATAAACTCTTCAAAGATCATATGAACTACATATGGTAGTTACCTCGACCATACAAGACTGAAACATTTCTTGTAACTTCAATGTATGTGGGCAGGGATAAATTGCTGAAGGATGAAAGGGCAGTGCTAAACAGCTGTAGGCATCACAGACGGTGATTTTAAAAAGGTCTGTTTTTGCTGTTTAGTTTTCCATTCATGGATTGTATGTAATGGAGACTGAACAGTATGTTTTAGTGTTTGCAGCCTACATTAAACTATTTTATTGGAAAATAGTGTTTTTTTCATAATATAAGCTGTTTAACCACTCTTAATGAGCTGTACAAACTCAGTCAGCGGGCTTAATGAGTAGTAGTCATACAAAGATTCCTCTGAATCTTAATCTAATGAATAATAATATCTGGAATTACTACTTAATAAAGTGGAACAGTTAAAGCAAAATCATACCTACTTTAAAAATAGGTTTCAGACCAAAACCTTCACAAAACAACCAGCAGTAGATACTAACAAAACCCAGATATCAGGCAGCATATTCATAACCATTTCATGTAATGTCTTTCTGTGAGGGAGCTTTTAGAGGTTTGTGTCTGGTTTCTAATATCACCCCGTTATGAACCATAATGACTCTAGAACAGAGCATTTCACACCAAACCTCTCTGAATTACTTTGCTACATGTGATCACTTAATTATACAAGAATTTTGAAAAATTGGTGGGATTGGACAGAATGGGGTAAGTATCTCCAAGAACTTCTTCAGGATGATGGGAAGAAGAGAAATAAAGTAACGTGAATAATAGATTATTCAGCAACGCTGTCAGTATCTGGTGTTTGGTCACCTGACAATAAATGATGTCCAGTTAGTGATGCAGCTCCATATATGTGTGATGGGAACAGTAACTCACCTGTCTACCCTCAGGTCACTCTCCAGGTATGAAGACGAAGTTTACCCAAGCAACATGTGCTGAGGCCATCAGAAAAAGAGCAGACAAAAACAAACAGGCTTATTTCAAATAGAATGTCAAGATTATCAACATTGAAAAAAACAATCATTTCTTTTTCTTTTCTTTTGTTTTTAATACAGAGATTGCAAAGTCAGACTGTATTTTTATCCCTATTTTTCTTTTTCTTTCACTGTTAGTACAGCTCAAACCACTTAACATCCAGACTCCGTTCAAACAGTGTTTGGTAGACAGTTTCAGAGTGACGTCAGTTATGTCTAATTCATTTTCAGAACTTTCATATATTTCAAATGTTTTAGCTCTTCCCAGACTTTTATTTATTTAGTTAATTAGTTATTTAGTTATGGTCTCCCTTTCTATTCTTTGTTTTATTATTTCACCCTTTCTTTCTTTCTTTGTCTGCCCATTCTTTGTCTTCTATTCTCATTTCCTTCTTTTCTTTATTCCTTTCTTAATCCTTGCCTTCTTATCTTTACCTACTTCATTTCTTTCCTTCCTTCTTTTCTTCTGTCCTCCCTTCTTTGCTTTTCGTCATTCTTTTTTTCAATTCCTTCCTTTTTTCTCTCATTTTTTACTTTTCTTTTTTATTTCCTTTTCATTTTTCCTTTTTTTGTAATTTCTTCTGTCTTTTTTCTTTCTTCTTTTTCCTCAGTCCTTTGTTTTTCTTTGTTGCTTCACCTAGTGTCTCAGGTTAACTACAGGTCAGCAGTGTATTCACATTATAATGTGATCCCTTATCTTAACATAAATCCATATAATAATAAATCATCAATGTGATATACAGCAATTTCATTATAATAAGCTATAGTACATTATAACATTGTAATATAAACCAATAATAATAAAGCATTGTTTATTTGTTTTCACTGATTTTTTTATGTGGCATTCACTGATTTAATATTAGATTACTTCTAACACAGTTAACTATTCTTCTTCTTCTTCTTCTTCTTCTTATTATTATTATTATTATTATTATTATTATTATTATTATTATTATTATTATTATTATTATTATTATTATTATTATTATTCCAGTAATGAGATTCGTTTTGAAGAAAGGTTTTGTTTTTATTTATTCACTTAGATTTACATGGAGTTAATTAAAGTTTAGTTCTAACTGTAATATTTGATTATTCACATTTATTAATTTCATATATATATATATATATATATATATATATATATATATATATATATATATATATATATATATATATATATATATATATATATATATATATATATATATGCAAGAAAAATAATTACCACAGAGTACATTCTTACACATTACCTCTTTTACAGACATTTCTAAATATTATACTAAATGAATGAATTACAAGGCAAAAATTGTATTGGAAAGATGGATAGAAATTAATATTGCATTTAGCCACTAAATGTCTACGTTTGTTTATTATTATGTGTTTTCAGTTCAAACACTGTGTAGATCCAGAAATTTAAGAGGAGTTTAAAGAGGATGTTTAGTGTAACTGGAGCGCCCAGAGCGGCGGCGCTGTGAGCGGTTAAACACTGACTCCTGCAGGCGGAACACAGCAATTACATCCAAACACAATCACTTCGTTTAAGTTACATACACAAAAAGTATTCCAAAAAATAGAGAGATACCAGTAAACTCAAAATAGAACAAATAAGAATGTGAAATAGGGATTCAACATAAAAGAAAAAGATGGGATTGTGTGCTAACAGGAATTATGGTATTTACGTTTTAATTACTTACAATATTTTAAACGGATAGTTCCTAAAATCTGATTGACTTAAGGGCATCTAAAGCAACTCAACATACACGCATCTATGACCACTTCCTATTAATATGCTCAGTCACTTTATAAACTCCTAACTGTTTATTAACTGTTATTCTGTTCACATAAACCACAGAGTAAACTGATTTATTAAGAACCTGTTCTGTTTAAACTTAGGGGTTGACAGCAGAGCTAAAAGATAGCCAAACAGGCTATAAAAAGTGTGCTAGCAGGTTAAAGCTTTACTTCTCACATTACTTCTGAGAAAGAGCGAAGGAATGAAAAAGGTTTGCTAGGGAAACTAGCTTTATGCTTTATCCTCCCCATCGCTCCTTCAATTCTGCTTATTTATTGTTGAGTTTAATTTGAAACCACAAATAAAAGCCACCATGTTGGAGCTCCAGTGGGATTTTACATTTGAAAAGCAGTAAATGCATCATTAGCTGAGTGCTAACAGCTAACATTTATTTTCTTAGATACAGGAGTGAAAACAAACGGCTGGTACATGCTTATGCCAAATCATAAAAAACATACCCTAGGTAGTTTAGTAAATCATAAGTTATCAGAGTGAGTTACACACTCAGTGTATCTAGTTTCCCAGTATTTAACAACAGATATAATGAGGTACATGCTAACTTTGTATTTAGAGGTTTCTTCACAAGATCACTGACAAAAATCACTCTTGTTTAGTATCCTGGTTTAATAGCTCTCAAAAGGTTTCTGGTTTCTTGTTCTTAAATTATCTTAAAGCAGAACCTTCAACATGATTGACGAGATTCGTCCTCTCATGTTGGACTGAGGACAGATTGACACTACAGTGCCTTTAAGGTTCTATGTGGTATTAGGAGACAGGACTGACCGGGGCTAGTTGATTAGCATGCTAACCAGCAGATATATCTGTAACATGAGCTATTTGACAAACCATCATAGCTGTCATTTCTTCTGTTGATAATGTCCATTGTTAGTTTTGGATTGTTTTAAACTAAAATTGTACATATTGCTCCTTCAATGCTCCTCCTCTTCTAATGTGTGTTGTTGTAGAGAATAAGCATGAAGTCAATCTACCAACGAATCTATATCAATCTATCTATGCATCTAGAAGCTCTCTATGGTTGTGTTGTTCATTTCAGGAGACAAGAAAGCTGTATTTCCACTCTGTCTGCAGCACTGCATAATATTTCGTCAGGTAAACTTTTTCTCTCTCTCGCTCTCTCTTTCTCTCTCTCTCTCAGTGTTATTTATTTTGGCGGCAATCGGTGTCCTGTTCTGCTGCTGTTGGAGAAGAAACACGTTATTATTCGGCTCGCCCACAGCGAATCACACTCTAATTAGGAGCTGTGTGGGTTTCTGAGGTCCTGATGATGTCATGGCTATGTCGGTCTCACCGTGGCAACATGCCACAGCATTTCCTGTCCAGAAATCGAGATAAAGGAAGGGAATGGACAGAATTATGGACAAGATTCAGACTTCAAGGTAACTGCTTTAAGCTATGCAACGTACACTGTTTGGCCGAAAGTATTCAGACAGTTAACTCAGCTACACCCATTTCTGACACAGCTTGTATAATCTCCATAGACAAGCATTGGCCAATAGAACAAACATGAGCCTAAAGTCACATTGCCCAATGCCAGACATGGGCATAACACCCTCACTGATGTTCTTGCGGCTTGATCCAATCAAATCTTCACAGCAATGTTCCAACATCTAGTGTAATGTCTTCCCAGCAGAGTACAATTTGTTAGTGCAGCCAAGTTCCTTTTAACATTTTGAAAGACCAACCTCACTGAAGGTATGGGTGTGAGGGGGGGACTAGGCACGCTTGATTTGTCACTAAACTATTTCTTTAAAGCTCTGCATTATTGTAGTAGAGTTTTTAAGGTTCTACATCTTTGTTGCATTATATTTGAGAAGGGCATTGCCTTCCTGAAGTCCAAGAGAGACCAGCGAGACCAGTGCCCAGCCTGTCAGACAGCGTAATGCGTCTCATATCGAGGCATGAAAAGCTTTAACGGTAATCTGAGCACCTCAGAGAGTAAAATCTCACAGTAGAGTGACATTCCGCCATACAGGCTGAAAAAACACGCCAGATTTAGTAACTGATGGATGAAGAATGTAAATGGAATGTAAATGTACTTCTTTATATAGCTATGTGTGTAATTACATAATTAAACAATTACATAACCTATAAAAACTGTGTAATGTATTTCAAACAACAGAAAAATGACTACAATCACTCTGCACATCTGAAAGTTAGCCACCTAATTTCTAGGTTTATTAATCAGTTATAGGAGGAAGTTCAGTAGTTATTAGTGACTTTGGTTTGGAAACATCATAGAAATATAATGTCTATATAAATCTATATCTGTGGTTGATCATTCCGATGGTCTGAATGGACATTGACTTTTGACAGGTTCCAATGACACCCAAATTCCAGATGGATGGTAGGAAGTAAAAAAACAAATATAGTGGCAAGTATGGCAAAAGTATGTGAACCCTTTGAAATGACCTGGTTTTCTACATTTATTGGTCATAAAATGTGATCTGATCTACATCTCAGTCCCAAGTGTAGACAAACTCAACATGCTTAACCTAATACCACACAAACAATTACATTTCATGTCTGTATAGTATACATCTATTAAACATTCCCAGTGCTGGTGGAAAAGGTAAGTAAACCCTTGGATTTAATGTCTGGTCCTCCTTTGGCAGCAGTAACCTCCAACAAGTGTTTCCAGTAGCTGCTGATCAGACCTGTACAACATTCAGGAGGAATTTTGGACCATTCTTTCTTACAGAACTGCTTCAGCTCAGCCATTTTCGTAGGATGTCTGGTGTGTACAGCTCTCTTGAGGTCATTTCACAGCATCTCTATTGGATTCAGGTCTGGACTCTGACTGGGTCATTCCTAAAGTTGGATTTTCTTTTATTGAAGTCATTCTGTAGTAGATTTACTTTGATGTTTAGGGTTATTGTCCAGCTGCATCACCCAACCTATACTGAGCTTTAGCTGGCAGACAGTCACCCTAACATTATTATGTAGGATACCTTGATAAACTTGAAAATCCATATTCTCCTCGATGATGGCAAGCGATCCAGGCTCCGAAGCAGCAAAACAGTTCCAAATCATGATTCTCCCACCACCGTACTTCAATGTTGGCATGATGTTTCATGTTGGTATGCAGTGCCCTTTTTACACCATACGTAGTGCTGCATGTTCTTTACAAACAATTCAACCTTGGTTTCATCAGTCCACAAAACATTTTAGCGTTGTGGAGTGTCAAGGTACTCTTTGGCAAACTTCAGGTGTTAACCAGCACTAAATCACTTTCATTTGTAGACAGTTTGTCTAACTATGGACTGGTTAATACCTAAAGTCTTGGAGATTACTCTGTAACCCTTTCAGTTTTATGCAAATCAACAATTCTTGATCGTAGGTCTTCAGGAATTTCTTTTTTGCAAGGCGTGGTTCACATCAGCAGATGCTTCTTGTGAACAGCAAACTCACAGAAATAAGAACTACCTTTTCCTCCAGACATCCACCTACTCAAGAAAACAAATAAAATTATTATTGCATCCTGTGCATTCATTCAACCCACTGCACATTTCAACAATAATGCTGCGGTTGTTTACTTAACGTAGGTTAACTACTCGCAAAGATAAGAGTAAGATAAGGCGTGTGTTTCTCTGTGTGTGAAATGTTGTTGACTTTGTTAAGCTGCTAGTAGGGGTGAAAGGGGATGAGTAAAAATCCATACCTCTACACAAAGATGGCAATGCGGAGATGACGCAGACAGCACAGCTGAACTGAACATCTAATAGCAAGTTAACAGAATAAGAATCACAGATTCACACTGTCAACTTATTATTTAAAGTTTAGTAAAGTCAAAATTTTAAGGCAAATCTGCTAAGTTTTTAATGCATTTATGTCAAAAAGTCCATAAACATTTACAATGATTTTCAGCAAAGAGTCAAATTTACACAGATACCCCACAACCTTGGCAAACAATGAACAAAACAATGGACAAAAATACAGACAAAATGTATGCCTTCAGAAAGCTGTTGCTAAGTTTTAGTTATGCTAAACATAACTAAACGTGTTTTAGTTATGTTATGTTTTAGTTATGCTAAACATAACTAAACATGTTTTAGTTATGCTATGTTTTAGTTATGCTATACATAACTAAACGTGTTTTAGTTATGCTATGTTTTAGTTATGCTAAACATAACTGTGTTTTAGTTATGCTATGTTTTAGTTATGCTAAACATAACTAAACGTGTTTTAGTTATGCTATGTTTTAGTTATGCTAAACATAACTAAACATGTTTTAGTTATGCTATGTTTTAGTTATGCTAAACATAACTAAATGTGTTTTAGTTATGCTATGTTTTAGTTATGCTAAACATAACTAAATGTTATTTGGAGCAGGGGGGTTCATCATTTTTAATTGAAGGAAGAGATACGACTCATATTACCTGACATGTGAAGCCCTTATTTAGGACCTCTAGGAGGTGGGTGTGTGTTCCTGATGAAATTTGGAAGGGTCTGTATAATGATAAAAAAAAGTCATAGTTCGGTCACCAGTGTCATTCACAGTGTGAGACAAGGAACAGCTCGGCCATCTAGGGCCCATTCTCGGCGTCTCTCTCTCGCCTGTGCAGATGGGCTAATATCAGATCAAAGCAGCTTTAATGTTTTACTGCGTCTCTTGGGTTTCGGCTACAGGATCGAGTTTAAAACCGGCGGCGCGTTTCTACAGTTTCTACAGTTTTTACAGTAGGCTGGACAGATCATAGTCCATAATCAGATTAGTGCTGGTTTAATGTAGAACAAATTTCACATGAGCCAGCATCAAAGAGCCATCACACACAGCTTCATCATAACTCACTGTTTACACTCATTCTTGACAATTAGAGATATGCTCACTGGGTCATTTCAAGACATAAGTGGTGTAAGCAGTCTCTTACTGTCCCCAAGCGCCATAGTCTGTGTCTAAAATTGGCATATCTATTTATGCGTTCCACAATTGCAGTTTTCATTACCTTGTTTTCCACACACATGCCAATATTTATATATTTATTTTTAATACATTTTTTATTGCTTGTAGATATATCACAACAGAATTTCCTCTGTAATACAAACAAATGCAAGCAGTACTTATCCAAGTCCAGTCACACATAAAACAAAAATATAGTCAAACCGATTGAATAAATTTAACACAGGGTGATACATCAAGTGGGCCAACAATATGTCCTTAAGCACCAATGCAATTTTGTCCCACACCAATACAGTTGTTGATTTGGCTTTATTTAGCATGGCAGTGGTCTGTTTAAGGGATACTATATTATATTAGAATATTAGAATTGTCCATTGTAGTGGTAATTTTATATTTGGATCGGTGGTGGCTCTAGGATTTTTCTGAGAAAGGGGTCATCAAAGGGCCACGATATTCCTAGTAGGGCCAAGTACATGTCCAACATCCTTGAACACAATCACCGGTTTTGGTAAGGTGTATACCTTTCACCACACACATTGGTGTGACATGTGGTGATATACAAACGAATAAAAATTAAAGCTGTTACATTAAAACTTATGGTAAACCTTATCACCATGAGGTGAAAGAATTTAGTGAACTTGTGTACCATTTCACAAGATAACAATATCAGACATTTCATACATTACAGTAATAACTGCTGTTGCTCTTCCTAAATGATTTGACCTGATGAGGGACTGGAGGTGTCATGCTCTTGACCAGCCTCTGGTGTACAGCCACCTGCTGCTGTCTCCCTGCTTTTAGTCAAAAACTAAACTTCCTGAGACTGACCCCTTCTTTCCTTATTCTCTATCATTGCCAAACATTATAGTTAATGTTAACACACAAATGCTAAATTACGAGATAAATAAATTAGCATTACATTTATTAACGTGCTAGCATTCATGTCCAAACACAAGTAAGATAACTAGTGTTAGCTTTGTATAATCTGTAATTTGTATAATCTGATCATCGCTCAGATGAATGAGATGACAGGGGAACTTCAGGGGGCTAGGTGGCAGGGTGGCCAACCGTAAGTTGCCAGTGTGCCTGTATTTGGTTGCTATCTGGGATGTTTGATGTTTACAGTGTTTATGCAACATGATCTGCTGTTGCACAGTAACGAACAAACTCAGGAAATTTACATACATTTAAAATCGTTTACTATCATCATGAGTTCTGTTCTATATTATAGTGTTCTGTAACCTCATATGGAGTTGCTATTGATAGAATCTAAGTGTTGACATCAGAGTTAATGTTATATTCTTATATGTGTAAGCATAATTCCCTTTCATTAAAATAATATGTTTAGTATGAATTAGTATGTAGAAGTTGCACAGAGCTCCTAAATGTAAAGCCCTCCTCCTTCTAGCCACAATGCCAATGTATCTAACAAAAGTTTAAAACCCCTTAGGTAGCATGAAAAAGCAAACTTAAGGCACCAAACACATTTTAATTGATATACTACATGTGAAGTAACAGGGAAAACTAGTTAAATGACATCACTTAGTCTTTGTGAATGAGACAGACAAAAGCAGGAGATGGAGAAACTCCAAAAGCTACACTCCCCCCGTAGACTTCAGACTGTCTTTACATTGTGAGAAATATATGTGCCTAGATTTCTCAATTTAACCTCATTACAGCCAGTAAAAGGACCAGCCATGATAGTTGGCATTCATCACAGCCGTAAAGCGGTGATTAATCTTAGAGCTGTACTGTTAATTCAAAATAAAACACTCTGATGACTTCCACAGGCGCAGCTCTTTAGGAAACAGGACGATGATGTCAGAGTAAAAACACCAAAGCCACCTGAAAATCCAGGTTAATCAAAGCTGTTTCCTTTTCTTCTGTCTCCTTTCTCTCTCTGTTCTGTCTCTTGCTTTTCTTTGTCTCTATCACTCATTTCTCACTCTTCCCTCCCTTTCGTCACTACCATTTTTCTACCTTTCTTTCTCTCTTCTCTATCCCTTTTTTCTCATTCTCTTCATTTTCTTTCTCCCTCTCTTCCTCTCTCTCTGTCTCTCTTTTGTTTTTCTTTCTGTTTCTCCCCCACCCCACCCCCACCTTCTCTTCTCATTCATAATTCCTAATCGTGTATGGTTGCTGATTGTAAGGCTGTTTTATGGCAGAAAGCTTTATGCTGGACTGGAGCCCTGCACAAATAAACACGTTTACTCCGATCATCCATCTTCCTGTGACTGTGCCGGAGCAGCGAGCCCAACAAAAACATGGCTTCTGTTTTCTGTCTGTGAGTGAGACAGAGCTGGCAGGAGTAGAGGAAGAAGAGACCACACAACAAAACACATTAGAATTCACAGATAGGGATAGACAGTGAAGCGCAGAGTGGTTGCAGCAGCTACAGTCAAGTTAAAGAAGACATAAAGCAGAACCAGAAGTTTATTCCAGTTTAGTGGTGAAAACATTCATAGATTTTTTTATTGTTTTGAGTATGTGTGCAGCTAAGAGCTGTTAAACCACCACAGTTGTTTTGTAAAATTGTAATAATGCGAACAGTCTCGCCAGCCAGTGGATTTTTGTCCATTATTTCTTGCAGAAAACTTTTTCGCTGAAATTCGTCAGTCATCTTGCAAGATTTGCAATGATGTTTAGATCAATGAACTATGAGATGTGATTAGGGCATTTATTTTAGAAATAAATATATCTTCAGTGGTCAAATAGACTTTGTATCCTTAAAGTAAATTAGAAATATGTTGTTGCAGATGAAATACTTATCCAGTGGTTTTAATTTAAAAAAATATCTTGGTTAAATTGAATCTCTGTATGGGCACAGTTTAACTTATTTCTGATATCATGTCATGTCACTTTGCTATCTGTGTAGTTCACAGTATTTCAGTTTCTGTGAAACTGCAGTCCAAATCTGTCCACACAGCATTCTTCATTGCATGGCTGGTTTTGGAGTTTGTATCCTCTTCCGGATAGCTGTGGAATTTATGTGTTGCAGCAGGTGAAAGTGCATATGTACACCTTACTGAGTGTTTTATCTATAACAATGCACTCAATGTACTTCTTAAGAAGAAGGATAGATCAGATAATGAGACCTGTGGGCATCTTTGACCCCCCCCCTTTAACTTTGTACTTCCGCTCACTGGCCTCTTTTTTCAGAAACCTGTACCTTGTTCTACCACAAGAGTTTGTAAATTAATTGGTATGATCAATTATAAATGTATTAAAATGACATGACTTGAAGGTTTCTCCTCTGTGAACTGCTGTGAAATCTTTGCATGACATGAAGTAAGAAATTCTAAAACTGTAAGGAAGCTGCTGTCGAGTTTGTAAATGATATTGATCTGTGATTCTGCCAGAAGGTTTGGCTCATGCAGCAGGAAGTAATCAGTCTCACCGTTAGGGTTCAAATCTCTGATTAAATCCAACAGACCGATGTTCTTAGATAATCTGAGAACTAGTGTTTGGAGAGAGGGTTCCTGTCAAAACATTACATAGCTGTAAATTTCCAGTTAAATGCATCTTTGGTGAAGCTGAGTTCTTCTCACAAACATACTGGGATCCAACCTGGAGAAATTACATTACTAACATTACTAAACGTAGTTATATACAAAACTGCTGACTTCTAATTGCTAAATGTATCATTCAGGATGGTCTGGTGTGAAAGTGTTCATTTTAGAGAAACGTACAGTTCACAGTGGTGGTGATAGGAACCACATCTAAAAGCTGCTTCACTGAAAGTTACTACATGAACTGGTTAAGAATACTGCCTGATGTCTGAGGAATTGAGTGTGTTTACAATAAGAAAAAATCCAATAAATCCAGTAGTTTTGGTTTGCAGCCAGCTGACAAACTTACAGAATAAGACTGAATGTAAGCATAAGGTAAAACTTCAACTTCATGCCACAATTTTAAAAAAGATGAATGTTCTTTAAATATTCAATGAAAATGAAGCATATAAACACACATACAGTTTTTGGATAGTTTTGACAAGATTTGTGGTGGAGGGGTACATGCACATTATTGTGAGATAAAGAAAAGTTTTTCATTTTTTCAAAAGTATAACCATGTTACCATCATCAATACTACATATAAAAACTTAGATGTGTAGGTTCACTGATGGTTTTGGTGGGTAAATATCACCACCACTGTAGAGCTATCTAAAAGAAGTCCCTAGAATGAACATTTCACAACAAACAACTCTAAATGACTCTAAATGATGTTTACATCTCTTTAAAGCTGAAATATTACATATGTAATTATATGGTCATTTTGAAAATGAGCTAAAGGTAAATGTATAGATAATTGCTGTCCTAAGTTTCTTTTGTTATTTGTATGTTGTTGGATTATGTATTTTAAAGGTAATTATTAAACTCCATACATTTATTTAAGACACATAGTATTAAGTATTTTTTTATTATTACCACAACTTGTTTAAAGGCATTTAGGTTTTTCTTGTTACTTGTAAAATGGTTTGCTGCTTTGGTTTACTTTTCTTACATTTTACAAGGAAGACTTCAATTCAAAATGTAAAAGAAGCAAATAAATGATGAAGATTTATAATGAGAAAGAGATATGTAGACACCTTGCAATAATGAACATTAGTGTTAAAATTTTACTACATTAAAATGAATAATGCAACTTTCTGCTGTTTCATGAAGCACTCACGCACGTCTACTAAATTACATAAATTTGGTTTATTTTTGTGATAATTATATACACTTGCGGTTTAAAGCTGTCTGGTTTCACAGCAGATTTTGACCTCAGCGTCACTCTTTGGCCTGTTTTTCATTCATTTTTCATCATCTTTACTGTAAACGAGTACACTGAAATGTACATTGTTCACATTTGAGATTTATTAGACTGTGATCTGGAAACAAAACAAGCCTGTAATAACACATTAATAGTCTAAATTGGCCTTGAGACCAAAGCTACAGCCATGTAATCATTAATGAATGGAGTAGTTATTGATGAATCAGTCCAGAAATAAAGCACTGGTAAAATAAACCTGCACAGAAATATGGACATGTATTTTGTTGATCTGGCCATTACATAGCTATAGGCATAGTCTACAATCAGTACACAGTTACAGGCTTTTTTCCAACAGCTGAGCTTCATAATTCAGTTTTTGTATTTCTGGACGGTATGCGCTGGTTAACTGAATGCAGTTAGCATCTTACACAAACACAGTTTCACTGAAACAAAGTCAGGTGAGCTTGCTTACAGCTACAGTATTATTATGAATGTTTTGGTGTGGTTTAAATGGGTCTACATCATGGAAAACTTTCAATGCATGGAAACTAAGCTGCGCAAACTGTCTGTTTAATTAAGTAAATCAGTTTTTTGAACAGGTCACTGTTTAAAAGTTTTTATAATGTAAGGCAATTTTGTGTGTTAAAGCTTCCAAATTATGGAAAACCTCAATTTTTCCTCCGGAGACACCATATAGTCAGTCACAAAAAATATCATATACATAAATCAGCCTTAAAGTACAGTAACAAACCAACATCTTTCAGGGATGAAGAGTGTCGCAAAAAGTTATGACTATGACTATTGGTGGATAAAGTTACCTAAATATCAAAGGGTTAAAATACAATCAAAGAAAAACGTAGAACATGGATCCTGTAACCGTGACTGTTTATTTGTTGTTTGGGATGTGTGTACACTTATAATCTTTAAAAGTGGTTTTTAATGTGTGTATTTACACATGAAGAAACTATGTAACTGTCAGTAGAAGACAGTAACTGTGTTGATGCAGTACATATTTACATATTTATTCATTTAAAAACACATTTAAATCCAAAACTTTTCACCCAGTTTTTTTCAGTGCTAACCTGAACTTCCCCTTTCAGCCTTCCCAATAAAACTGCCCTACATTCTGTATCCTCACATTCTGCTGTTGCATTTATTCATGTTATTCTTTATTTCCAGCACTCCTGTTTTATAACTCTGCGGATTAAAGCGTACCAGCTGCACGCATAAAAAAACAACAATACATGATTACGCATCACCCGCTGCATGTGGACTTTATTTGGAGAGGTCCTGGAGGAAGCCTGTGCCAGCCCACGATCAGAAACTGATTTGATTAAAATTTCCTCGTTTTCCAATCAGTCAGTGCTGGTGATCATATTTTAGCGTTTGTTCTGTGATTAAAGGGCTTTTTCCCACCAAAGGTTTTCCTCACCCTCCCCGTCCTGCAGAATTCTCCAGCTATGAGGCAAAGCCCCCGGCCGTCAGAGGAGAACTGGTTTAGACATTTACAGATTACTCTCGCTGCTAATGTATCTGTTCTGCATTCGGGCCGTAATAATTAAAGACACACTGCCTTACAAACCCACATTAATCAGGCTTTATATGGACTTTGAAGCTCTAATGGAAAACAGACACATGTATGTCTCTGCTCACCATGTTTATTGTGTCTGGACAAATTGTGGCAAGGCTTTTCGCTCTTATGCCCCACTGCTGACCGGCTTTTGCAGAAAACGCTGATGGAAAAGGCTGAGATAAGGCCTTGGGGGGGTCTCGAAGGGGGCTGTGTGTGTTTTGGAGGAACTGTCATGGTTCTTCATCGCAGACAAAACAAAATCTAGAGCTGCTGGTCACTGACACCCTAGCACTGAATCATCCTCCAGCTTTGCTTCCCTTTTTTGGAATTGGTATTGGATTTTTTCAGTGCAGCAGGTTGAGGTACAGCAGTGAAGTATTGTCTCAAGATAGAGAAATTAAAACACAACACATAGACTTTATTCACCAATATATTCCAAAGTTTTTCTTAAATTTGTTCTTGAAAAAGGAGGTCCTAAGAAAAAGACAACATCAGGCTAATGATATGTATTCTCTTTAAAGTGTCTGGACTCTAGAACCACCATCAAATAAGAAACATTGAACGTCAGAATCTTCATAAAAACTGGGTTTTAAGTTACTTTTGATTTAAAATTTTATATATTTTTTTTCTGTTCCACCTTAAATTGTGCATTGTTGCAGTCAAGTGTCTGAGACAGTCACACCATTTAAGGTGTAATGGAAGATTTGAAAAAAAAAATGCTAAAGCTACAAAGGAATGGTCAAATGTAAAGCCGTTCAGTGATCGACAGTAAAGCAGGCCTTTAAGATGTCATTGGCAATTTACCAAAAGGCTGAGGTGAAGAGCACAGTTTAAAACCAGTATTGAAAAAAATGTTGGTGTTTGGAGTGAAAACACATCACCCAGTAGGAGTATCCAGAGTGTTTCGATCTGGTTTGCACGTCTGAATGAAAAAAAAAGAAACAAAAGCATTTGAAGCCCATCAGACAGACAGCCTGCAACCACACATTCTCTACTGCCAATAAAAACCCTTTTAATACTGCATTAGTGCAGTTAAATCACTGAGTGTCCATCGTGCAGAGAATGGAGTCTTTTATTTTCTCCTTAATGAAGATGTGCAGTGTTAGTCCTCCCTGCAGGTGTACATGCACTGCGGTTGTGAAATCACAACAAGGAGGAGAGCCAAAGGCCATCACTCTGACCTGAACACAAGACCTTTAGAAAGATCTCCCAAAAAGAAAGATAATAAAAAGAATACAATTCTAAGGTTATTCGCTTATTTCTCACGGGTCTAATGTGGAATAAAGCGTGTCTCAAGAGCTGACTCATATATAACCACACTGTAATGTAAACAAATAACTTTAACTATACAAATATTCATAAATACATATATATATTTAAGCAATATATAAATATAATATATGAGCTTTTATGATATCTTATTCTAAATCCACAGATTTTAATAAAGAGTTTTTGTTAAATAAGGTTAAGGTCAGGGCTCTATGTGAGCCAGTCAAGTGCTTCCGCACAAAAACTCATCTACTCTGCTTTGTGCTGGGAAACACAGTCATGCTGGAACAGAAAAGCCCCTTCCACAAACTGTCCCTACAAAGTTGGAAGTATACAGTTTACAAAATGCCATTGTCTGCTGAAGCATTAATATTTCCTTTCACAGGAACTAAGGGTTCTAAGGGCCAACCTCTGTAAAACACCTGCATAACATTATCCCTCCTCTACCAAACTTTATAGTCAGGACAATGCAGTCAGGCAGGTAATATTCTCCTGGCATTCAGCAAACCCAGATTCATCCATGGCTGAGTTGCTGTGGTTTCTAAATGTTTCCTCTTATAATAATGCCACTCACTGTTGATTATGGAAAATCTAGGAACTGACTTATTGCAACTGTGGCATCCAATTATAGTACCAAGCTCAAACTGTTTAGTGATTTTATACACGTGTGGCAAAGAGACCCAATGAAACACCTATATCTAGATTGTTATGAGTGGCTACTGATAAATTCTCCATTACAGGTCTGATTACAAACTAGACCACTATAAATGGATGCACAATTGAGATCAATTGAGAAGCTATTCAACTGGGCAGTAAGTATGTTTTTGCCCATATAAATAAATAATGAAAATAAGTTCTTGTTATGTTTTACTGTACTTGTTTATTTATTTATTTATTTATTATGTTTATTTAAATGTATTATTATTATTCATTTTTATGGACAAAAACACACTTACTGCCCAGGTGAATAATTGCAATTTCATATCTTTTGCACAGCATTGTTCCTTCAGAGGCTTTTGCCTCTTATAAACTATATTAGGTGAAGAATGTATGGCCTTGATAAATAAATATCTTTCACTGGGTGAGTTTAAATCTGTTCAGTGGGAAAAAAAGTCAACAGCTTTCATGTAATTACAGCTTGAACAACAGCACCACCCGGTGGTTCCTCCACTCACTGTTAGTGTAAATGTAAGTTCACAAAGCAGGGTTTCTCAATTCAGCAAGATAATTTAATCCCTGTCCAATAAACAAGAGCAGAGATATTTCCTAACTCTGAGATTAAGTCATCTGACTACTTGAGAAATCCTGCTTTGTGAAATTCTCACAGGCCAGGGGTAGTGCAGTCAGGAAGATTGAATCAGATTAGATTCTCCTAAAGTGCAGGCAGCAAATACAGTCATATGCAAAAATTTTGAAAAATAAATTCTCTACTCATTCTCTACACAAAACAAACACTTCTGCACATTTAAAAGCTTAATTACTGTTTACTCACTAAATTTAACAAATAAAAAATAGAGCATGAAATGTGGCATGTGCGCTAAATGTACTGTAATTGTCATGTAATGTGTTCTCTGTGTAATTACCTATTACCTTTAGCAGCAGTGGTGCTATATGTAATATATTGTATTAATGTGGAAATAATATACACATTGTAATCAGGTAAATTCAAGGCAGTGATTTGTCACTTTGTACATTCCTAAGTTACTGATACTTGAAATATTTTTTTTATGTTAATGTTAAGGTTGATAAAAATCACTTTACAAAAAACAACACATGCTAGTGGTTTTATTTTAGTTTAGCTTAATGTTACAGTGCTTGAAACTGACTTCTAATAATCATTTAAGCTAAATTAGTCCTAAATATACATTTGATGTACTGTAACAGAACCAGAATTTCAACAGAACAACAGAAACCTCAGTGGTTACGGGTTATGGGTTTATGGATACGAATCATTTCTGCATGTCTGTTAAAGTATATACAAAAACATCTACTCCAGAAACAGCGGTGCTGTTTGTAATGCACTATATAAACACTGTAAAGCTGTACCAATCATTTATAATGTTTCTAACATTATTCTTTTGCTAAGAATGATTGTTTTTAAGTGCTTTTGTGATGTCACTAAAACCAGCACATTTACATACATTACTGTGGATTTAATGTGACTCTGCATGGCATTGAGATAACATGACACGTGCTGGACTTAAACAATGCATTTAATGACATTTTGGCTGACTTTCTCTGAAGCTGCACAAACTCACAATGTCACAGGATTTTTAGATTCCAGCAGAGCAAGACAGCTGCAGTTTCTAAAGTTGCTCTCCATCCACTGCACGAGCTATGACACATCTTTGTGACATCAGATCATCAGCCTCATTGTCTGGAATCTCCGCTGACAAACATGACGTGTGTCACGCATGTTGCATTCTTTAATTGAGGAACTTCAGATCTGTTATCTCCTGTCTTGAAAGTCTGTTTAATTTTGAGGAACAAAGGTCAAAATATTCACAAATATTTTTTTAAATAAATACAATAACACAATAAGATAAATATAAAAAACAACTATAAAAATATTTTTTCATAAATAAACATTAAATGTATTACATGTTTAAAAATCGGTTCAGACGAGTTACTGTGGACTGTTCACATGGCCTGTGTCCAGGTGCGTCCACCTCATCTGCAACTCTGTTAATGTTTGGGTGTAAGGCGGTGTAGTACACAGCCAGAAACACCAGTCCTATTGTATTAGCCACCAGAATGAACGCCATGATGGGTAAGAAATACTCCTCCCCCATAGTCGTGGGCTTGAGCAAGAAGAGTAGGATAGGAGCTAAAAGGTTCTGGAGTGAATTAAGTATGTAATAAATAGTCATTGATAGTCTAGTGTTTTTCCCTTTTATGTTAAAGAAGGTGAAAACGAGAATAAACCCAACAGTTCCCCTGTAGAGACACTCCATACACAGCGAAGTGCAGAAATCAGTCTTCACCACATGCGCCCATATAAAGCACACCAGCCACATGAAGACCAAAGCCAGGATATTGTATATGTGCAGCATGAGCAGCAGAGTCAGGCTCAGTATACGCGCTGATATGGTTAAAACTTTATAGAGCAGGTAAACAGCCAAAGGGAACCCGCTGGGCATCTCCACAATGTTGGGCAGGGATTTGCGTAAACAGCGGCAGTAATCCACTGTTGTCCACGCAATGTTGAGGAAGGAGATGACCATGCTGATATCTGAAAAAGAAATGTTAACAATTTAGTCTTAAGTATTGCGCCATTGTCTGCCCATTTCATAAGAAGTGAAATATCTATTTTGATAGACGTTCTTCCTGTTTGGTTCAAAATTCTAAAGAAAACTGCACCACTTATATTGCAAATTACTCACGCTGCATTCAGTAGATAACAGTCTTTAAACAGAAAATTCATTCAGTTACCTCAAATGTAAGCACTTTAGTGTTTACTTCTATAGTTTTAGCACAGAAGCTACAAGACTAATGTAGCTAACAAATAATGCAAGCTTCCCAGATGGCATGTATAACATTGCCTAATATGGTAAATCATGTTGAGCCATCAATATTTTGGCTGGTGGGCCTATAATGGTCTAATGTTGGCTGGCAAACAACTTTAAACATTACATGATAATTTTATAACCATTAACAAAATGTTACATTATGCATACCTATAGGCTAAGGCTATTCTAAACTGATGTTGGGTTAACAGTGGCATTTAGAGTCCATTTTGTAGCAACCACAATCCCACAAGGCAGCCAAACACAGACCAACATTGTTTTGATGGTGAAACTGGCATTAGCCTGTGACCACATTTAACACCAAAAATCATTCACTTAAAGAGCTATGCTTTCCATGTCTTCCTCTTCTACAGCAATGCCATAGTATTCTTACATTCTGGGTTAATTCCCCTCTGATCAGCCCCTAGACTTGTTGACGCTGTTACCTGCTAGAGCTGCTGAACGTGCCTGAATGTGAATGTGAGCAATGCACTGTGACTCACACTGTATGACGGATCCGTGTTGGTGCTGTAGGACGATGTAGAGCTGTAGGAGAAGCTGAGGAACACTCTCCAGAAACGTCTCAAACAGTCGCAGCATGCTCAGATCCGCTGCCCGTTCAAAAAGTTGCTGAGTCTCTGAGTTTAACTCAAAAACCTGAGCCCAAACGGACCTAAAGCTGACCTTCAGCAGCTCGAAGTACCTAAAAAAAAGAAGAATGAGGAAAATCACTCTCTCTCCTTGGGGAATCTAAAATGGCATGAATGGAATGAGTGTTCTATACAAATGTAAGTGTTCACCTTAAAACCTTCACATTACCTGAAGGTTCTACACATTGTGGAAGGTTAGTTTCACACATCTTATTTATTAAAAGTGCTTCTTTAGGAATCGCTCGCTAAATGATTCTTAAGGAGCCAAAAGTGGTTCATCCACAGCATCACGCCACAAAACCCTTAAATGTTTCAAACCTTTAACTGCTAAAAAATCTTTAGGTGTAATTGGTTCTTTAACCGTAAAAGGGTTCTTCAGACTCACTGACAGACTTTGTTCTTTAAGGAAATATCTAATTAAAGATTCCAAAATGGATCTCGTATGACATCCTTCCAGAAAACTCTTTTGTCATCTTTTTTGGCTCTTCATACGTCCACATCTGGTTTGCAGAAATTAAATCGTTCTTCAGGGAAAGTGGTTCTTCTATGAATTTGCTCCACTAGAGCTATATTTATTTGGGGGAATGGGTGCTGGAGCCAACAACCTATATTGAACCTCTAAGAGTGCCACAAAGCTCTAAAAACTTTTAGGTACATTTCATTCTCAGCGTATCCCACTGTGTCATTTCTATACATCTCTTATGCAACATCTATAAAATGCTCTGTCAGAGCACCTGTGTCTTTAAGGCCCACCTCTTAGTGAGCACAGAGTGCTCTGATTGGTCAGTTTGCCCACTCTGTTGTGATTATCAGAACAGCATCCTGATACAAGTTCCGTACCCACACCATTGTGGCTACTTTTACAATGGTTTGGGTTCTGCCGTATCAGTTCGAGCCCAATCCTGAAAGTCAGGTAGAAAGAGTTGGTACACCTGTACCACTTTCACAAGCTAGACTGGAACAAGACATTTCAGAGTAGTAATTTTTTTCTCTCCATCCAGTCAATCTGGTGCTTGTGATCCAGAATTAATCATTAATAAATATCAGTACCTGACCTCACTGATGCTCTTGTGGCTGAATGCAATAAAATCCTCTCCTCTCTAGATAGTCTTTTTAGAAGATTAAATATTGTTACTGTAATAAAGAGAGACAAACTTACTATTAATGTCCATTTTGGACGCTGGTGACTTTTGGCCTCTTTTCCACTGTGGGGCCCTTACAAACTATGCTTAACACATTTTTCCCAACACCCTTAGCTAACTCTGCTCAGGTTTGCTGGGATGACTAACATTACCCCACCTTTCCAAGCAATTTTATTGACTCCGAAAGAAATCTAATGTTGCTAGAGTTGCACCACGTTGCAGAATGTTGTCTTGATGATCCGATAAAATCATCTTTAATCTTTAATATTAATAATTTTTTTGTTTTAGTTTCTGCAAATAGTAGCCAATATCATAGTCTTTCCATAGTCCATACTTTACAGTATAAATAGTTCATTCAGTGCAACTAACCTACACTAAATGGTACACTACACCTGTACACTGTATTAGTCGAAACGTATGACCGTTTTCCTGCTATTGTTGTTTTATGCTATGTTTTGCGATATGTAAGTAATGGTTATGAGTGTGATGATTATCAATGTGACAGTTCATGGCGCAGGCAGGAAAATAATTCACATACCATTCCTGTGTTTAGAAAACCTGCACGTGCACTGTTTGGCGAAGGTTTGGGGACACTCAGCTTGTTAGAATCATGATGTGAATGTATTATAATCACGTGTTTTCTTTCTCTGCTGTGCAATAACTGCACTCAAACCTTTGAGGTGTTTAAATTAACACATGCTGCTTTAAACAATATCTTGTCATTAAGAGGGCCTTATGTGAAGTGGTTCTTTGTGAATACTCAGATGTCTTCAGAGTGGTGTCTACAACATAAATGGAGTCGTCTTATTTACTATCAATTTTTTTATATTTTTTATGTAATGACTTGTATATATGTTTTTATATATGTTTTTGTATGTGATGTTTATAGTCATAACATAGCAGTAAATTAATTTTCCTTGTCTCACAATACTAGGTTTAGTGTAACTTTATAAGGTGGATGCCTGGTTCCTGTCATCGCCACTGTGAACAATTCCGAGTCAGTAAGTTTCTGCAGAATGTCCAACCACACTGACTAACCTTGTTTAAGTCTTAATCATTTAATTATGCTATAAGAAAAATTTAAAAGAAACTTAGTGAACATTAAACTTAGTGAACAATTTAAGTGAACATTACCGAGTAAAGAAGCCCATCTGCAGCAGATGCACCGTGACCAGACCACCCTTAGGCAGCTGTGTAGTCTCCTGCCCATTTTCTCTGTCATCCATGAACCACACATAGCTGAAAATGTGCGTGCATAGAGATGCAATGACAATGAATGAAACAGTCAGCCCAAACCAGATGTATTGTCCTTCTTTAAAATACTGCACGCTCACTAAGAAATCTGATCCGATATCCGCCGCAGAGCATATCAGTCCAATCACAGTGCAGATCCACCGGAATTTGGTAAATCCTGCATTGCTAGCCATGACTCAGTTTCAGAGATGGTCCATTATATTCTCCTTTGTCTTTGTATTACATCTAATTCTGTGGTCCATTTTCATCCCATCATCTGCAAATCCATAACCTGTGTGTAAACATTAGCATAAACATTAGCATGGCATTTAGACCGTCTAAACAGATTTACAGCTGTTCATCATTTCATTTACATTCGCTCTGATTCATCATTACATTTACATTCGCTCTGGTTATCTATGACTGCCTGTATGTATTAGTCTGGACTTTACCTCTCCAGCAGTATGGGCTACTGATAAGTGATTAAAAGGCTAACTGTTACACAGTTCAGTGTACTGAATGTGCTGTACCAGGCTGTATAGAATGAATAAATAACACCAGATAATGCTGGTGAGTACCAAGAAGTTGTCAACAACATGCTATCCTAGCATATCTTAAATGTAGCCGATATATCTAATATTTAACAACATCAGATTTTGGGAAGAATACTAGAAAAATATTTCTAGTCGTTTGATCTTTTGAAACACATCATTTTACTTGTTTCATGTATCATTTCCTCAAACAAAGCAAAATGATCTGCATTATTTCTCTGAACAAATCAAGTTGTCTGCCAATGGAATAAAACACTTTTTCTATATTATGTCAGTAGGTAACGGATGGATTGATGGATGTAATATACATGTGTTAATGTTTATTAGATTTACACAGTCATTTTTTCAATACCGTATTCTGTAAATACTGTCAACACTTTCTATATTTTTATTTAAATATAGACACTATATTTTTCACCTACATTCTTAAAAATTAGAGGTAGTAAACAAGCTTCCTTGGAGTCATGTCATGAAAAATGTTAAGTGTTAATATAAAATGTTTTATACCATTTTAAGTTATTTTTGTCTGTTTGTCACAGCCAAGAACCACTGAGGAACCTTTATGTAAAAAACACCAATTAGATCCTCAGCATATCTAGCACAGGTTTCATTTATTTAACATTCAGAGAGTGTTGTGTTGATTCTAAAATAAAAACACAGACATAGACATTGTGTAGCATGTTGTGGGATATTAATCATTTGTCATAGTATTGTTTAGTGTCAAGCTTTAGCATCTAAATTCTGATACCTTAAAAAATGAAATTCACTAAGCTGATCATGATTTATGCCATGCCAGAGATATCATTCATATATGCACTGTATAAATTAATTATTCTATTTATTCTGTTTGATTGATTCAGACATTTAATATAAAATGTGTACTGTTTGTAATGAAATGTAGAAACATACTTACCGAGACTGTCGGTCAGTCATTCCAAACAGAAGAGATTCCCATTCAGTTTCAGTTCGTACGTGAACATGATCTCTTAACTTAGCTGAGAAAACCACTCCCTTCCCTTTAATAAAGCCACAGCCTCAGTATGACATAATACACACGCACTGAAACGTGTACATGAAGTTCCACTGTGTTCACATCCACACTGATGGGTGGGCTACAAAATTCCCAACTGCTTACACATACAGCACACATCATACGCCAGGCTCCAAAACGCTGAAAGTCCGGGATTTTATTTTTAATTTAACCCTGAAAAACAGGAAGTTTTAAACATTTTCAAAAAGGTTATGTAATATAATAAAATAATGAAGGCCATTATTCAATTTAAAGCAAATCTATGACATTGACTATGTTAAAGTTTAATTTTAAATCAGCCTTGTGCTGTTTAAAATTCATTCTTTGATTTCAAACTTCATATGTTCAACCCAAATTGATGTACTGATAATGTCATTTAAATTAAATTTAAAAATTCTACTTAGTTTTCATATATAGACTGTTTGGGGAAGAATGTCACTTTAATCTTCAAAACAAAATGATCTCCAAAATAAAACCTTTGCAGGAGAAGGAAAAAATATACTCTACTGTTAATGTAAGTCAGTAGAGAACTGGGCTTGTTTGGGGTCTTATTCTTGCCTGTTCTTCCTACAGTACAGTGTAAAGTTTACAGGTAGTTTGGTTTGGTGTGAAATGTTCTGTTAAATCTGAAATATATTTTGAAATAGGTCATAGTGTTGGGGTACATTCAGATTTATCAGATTTTATCACCCTCAACATTACACATAGGAACTTAGAGGACACGTGTGGGGTCACTTGTGGTTTTGAATAGTAAATAAAATGGATATATTTGTGTTGTTTTCATCACAACCCCTAGCTCCTGTACCACCACTTTAAAGATTTTTTCCTGTAGAAGCATTTTCAGAACAGAATACTAGAGGCTCCTGGTCCATCTCAGTTATTCTACTCAGCAGCTCAGCTTGAAATTTAGAATGTAAGTGAAGCCCTGCCTGGTAAAGCAGGTGTAGTACTTCTGCAGAAGACATACTGATCATGTTTAGATCATGTTACTTAATGTGGTAGTTTATATGTGTTTGCTTTAGTTACACTGGAAAAGCACTACCGAGTGAATGCAGTTTGACCTGTCTGAGCGAGTACACCCAATGAAATGTGTGAGTAAAGTTCACTAAGCACTTTCAGAAAGCTCAAGACTTCCTTATCATAGCTAAAGGAGTTCAGAAGCAGAGATAAGAAGAAAAACTTTAGCATTACAGCCCTGACTGACTAACTGACTGACTGTCTCACTGACTGATTGACTGACTGCACTCTTTGCTTAATTTAACAAGATTCACTTATAAATATTTGGCAAATGTTTTAATTTACTATGAAATCATAGTAATCAGAGCTCCTTAGTCCCCCCACCCCACCAAAACAACCCCACCACTCTACAGTGGGGTTATTTCGTCAGCTTGATGCTCAAAGACAAAGGAGACATGATTCAAGATGGAGTGAATTTTTCTCTTTGAAGTATTGTTCTCATTCTATGGCAGGCAGAGGTATAAATAACCCACACATACTAGTTCAGTTCTGGTGGTTCGCTATTGCTTTTGTTTTGCACTGCTATTCTACATTACAGTGTATAGACAGTGCAATTTGTTTTCTTCTGAAAAGGGGTGGGTGAGCCTTGTTTAAAAAGCAGTCCAGCCTGAAACACTAATTCTAGCTTTGGTGTGAACAGTTCGGTTAAGCCGCTGTAGTCCGAATAGGCGGATACATGTAAATGTTTTGTCCATGACATCACAAGAACACTCAAAACTGCAGCTAACTTCTCTTTTATGGACTGCTGTACGTTTTAAAACTTAAACATTGTTTACTTTCCCCATAAAAATATTTTATTTAAATCAAAAAGCAAGGAAAAGTCTTCCCAGAATACGGGCCCTATAAAGCTCCCCCTCCCCCTCCACCCTCCAACAATAGCCTCCAGTCCAGCAGGGTGCACTACTGCGCTGGTGGACCTCCACTGTTCTCCAGTGAGCTAAAGGCGGAGAAAGCAGGTTGAGTTGAATCGAGAGCAGCCTGTACGTCTTCACTTCGCCAGCTCCGACTCTAAAAAGTTAGACTTTTTCCAGCACAAATCCAGCAAGATGGGGATCAGAAAGAAAAGCAACAAGAACCCCGCCGTCCTGAGCCACGAGTTCATCATCCAAAACCACGCAGACATAGTCTCATGTGTGGCCATGCTTTTCCTGCTGGGACTCATGTTTGAGGTGGGATTTTATTCAGATTTTTATTTCGTATAATTTCACAACCCTAGAGGTAAACAAAGGATTGTCTGAGCCTGTAAATGTAGTTCTTTTGGACTCAAGTAGAATTCTTTGCCCAGCATTCTCACCCATTCTTTCATTTATGGTTTCCTTCCTTGTGGACAAGGCTGAAATTGGTGTCTTATTCGAATTTGCCGTTCCACCTTAAATGGAGCAGCAGTTGGATGTTGTCGGCTGAGAAGTCGGAACGTTACTTCTGCAGTATTTAAGGTGGAACTAAAAATTCGAAAGAGAAGCCAACTTTAGCTTCGTTTCTCATGCCTGAGCTTTGGATTTACTTGGCGTTTTGTATTGTCTAATACATATTTACTTATTTTTACCTCTTTGTAATCCAAATGAACTCTCCTACCTCTTTTTCTGTGATTACATGTGACAAGGTTGAAAGCTGCGGTGCTGCAAGCTAGCTATAAACTTACAGTAAATAAATCCGCTATTTAGATGTTATGATATTAACATTTGGAAAGGGCTCGGCGTCTCATTTTTGCCGAATAATGAGACTAATTACTAATAATATTGTTATTATTGGGCGAATACTGCTGAGTGTGTATGTGCAGCTTTAGTGTTACGTGGCAGTCAGTGGGCGCTCAGAGCCTAGAACACACTCTCTCACGTGCACAGGCAACTCGGTAGACTGATTTAATCACATATTCAGCATTTCAACCCATGTATTTACTGACATGTGGTTAAATTTAGTGGCCTTGTCTCTTTCAGTCGTCCGTTTTATTCCACAATCAAGTTTAGCCGCTTTCTTTCTGAAAATCAGCGCCAGCCTAAGCAGACCGGTGCATGATGGGACTTGTAGTTTTTGACCGTTGGCGCGGGACGCTGTCGTGTAATAACATAATAATAATAATAATAATAATAACTAATTAATATTTTTTTAAAGAAGTTTTTGATTTTCGCATGTGATGTAATCTCAAATTATGTTGAATGTAGCAAATTGTACAAATGTTTTTTTGGTTTTTTTTTACAGATCACCTCAAAGATTGCAGTTTTATTCATAACTGTCCAATACAATGTCACAGTAACAGCAAATGGTAAGTGAGAGTCACCGGTATGTTAAAGAAATCATTCAAATCAGGTGTACAAAGTTAGCTTGAGATGTTCGATGTGCAAATATAGTTTCTTTAGGTTTGGCACTGCAGGTACTAAGCTGTCATTGATAACAAATACAAAGTCAGTAGTCACCTAAATGGTTTTTGCAGATACATCCTCAAAACTTCTTTCAGCCCACTTTAACCACACCCTGTGCTATATAAAGGTTGTGTAGACCTAATTGCTAAATGCTCTTAAAATTGTATGTCTTACCAGCCAAACTGTTAAGTTAAGGCCAATTTATGCTTCTGCATTGCTCGCAGTGCATAGTAAGTATATATAGGTTTCAGCTGCCATCGTTTGTGATACGCAGAGGAGGTCACAGCAGTGACAGAAACCCCACCATCACCTCATGTTTTAAACGCATTTCGATGCAGGCACTCAAGCCCACAACTGTAAACACTCAACGGCGTAGACCACTTGCAGAATTGTAAATCAACCTTTACACTCTGTAAACATTTTAGTTTAGATTTTACTGAAATTAGTAACTTTATGTGCCTTTATCCACTTTATCCTCTCTGGGATTAATTTAATTACTGTTTTTATCTTTCATGAACAGAATGTTAATGTATTGTAGTAAGACACTAGTAAGCAAGTTCAGGGGACCTTTATTGTGATTGCACTGGTTTCTCGGTCAGCTAATTTTAATTTTTGTATTTGATGGGTGTCAGAAGGTGCAGAGGAAACGACTGTAAATTACTTCCATCATGGTCTGAAGGACGTGGCCACAATTTTCTTCTACATGCTGGTGGCCATTATCATGCATGCCATAATCCAGGAGTATGTTCTTGATGTAAGTATTTGATAATAGATTACTTTTGGATACTTTTCTGTTTGTTTGTTGAATTAGTTATTTCAGCTATCTGTATTAACTAACCTAATATTGCAAAGTCATGTTTAATTAAATGTATTTTTTTTTTTTTTTTTTTTTTTGTCTTGCTGTTTCATTTTAAAAAAGGTTTCTTCATCGTCTTTTTTCTGTCATCTTCAAATTCTAGAAGTATCACTGCTATTAGCTGTTTTTTGGTCTCTTCCAAGTTCAAAAAAAGAAAGAAGCCCTGATTTCCTCTTTCAGCCATACCAAAGGAGAACCACTTTTAGTTCCCTTATAAACCCTGTTTGAGAGAGATTTGTGAGTGTGAGTGATTTTTTTAAAGGTTTAAGAACCCAGATTTTCCCCAAATGTTCTCTAAAGATTTAAGAGTTCTACTTGTAATCTTTACGTTATGTTCAGTTCTTAATGCACACCCCCTCAATTAAAACACTTTATAGAGGAACATCTGAAAGAGGTTGTTCTATGGTGAAAAGCCCTCTCTTGGTGTTTTTGAGAGTGCTGTTCACAGACCACCGAAAGGCTGAATGATAATGGTGTTGGATTGATCTTAGATGTTCAGTGGTGCTGCTTCTGCTGTCTCTGTTGTAATTTTAGTTCCACTGAAGCTTGGAATAAAACCCAAATGGTAGTAAAACCCAAATGGTAGTCCTTACCAGCTTGTTTATTTCTACTCCATGCAGAAAATCAACAGGAAGATGCACTTCTCCAAGACCAAGCACAGCAAGTTTAATGAGTCTGGTCAGCTGAGTGCCTTCTACCTGTTCTCATGTGTGTGGGGCGCCAGCATTCTGTTCTCTGTAAGATATCCATCATTAACAGATCAGTTTTATTATAGAGGTCAGTGTTGCTGTTGTAAGTGTGCTGTTAACTCCGCTCTGTTTTCACTCAGGAAAATATCCTGCCCAACCCGGTCAGTCTGTGGGAAGGCTACCCTCACACGCTAATGCCGTAAGTAGCGCCCTCTATAGTGACCAATGATGTTGGCGGAATGTGCTTGAACAGATGAAGTAGTATATTTGTAGTATTTGGTGGTAGGTGTGGTTTAAGTGAGCGATTAATATGGTGTAATGGAGGTGAAGATGAATGATTTGCTGGATGTAGGGTGAATAGATTAAGCAACTGTACTCTTTCAGCAACTCTGCACTGTCTGTTCCTCCGACTCAGTCTGAGTCATTAATTACATTACATCTCTAATTTTAGTCAGTGTTCAGAAGTTAAATCAGGTTCACTAATTATCTAACCTCAGTAGCATGTATACCACATTTAGTAAAGTTAGATCTTATGTAAATGAACAATGCAGAGTACAAGTAGTAAACAATCTCTCACTCTCTCTCATATATAACCAGACTCTATCATATAATTTCCTTTGTTTTACTGCTCTGTGTGTGTGTTCTTTGCATGATTCAATACGAATTCCCAATTTGGTTCATTTAAGAACCATTCATTTATAAATGTAAGTGTGAAGATTGAAAAGAACATCTCATCACTTCATATAATGTTTTTAATAAGCTTTACATTATGTGAAAACCCATTAAATCTCCACACTCTCAAATTATTAGTTAAGCACACTTTTAATGAGAAACGAAAAGTCTTTTATTTTAATTAAACAGACCCGTTAGTATCTGATGTACTGTGGACTATATTCTGGCGTCACCTTGACTGCTGTTTATTTTAGTTATGCTAATGTCCCACGGTCAACACAGTGCCAGAGATTACTTATCAGCTCCACATTGTTTAAGACCAGCTGTAATTTAGGTACATTAGCCCTGTAGCTCTGTTGCTAAATCTAAAAAACGTAAACACGTCTTGGCTGATGGGATTTTGTCATTTTTTTTTCTAAGTATCGCTTTAATACAGTTTTTGTGGCTGATGTTCTGATCTCTACTGTGCAGGTTCCAAATGAAGTTTTACTACATCTGTCAGCTCGGCTACTGGCTCCACGCTGTTCCTGAGCTCTACTTCCAGAAGATCAAGAAAGTGAGTGTGAACTCAGCATGCAGTTTCCAGAAGAACTTGCTTTGAATGTGAAACATCACTTCCTGTCATTGTCAGGAGACATATTTGTCTCTCCAGAGAATTCAGTGTTTACTGAGAATGTAGTTGAAGGAAATGCTGCACAGTCACGATTAAAAAGTTACAAATATTTCAGTCGTACTTGTACAGTCACAGTAAGTGGCTCTAGATCTTTGTGCATAATTTTTTCAGTTGCGTTCTTGTTTACAGATTGTTTCAATCTTTTTGTTTTTCAGGAGGACATTCCCCGTCAGCTGGTTTACATCAGTCTATACCTCGTCCACATTGCAGGAGCTTACATTCTAAAGTACGCAGAACTGTGACTTCTAAATTTCACACAGTGAATATAAACGAGTTTTTATTATTATTTTACAAAATGTAACTCACTGGTAGTTGTTGTTTCTGCAGCACCTTAATATATACACCAATGGAACAACAAATGACTTATCCTTTAATATAGTTTTATGTACTTCTTAAGTCTTAGAATGGCCCAGGTCAGGAAAAACTAAATTAAACAATAGGTTAAGTAAACATCATTCAATTTCCAAACAGTGATTCCACAGTTAGTTCCTACAGTCTATATATAGAAACTAAGAATTTGTTGCTTGTGCTTTATTTTATCACAAAACCACAGATTTATTTCTGCATATCTACCATTTCAGCCTGTAGCAGGTTAGGCATACTTATTCATTGTGAAGTTATAAGGAGTGTTTCAGCCGTGACTGCTTCTTGCATAATACAGGAAAGTCAGTTAGAACAGATCTCACTTACATTTCAGTCTTAAAGTTTTTAAGAAAGTATTATTAGAAAAAAAGCAAATAAATATAAACTCACTAAACAGTGGTTTTCAGTAATGTTAGGAATATGTAGAAGAACACAGATTTGGTTTGTGACTTGTTGCGCACCATGACCTGCAGTCTGTTTTCCTCCAATGTCCGAGCTTGTTCTTATTACTGTTGATTTTGATAACCATTTTGAATCTTTAGGTACAAAACAACTCTTTGAAATGCTGTGATTCATACAGAATTTGTGGAGTAGTGAAAGTGTTGGTGAACTGAATGTCATTCCACTATAAGACACTACAAAAGTTTGCAGCTTTAATAAGCACCCGTGTCCTCTGTCGGTGTCATAGTCTGTGGTACGTAGTACAAACCTAGTAAAAATGTTTGTTTACTGTCTGTTTTCAGTCTGAACCGTTTGGGTCTGGTGCTGCTGGTGCTGCATTACTTTGTGGAGCTTCTCTTCCATGTGTCTCGGATAATTTACTTCAGCAACGAGGAGAGACAGGCGGGGTGAGTTACCGAACTACACCATCCAAACTGGCTGCTTTAAATAGCTTAATGCAGAACATTACGCATTGTTGTACATTATTCCCACATACCAGACTTCTGTCATTAGACAGTCATTTTTTCACTCTACGTGGCCAAGAACTGCCTACACTGGTAAAAGTAATGTTGCCCAAGTCATCCTCTGAATGATGCTGTAGAACAGGGTTTCACAACCTCTGGGCCACAGGCCGCAAGTGGGCTCTGACGCACACTCTAGTGGTTTGCGGGACTGTATGGGGAGGTAGTAGTTTCTAGTTGGCTGGTAACTTGATTTAAAGTCATAATGTGAAAAACCAAAGAAAAATCTAACATTAACTTGAGTAAGGTTGAAAAATCAAGGGCTTTTAAAAAAATTATCGATGATAAAAATATTAATGAATACATACAAATAGACAGTTGCCTAGCCAGGGATGGAAAAGGCACTAGCACACCTAACTTGTTTGGTTTGTTGCTTATTATATGTTTTTATAGTTTGGTCATGTGCACCAGTAGTGTGAATACTGTACCCTCGCTGGGGTCTGCACCAGCTGAACTATTCCCTGATGTGCTGTTGCCCACTTCGCTTTCCAGTTTATAAACAGGTGAATCTTGGGGTGGCCTGCCATAACTGTGTTTGGGCCTTATAAAAAAGGATTTGTGAGTGTGAGGAAGAGGTGGTATCCCATTTTAAAGGTTGTTCTTGGAAACATTTACATTTTATGGAATATTTGATGCATGATGTTTGGAGCAGACAAAACAGTCCCACAAGAAACTAAAGCTTAACAACACACGAGCATAGTTTACTGGCTTTTAATTGCTTAAACTAAAACTATACAGCCGATTATCTTCATCATTTTCACTACCATTTACCAAGTAATTTTAGCTGAAATGTAGCTGAAACTGGCTTGTGCCTCATTGATTCCAATAAAACACAAACACTTGATAAGAAGTTAGCAGCCCCTGTAGTGACCAGTCACATATAATTGGGGGCTAATGCCACCCAGAATTCTGGCCTTTTGTTCCTTCAGGTTTGGCCCCCTATTTAATATCACATGTTAGTACCAACTCAAAAGATGATCATTTACAAGATGTAGTTACAAACTTCTGAAAATGAAAAGGTAAGGAACCTTTTGCCTGTTGTTTACCCCCTGTGTGTGCAGGTTCAGTATGTGGGCTGTACTCTTTGTGCTGGCCCGGTTGCTGACCCTCTCCCTGTCTGTGCTGACCGTGGGCTTTGGCTTGGCTGGAGCTGAACAGCAGGGGCTCAATCTCAGTGAGGGAAACTTCAACGTGCTCTTCATCAGGTAGAACAGAACATGATTTATAACGCAGGAACTTTTTTAAATAATTATGTATGATGTAAGAACAAAATCACTGAAAACTTAATCACTTAAATCATGTTTTTTTTTTTCCCTCACAATGTAACAAATATTTTAAAGTTTTAAAAACAGTACATGCAGTCCATATATAAAAAGTAAAAGTTTAAAAATTAAATTGGTATAAGATCAAGATGTTGTTATTGATGTTACAAAGTTTTTCATGAATTTGCATTATTTAGTCTGCGGCAGTTTAACCCCAGCTATCCACACCATAAGGAGTGCTTGAGTCTGGACTGCTTTTTAAATAAAGAATAGCCAATCAGAACCGAGCTATTTATTTATTTGTTTTTGTAGAAATCGTATGGCTGCCTTGCTGAGACCTATTTTAAATGTGATGGTAAATGTAGTGGCTTACAGGCTAAAAGGTGAGAGCGAAGTTATTTCCTGTTCTTTATGTGTGGTGTTTTTCGTTCAGGGTGACGGTGCTGGCTGCTATCTGCACTGCTCAGGCCTTCATGATGTGGAAATTCATCAACTTTCAGCTGCGGCGGTGGAGAGAGCATGCTCAGGCCACAGCTTTAAAGAAGAAGTCTTCCTCTGCTAAGGGCAAGTCCAGGAAAGGTCAGTGAGCAAGTTCAACATAGTTTTCACATTTTCTCAGTTTAGTAACAGTGTTTACACCTGTCTAGCCTGATTCAGTGTTTTTAAAACTGATAACATATATAAACACGGAGCATGTAAAGAACTCTCTCTAGAAACCATACATGCTGCCATAATCATGAGCTTATTTGTTTTTATTTGTTTACCTAACTGATGTTATTTTATCACTTCAGAACCTGAGAAAAGAAGTGTTTAAAATAAAAACTAGACTTCCTGAAAATGAGAACCTATGAAACACAAAATCCAAATATAAACAATAATAGAAAACGGGACAGAAAGAGGAAGAAGGGAGATAAGGAAGAAATATGGCTAAACAAAGCAAAAAAGCAAAGATGAAGAAAAAGGTGAATGAAAAAATGAAGGAGGGGAAGAAGAGAAAAAAGGGAGAGGCGATAATGTTTAAAAAGGGCAAAATGACTAAATGAAAAACTGACAAAGGATAAATGAAAAGAATCATTAAAATAATGAATAAATAGAAACTAATGGGAGCAAGGGTGTAAAATAAAGGAGAGAAGCAAGGGAAAAGTAAAAAATGGAGGATAAAAGCAAGAATTTGAGGAAAGAAGAGAGAAATTGGGGAGAAAGAAAGTAAGGAGAAAGCAACATAGGAAAGAAGTAGGAGAAGAAAATAAAGCAGTTTGATGTGAATTTCTCTTCTGAACATCTTGACCTGTAGAATTCTTAGGCTCCTCAGAATGAAGGCCGTGTGGAGAATTAATGTGGATTACAGTCATTTTAAATATATGTTTAGAAATTCTGTAAGATAATGTAGATGATTATTACGGTCAGACCCCTTGTTGCTCCTGCATTCTTATTATTTTCTCGTGTTATTTGTTCCGTCTTTGCAGCCAACGGTGTGAACGGATCTGTCAGCGCTAATGGAGCAGATTCGCCGAGAGTGAAGAAGGAGAAATCATCATAGTTGACCCCCTGCTGTCCATTCCCCGCTTCTCCAGCCCATTCCCGGATCATTCCCTAGCGCAGTGCTCCTCTGTGCTGGTCCAGGAGAGCCCCTGCACTGCAGGTTTGACTTTTCCTGCTCTAGCAGACCCTGATTCGACTCCTGATCTAATTGGTGAACCCTTTATGAGGGGAGATGGCAGGAAAAAGTGGAAAACGTGCATTGCACAGGCTCCATAAGTCTGGGACCGACCCTGTGCCCTTCTTGGCTAAGAGAAAGATGTATGTGATGAGGCAGTTATTGCTCTTCACTCAGCTCACTGTATTCTATTACACAGGCCTCATTTAAAATCTACAACTGCAAGAAGTGGTTGTAGAAGAGGTTTTTGTTTTGTTTTTGTTTTGTTTTGGATTGGGCTTCGTTTTTCTTCCTAGACCTGAAGGGGTCCAAGCGCTGCGTGCTTTTGTGCTTGAAGCTTCAGCCTACATTTCCCTACATGCATTTCAAACCATGATTCAGCTGTGCCAATACGAAAGGCGAATTAAAACAGCCTAGAAGTGCCTAAATATACCAAAACATTGATACTGTTTTAAGCAGGTATAAACTAGGAACATGGACAAGATTCAGGTGCTCTGTCGAGATTTAAATGTGTGACTGCTTATTTGTATGTATATGTGTTCAACGTTCGGAGCACCAGTGGAAGTCCTTCTGCCTAAATTTGTTATTACTGTAGTGAAGTGTTGTGTTTATGTAGCCCACATAAAAAACATTTGGTTACCATTGTTCTTTTGCACTGCAGTGCTCTGCTAGTCTACTGCCAAAACACTTTTGTCCATAAAGAGGAATTTGTGTGTTAAATTTCGGGAAATAATTCGCCTTTTTGATCCCGTGTGAGCGAATACACTCTGCTTGTATTTGGTACAGCTGGCTCATAATTTTCTTAAGAATTTATTTTGTTCTAAGAAAAACAATAAACGGTGAATGAAATACAAATCCACGCGTGTTTTCTTGTCTTCGCTGAAATGTATTTCCATCATAACCTTCTAATTGCTATAGTCAAAGGGGAATTCCACCCATTTTTCAGGATTTCAGCATAATTCAGTTGTTCGACAGGTTTGATTGTAGAGAAACTTGCTGGCTAAGGTTTGTTTTTAACTTAAAATATACAGAGACTATTTTGCCTTATGACACCCAGTATGTATACCTCCACCATAAATAAAAAAAAACACTTGCTATATAAAGTGCACATTCATAACCATTTCATGTAATAAATTCCTATGAGTGAGCTTTTAGATGTAAAGCATATTTATATATCACATTTCATACGCACAGTTGATCATGCTTCGTAATGAATAGAGCAAAAAGAAACATTAAAAGAGAAAATAAATAGAGTGAAAGAGGAAACTCTAAACAATACAAAATGTTAGAATTTTGTAAGGCTTCAGTTACTAAAAGGAGGCACAGAATAAATGAAAGCTAGATAAAATAAAAATGTTTTTAGTCTGGATTTCATTGTTTTTGCAGCATGTATATTATCTTCTGCCGGTTTATTCCAGTTTCATGCAACAAAACTGCCAAATCCTTCTTTTACAAGTTTTGTTTTTGAAGATTGATGCAGGTTGTACTGTAGCTAGTTCTATATGGAATCTTTTTAAAAAATAAAGTAAGAATAGCAGAACTACAGCACATTCTCTGTCATTGTAGTTCTTGGACTCCTCATACTATTAAGAACCCTTAAAGAACCATCTTTGAGTGAGTAGGCTGTGCTGTCCTGTGTTCATCTGAAAATATCCAAGATGTTCAGAGCTGAAAACATTCTCTCAGAATCATTCACGAGTAGCAGCACTCTAAATTGTAACGACCTGGGAGCCTGCTAAACTGGAGTGAATTTCTTTGGAACTCCTGAAACAGCATTCTGAATAAGATGCAGCTGTTTAATGGTCTTTTCAGAAGTGCGGTTAAGAGACCTTTACAGTCGTCCACCCTGCAGGAGATAAAATTGAGCGTGAGTTTTACACAGAACCTTTGATTCTGGCTATATTTATGATAATAGAAGTCTGTACTAGTGATTGCTTTGATTGTCGACGTCTGATTCCTGTCACCACCACTGTGAACAGCTGTTTATCTGTTTCTCTAGAATAGAGCGTTTCACACAAGACCACTCTCAACTGCTTTGTGTACATCCCCTTTAACCCATACTGTTTCTGTGCTCTTGTAAAAAGAATTTTAAATATTTTATTTATATTATAAGGAATGAACTCTGAAGAGGTGAATAATCTCAAACATTTTCTGAGATGGTACTTTATGCAGTATTTATTGTGGCCATGTGGGGGCACTGTTGACCAAAATTTTCGACTAATGGATTAATACTTTGTATTATCCCCTTTTATTCTGCTTTCAATACTGTTGTTGTATATGGATGATAAATAATTTTATGCTTTTAAAACATTTGTTATTTTGAGTAAACATTTGGCCCTCGTCAGGCTGCCCGTAGTAGGGTTGCAGTAAGTCCTGGAACTGGGGCAATATGTTCACCCCTGCTTTAGTGCCCCTAGGTTGGTGGGCCACACTGTAGTTTTTTTTAACAGCAGAGTAAAATGGGGTAAAACGTAACATTGATCCCTTGGTTAGCATTAGAGCGAACTGCCACTGCAGGTCCTGCATGTGCCCACACTATAATAACTGACTGGGGTCCAACTACAGGTAGCCCATGGTGGGCCAAAGTTTAGCCCACAGTGCACTAACATGGTGATGTTTGATAGCCAGTAGAAGCTGTGGTCACAGCAGTGGTGATTAGAATTAACATTTTATTCACTATACAGTTAAAATGCATCTCATTCAACTGAACTGGGCTGCAGGTCACCACTGTTCTAATCAGAAACCTTAAATAAAGCTTTGTTTTGTCTTGAACTGAAGGTTTAGTCTGTGAAGTTCTCACTTGAAGATACATGGGATTAAGTTGTGACGTTATTGACTTGATATCGTTTTATTTGAACTAATATAAGGAAGGAACTGATGTTTAGTGGGGACTCATGGTATTTTGGTGCTATCTTATTCTTTTGACATTGTACACTTTTATTTTGTTATTTGCAGTTAATGTACACATTCAACTTATGTGTTACTATTAAATACCTGTTTTTCATGACAGAACAAGTTATAAAACTAAACCCTGCATGTAAATCATCTAGCAAACTTCAGTCAGTAATATGAAAAAAACACAAAAATATAAACAAATAAAAAAAATGATTCTTTTTATTTATGTACCACCGTTCATATAATAGAGCATGAGTGACATTCAGAATAAATAAGAAAAGAAATAAGGAAAACAGAATAAAAGCATTTTTGAGGAAGTACATTAAAAGTACAATCCTCTCTTTAACCTCAGGCAGGCTGTTTTATTTTTACTGTGATGTATGTTTATAAGCTCTGTTCTCATTGGCTGTTGTACTTTATTAATAACACTCTGAGCTGAAACTAATATATATGTAGCTTGAGTGTGAGTGGGCTGTGGGCTGAATATGTGAATATTTGTGTTGGTTTTATGACATCATAAATCTTATTTTAAAAGTGTGAGAAGAATGATTTTATAGCATATACGCTTTAACACACTAATGTTTTCATTTAAATACAGATGAACACTGAAGATTTTGTTGTGTCGTGTAAAAGAATGAGAAACATTTTAGACAACTCTGTCTGAAACACAGTGAATGCTATGTTTGATTTTAACTGGATGTTGCCCACTGGAACAGTTTCTGCTCAGATATGGAGATATGACCAAACGCTTCATCATCATGCAGCAGGAAAACGGCCGGAAATGCACTGCCATGACAACCCAGCAGCTTCCATGGCCAAAAATGTGGAAAATAGAAGATGTGCCAAGTTCATCAGTCGCATGCAGTTCACATGCAAAAGACAGTACTGTATTATATAAAATAAGAAGACATTGTGTTATTTATTGCTTTACAGGCTCATCTGAACTTATCTGTTGTATTTGAATATCATTACGGTCCAAAGAAAATTCAATTATTTTTTTTCATTGTGTGAAAGTTGCATGATGATTGGACCAGTAGAAATGCTCCAAAATAGCTTTGGATAATTCCGGTTCCATTGACGTACATTGAAAGTAAAGTATGTTGTTGTCCTCTCCTGTAAACAGGGCATTTTGAAGAAATGTGTTTTTCTTTGGATAGTGACATTATACAGAACATTTTGGGTTGTCTGTCTCAGACCATAGAACATAGTCACATTCAAACAAATATTACAAATGACTTGTTGATTGAACAGTTCTGTAATGATACTTCTAATAAAACATTAGCTGATTTGGGTGAAAATCTTTTTTAAATAAAAGGCAATGCAATTAAAGGGCCCATGTAATGTAAGACTGATGTTTATTTGATGTTGTATATAAACATTGTTAAAAAAGTGTACAGTTCACAATCCAGTCTGTACAGTCTTAATACGAAAACTAAACATCAAAAAGCCTGTTTTGAATTCACTTTTTAGTGATGTCACAAAAGCAATGCTAAGGATCTCATTGTTGAATTCCAGTACTATGTAACAAAAATAAAAGAGTACAGAGAGTCCTCATGCCTTTCTCTTCCATAAAAAAAACAATCTATACTGCTAATCATTCGTGCCAATGGTTGCAGGATTGAATGCCGCCGTAGGCTGCATACCGCTAAGAGGTGTGGAATGTTGTTGTTTTTCAACACAAACATGTGAACGCAGCATTTTATATATTCAGCCAACAGCAGTTTAGCCACACACTGATGGCATATGGAGAGTTTCAGCATCCCTCCTGCTTTTAACATTTTAAATTCTAAAATGTTATAAATAGACCTTAGAAGAAAAGCTAAGTTGTGGGAAAAGGTAGAATACTGGCCCTTTAAGGACTTGGTTTAGGGCTTGAGTAACAAAAAAGGCTATTTCTGTTCCCAATTCCTCTAAAAGAAATAGAGAAAACTAAAATGGCAACCAGATGTGTGATTGCATACAGTTACAGCCACACAGAGTGAATGTTATCTGACTATAATTTCTTCTTTTTAAAATGTTCAGTATGTTTCTATTCTCTCCAACAGGACAACTGATATGAAATGCTTAATGCCTTTAGAAAATAATATCACTTTGATCAATGATTTTAGTAAAAAAATCTGCTGTACATTTTGGTAGAACCAATTACTAAACGTATACAGGTACAGATAAATACTGAAAACACAGTATTTGGTGTATAGAATGTATACAGTGCTATACTATACTGTTTTGAAACTATCCACAGACATAACTATAATCAGTGTTAATAACTGATTATATTAACACTGATTATATTAAACTGATAAAAATTTCTTTGGGGACTAACTTTTTCATAAGATTTTTATATACCAAACCTCTTTGAATTACTTTGTTTAGATATAACCATTCACTAATGCTGGAATTTTGAAAAATGGGTGGAATTCCCCTAGTCATTTGTAATTTACTATTTTCCGAGCTTAAACATCAGTACTTTCCAGACTTTTTCTGTTATAATGTATTCATTTTGTTCATTTCTTTTTTTAATATGCTGTGTACAACAATACATTTGTAAAATGTTTAATTGTTTTTTCCCACCCGTATTCAGACAAGACCCACCCTTCTTGAATGGTCAGAATGCTGTAATAGCCAATCCTAGAACAGGAGGGGCGGGACTCACCGCTCTTTTTAAGTTAAAGCAATATGGCGGTGGGAAAAAAAATAAAGTGAAATAAAAATAAATGTAACTAATTGTAACTATTTGTCAACCTTAGCACAGAAAATGTGGAGCGTTCGATGGGCAAACAAAAATAAGTACATTAAGAACAAGTTAAAATAAATTGAAATAATATAAAATTAATCATTAGCCAATTCCAGCACAGGAGGGTGGGGCTTGATGCAATATAAAAAAAGCGAAAAAGAAAAAAGCGCTGGAATAAATGGAATTAATAATAAAACGAACTTTTAGCCAATCCCGGCACAGGAGGGCAGGGCATGGCGCCATGTAGGGGAGGGAAAATAGAGAAAAAAATCAAATTAAAAATAAATAAAAATAAACGAAAATAAAATAAAACCAACTGCTGGCCAATCCCATTTCAGGGGGCGGGGATTTGGTGTTCCAGAATGTCGTGACTGTTTGTGAATAGGAACTCTCAGCCAATCCGCGCAGAGCGGGCGGGGTCTACTGTGCAGATCAACAACACGCAGTAGATCAGCAGCAGCCAAAGGCAACATGGCGGCGGCGCTGAGCTCCACTGCTGTTTCCCCAGCGCGAAGGTCAGAGCCGGATCCAAAACACATCGTTTAAACGCGGACAAACCCCTCCAGTCCCCGTACTGTAAGTTATATTTCACAGTCTGTCCCTCACGGGTGCTTTGAGACGCTTTGCTAGGCTATATTGTTTATTTTTTGTTTGTCTCTCCCTCCCCCTCAAAACACGACGAGGCTGAAGTTGGCTTCCTATTCGCGTTTTCCGTTCCACCTTAAATGGTGGAGTAGTTACATTCTGACACTCCAGGCGCCAGAGTGTATCCTCTGCCCTGTTTAAGGTGGAACGGAGAATTGGAAGAAGAAGCTAACTTCAGCTTCGTCAACACGAAGGGATCGTGCCCCGCTTGTCCATTAGCTGAAGCAGCAGTTTTTCTGCTTTTGTTTTGCTTGTTGGGGCCTCTTCCAAGCAATACTTTATCCTCGTGCTTATGTTTGTACTCAATCGCTGTTGTGAAGGATGATCAAATCGTGAAACGTGCACATCCAGCCGCTTAGATGAGTTGCTTTTTGCGTTGAAAGTTGAGCTAGCTCAGCTCGGCTAGCTGTCGGCGGTCCGTCGGCGTTACATCGTAGCCTGATGAAAGCGTGAAGACGTAGCAGCTTTTGGGGGTACAGTACTCGCAGTATGATGACTGGGGCTGGTTTAATTCAAGCAGATATGCTGTAGAAGTTCTGTAGGAACTCTTCTGAAGGCTTCATCCACTCTTAAGAAAGACTACAGGCCTTCGAAACCTTTAGACTGACAGGACACGGTTTGATTTGGATGGACAGGTTTGCTGGGCAGTATGGTCTTGAAGTTCTGGTGGACTGGAAACGACTTTTAAGCCGTAATTTATTTTAGTTCAGGTGTTTATACGTCTTGTTGGATTGGCAGTATGTCGTGTTCACCGTTTAGTCTTTTAGTGTTGGTGTAAAGGAGAAGCCAATGAGATCTTGATTTTTGGATCATGAAAAGAAGTCTCAGCAATAACTGTTTAACAAGAAGAGTGTTTGACGCTTCTTTCGTCCTGCAGTGTGTAAAATTCAGCAGTTATTATCTTTTAGCTATTGCTTTGCTTCCTGGTCCTTTTTCCTGAATGCTGAAGTTCTTGAGTGGGATTTAAAGGGCTCTAATGGAAAACATGCTTTTTTTCTTGCTTTTTGGGAATAAGTGATGAAATGTGTTAACGTTTGTAAAGTTTTAAAATGTGCTATGCGTGGACATCTTCAGCTGAAAAAATGGTCCAACTTGAAATTAATATTTTTGTGATGTCACGTGCATATAGCCACCATTCAGCTTGCAGCAGTTTAGCAAAGTTAAGGGAGTGTTTAGGCCATGATTATTTCTGAATGAAAAGTCTGTTTTAATTTTATCAGGTAAAGAGAGATTTAAAAAATAATTATTCTAAAATTTAATTAGTATTTTTAATATGGCGAATATACATATCAGGGGGAAAAATAAATAAAATAATAATAAAAATGTAAGATATTTGTCCTTTGAAGGAAAGCCCAATGAGAGCTTCATTCTGGATTATGAGTGCCTCTTGTTTTTGTATTAGGGAGCAGAAAAAGACTTCTGGAAGTGAGGAGCAACTTTGTAGAACTATATAACAGCATTCTTTACTCATTATTATACAGCGCCACACGCTAGCGGCCTCCGAGATGCACAGTGTCTTGCCTGCTGTTCTGCTGATGCGGTCTGCCCAGGAGATTTCATGGTTTTTATTTATTTTTCACCAAGTCTGTTTTATTTCGCAGGCAACAGTGCGAGTCGGGCTTCTTTCTAAGAATTTTCCTGCTTGGATGCTGGACAGTCTCAGCTTCAGCTTAGATTCCCATCAGTTTGGTTTGTGGTGGCTTTTGTTTAGATGATGTTTAAGCTAGAGCTAGGCTGTTGATTTAAAGGGCAGTTCCAACAGATAAAAAAAAAAAAAGAAAACATACTTAAATGAAAGGGTTAAGACGTAAAGTCTGATTTGATGTGAAATGCGGCATTCTTATTAAGTCAGAATTGTTCACAGGAGTGGTGATAGGAACCGGACATCCACCTTTAAAAACTCCCCCACAGAAAATAGCTTAATGATGCCTGAGACATTGTAAAGCAAATAAAACTGTTGTCCAGATTATCACTGTTATGCCATCATCAGCATTATAGATTAACACTCAGGATGTGTAGGTTCGCTGGTGGTGTTGGATGGTAAATAAATAAAATAAAGTGTTGTAGATATGGTTGTCCTGGGTTCATATCACCGTGACTGTGGAGAAATCTCTACAGTAAGCCATTTCACTGCTCTGAATAAGTTTGTCAGTGTCATGACGAGTGAGTTATGCAGCAGTTTTTAAGAATTGGATGGGATTTCCCTGAAACATTTCCATCCTGGAAGCAGTTCTGATTGTTGTATTTACATTGAAGCGACTGCGAAGCAGCCGATTTGAACGAACATGTTTAACTGAGGCCATTGCGTGCAAAGTTCTCACAGAGATCTGAAATTCTGCTTATGCTTTCTTATACTTTAAGCTCTGCTGCTGTGGTTGTAGCACATGTAGTCGTGTTTAAACCCAGGCCTGACTGTTTTGTCTATTTTTCTCTGGCGTTAGTTTGAAAATGAGAAGCAGCAGGACCTTTTTTCCCCTCCATGTCAGTCATTTGTGCTGTTTGTGTGCTTAGTCATGTTGGTTAGACTGGTAAACAGAGCAGGTTGATGGTTGTTGGAGAACAGAGGATTCTGCTGACCTCGGTCAGCTGATTTTAGTTGTAAGGCGGTTGTGGGCCTTTTGTAGTGCTCGGCTTCTTTCAGTCTAAAGTGGTCTCTCAGCTATTTTAAGGAATTGTGTCATTTATTCCAGTGTGACAGACTTGCACAGTGATTTGTGGTGAAGTTTTATACCAGATTAAATGTTTTTTGTGTTTTTCAGACCAACATCAAAGCCTTTACCTCACCGTGTGATCTGAGAACACCACCATTGACCCCTTTTTCTTTCTTTTAATTAGCACTAATTAGCGCTGATTGGCATGGCAGAATGACAGTATGAATCGTTATCACGGCACGCTTTTCTAATTATGTTATGGATATTATCAGTGCTTAACATACTGTCCACCTGCATGCTACAAAGAGTGTATCATAAGTCCTATTTGCTTATTTGGTTGTGTTGCAGTGTGCTGAATAAAAAAAAAAATCAAAGTTTTTCTGAAGTTTGATTGGCTGGACCACTTTCAAAGCCACAGGGTAATACTTAATAAACATAATGTATTATATAATTGGTTTAGACGCTGTTGGCTAATATTACAATAACAATTAAAAAGCAATATATTGTGCAACCCTAGAGAATAGAGGTTAATATCCTAATAATGATAAGTAAATAATATATTGTGCAGTTCTAGAGGCTGAAAGCTAATGTAATAGTAACCATTAATAAATTATACATTATGCAGCCATTGAGACTGAAGGCTATTCCCACAGTTCTGATTTAATAAATAATATGTTGCCCAGCCGTAAAGGCTTAAGACTAGCACAGTTACGATTTAATACGCAATATTCTGTGGAGTCCCAGAAGACGTAAGCTGATTTTACAATAACTATTAATAAATAGTGTGTTGTTTATGTATTTTATTAGTTGTATGCTAGTATTACAATAATCGTTAATAAACTATATATTTTGCAAACTTGAGGGATTGTTTCGTTCAGTCTTATAATATGGTAATGATTAATAAACGATATCTTGTGCAGCCCTAGTGGCTGGAGGCTAATATCACAATAGAAATCAATTAACAATGTGTTGTGCTGCGCTTGATGCTGTAAGACAATATCGTGAGTTATTGATAAATGATTTTTTGTGTATGCTTAGGGGCTGTAGGCTAATATTGTTATTGCAATTGATAACTGATGCATCCGTAGGCTTTCATCCTAATAATGATTGGTAAATAATATTGTGCAGCCCTATAGGTGGAAGGTTTATATTACACTAACAAATAATAAACACTATTTTGTTAGCTGTAATGACGGAAGGCTAATATCACAGTAATAAATTAATAAATGATGTATTGGCTGTGTAGTTGTAATAGTGTAATAGTGATTGAGCTAATCGGGCTAATGATGTGATAATGATTAATACACGACATATTGTGGAACCTCTATAGGCTAATATTATGATAGTAATTAATAAACAATATATTGTGCAGCCTTAGAAGCTGTAAATTAATTTTGTGACCACAATTAATGACCTATATGTTTTGCAGGCCCATGGACTAAAGGCTAAAATCACAATAATAATTAATGATCAACTTATTGTGCAGCCTTACAGGCTGGTTGCTCTGGATTGCACTCAGTCATGCTTAGAAAACTAAATATGGCAAATCCTCTGGTGGGTTCCTTGGTCACATGACTTGTCGGCGGCTGTGTGGAGGGCGGGAAAGGAAGTGTTAGTTCACGTGCAAACAGCACCATGCAGCCATGACTTCATCCTGGAGCTGCTGACCTTTGCCTCTCTTCGTTGATTGAGCTGTTTCGTCACAGTGGACGGTGTTAGCTGCTTATTCTTGGGCCTCACTGTTTAAAACCTGTAGAACAGCTTCTGCTGTGGTCTCAGCGTTACTACTTCACACGCATGCTCAGATCCAGTTCTGAAGGAAAGCCAGTTTGATTAGACTTTTACAATTAGTCAAGGAAATAGTTTTTTAAAATTGATATTAAAGTTGTGGTTCTGGAGAAATCTGCGGTTACTGTGTGATGATAATACATGTTTTAAAAGCTAAGGCACCTTAATTCAACCATTTACGCTACTGCTGTCTAAAATCTCCAAGTATTAAGATGGAATTTGTACACAGCAGCTGCCTTATACGTTAAATGACAATTTTGAAGTATTTATTTTTATATGTAGCGCTGCTGTTTTTTCTTTTTCTCACTTCCAACTGATCAGATGTCTGAAAAAATAAATGTTTTGACGAGGTGGGTGCTATGACAAAAATATTATATAAAGATTGTGTTACTCATGTGTCTCACTGATACTCACTGTGACACTTAAGAAACACGTATCAAAAACTTGGAATGCTGTGATTTTTACACGCTACAGATAGCAATGCAATATATATAATATAAAAATATGTATAGATTATCTGAATGATGTACACGATATCCACAGAAAATGGTCATCACAAAAATGCTATATATGGTCATATTGCCCAAATATTATGTATAATGGAAATTTCTAGAAACATTGTGCACACCACATTGATCTTTATTGGTGGGAAAAAAAAAGTGGTAAACCCTAAAAATGGTTCTGGTGCTGTTGGGCCTCACAACACCCTTCATGTACCACTCAACCGTAAATGCAATAGTTAAAAACAAGTAGCAGAGATGTATTGCTGAAGTTTCTAAGTCACCAGACAGCATATTAATAATCATTTCTCATGTAATACATTTCTGTGAGGGGCTTCTGGCTGCTGTCACCACCACTGTGAACGATTTGGACTCTGTACCTTTTTGCTTCAGATCACCCTGAATGACTTTTGTCTGTGCCTAACCACTTAATTATTCTGAAAGTTGGTCAATCTGGTGGTTTTTCTTCGTTTAGATAAGCATCTCACAGCAGGTGGTCATGCAGTTACCTAGTAACGATTACAAAATCTGGGGCCAGAAACTGGATCGAGGGTCCAGATTTGTGGAGCTGGTTTGTGCCGTCTCGGTGGAATCCAGTAACTTTCCAGCTGTAATGTTCTTCATTCAGTCTGAGCATTGCCATAACCACATTACTCTGAATTGGCCTAATTAGGAAAAAAGCTGGAAAATGATGACCTGCTTGTCCGCCTTGATTAGCTCTGAGCTGGAACAAGTGTGTTTTATTTATTTATTTTGTTCTTCCTCCTCTCTCTCTCTCTCTCTCTCGCTTTCTTTCACACTCTCTGTATGTAAACGCCTGTTGCTGTTTGTGTGTACTGAGATTTTTGTTAATGTCTCAGATTACTGCGGGTGCAAAGGGCAGAGAGAAAACCAGCTCTGCGTAAATCACGTCGCTCCTCCTGCTCTACTGCAATGTACTTTTCCAAAGTCCAATCATTTAGTGCCTCTTTAAAGGGTCATCGTGATTAACAACTGCTGTGCGATTTAAGCCTTAAAACCTGATCACCTGAACAAGTAATGAGTTTTGAAACCAGCCCCTTTTAATAGGGGAAGTCCACCCAAAAGTGGTCATAGGTACTAGGGGCCGTAATATATGCAACAAGGCTATGGCTATTTTATCTACTATCCAAAACTAGCAGTGGACCTACCTGTGAACCTGTATGTGATGTTGATGGTAGTGGAAAATCTATTTTAGGATACCTGAATGGATCTAAAAATATGGATTTTGTTTACACTTTTGAAAATTTGAAAGATCAGTGGAGTTTCTCTTTTTAGGGAACTGGTTTGTAATCGGGTTGGTTTTCTTGCTAATATCTGATCTATCAGTTGTGCGCTGAAGTGAAATCAACAAGAATAATCACACTTGACTGTGTGAAGTCATATCAGAGTGGTTTGGTGTGAAATGCTCCATTCTAGAAAATGAAAAGCCCTGTCACAGAAAGTCAGTACATGAAATGGTTGTGAATACGCAGCCTGATGTTTATCGCAGTCATTTTGAAAATGTCCCGGTACTTCCTCCTCGTCACTCCCATAAATCTTTCAGTATTTCTCCAAAGAAAAGTTGTAGTTTTTGCTCATTAATTACTTGCACAATGTTTGAATTGCATTCTTCAACAACAGAATTGTGGCTTTTATCTCAATTTTTGAGATTCTCCTTTGTGTGGAGGTAAACAGTTCAAAAATACATATGAATATTAACGCTCATTTCTAAAAGCTTTGAATTACAGCTCCTGTGTAGTACCTCTATTTTGATGCACTGAGAAGTGCACATTACTTTTGCTTTTTGATTTCTGTTGAATATGCATGGACATGGTAAACTAATACTGTAATCAGTTTAAATATTGACCTGAAGTAATCACACCCCTCCTTAACCCAGTTCTCTCATTCTGGGTGTGGATGTGTGGGTGTTTTATAAATGGAGAAGAAGTCAGTCAGCAGCTCTGTTTCTCATGATGAATCATGTATACAATGTATGTGTGAATATAATTGATTCTGTCAGAACAAAACCTCACATCCCCAAAATAGCAAATTCACAGGAAAAGGGAAAACAATTTTTTTGTGCAAGCCAGTGGAACCCGAGTGATTTTGAACCATGTCTTTTGGTCAGGTTATCATGAAATATACACACTAAAAACCCACATATACTTTCAAATCATGTTTAAATTAGAGATAATATTGTAGTATATTATAGTATTAATAGTATATATTAGAGGTTAAGTTTTCAGGTTTTGATGGATGGATGGATGGATGGATGGATGGATGGATGGATGGATGGATGGATGGATGGATGGATGGATGGATGGATGGATGGATGGATGGATGGATGGATGGATGGATGGATGGATGGATGGATGGATGGATGGATGGATGGATGGATGGATGGATGGATGGATGGATGGATGGATGGATGGATGGATGGATGGATCTGAAGGAAATTCTGTAAGCTCAAATTAGATGTTTGACATATAAAGTTATTATCTGGATAGATTTTGATAGTGTGGACAGCACAAAACACATGAAACCTGTTTTATTTGCAAATCATATACAAACCACACGGCTTGCTCAACAAACAACAACAGTGTCAAATCTGAAGTAAAGGAAGTGCTGGCCCACGACTTGGTAGAGCAGTTGTTGGGCGAGATGCTGCCTGTGACATTACCAGAGCATCCCATGCCTGGCACACAACTGTGATCTGCTCTCTTGCAGAAAAGCTTGTAGATGGTCGTCTCAGAACATCAGATTTGAGAAACCAGTTCCATTTGTCTGCAGTTTGAGTGTAGACTAACAGATCTCCTCGACCTCTACAATTTTAAAGGCTCTTCTGAACCATGTTCCCCACCCCTGTTCGCTCACTGTGATTGGCTGTCCAGATTTAATTAATGTTTTATGGAAAATTGGTGGCATTTCTCTTTTAGCTTTGTTTGTCTTCTGCTTTATAGCTACAATGTTAGAGATTTGAGGTTTTTGTGTAATAACTGAACTTTTAATCATGCCAGACTTCCTGCGGTAGAGCCCCTGATCAGACAGTGAGTGGTGACAGTAGCAGTGTGCTGACGAGTGCTGAGTGGAGGAAATGTATGAGCTGTGAGAGGGAGTGAGTGGTATATGCCACATGCCTCCACCGTGGTTGAATAAACCTCTTTATATATATATATAGTAAACATCCCACTGTATACACATGTCTAGTATGCAGCTATGTTTTGAGGACTGTTCTCATTCTACACGTTCAGATTTTAATAATAAAAAAAATCTGGCGCTGTAAAGAGGCAGATGATTGCGACCGGAGTTAGAAACAAGTTTTTGTTCTTTCTTTAAGGTGCCATATAGTGCGTTTATCCAGCGTTTATCCATAGTCCTGTAATGTCTACATAGAAGGTGCATGGCTTTGGTCGGGGTGAAATGCCCAGACGCAGTTTTACATGCTCACCCTGTGATTTGGGCTTTCAGTTCATGATGCTCTGGCTTAAACCGCCTACTTTCAGGTTATGGTTAGAGTTGTGATGCTAATAAAGGTGGAACTCTTCAGTCTCATCTGGGTTAAACACTGCGTGAAGCCTCAGTTTTGTCCAAGGCTTGAGAGTTTCCATCATTTAAGGTGGAATGCAAAATTCGCAAAACAAGCACTAACAAGGTCCTGGAAGCTGAAGTTGGCTTCTGGTTTTCCAGCTTGTTTTGTGAATTTGAACAGAACACCCCCTTAAAAGGTGCCACAGTTAAAAACTGCAGTGTGTGGAGCTCCAGAGTGTAAGTGGAATGGAACATCCGATTAAGAATCTGGGGAATCGAAAGCCAGCTTCAGCCTCATTTGAAGATGACCAGCTTCCATGTTCGTGGTTTTCTCCTGCGCTGGAATGTGTGCTGGTATATGTAAATTTTGGGGAAAAGGTTATCACCTGACAGTGTAGGGTTTTGGACTCTATTTGGTCATTCTGTGGCACCTAAAGTGCACGTTTGGTTGTCCTTCACAGATGTTTGTTGTTACCTCATCTTCCACTTAGGATTAGTGATGGTTCATGCTATAGGCATAACTGGCCATGTTAAAGTTGGTTCAAAGTAATTCGGTGAGTAATTCACCAAAAATAAAATTCAGTTTTCCCTACCTGTGAAAAATGGAATTGACCAACAAAGACATATTTAGTTAAAACACTCGACTTATGAGGCTAACGTAGCTAATAGGCAATAGAAATGTATACTTTAGGGAGAGTAATATGTCTTTTTTTTTTTTTATCACAATTATGATAAATGATCTCACGGTATGCGTTTCGGGGGGTATTGTGGATATTGGCAGTATGTAAAGAACAAGTCGTTGTAGTTGTAGATTTATTATTATTGTTATTTGTAGGGTGTATTATTGTTACTTGTAGGCTGTAGGCTGTATGCCTGTTCCAACTTCATTAAATCATAGAGAAGCTAAATTACATGCTCATGGAACTGTCTTGAAGTAGCATGATAGAATTGTTTTGTCATATCCGCCATGCCTGCTTATACCCCACCAGCTAACTTTGTTCACCACTGCATGTCTAAGTCGCATGTTTACCTCGACCTGTGTTAGTTGTTACAATGTTTTATGCTTTAAATATTTCACTTTTGTTAATAGTATTATTATTAATATTAATCTTGATTGTGGTTTCTGATTCTGTATGGTGCACTGACAAAATGCGGCTTCAGATTGGCTGCTGATGCAGTTTTGAGCTAGTCCAGGCTACTGAACGTGGATATGCCCAAGATGTAATATTGTGACCCTTTTTTTTTTTTTATATAGAGCTTCAGTTGAACAGGGCTGATTATTTTCTCTTTATGATAAAATATGCTGCTGATTAGCTTTTGTGTACCGACAGCTGCCCATATTGTTGCTGTCCAAAGATAAACAAGTATCTCCATCATGGCAACTTTACAAGAGAGAACAAAAGCTGTCTTTTATTTTATTATGTAAAGGGCAGCTACTGTGTTCACATGATACAGAAGGATACAAAAACAGAGATACATGTTTCTTTTCTTTGGACAGCGTGATATTCATCATATTCATCATAAAGCAATAACTTATAATCACATTGCCACATACGTTTCTAGAGAACAGACCTGTCTTGGCTGATTAACTGTATACAGTAACGAGAAGATTATAGAATTGAGATTTTTCTTCAGACTGGTGAGTTCTTTATGATTTCAGTCACCGTGGTGATGGGCTGCAGTGTGCTGAGTGGACGAGCTGATCTGAGCTGTGACTCTGCAGCTTTGGTGTCTGGTGGTGCTCCTCACTGCAGTCTGGTGGATTTTTTTTGCACGAATCCGAGTCTGTTTTTGGCAGCAGACCAGGCGTGTGATCTCCTTGGCATTGAGTGAGGATTGGCACCAGTTCAGGAAACCTCTCCATCCGGGTGGGCTGAGGAACTGAATGAAATTCCGCGTTAGAGGGAACGCCGAACGCAGGACAGGTGAAGCCGAGGTGAACTGGAGGTTGAGTTGCCATTAGACCCGACATTTCTTCTCTTTCACTTCATAAAGGAGGTGGAACGTGAGGCCATGTGGTAGTACAAGGTCAAGCTGTGGGCAAGTGCTTTTAACACTGTGTGTGGAAAGACCGTGAGACCCCGGCCACTTCAGATTTCCTTCCACTTTCACTTTTTGCATGTAGTGCTAAGTCAGATTTGCAGTCTGTGTTTGATGTTCCTCAGTTCCTTGTGCTAATGAAACTTCACTCATTTCTTTAGTGTTTGGTATCTGAGATGTCTCTGTTTGTTTGTTTGTTTGTTTTCATCTGAAAGTTTAAAGCTTACTTTTTGAAAGCATGTTACATTACACAACTCCTACATTTTCTATGTTTATACTTGTTCTGTTTCCTTTTTTTTTTTTTTTTTACAATAAATAACTTTTCGCAACATATCTCAGTATGTCTGACTGCTTTTGTCAGCTTGGTTGATTTGATTGATTAGATCAATGTAAGTGGTTCCTTGCAAATTGGATCTGGTTAAATTTGATCATGTTAAAATGGCCTCATGTGGTTTTACTCATCCCATTCCACTCTGTGATTTGGTCCCAGAATTAAGTAAGCTGTTGGTGAGAATAATTTAATAAGCTCGGCTCTGATTGGTCAACACTGAGGCACTACGATGATCACACAGAAACAACATATCAAAATAGACGCAGGCAGGAAAATAAAATGAGTCGCCTATACTATCTACATGCCTTCGATCTCAACAACAACACAAAGCGCATTAAAGTTGTTACTCACTATGAAACTTTCAGTTTAAGAAAATCTGGACTCAACTGGCAAACCCAGGAGGAAATGCCACATTTGCTTGCAGGTTGTTTGAGGTTGTGATTCTAATAAAGGTAATAAAGGTTAGCCTCTTCAGCGTTTAATACTGGCCGAAACCTCAATATTGTCCAGTTTGAGAGACTGTCCAGAGTGAAATAGTCAGAGCAATAACTTTTATTTAAAGTTGCCTAGGATCCTGTTAAAGATGCTGAGGCTGATGCTGTGCTGAAGGAACATGCTCTAGCACGTATAGTTCACTGTTGCTGTTGCTCTGTTGGGGGTGTGATTTTTGGGTGGAGTCAGGACTGTTACATATCTGTGTAGGATTTAGTTTTTGTCTGCTTTTGTGAATGGAGTTTGTTGTAGTGTAATTTTGATTATATTGTAGAGTACTGCTCGTCTGCTGTGGTCGGGAAAAGGCACACTGACAGTTGGGATGAAATGACCCTGGGGTTGTGATTGCAACCCCCTTATTTACTACCTAAAAAAACAGTGAACTTACACGTGACTAGGGTTGGGCACGTCGACCTAATCGGCATGGTCGATTACGAAATCACGTCAATTAGCATAATCACTAAGATGGCCGGGTCTACTGAAAGCATGGATTCGTCCTGAGCGCAAGCAGCTACAAACAATCGCTCGCGTGCGGTGTTAGATTAATCGCTTAATTGGGAAAAAAAGAATCGTTAGATTAGTCGATTAAGAAATAAATCGTTAGCAGCAGCCCTACACTTGACTACTGAGTTTTTAGATGATGATGATGATGATAACTATGGTGATGATGGTGATCAATATGAAACCAAAAGTATTTGGGGACTACCTGTATGCCTCCACCATGGATTTAAAAAGAAATATCAGTGTCTCAGATATCAGGCAGCATATGTGTAAAATAGAGTAGTTCCCGCAGTCTGATGCTCCGTCATCCAGTCTGCACTGTAAACTGGGCCACACAGCCAATTGCTCTTCCGTGCAGCGCGTGCTGGGGTGGGGGTGCAGAGAGGACACTGCATACAGAACGAGCACTGTTGTAAAAAAAGGCAGAGGAATAATCAGTCACCAGGCAGAGAGAGGGAAGTGCTGGAGAGGCAGGAAGACAGGCTCTGTCCTGAAGTCCACACTTGCAATCTGTAGTCTTGCTTAAGCGCACTTACATGGTATACGGCCAGATTTAGCAAGGCTGATTCTTACACAAACCACTAAATTGGCATTCGGCCAGTTTATTGTGTATTTGATCTGTGCTTCAGGCTTCTGAGGTAAATAAGGTGAGAGAGGTAAAAGCATTTACACTGGATTTGAATGTTGCTGCTAAATCTGAACCAAAATATTACATTCTAATGATTCGTTTTGTTACACAACCAGTCACCTCTTGGGGCTCGTTTACACTTAAAGTAAAACAAACTGATGCATGTGCTGGTGTGTTTTTATTTATTTATTTATTTATTTATTTATTTATTTATTTATTTATTATTAGTATTTTTTTTTTTTTTTAAGCAGATAAAGTGAAATAGGGTCTCGCTGTCATACTAGAGCTGCATTGTAAAAAAAACAGTGAATCCTGATATATTTCCGACATAAAACCTATGTGACTGTGAGGTGTAAATTTTGCGCTCTTAGTATCAGTAGAGCTCTTTATTAGATTTGTTATTTAATAGGATTATTTAAAACCCATTTTGACTAATTAAAGAGTGAATAATAATGATATCAGTGGTTATCTGGACTGGATCATTAGACCAATCCTGGTCCAGTCCTATGATTTGCGAGAGATGTTTAGGGGTTGGTGGTGGTGGTGTTGTGGTGTGTGTTTTTTGTTTAATACATTGGGAGTCATAGATGTGGAAAGAAAATAGCTATTTGACAGCTAGGCTGCACAGTAACCAGAATTAGCCATGAAAATGGTTTCCAGTTTAGTTTTAATACAGCTTTATTACCATGAGTTACTCCGGATAATTAATAAGCCTGTAGGTACAGTAAGTTCGACACTATCTCTGATTAGGGACTTAACGCCTGAAGAAATCACAGTTTGGGGGCGGGACATGGGCGAAACACTTGGCTGATGGCACTTGGTTTTGTGACTAACCGATCACTAAGAACCGCCTCTCAAATTACAACAAACATGGTGGACGAAGAGGAGCCTACAGGAGAGATGAAAAGTTTGGTTCTTATGGACATTTGTTCTTTTCAGTTTACTCTGATAAAAAAAAATAGTAAGCAAAATACATAATTTTGTAGTTGTAGATAAATAATAAAAGGAAACTTAGTCAGTCATAATTTGTGTTCGGTTTGACTTAGTAAAATAAATAAATAAAAATCGTGAGAAAAGCGTATCGTGAGGCCAGCATTGTGAATCGCACTGCATCGTGAGTAGAGTGTATCATTACATCCCTAATTTTCAGTCATTATCCTGCTGAAAGTTAGTGTATTAATTATTATGTGTGATTTGTTTCTCTCTTGACTGCTGTCTCCAGTTTCTAGAGCTCTTTTAACGACTTCATTGACTTACTAAGATGTGTATGTGAGCGTAAGAGGGCTGAAGTTTCATTCTAATTCTGAGCTGAAAATCTGTTTTATTGCTAACTGTCAGCGCTGGCACTGGAAGTTTGTTCCTTCCCGCCCAATATTATGTGACATTTATTTTTATTTCTGGAGTCATCTTACAGTAAATGCTCTGCAGATAGTCACAACGCTTCAGTTTGTTTTGAAAAGCATAACCTGCAGTGGCCAGAGCTCTAATTTTGGATAATCATGGTGTTTGACAGCTGAATACTGTAATGTAATTTCATGGCCGTGATGTCCGCTGGCAGGGCGCTGACTAGAGTCTTTCGCTAATGTAAGGCCGCTATGCTTACGGAGGCACCTCAAACCCTTCTCCTCGCGCTGTCTTGTCCAATTAGGTGGCCCACTGGAGAATAAGCAGTGCTCCTAATCAGGTAATGCAGGATTTGCAGGCAGTGGCCCGCATGCTCGGCCTGTTCTACTATGGAGAACGCTTTCCAGACGAATTGGAGGAATCTTTTCCTTTCGTCAAGTCCCCACAGACCTGACTAGCAGGACGCCAGGCCAGAATTTCCTCCCTGATGTCTATATTAGACATAAATACTAAAAATACTGCAATACCGAAGAGGCTGAAGTGCACAAAGCTCCTTTAGTTAACTTGGCCGACATGGCACTCATCCAGAGCGTCGGCTTGGGGTTCCATCTGGACGAGGGCGGGGGTTGGGGGGACAGAAGAGTGAGACATGTGGAAGTTCTTCTGCACAGAGTGAAGGCAAAATGCTGGTATACGTGGTTTATCAGGCAGGAAGTGAGTCCTGATTGGCTGAAGACCCACATGTAGCAGTTTGCACAAGGATCTGTAAATGTACAGATTATATTCCATTATAATAAAGGGATCTGTAAATAAAAAAAATAATTTTAAATAAAAAACTAATTTTATCTTGGAACGTTTCTGAAGCACTCATGTATACATGTATACTGTTTACTATTGTTATTATATAATAGCTATCTTAAAAGATTGTAAAAGATTTTTATTTTTATTATTACTATGTTGTTAGTCAGTGAATGTGACTGAACAGGTTTATATAATTATATTAGTACTTAAGAGTTTATTTTATATTGCTGTATTTATGCTAAGTTAATAATAATACGCAAAAGAATAAGTGTAGTAATAGGGCTTTTTATTTATAAAGATTATAACATACAGTATACAGTACATACCATATGATACAATAGCTTTACAGGATTTACAATTCAGTATAATGAGATATATATGTATGTATGTATGTATATATATATATATATATATAAGTGGCAAGAAAAAGTATGCAAACTCTTTGAAATGACCTGGTTTTCTACATTAATTGGTCATAAAATGTGATCTAATCTACATCTCAATCCCAAGTGTAGACAAACATAATGTCCTCAACCACATAAACAATTATAATATTCTTTACACATCCATTAAACATTTACAGTGCTGGTGGAAAAAGGAAGTGGACCCTTGGATTTAATAACTGGTCGAACCTCCTTTGGCAGCAGTAACCTCCAACAAGTGTTTCCAGCAGCTGCTGATCAGACCTGTACAACGTTCAGGAGGAATTTTGGACCATTCTTTCTCACAGAACTGCTTCAGCTCAGCTATATTCTTAGGATGTTTGGTGTGAACAGCTCTCTTGAGGTCATTTCACAGCATCTCTATTGGATTCAGGTCTGGACTCTGACTGGGTCAATCCTAAAGGGAGATTTTCTTTTATTATCGGTCCAGGCCCCGAAGCCCCAAATCATGATTCTCCCACCACCGTACTTCACTGTTGGGATGATGTTTCATGTTGGTATGCAGTGCCCTTTTTACACCATACGTAGTGCTGCATGTTCTTCCCAAACAGTTAATCAGTCCAAAAACAGTTTCCCCAGTAGTGTTGTGGAGTGTCAAGGTACTCTTTGGCAAACTTTAGGCGTGCAGTGATATTTTTTGGGGAAATCAGCAGCTTCCCCCGTAGTGTCCTGCCATGGACATCATACCTGTTTAATGATTTGCGTATATTGCGTATGACTCATGAACAGAGCTGCTGACCAGCTTCAATGACTCCCTCAAGCCTTTAGCTGTTACTTTTCTAGCTCTTTTTTTAGCTCACTGAGTATTCTGGGTTGCGCCTTTGGAGTCAACTTGGTGCGGTGTCCACTTTTAGGGAGAGTAGCCACAGAACTAAATAGTCTCCATTTGTAGACAGTTTGTCTAACTGTGGACTGGTTAATACCTAAAGTCTTGGAGATTACTCTGTAACCCTTTCCAGTTTTATGCAAATCAACAATTCTTGATTGTAGGTCTTCAGAGATCTCTTTTTTTTGTGAGGCATGGTTTACATCAGCAGATGCTTCTTGTGAATAGCAAAAGTTTGAGTGTCTTAAGTCAGAGTAGCTCTACACCTCCAATCTTGTTTCATTAATTGCACTCCAGGTTTCCTAACTCCTGACTCTAATTAGCTTTTGTTGAAGTCTTAGTATAAGGGTTCACTTACTTTTTTCACCAGCACTGTGAATGTTTAATGGTTGTGTCCCAAACAGACATTAAATATTATTATTGTTTGTGTGGTATTGGGTTAAGTACATTGAGTTTGTCTATACTTGGGACTTGGATGTGGATCAGATCACATTTTATGACCAATTAATACAGAAAAGCAGGTCATTTCATAGGGGTTCTTTTTCTTGCCACTGTATGTTGCAATATCGTAAGATTGAAATATAATTTCTGAAAAAAGAAACACCACTGTATGCATAAGTTTGCTAATGCTAATATAAGCAGTGCACCCTTATGTTACTTGTTTGTATGTGTCTCCCATTCCAACATAAAATGGTCTGCTGTTTGCCACTGATCTTTGCAAGAATTTAAAATCAATACTGTTTTTTAGAGAATTCATAAGGTATCATAAAACATATTGTACTTAAGAGGAATCTGGACTGAAGCAGCTTTATTATAGGCTTGAATCCGTTTTTCTCAGCTGTGCTTTTCTGAATGTCTTTGGCTAAATGAATTGGTGGTGCAGCAGATTGCTTGTGTTACCACCTCCCACGACAACTTTACCTCGACAGCATTTACAGTAAGGATTGTTTGGCCCACGTCTGAACTTTTAAACCCGAAGTACCTCCAGACAACAGGCACGGCTTCTTTCTTCTGGGTCATCATCTACTTCAGTGTCTGACACAACTTCTGGTTCAGGACTTCCCCTGTCCATTTTCACCTCGCTCAACAACTCCACTAATACGTGCGCTCTGTTCCATGCGTGTTTAACGGCACAGCAATGAAAAACGTCCCCTGTGAAATATGTTTTTTGGTGTCAACCGGTATACCGTCCCGCACTAGTTGTAGCACAGAAGTTGTCTTTTACTGGAAGTGCTCTATGCTTAAATTATTTCTGTAAAAAAAATCTTGTTTGACATTGTCCTCATGTCAGTCAGTAGAACTCAGTAGAGTCAGTAGAATACAGCAGAGAATGTTTCCTTGTTGGGATGTATGGTCACAAGATCAGAGTTATGTAAGAATTTAAACTGGCACTCGCTTACCAAAATCAGTCACAGCCTGAAACCTCTCACTTAACAAATACCCACTACTCGACACTACAGCGGAGTAGTTCTCTGAGAGTTCTTATTACAGTTTCTTTATTGTTATTGCTTTATTTTATTGTTATTTACTTAAATATTTCTTGTTATTATTAAATCTGTGGTGATACATTTGTTTATTTTCAACTACTCCTTTTATAAATAAGGAGGAGGATGATAACTTGATTTATTGATACATATAAACAAATGCATTTGTTCAGTTTTCCATCCACCTAGCTGTGGTTCTAGATACAGTTAGTCAGGTATCGTTGAACTAAGCGGAATAGTAATGGTGAAGTATAATCTTCAAATACTTCTTAGCTACTTCAGCCTCGTAACTCTAGTGCTAAACTTCAGACAGCAATCATATCTTGAGGAATTAGCTGTCTTCCCTGATTATTCCTTGTTAGCTAGTTCTCATGTCAATGTTTTACTGTATCAGATGAGGAAGTGCAGAGCTCATGTGTGAGGTGTAATTAATCTCTTTGACTCCTGATTAGGTTATTGGTTCAGCATAACTAATGTAATCTGGGACTTTATCACTGCTTCTTTCTGTTGTTGTGCTGTCGTTGCTCAGAGATAATAAAATAATCGGAAGGTGAGCAGGTCAGCAGGGAAAAGCAGAAGGTAATTTTGGTGTTGAACTTCGCTTACAGACTCTAGCTGAAAGCTGCAGAACCTGTGAAACGTGTTGGTTTATTGTAACGTAAACGTGTAACTGTATTGAATGAGAATGAGGGCCAGGCATGTAAAAAGGAGGTAATGTCCTAATACACAATTTTAGGATACATGTTATAACTGTATAAACAAAGGAATACATTTGTGGCGTTGTCTGCTTTAAAAATAATAATAACGTAATAAACAAATAAATGAACAAACTTGCCTCACACTGGTTAGTGGACATAGTGTGCATTAGCTTGCTGTGCCCTGTTAGTTACCATGGATAGACTAGCGGTGCAGTGCTGAGGAGCAGGTTTAGTTTCATGTCAGAAAGTCTGTAATATTACAACAACTGTCTGTCCATGCAGTGCTATTCAAACACCACGCTGTGCACCGAGTACTAAACAAACACATTGAGAGACTGGGCGCTGTGCACTGAAACCTACCCTGCCATTAAATCTGGACGCCTTGCTTACGTGTGTGTAGTTCTGTTACAAAAGAATAAGAGATTGTGTGTGTGTGTGTGTGTGTGTGTGTGTGTGTGTGTGTGTGTGTGTGTGTGTGTTCTTTCTCTACCTGTACTGGGGAAGCAGTGATTCTGATTGTGTGTTAATGATCAGGATAACATCTCTCTGTATTCCTATCTGAAAGGAATCTGCTAAGCCGGTTGTGTCCAAGCTCTAGGAAGTCCTTTACACTTCTCTTTGTGAGCGGACCTTCCTTCATTACCAGCTTGACTTGTTTGATCTTTAATGCAGCGGTTTGCACGTGTATGTCATATGGTATCAGCTGGTATCGGTATGTTTCGGTGGATATTTTTGTGTACGAGTAAATGTGCATGGTGTAAGCCTGATAGCTGATATGGATATCAGAAACGCTCCATGCCAGATTGTATGTAGTAAATCTGTTCACTTAATTACAGAATGACCGCCTGGCTATTTCAGGTTGTTGAATTTAATATTGTTTGGGTTCTTCAATAGTTTGAAATGTTGCCATACTTAGACGCTAAATCGTGGATTTTCAGGGGGGCAGGTCTAAATCCTAGCACTGATTGGCACTAATGTACTGCACGGATTGTGAATTGTGTTTTGTACTTGCTCTGGTGCTAATGTACTGTATTTATGGTGGTGCTAATGTGCTGTACTGATTGGCTGCTGTTGTAGTAGTTGTGGTACGTTTGTACTGATGCTGGGCTAACTTATTGTATGGATTGTAGAAGTTCTTTTAGTGCTGATTAAAGAACTAATGCACTGTACCAATTTGCTGATTGGAGTATTGATGCACTGGTTGTAAAGAACTGATTTGGTGCTAATTAATACATCTAAACTGACAGGGATCATCATTTTTAGGCTAGTATTGATAGTTGACTTTGTGCCAGCTGATATGTGATATTGTTAAAAAAAAGTTTTGTGGATTTTTATGGATGGGAAATTTGTGGATAGGAGATGTTGCTGTTTGTTTCCTTGTCCTTATTTCAGTGTGTGACTGTGTGAAGGACATTCCTGAAGCCAAGGAGAGCTTTAAAGGGGTGAAACTGTATTATAGCAACAGATAGACCCGCCCCCCACAAAGTAAATGAGAATCATTTTCCCTGAATGAGTTAGACAAAATAAGCAACAGTTGTTGTTTGTCCTCTGTGGCTTTTCTCTTGTTTCATTTCAGGCTCTGGGTCTTTATGAATGGTTCACTTTAACCTCTAATTGGGTCTAAAACCAGTTAGACCAACCCCCCCCTCTTGCTGGAAAATTGTTTAGATTACAAAATAAAAAAAAATAAATCACAAACCTTTAGATAAAATTACAGAACAGGTTGATATCACAGTACGATAGTGTCTGTGGTTATCCTGCAGACTGGGATATAACCTAAAAATGTATGTTCTTCTTTCTCCCGCACCCACACTGTATAAAACCCTTTGTCATCATAAACACTGACCTTGCAGTGTCCTTTCAGTTTTGGGCCTGTTATCATGGGGTAATTCTGAACAATGCTTTTTTTTGCAGGACTGAGTCTTTCTAGCAGTTCAGGCTTTTCTTTACTCCACACACTGCTGGGGGGCTTCCTGTACCTTTTTTAAAGGGCTCATATCACAGACAGCCAAAACGGTGAAAAATCAGTTTGATTTATGCAAACATTTGTTAAAGTTTCACGTCCACTCTCCAGCACATACCTTTTATATGTGGAAACTGATAAAGCTGTGCATCGCTACTGTGTGTGTATGTGTGTGTGTGTATATATATATATATATATACACACACACACACACACACACACACACACACACACACACACACACAGTTAGGCCCAAAAATATTTGGACAATGTATATATGTATAATTAGGTGTGTGTGTGTGTGTGTGTGTATGTATATATATATATATATATATATATATATATATATATATATATATATATATATATATATATATATATGGGTCTAGCAATTACAGCTCTTTAATATGAAGCTGCCCCTTTTTCTAGGGACCAAAAGTAATTGGACAACTATCTCAACAGCTATTTCATGGCTTTTCCCTCGTTAATCCATCAACAGTTAAGCAGGTAGAAGGTCTAGAGTTGATTCCAGGTGTGACATTTGCATTTGGAAGCTGTTGCTGTGAACCCACAACATGCGGTCAAAGGAGCTCTTAATGGAAGTGAAACAGGCCGTCATTAGACTGAAACAAAGAAGAAATCCGTCAGAGACATAGCAGAAATGTAAGGAGTGGCCAAATTAACAGTTTGATACATTCTGGGGGAAAAAAGAGCGCAGTGGTGAGCTTGGGAACTCAAAAACCTGGATGTCAGAAGATTACAGTGGTGGATGATCACAGAATCCTGTCCATGGTGAAGAAAAACCCCTTCACAACATCCACCCAAGTGCAGAACACTCTCCAAGAAGTAGGTGTATCAGTATCTAAGTCTACCATGAAGAGAAGACCGAGGGTTCACCACAAGGTGCAAACCATGAATTAACCCTTAAACATAGAAAGGCCAGATTAGACTTGGCCAAAAAACATCTAAGGAAGCCAGCCCAGCTCTGGAACAGCATTCTTTAGACAGATAAAACTAAGATCAACCTGTATCAGAATGATGGGAAGATGAAAGCACCAAAGCACACCACATCCTCTGTAAAACATTGTAGAGGCAGTGTGATGACGTGGGCATACATGGTTTCCACTGGCACTGGATCACTAGTGTTTATTAATGATGTGACAGAAGACAGAAACAGCTAGTTGAATACTGAAGTGTACAGAGATAGGGATGCAGCAAGGTTTTTTAGACGATGCTTCACAGTACAGATGGACATTTACCCAAAACATACTGTAAAAGCAACCCAGGAGTTTTTAGGGCAAAGAAGTAAAATGTTATGGCTGCATCTCACCAGAAATAAATAGGTGTTGTTAATAAAAATAAATAAAAAAATCTGACAATTATAATAAATACTTGGACTAAATTGGTGATTCTATTTAAAAAAATGACTAATTTTGAATTAATTGTTTTATGATGACACAAACATATTTATATATTTATTACTATTCACCTGCCAGCAGCTTGACCCCGCCCACTCTCACTAAAGTTATGGAGTGTTTCATCCTAGGCTGCTTTCTCAATAGAAGACAGCTAATCAGAGCAGAGCTCATTTACATTTATCATTCTTAAAGGCACAGTAATCTTAATCAGGTTAATGAATTTGGGGACAAAGATACAAACATCACAAACATCTTGAGGTAAAACAAATAAATAATAGAGAAATGCCCTGTATCAGCGTATCAGCCTTTTAATAGAGAGTCTATCATGTTGGCCATCGCTGATACTGCTGCTGCAGCCGCCACTGCTGTTTTTTTTTTTTTTTTTCTTTTTTTTTTCTTCTGGCGCTAATTCTGGAATGGGAGATGATTTAAGCCTCCTTTTTTGCTAATTACTTTCAGAACGTAATTAAAAAGGCGTACTTCATGTTACTGTCTAATAAGCCTGATCTGACTCCCTGGTGGACGAGCAGGCCCTGAAGACGTGTTGGACACTATTAAATTCGTTAGCAACCTGAGGATGATTGTCATCTTCTTCTCTGCCTTCTGTTTTTTTTTCTCTTTAATCTTTTTTTTTTCTCCTTGTTTTAATGACGAACTAATTCTCTCTGTTAATAGCTCAGGGACGAGCGGCCTGCTGCTGCTGGTTTAGGTGGTTTTGTGTTGACATTCCAGTTTGCATTTCACTTTGCTGGCTTATTTCTTTTTTTGTGTGTTAATATTAAAAGGGAACTGTCCTGTACGATGTTAACTAAATGTTAATCCTTATTCTATATTAAAACTATATTAGTAAATCCTCAGAAAGGGCCCCTATCATTGACAATTTTCTTAGTTTAAAACTAGAGATGGAAGGATCGATCGGCTATGCATCTGTATCAGACGATTTTTTAACAGTATATGCAGTCGGCTGATATTTCACCAATTTAACCGATCCTGAGAGCAAATGAGCCTAATTTCTGTATTTTCAGCTAGCGTTTCATCCAGGAAGTGGAGCCCTCTGTGAAACCCCCTCCAGGCAGATCCCTGCAATTCCTATCTGAACCGCTAGGTGGAAATACATACCCTTTCGTTTTCCACAGACTGACTGAAGCAGCGGCCTCTCGAGAAAACCATGCGCTGATAGAAAGCTTGTCGTCCGATAGAAAGCTTGTCGTCTGGCAGTGTTTACTGTATGTGTCTCAGGCTCATCCAGGGCGTGTAAAATGAGTAAAATCAACGTGTCTCGTGGAGGAATCAAAGACGTTTAACACTACTAATCTGATACGGCCCTTAGTACACCATGCGGCTGAATACAGTGAGTATCAGCAAACAGCACACAAAACAAACAACCCAGAGGACCGTGCAGACCAGATCTGACCGGTATGAACAGTACAGCAGAAAAAAATTCAAGATCTACATTTAATGATTGCAGTTTAAAATAACCCACAGTCTGTGTTTAATGATGGCAGTTTTCACTGCATGTATTTAATTTGCTTTTTTTGTTTAGTTTTTAGGGTCTAAATGTAATGATTGCAGTATTGGGGATATTTGTTTGATTTACTTTGTTTATTTACTGCTAATTTTGTTAAAAAATATATTTTTTAACATATGCTGTTTTACATGAGCTCGTTAAAAATGGTAATAAACCAGTTTCGAGCATGTTTCATTACTTGCTTAGGCTAATAACTACATGTAGCCCTGCTGTGGCATATAGTCCCACCCTCGATCGGTATCGGCTATCGGCTGATCGTGCTGAAAGGTGATCGGCTATCGGATTCAACCTCAAAAACGCCGATCGGTCCATCTCTAGTTAAAACCAAACTGCAAAAGGTTTTTAATTCATTGTTACATTTCTTCCTAGTCTGTCAGGTCAGAAAATGGAGGGCAAAAGTTGAAAAGCAGAGTCAATACAATGCTAGTTTAGATGATATTATGAGAATTTTTTTTCCATTGTGGATTAACTTAACAGCGTTCACCCACATGACATCCTTCACCAAGTTCTTTTAAGTTGTCCTTGAATTTTCTTTCCATCCATACAAGGTGGTCTGAAGCACAATTGATGTTACAAAATGTTGTTGCGCATGTTGCCTGCAGTTTCGTTATGCGTCTTTTAATCATGTGAATACTGTAAATACTCCTTCAGTTTCTTTTCGTCACTGCTTATTTAAATTTTTTGTCAGCTTTCATAAAATTTTTTTCTTTGTTATTTTTAACATTTTATTCTTATGCTTTTTTGCATGTTACATGAGAAGTATGTGAATATTTTCAATTTATATTCATAGTAATTCTCCAAATGGGCAAGCATGTCTACATGAGAATTTAACAGTAATTAAACATTCAAAAGCAGGCAGAGCTTCTGTAATCAGTATTGAGGTTTAAATGTAGACGTCTGTGAGTGCACAGAATGATTCAGTGTATCATTTCAAATCAGCAAATGAAGTAAGATAATTATGTAGTTTACACAATTAACCAGACTAGATGTTTTTTTTCCAGATAAAATAACAATAAATGAGATCATTTAAATGAAGTAACTGACTGTCTCTGGAGCAGATGTATTGACTGTCTCTGGAGCATGACTGTCTCTGGAGCAGATGTATTGACTGTCTCTGGAGCAGGCAGGGAATGAGCTAGAATGTCAGTTTTGTTTGGTTCGTGTTTGGTCAGTTCTTGTTTTTGAGTGTGCAGCAGGAAAACACCTTTACAGCCCAAATGTTTCTTCATTAAACCCACAGTAACATGTAATGTGTGCCTGGGATTCGTACATGATCTGTATGACAGAAGTTACCCAGGTAATTGAAAAAGTTTGAAGAAATAGTATCTTTGTTAAATCTCAGGATTAGTGCAGAATCCTGTAGTATCAGTGTAGTATCAGTTTCACTACCTGCTTTATCCACACCAAAGTATGTTCCTTGCTTGTAAGTGAAAGTCTTTGCCAGGGAGCTGTAGGCTTGAAACGACAAGACAGAATGTTGCTGAACGTAAACAGAAGCTTCTTTATTGTTTAATTTTCGTCATCACTCACACAGAGCGGGAGACGGAAGGGCCTTCTAGCTTGCAGCATGGAGTGGTGTTGAAGGGAGTGAGAGAAAACACCAACACTCTGACTCTGCGCTCCTCTGCGCTCAGGGCAAAATCATCCCACTCCACTACTCGCTCCTTACTCCTCACATTCTCTGGTGTGAAGTCCCACTAACTTTAGGGCAGCGGTTTAATTGCATAAGAAGTGCATCCAGATACTTTTTAGTCAGATGTATTGAAACTTTTTTCAAAGAGACCCCTTTCTCAGTAGTTTTGAGAACTTTCTCCCCAAATAACATGCTTATCAGTGTGCATTACAGCCCTATCTCCCCACATTTGGTGTGACGGGCTCCTTTCTAGAGAAACTTACCAAGTCAGAATTGTTCACAGCGCTAGTGATAGGAACCAGACAGCCACCTATAAAGACTCAATCACAAAGTTGTGGGATAAAAAAATATGAATACAAGACTTTGGTTTATGATAGTTTTGAGAAATGTTTGTTCAAAATCATGCCTTTTAAACTGAATTCTACATTAAATAACTATTTGTGCTGTAGACACTTTGATCACTGGTTTTCTACATTAAGTCATTTCACATCAAACCACACTAAATGACTTTGTTTACATTTTAAAACACTGTATTATGAAATGATTTCAGAAAATGAGTGGAATTCCCTTTTAAGGGCTTTGAAAGATTCAAAGTCTGAATATTGCCTGAATATTGCTGGTAATCTGATTGGTGTCCCAAAAGCACAAACAACTCTTATCAGCTCCTCTGTTTGTACATGTTGTATCTGCTGTGGTTATGGTTTACTGGTAGAAACAGCACTGAACTGTATCCCCTAAAATTTGAAGAGGTCAGCAGTTTTGGGAGAGTGTTTTGATCTATAGGAGAAGTAGAATTCAATGCGGTGGTCTGCATTCATTTTAGAGGCTATGGCTGTTTTTTCCAACAGCTCATTTGCTAAAGTGTAAACCAGGTTTTGGGCTTTTTGTGACATTTGGGCCCGTTTTTAAATGTTTTTTTCTTTTTCTGATTATTTTTGGGTGGATGGTTTATGTTTTAATTGACTACAAATCAGGCACGTGAGTAAAAGCATTATGTTAAAAACTCCTAACACTTAACAAAATCCAATGATTAAGGAAGAATCTTACTTGACAGCTGCCTCTTTTTGTGATTGGTGTGTCAGTTGGAATGTAACCAGTCAGGTTAGTGATGCAGTACATTCTGCGATGTGTTCACTATTCTGCATTGCTTCACCTATACGCTGTTTCTGGCTGCAGCATATGCTGCAAGAACAATATGAGAGTCTGTGAAAAGACAGACTTCAAAACAAGGATTACGCAGACACTTCTGACAGGCTCCTTCTGATGTTACATTTTGTCATTTGGTGTGGATAGTCACTGAGATGCGTTCTCATCTGCAGCAAGCTGAAACAGTTTTTACTTGTAAGCAGACGGACACCCCCAATTTCAGCTCATTTGTTTACTGTGGACGGGAGTACAGGTGGCATGTTCACACCTGTGAAAACAAAATGAGCTAAATAAGTTTGATGTGCCTGCACCAAATAATGTAGGTGTGAAAGCACCCTTAATCAGATAGTTAGTTATTTTTGGTCCAACAAATGGGGAGGTGATGACATGCAATTGATAGTACTCACTGAACCTTCCTCTAGAGACCAGTTCCCACCACAGTCTTCCACACCTGCTCCAGATAATCTCCTAGGGCCAGGATTGACCGCTGAGCTAAAGCAGGGGTTTGCCTTGATATAGGAATGGTTGCAAGTCACCTGAATTCATACAAGTAAAAGGTGAACTGATTGGCAGATTTTATGAAGTACAGGAACAGTGATCATGTCCAGCAAGCTTTCTGAATCCTCCTGTTCTCTGTTCTATCAGGACTTGTTTTTGGATCACTGTTGTTTTACACTACGCACAGCAGTGTTAAACCCCTGTGACACAGCCTAGCTTGAAACTTTTGCCAATACAGTTTCAGAGCTTATGAAGAGAATAAAATACATGCACAGCGCAAAGCTTTACCAGAGACTCCTCTTCTTATGCAGTTGGTACGTATAAAAGACGAGGCACGTTTTTTGTAGAGGATGAGCTTGTTTTTGGCCTTCAATATATAGTAATAGTAATATTGGTTCTAATGGGTGCTTTCACACCTACCCTGTTTGTTCCGGACCTTCAGGCACCATAAAATAGCATGTTTGAAAAGTAAAGTACCTTGGGCCATATTCCGGACCAAAGGACCAAAATTTGATCAGACTTGAAGAGGTGGTTTGGCCCATGTTGAAGTGAGCCATGGTTTGTGGTGTGTGTGACACGCACACATTCGGATCAATTACAGGAAGTTGCGGCAGGCTTTTGTTGCCCATTAAACAACAGAAGAAAATCATAAACAGAAGAGAAACAAAAAGGGGCCTTGGTAGTAAGAGGAGGAGATGCTTTATGTAAGTGTAATATGGCATGACTAGAAAGCCAGCACTGCAATAAATACATTAAAAATACATTAAAAATGCATAAAAACTGGTACATTGTATAGAATATGACCGAACAGGAAAGCAGTGTGGCATATCAAGTATGGCGCGAGGGTGCGCAGGTCTAAACTGACGGGACACATGGCCGTACACCTCTGAGTCTTTGTGCTTTGATGCTCTATTCAAAATAAATAAATGAATGAATTTGAAGGAAGATTTAACTGACAGGTTCACTTTTACTGTACGAGAGCGCCATCAGGTCATTTCACTAAGAATACTGCAGACACAAACTCTAACTATAAACAATACAGTGTTCGCCTTAAGTTCACAACATTAGAAAAAATTTTCTTACCACCAAATGGACAACATACAGAGGTCAGACGCACGCTCCTCTTCAAACCAGTCAAGTATGTTGAGGCGCAGCCCACATGGGTGAGGCTGACAAGTTCTTTGGGGTGTTTGCTGAATTGCACTGAAACTTAAACTCACCACAACAAACATATATACAAATGTGTGTTTTAAAACTATAAACCTTAGTTTGTATCTTAGTCTGCACTTTCCAAAAAAACCCAAAAAAACTCAGCTCTCTATTGTACACTAGTGGTTTCTCAACCAATTGTAGCTAAATGGAATTGTTCTGGCGGTGGTGCCGACTAGGTGATTAGCTGGAATATCTTAGTTTCCTGACTGATCTGGGAATTCTCAGCTGTCTTTCTGTGTGGCCTGCTGATAAAACGCAGCTCCAGCTGCTTCAGGCTGACAGGTCTGCGCGAGAAAAGTAAGGAGTGTGATGCTATAGAGCAACCATATACATCCTTATATGGTGAACCAGTGGAATCCTCTGAGCTCATTCAGCTCTAGCTCTACTTCATAGGTGTCTGTGTGTTTCTTTTTCAGACGGCTATAGTGTACAATTTGAGCAGCTCAGGCGGACCCAGCCCTCAGTTCTACTGTAACTTAGATGCGCTCTCTCTTAAGTTTTGCAAAAACATATTTCGAACAAGGTACTATGTGGAGCAGCCAATCATAACAGAGCTAATTCCCTTTGTTTTTGTTTTTGTCTTTTTGAAATGGTTTCATTAGAAAGTCAGTAGAATAGTCTTCCTTGGTGTTGTGATCATAAAGTTATTAATAATGTTTTGAATATAAGGTTTGTCGCATTATTCCTATTTAATCACTTCTGTCCGCCTGTGGGATCTCACTTTTTATTTTGGATTAGGCTTTATTTTCTATTCCTACTGATGTATCACGAGTGTGTAAAGTATTGAAGTAAAGTTCTGCTCATATTAAGAACGGAACTGGATAGCTCTTCCAGTGCATCCATTGTTTCATGAGATGTGTATCCAAATAGGACTAAAATGAAGAGAGCGACTCTTGAGATTGGTGAAATTCAGTAGGTATTTTTGCCAGTAAGTTTCTCAGATGAGGAGGAGGAAACCAGCGATGCGGTGTGAACCGGGTTGAAATAAAATCAGACTAGCACATTTAAAATAGGAAATTACCCCCGAACCACACACACTGTTAATTCTGTCTGGGTAGGTCTGAAAGGAGGTTTTACACGTGCCCTTGCAGAACATTTAATTGTTCCACTAGTTGGCCAAATTAGTGACTCATAGCTTTACTGGTTTAATGGACTGTTTCATTGTGGCCATGTTTCAAGTAAGTTGCAGGACACTTTACATTATGCAAGTGAAATTCATGTTCGGGTACATTTCAAACATCTGAAGTTGCACACAAGGTTTAGCACATAAACAAAAACAGCCTGTTTAATGCTGAGGAATAATGAGAGACTGGAAAATGAAATATGGTATACACAGATGTTACATGTGGATAAAAAAAAAACTATACTAGGAAATAGATGTGCTTTGCTGGCTTTGTTGAACAGATTGGACACATTGGACTCTAATGGAGTACCAGCCTTAATCCATATGTGATCATTAAGCACACAGATGTGTTTGAATGTTGTTCTAGTTTCAGTTTTACGCTCTTTCCTGTTTACATGCTGGCACTCAGGCTGCGTCATTGACAGTAAACTTCTCATTCTCGGCAAATCCAAATAAAAGACCACTCATTTTTTCCTATTATTGAATTATATTTTGTCGAATATTACATTGAAAAGCTCAAGAGATGTTTCACATTAACTAAAAGTGGAGAACTGTTGTTGGAGGTGATGGTAGTTTCTGATCAGGTAGCTGGCTATCTCTGTGTGTTCAAACTATGAAAAAAAATTTGTGTAAGTGATCTAAAGATCAAACTTGTTCAGACTGCGTACCACTGAACACACATTAATAATCATACAATTTCACTTCATATAAAATATTGAAGTAGTTATGTACCTGGGAGTCAAGAGCTGCATCAGGTAGTGATCAATTTTAAATTCACTGTAAACTGGACTCAAAAAAGCAAACATTTAAATCCACAAGATCACAAAACTGGTGACTTTACAGGAAAAGGTAACAAAGTTCTTTCCTTTAGTTGCAAGAAAGTGTGATGAGATTTTGTAACTGCTTTCTAGGAGGAGAAAATCGTTGGGACTGATGCACGTTCTCTAAACTGTCCAGACGATTGTCCTCATTAACCTCTCATGAGATCCTGACTGATGTCTCTTTTCTGTCCGCAGACAGTGAAGCTGATGATGCCTGAAGGTTCTCACTGGTTGCTCTGCTGCAGGAATGGCCTGAGGCTGCATCTTCACTGAAGCAGAGGTAAGCTCAACATGAGGGATTTTTACATGACTCGTTAGACTCGTCATTTCTGTCGCGCTGTTTCTCTCAGACTGGTGGTCTTGTTCAAGATTCAAGAGTTTAATTGTCATATGCACAGCAGAACAGACAGTAACACTGTTACACTCTGTTTGCTCCAGAGTTTGAGGTCTTTTGCGTTTGGATAATTTTTTACACTGCAGTGCCTACAGTGTACCAGGTTATACACGTGGTTGTTGATTGGTCAGAAGTTAGAGGGAGGCGGAGGCGCTCTGTTATTTGTGCTGCCTCTGAAATTTCTGCTGAGTAATTTGCAGGTCATGTATGACGTGGTTTGTGTTAAAGTTGTTTTGCTTGGAAACGAGATGGCCAAGCTGGCAATAATATTTTTTTGTTTATCTGTCATGACAGAGAGTACATTTATTGTGTGATATTGTACTACAAAATAAAGAGATGATGATGATGATGATGATGATGATCTGGTTTAAATCACTTCAATCCCGGTGTAGCATACAGTTGCTGTGCACAACATACCTGCTTATTCAAATGTTCACAGGAGCAGGCAAAAACATTCTTGAGCACCAACCCTGGCAGCAGTAGCCGCACTGGCCTTGATTCCAGTTGAGGATTTATCCTGCCACTGTTCTACAGTGGTGCCACAAGTCTACCGCACCTATCGTAGTCTCCTGCTGCTGCTCTAATTTACTGCACCTGTATCAGAAATGTCATGCAGATAGTGCTGCGTTGACTTTGATCCCTGCTGAAGGCTCTGTTCTGTTGCGTAGTTTTTGAGGTGATCATGTTGTGAAATTTCAGAAACATTTTATATAATATGGTGAAAGGGGGTTGAATAAAGCAGAACAATTTGGATGAAGGAATAGCACCACAACAGTTCACTTAGTCTGTTGTGTTAATGATAATGAGAAAAAAAAAACATATTTTCTTTATACTCCTGTGCCAGTCAGTGTTTAAACATAAGCTAATCACTAGTGAAACTATCAGCTGTGTGGAACATTAAAAACATAAGTCAAGAGATTTATTATGTCTGTACAAGTGGAACATCCAGAACTTCTCCCCTGTGGATCTGATAGTAGCTGAAAACACGGCTTTATATGCAGAGTACAGTTAAACAACAGAAGCTGAGAGTCCCTGCAAGCACAACTGCAATCTGTATACCAAGTTCAAAGAATGACAAAAATAGTGGAGTTCACTGGTTTAGCTGGTCAGCTCTGTCATAGAGGACACTGGTTTAATCAGTAGCTATGTACTTTAATCATTTAATAAGTTTATTTTATGCAAGCTGTTATTTGTTGTATACACAGTTCTATCTTACTGGAAGCAGATTTTTATCAATAACAAAACAGTGTTTTTTACTTGCAGTTATATTTAGTTTATTCAGAAGCATAAATAAGTCGGCCATAAAAATCTATTGTTCTGATTTTCAGCCTGGTCTTGAATTTCTCAGCTTTATCTCCAGAGTCTCTTTTGAACATGAGTGTCTCGGCTGAGGTGGTAGAAGAGTTTTTGAAAGAATGAATGGAGATATATATATATATATTAATTGTTCCCTAAACTTTAGTGAACTTTTTGTGACCTGTGCTTAAGTTGTAGGCTAATGTCACTGCTGTACCACTTAACGTGAACTGGAGAATTCTAATATCTCTTTCCACTGGTGCAGGAGGGAGCATTGAGTGGCACCCTCAGACCTGTAGTTGCTACGATGTTCTAAAATGTACTTTCTTTAAATATTTTTAATAAGTTTAGTGTTTTTGTTTTATTCATATATTTTCTAAATCTACAGCCAAGTTTAACAGTGTTTTAGGAGAAGTTTGTGTACAGAGCTGTTGGCCAGTTCGAAGGCATAAAACTAATATTGTTTTGAATTTTTAAAAGAAATACAGATCATTTTAGTACAAAAGCTTGAAAAAAGTAGATGTACATTAAGATGTTAAACTCAGGCTTACTTATTATAATTAACATAACAATGAATGTTTAAGTTTCTTTTCAGTTGATATGTAATATTTGTCTTTTATTGATTTAATTTGCGTTCTATATTGGCACTTGATAATATACAGTCTGAAAACTAATGAACACATTACACTACAAACAGTGGTGTCCTTTATTTAAATTTGTTTAATCTACTGTTGTTTCTCTGTTCTGTGTGCACATTTGAGTGTGTGCGCGTGACACAATTGGTCACCACGCCACACATCAGTTATGTGATTGGTCAACCCAAGCTAATTTGCATAAAGTTCCTTCAAAAGATAAAAGCACAGAGTGAGTGTTTGCCAGTTATGTGTGTGGTGTCATCTCTCCTCACTGTAGGACTCTCTGTAGACACGTTTATTAAATTATTTAAAAAAAAGGCCTTTTACATGCTGTCACTTGCTGCATGATGCGTCAGAGCCCCAACTTAAAACAGCTTCCTGCATCCCTGCTAACGTCGTGCCTTAAACCCTGTGTAGTTCTCCAGATCCCTGATAAACGCAGTTTAGCTATGTTATGTATAAACATGGACTAAAATGCTTTAGCATAGCAAAAAGCAGTAGAAGCCTGAACTGAAAGCCGACAGTTCTGTCCTTCTGACTCCTCTGCTTGGTGCTGTTCTGTCTGAATCAGTGAAACTCTCTGGCTATCGTGGTAATAATCCAATGTGTTGTAGAAAGCCTGGAGGCAGCAGTAGGAAAAGACACCGGAGCTGTACTGAGAAATTAATGAAAGTGTGAGCTGACGTGGTTTTTGTGGGAGGTCTGACGTTGTTTCCTGATGAGTGTAGAGAAAGAGGAACTTTTTTTTTTCTCTCTCGATCTCTCTCTCTCTCTCTCTCTTTCTCTTTCTGTCTTGTTTACATGTCAAGGCTGTGTGCTTCCCTCAGACTCTTCTTTAGCAGTTAGCCACAGTGAGCAGTTTTATATACTTGCTTCTTCGTGGTGTTTGTGTTGTGCGGCAGTTGCTGATGAAAACAGAAAGCAGCGAGTGCTTTTGTAGTGGTGGGGGTGTTAGCACCACCTGCTCTGCCCCTTTCTGCCTTTCTGCCATTGTTCCTGTCTGTCATGTGACTGAAGAGCAGGCTATTATCTTGGTCAAAAAGAGAGCGCTCTCTCTGAGTGGAGCGTCAGAAGCTGGAGGAATGTTCGAGTGCTGTCTGTGTGGTTGGTGGGGGGGTGCAGGGCGGGAGTGATGGGGGAGGTGCCACTGTAGCTGCTCAGATGAGATTTGCATGGGTAGTTTGTCAGCCGTCATTAGCAGCAGATGAGAGAGAGGATAAAGCCTGTTTGCACATGGGCTCTGCTGCCTTAACACTGCTGGGCTCTGTAGCCTTTATTATACGCAGTGGCCTTAACACTATTATACTTACAGCCTTTACCATGCACTACTGTACTCTCCGGCCTTTACTGTACACTACTGTACTTTACAGCCTTTACTATACACTACTGTACTCTACAGCCTTTACTGTACACTAGTGTACTCTCCGGCCTTTACTGTACACTAGTGTACTCTCCGGCCTTTACTGTACACTACTGTAATTTACAGCCTTTACTATACACTACTGTACTCTACAGCCTTTACTGTACACTAGTGTACTCTCCGGCCTTTACTGTACACTACTGTACTTTACAGCCTTTACTATACACTACTGTACTCTACAGCCTTTACTGTACACTAGTGTACTCTCCGGCCTTTACTGTACACTACTGTAATTTACAGCCTTTACTGTACACTACTGTACTCTACAGCCTTTACCATACACTACTGTACTCTCCGGCCTTTACTATACACTACTGTACTCTCCGGCCTTTACTATACACTACTGTATTCTACAGCCTTTACTATACACTACTGTACTTTACAGCCTTTACCATACACTACCGTATTCTACAGCCTTTACTATACACTACCGTACTCTCCGGCCTTTACCATACACTACTGTACTCTACAGCCTTTATTGTACACTACTGTACTCTCCGGCCTTTACTATACACTACTGTATTCTACAGCCTTTACTATACACTACTGTGTTCTACAGCCTTTACTATACACTACTGTATTCTACAGCCTTTACCATACACTACTGTATTCTACAGCCTTTACCGTACACTACTGTACTCTACAGCCTTTACCGTACACTACTGTACTCTCCAGCCTTTACCATACACTACTGTACTCTCCGGCCTTTACCATACACTACTGTATTCTACAGCCTTTACTATACACCACTGTACTCTCCAGCCTTTACCATACACTACTGTACTCTACAGCCTTTACCGTACACTACTGTACTCTCCAGCCTTTACCGTACACTACTGTACTCTACAGCCTTTACTATACACTACTGTACTCTCCAGCCTTTACCATACACTACTGTACTCTACAGCCTTTACCGTACACTACTGTACTCTACAGCCTTTACCGTACACTACTGTACTTTACAGCCTTTACCGTACACTACCGTACTCTCCAGCCTTTACCGTACACTACCGTACTCTCCGGCCTTTACCATACACTACTGTATTCTACAGCCTTTACTATACACCACTGTACTCTCCAGCCTTTACCATACACTACTGTACTCTACAGCCTTTACTATACACTACTGTACTCTACAGCCTTTACCATACACTACTGTACTCTACAGCATTTACTATACACTACTGTACTCTCCAGCCTTTACCATACACTACTGTACTCTCCAGCCTTTACTATACACTACTGTACTCTCCAGCCTTTACCATACACTACTGTACTCTACAGCCTTTACTATACACCACTGTACTCTACAGCCTTTACTGTACACTACTGTACTCTACAGCCTTTACCGTACACTACTGTACTCTACAGCCTTTACTATACACCACTGTACTCTACAGCCTTTACTGTACACTACTGTACTCTACAGCCTTTACCGTACACTACTGTACTCTCCAGCCTTTACCGTACACTACTGTACTCTACAGCATTTACCATACACTACTGTACTCTGCAGCACTCATGCAGTCCTAAACCATGACACTCTCTCCACCATACTTGACTATAGGCACGACACACTTGTCTTTGTACTCCTCACTTGGTTGCCACCACACATGCTTGACACCATCTGAACCAAATAGGTTTATCTTGGTCTCGTCTGACAACAAAACATGGTTCCAGTAATCCATGTCCTTAGCCTGCCTGTCTTCAGAAAACTGTTTGTGGGCTTTCTTGGGCGTCTGCTTCAGAACAGGCTTCCTTCTGGGAAGACATCCATGCAGACCAATTTGATACAGTGTGCGGCAAATGGTCTAAGCTCTGACAGGCTGACCCCCTACCCCTGTACCCTGTGCAGCAATGCTAGCAGCTCTCATACACCTATTTTCAAAAGCCAACCTCTGGATATGAAGCTGAGCACGTGCACTCAACTTCTTTGGTGGACCATGGTGAGGCCTGTTCTGAAACCTGTGCTGTTAAACTGCTGTATGGTCTTAGCCACCGTGCAGCTCAGTTTCAGGGTGTTCTTATCTTCTTATAGCCTAGGTCACCTTTCTGTAGAGGAACAATTCTGTTTTTTAGATTATCAAAGAGTTCTTTGCCATGAGGGCCATGTTAAACTTCCAGTGACTAGTATGAGAGTGTAAGAGCGATAGCACCAAATTTAACACACCTGCCCCCCTTTACACCTGAGACCTAGTAACACTAACGAGTCACATGACACCAGGGAGGAGAAATGGCTAATTTGGCCTTTTTCACTTACGGGTGTACTCACTTTTGTTGCCAGCGGTTTAGACATTAAAGTCTAGGGTTAGGGTCATACTGTTATACAAGCTGTACACTGACTACTGTACACTGTTTTTAAGTGTCATATCTTCAGTGTTGTCACACAAAAACATCTAATAAAATATTTAAAAAATATGAGGGATGTTTTGAGAGAGAGAGAGAGAGTGTGTGTGTGTGTGTGTGTGTGTGTGTGTATTTGTGTGTTAACCTAGGAATAGTTAGTTGTGAGGCTTTGTAGGACCAACAGGGTGAACCAGTTTGCTACAGTGCTGCCCTGAGGCATACCAGTGTTGCATCTTTACTAAGACTGCCAATGACAGAAGCTAGCAGATTGTGGGTGAAGCAGGCTAAATAACAACCTTGATCTTTTTGATTTTGAATCAATCATAAGGTTGAAGAAAGACGCCCCTCCCCCCCAACTCCCCCCTGTATTTTGCAGCTTGCATGCAGTTGCATATCTGTAGTAGTGGAGCTAATTCTTAGACCTGCAGTGTAAATATACTTTTTAACTGGTGCTTGTCCTCATGAAATACATATTTAAACTGTACAGTAGGGCAGCGTTGCAGTTTTTTGGTGATCTGTCTATGTCTTCAGGTTGAGCTCACCATCAAATAGCTTATTGATTTTTCTCACTGCCCCTAGCCTTATGTAACCTGTGCTGGAGCTTTAACTTCCTTGCTAAAGTCCAGTTTTCGCTTTGTGTGGTCTAAAGAGATTTAAAGCTGTAAATCAGCAACAGGTCACCACATTGTAAACTACTCTAGACCTCCTTTACTAGCATTGGCATCCTAATGGCAGGTGATGGCAGAAGTAGCCTGCCATTGTAGTTGCCTTAATTTAAAGGCATTTTGGTACTTTTTAATTCATTTGAATTGCTAACTAACCTGAAAGGTATTTATAAACGTTGTACTTTATCAAGCACACAGTTGTTTTCCCCCCGCATGCAAGTATATATTGATCCTGTTATATGTGTAGCCCAAGACGTTATTGAGCTTTCTAACTTAAACTTGCTCAGTAGGTTTGTAAGCAGAGACCTAGTGATATGCATTGACTAGGTGTTTAGTGCTCTCCTGTATCACTCTTTTAGAATGTGACTTCATTCTGTACAACTACACTCCTTAATCCACTCTCTGACCCTAACCAGCTTCACTAACAGAACAACACAAGAAGTTTTTAAACAAAGAAACCACATTTGTCTTGCCCTGTTCTTGACTCATCTCCATCTTTTTTCTTCTTTTCTCTTTTCTGCTTCTTTAGTTCTCCACTTCATTGTGTTCTTCTGTTCTGTTATTTGTCTTGTTTATTGTTCTTTAATTCTCAAGTTTTTCCCCTTCTCCTTTTGCGCTCTCCCTCTTTTCTGTCTGTTTCTCTTTCGTTTCTGCTGCTTCCTCTATTTGTACTTTCACTGATGACACGCTCACTTTCGGAGCTCAGCTTGTTTTCTCTTACACTCTTTTTAAAAAAAATGTTTGCTATACATTTAATTTACATGACCTTGTTTATTACACAGTAAAGCTGCTGTTGTCCGTTTACTGTGACCTAAGAAAGGTGAACACCTCCTCTCTTGTGAACTTTCAGGCGATAAAATTTCTCAGAATTGAGAAACTTTAAGAATAGAACAACTTCATAAGGCACAAGCCGAGCCTCTTTTTGAAAATCCATCGATGTCACTGAAGCTATCTGTTTCCGACCGGGTTCCTCTGTTCTGAAAACCTCCGCTTGACCCTCGCCTGCTCTGGAGAGGCTAAGATTGAGGCGCTAATTGAGCTGCTGATGGAAAACATGTTTTCTTCATTTGTTTTATCAGCTCAATCTCAGCCACACGCGTCGACCACATGTTGCTTGTTGCTGTTTAAGGTCACGTTTTGAGGAAAAGGATCAGAAAATCCACAGGTGTGCAGATTATACATATACACTGCATGTCCATAGTATCCAGACAGTTTGTATAATCTCAATAGAAAAGCAGTACAATGGGGGATACTGAAGCAGCTGCACATGAGCCCAAGGCCATCATGTCCAATGTCAAGTGGTTAGAGGGGTATAAAGTCCCCCAACACATTGTTGTGGGCAGTGGAACTATGTTCTTTTGGGTGATGGCATTCCATCTATGTGGAAAATTTTCTGTTCTCGATATTTGGTGTGTACAACATATAAACAGGCTATTTCCTGAACAGACTTAAATACGGGAGCTGTAAAGATGTCATCATTAAAAACTTCGTGCTAAGGCATCTGTGCTATTCTTCCTGCCTTTGCTATCTTTAGCCTTTCTGCACATTAGTTCATGAAGTTGTATTTTTAAAAATGAGTCTTATTGATGGGTAATTAATCTTGTTTCCTATTCTAATATCTGTAACAGTAGGTTCTGCTGGTGTATGTTCATGCATGGGTTCTGTCGCCTTTTATGATGCTCAGAAAACTAGCTGAATTCTAATGCCGCCCCCTTGTGGCTTCACTGTTGGGGCAAATGTGAACTGTTGTGTAAATTGGACTCTACATCTAGTGTAAAGCCCTCCTAGAGGAGTAGAGACTGTTACTGCAGCAATGCAGAGCAGACTCCCTATGAATACTCTTGATTTTTAGAAGAAACGTTTGAATCTATGAGCATTTGTGTATGTGTACGTGTTCTGTATGGGTTCAGGCCTTCAGGGTCAGGTTGGGACATTGTTCGGAGTCACTGTTGCAGGGCTTCGACAAGGCCGGTCATTAAATAAACCCTTCAAAGACCCTTGGACTTTGCTCATGCTGATCTGTCCAATGCTGGTCGTGTGGAGATGTGCTCTGGTGCCCCATAAGCACAGGGTGTCTCCACACTCTAATCCCTGCAGGCCTTTCAGGCCACAAGATTACAGGCCTGCCTCCAGCAGCAGAGGTGGGAGCTTCGTCTGTGTCAGCCCCAGAGAAATGGCCGACTGTTTTCTTCCCTCATCCCTCGTTCCTCTCGGCCTCCTCCGCGCTTCTGTAGGAGCAGCTGTTCACTTTGGTCACTGAGGGAACATTCATCTCCACAAACTCTAGTCATCACGGCTTCTGTAACCAGGGGCATAATCTTGGGGTGTAAAAAGAAGTGATTTTGTGAATTCTTCTAATATGTAGCTAAAATGAATAAATGATAAAACAAACCCACGTCATGAATCTTAACAAGTGCTTGTAATAAGCGCAGGCAGATTTTTGGAGGACATCGTGGGTGGTGAATATTTCATGTTTGTCTTTTTTAGAAAGTGGTGGTGAGTTGTTTGTTTTTGAGCTGAAACTGTTTGTCTCCAATACTGTTTAGTAAATTTTAGCATTAATGTGTTATTAATATTTGTATTGATATTTGGAAATGTTTTGATGTTGGAATGGTTTAATCCAGGTCGGTGTTGGAAAATGCCTGTATTTGTTCAGATGGATATTGGAAGGGGTCTGGATTAGTCCAGGTGGATGTTGGTAGTTTCTGTACGAGTCTATAGTGGATGTTAAAGAGGGTTTAGTTAGTCTATGGTGGATGTTAAATCAGGTCTAGGTTACTCTGTGGTGAATGTTGGAAAGAATCTAGGTTGGTCTATATTTAAATGTTGGAAAAGATTCTAGGTAAGTCTAGGTGGATGTTGGAATGGGTCTAAAGTAGTCTGTGGTTAATGTTGGAAAAGGGTCTAGATAAGTCTATGGTGGATTTAAGAAAAGCATGTACAGAAGTCTATAGTGGATGGTCGAAAGGGTCTAGATAAGTCTATGCTTGATGTTGGAAAGGGCTCTAGATTAGTCTATGGGGGCTGTTGGGAAGGGCCTAGAGTAGTCTAGAGTGGATGTGTTCAGTAATCTGATATAGTTGTTTGTCTGGTTGTGATGGAATTTGACCCAGTGCAATGAAAACTGTGAGTTTGAAACTCCTCTTTCTACTGATTGGCCTCATGCTGTGCTGCGTTGCTGTGATGTTTGCTAGTATTTGGTGCTCAAACTTGTGCACTCGTTCAGATGTTCGGCATGTGCATAAATCTGTAACACAACTTGTAATTTCCCAGCTCTCTGTAACTGCACAAAACAAGCTGGCAGGAAATTACTGGTCACTTGACTTTGGCAAAGGGAAGTGAAAGTTGCCATAAAAACTGGAAAAAGAGATTTAAACACAAGACTGAAATAGATAGCACTGCGAGAATATACTGTTCATTTCTCTCATTGAACTCATTTTGTTTTCCTCTCAGGTTTCTAGTCTCCTCTGCATTCATACCAAGATCTACGTTCACTTCTGTACTGTCAGTTTACACTAGCTCATTCTGCTCAGGGACTGAATGGCTGAGAAATGTTTGTCCTAAGTCTTCGTTATGGGGGTAACCTGAGGGGAACTGCACATTTAGATCCAGCATAGATGTAAATATCTTTGAGTTAGCGTCCAGTTACTTATGCACAGTGCTTGTGTTGAACATTCCTTTAAAGGTACATTCTGGCCAAAATAAAAGATTCGGCTATTTCTAAATGAATTGTAAACATACCAACTCTCGTCTTACAGCCGTGCTGGAGTGTGTGTGTGTGTGTGTGTGTGTGTGTGTGTGTGTGTGTGTATATGTGTGTATATGTGTGTGTGTGTCTGTGTGTGTGTGTGTTTTAATATAATATAACATAATCTCAGTTTAAAGACTAAACCCTTCTTTGTTGTGAAGGTGAGAGGAACCCTAATTGTCAGACAGACGGGAAGCAGATACTTATGCAGCTGTTTAGCTGTATTAGTCTAAACAGTAATAGTCTACAAATCATTATTATAGCTATAGTCTAGATGTCTTACCTCATTTTGCCTATTTTCTCTGACTTGTTTTTTTCTTATTGTTTAGTGCTAAATAAAGATATAATCACTTTTTAACCATTTTATTTAATAACTGACATTAATAGGTTACACTAATTATCTTGTAGCTACAGTGGGAATGGGGGACACCACAAGGATTCTGAATGGCTGTGTGATGTGTTTGCATAATGCTTTCTAGTTGTTGTAGTGAAAAATGAAATGAAAATGTAGTTACTTGCAGTGCAAATCCTTCTGTTATTGATGGATTGCATGATTGCTAATATAAACGACAGTAATGATCGGCTGAGCGCTGGGATATATGAGGGTCCTCATTAAAAGTTTTAGTGCTCACACTGAAGATCTGTAGCGGTGTTTGGTGTGATGTTTCTGCTTTCTGATTGGTCCCAGACTGTCAGTCTCCTGCCCAGCCGACCTGTCTCGCGCAGTGACACCCAAACCCGCACAAGGACTCAAACTGAACCTGAGCATTAAAGTCAAAGGAAAAGGTGAATGTGTAGACAAGGGAGAGGTGTGCTTCCTCTAGGACTCATGAAGCTCTGAACTCTCCTGGTGCTAGGACCAACTCCTACACAAACACACATGGCGTGAAACGGAGAAATGGAAGTGCAGCGCTTCTAATCAGTACTGTCTGCTGGGTTTGTCAGACACTAGAGGACGCTCATGAGTGAAATGAGTCTGTTCCTTTGCAGAGAAAAATGTGCTAATTTTAGCACTGCCGTTATATACATGACTTGTGAGCCCAAAACCTGATTTCTGTGGTAAAAAGTGGAAATTATTTTCTGTGAAGGTATAATACTTTCTAAAATAAAATAAATCCCATACCAGTGCCTAAAAAGATGCCTAAAAGATTATTTTAAGCATTTCGCTTCCATTGTCACAAAGGTGAGGTAATCTAGTTAGAATGCTAACACTATGCTAACAGAACAAGTGTTTCTGTTCATATTTTCCTCACTTGGGTTACTTGTCAGAAAACATTGTGAACTTTGTTTGATTCTACACCCGATCTTCTGTAAATGTAGTTATTTAAGTAAATGCAGAATAGTGCAGTTTGTGCTTCACATGAGTTAATAACTTACTCTAGCCAACAAGCAAAGAAAGGTAGCCAAATTACATTATATATATTTTAGTTTGGCACAAAATGACCAAAAATGCAGTTAAATCTTTAGTCATAGTTATTACTGTTCCAGCTTTCTCTCAAACAGCACTAGAACCAAGTTCATTTGGTTCTCCTTTGGATCAGTCCTTGTTTATGATTGTACAGTGTGAAAACAGTCTAAGGTGAGGCTCTTGCCTGTTCATAATTAATTGGTTAAAATGAAACCTCTTAAAATCTCTTAAATTATTAGCCTGGAAAGATCAGCTTGAAAATAGTAGCAGTAGCAGACAGGCTTACTAATATTAGCACCTTATACATACTACTGTTTAGTTTTTGAAACTAAATGATTAGAAGTGCACGCTATTATTGATTATTGTCAACAGCAGATCACCGTAGCCTTAGTTTTTTTCTCAATATCTTTGCTAAATGCCTCTGAAATGATGATCAGGATTAGTACAAAATCCTGTCGAACGCATTGCTAATTGCATTATCTGGTTGGAAGCCGCTTGCTGTTTTGACAGAGCGCTGATTTGTCTTCTAGGGCCCCAGTTTTATAACGACGATCTAAGATGAGGGGAAGTCGCTATAGTGTGCTCAGAAAGGAGGAACAGTGTTTGCTGACTCTTAGTGGACATGTGAACAGGGCAGTTGCTTTACAAAAAAAAAACCTGGAATAAAGACCAGAAACCTTGATTTGAACCTCTCTGACCAAGCCTTGACACTAATTATACATTGTTAGTTTCACAAAGCTAATATTTATTGTGATGGGTCGGAGTTTTGCAGCCCAGTTGTGTAGTGTTGTAACGAGTGCAGAATGAAGAGCCTCCAGCCCTTTAACTGACACAGAAATGCTTTCTTCCTTCTGCTCAGTGACGTATAAACTTGCAGCTTTTGGCTCCTGTGCTGTAATTGGAACGTGGCGGTGAGTGGTTATGGGAAAATGCTACAGCGCTCTTGTGCTCAAGAATATCTCCGTCATTGTTGGTTCTAGGTTAGCTCTGTTAGTTAGCCTCTCTGGTTCTAATGGCTGCAGTGATTGTTTTGTTTTTTTGTTTTTTTTTTGTCTCCCTCTTCTTGAGCTGAGAGAGAACTGGAGAGTCATGTTACTGCATGTGTGGTTATGGTGGGGTTTCTCTTTTAAATGCTTTCGCTTTAAGCTGCAGTGTCCACTGTACCGTGTCCTACACAATTATTGGCAGCCCTGGTAAACGTGAGCAAAGCGGGATGTAAACATTCTTTATTCTTATATATTTATATATATGTATGTGTGTGTATATGTGTGTATGTATATGTATATGCATAATTTTGTGTATGTGTTTGTCATTCTTCATTCCGACTCTACACAAAGCACTTTGCAAGCATCTGCTAAGTGTGGTAGATGTAATGGTCTCATGACTACAGATGGCTCCTTGCTTCCTGCAGCAGGCGGGTTTCACCTGTTGTTTCTGCCGTCCTCATTAACAGCCTGCTGTATAATAAAGCTGTATTTTCAGTTGGAGACATGGTGACATGGTGGTCTTCATGTTCTGATGGAGTGACAGATGTTCATGTATGTTATTTGCTCCTCCCCGGTGCTGGTGGGCTGTGTTGCAGTAGAGCGCAGTAATACCAGTGCTCAGTCTGGGCCTGTGCTGTTCACTCGCTGATTCTGTAAATAATTAATGCTCCATATGAGTGCTTCCCCCGGCCTGTTGCTCTGTAGCCACCGCGGCCTTTGAAGGAGCAGTTCACCAAAATCAGATCAGTCTTTTTGTGTATTTAACATGAAGGAACTCCTAAAAATCAACCCACTTTACCCGTATGCTGTTTCAGGTCAAGATTTGCTTTTGTGTGCCGATTAAGCAAAAATGAACATTTAGATTCCTGCACTTTATTTTATATCTTATTTTAGTTATGTGGTTTTATGTGCCAAATAGTCATTCATTATTTTACATTGTCATTGCCCAATATCTTGTCATCCCATGTTCAGTCTAATAATCAAACTGCATTAAAGCAAATAAAGATAATTTTTTCCAGTCACTGCTGTGAGGGGACATTTTCACATTGTCCCGTTGCTAATTCGAACTTGCTGCTGCTTTTCTCTTCTTGGCCGTTGACTTTAGTTTATTTAATGTTTTTATTTATTTAATTCCTTTTATGCCGGTAGCAGTAGTATTAGTGTGCCCATTGTGAACTCCTCTACATCTGAAGTCATTTATGTTGAAGTAAATGAAGCTTGCAGCCTGCAGGACATCTGCTAACTGTTAGAACTTGTCAGGAGCTGTTTGGACGGAGGATTTGGACTCCTTTATTTTAGCTTTGCTCTGCCGTCCTGCCGCAAAGAAGAAAGTGAATGAACTGAGCTCTATTAAGGAGAGGAAAAAGCCTCTTTGTTTCCTCTAAGTGTACTCACACCCACTCCGTTATTTAGATCTTATCTGAATTTCTTCCTTTTTTTTATTTTTATTAAGGAGTAAAGTAAACGCAGCTCCAGCAGTGCAGTGGTGTGGAGCATGGTGGTATTCAGAAGCAACTTACAGCAGCTGTAAAACCAGTGCCAGGATTTCAGTGTTGAGTATCATTCAGGAAATGTGTTCACTCGTTTACTTTTTTGAACTCTCTCTGATTCTTGTCTGCTGTCCAGAATCTGTTGCACTTTGGCTCGTTCTGTCAGTGTTTATGCTCCATCAGTCAGTCAGAATGTAGCTGACAACCTTGTAAAGCCACCTGTAATCAACACTGTGCCTCCACCCCTTTCATTGCAGGGTTAAAGGTCCATATCCTAATTTTTTCCTTGTGCTTTATTTTTTCTTTGCGTGTGTGTGTGTGTGTGTGTATCTCGTAGCTGTCCAATGAAAAGCAAGTATCTCCAAAAATGCAACCTTACAGGAGGAAACAAAAACATATTTTACTTTCAATGTAAGTCAATGGTCTAAGCTGTTTTGGAGCACTTCTATTCGTCCATTTTCTCACAATGTAAACCAATGACCATTGGCGTGTTCAAATGGTGTGTGTGTGTGTGTGTGTGTGTGTGTGTGTGTGTGTGTGTGTGTGTGTGTGTGTGTGTGTGTGTGTGTGTGTGTGTGTGTGTGTGTGTGTGTGTTTTTTGTTTTGTTTTTTTGTGTTTTTTTTTTTTTTAATTTATTTTATTCATTTTTTTAAGTGTTTGATGTGGACTGGGAAATACACAGGCTAGTTTTACAGTCATGGAAATCACCTGGAAAACAAGACCTGAAAACGTATGAATATGCATCTCTGTGGTCTGTACAGCTTCAGTGTCGTTGTGGACTCACCTGGACATTAATTTCTAATATTCGAGTAGAACTGTGTAATGAAGTGAGATTGTGTGATTGAGTATATGTCAGTAAACCACTTAGGGGTGAATATATGAAAACACAAATAGTCATTAAGTGTAGAGGTGTAACGCTGTACTAAGCCAACAAATCCGTTCATGGTATTTTCATTGTATTATGTACAACAGTTAAAGAAAACTGGAGTAATGTAAAGACTTTAACTGGGCTGCGTGCTGGAGTGAGGTGTTGATTAGTGATAATCATTCAGAAATTTTGTTGTGCAAACTAAGCTCATTGCATCATGTCCTAACAGCGACACCAGCTGAGAGCAGCAGAGTGTGTTGTGATGTGGTGCACTGTTTTGACGGAGGTCTTATTTCTGTTTGACTTGTTCTGATCTTTTACCATTCCACCTTGCACTTGAAGAGGAGAAACTCCTCTATGAAGTGTAGAACAGTGGAATCTCTACGACTCCTCCAGTGAACAACTTGAAGAGAAATTTCCGGAGTGTGTTGTGTTGGCTAGTTAGCTGCAGGAGCAGACATCAGGGCAGCGTAATGCTATTTCGACAGTGTTATTTAGACTAGTGGTGTTAAATGTGAGGAATAAACCATAATCCATTACACGCTCCTAACCACAGCCAGACGGCTCTGTTAGTAAAGCAGCGACGTTTTCGGAGGTCTGTGGGTTGTTTGTTTGTATTTGACACACGTGCAGACACATGTTTCCCAAGCAGACATTTAGGTTTTGCATCTTGGCCAGAGGTTCTAATCTAGTCCAGTTGAGGAGACAAGCTGCTGCAAACAACTACAGGCTACGGCTCACTGGAAAAGAAGCTCCATACATGGATAGTACAGAGCTCACGCATAACACAAAGAGAGGCTTAAACTCAACGCATTCTCTTTCTCTTTATTTTTATAGAACAAAATCACATTTTCAGCATCATGTACTGAATTTAGCAGGTTTGGTTTCAGACAGCTAGTAAGAATAAGAGATTGTTTACACCATGTGCTTCCGCTGATGATCACTTGATGGTTAGAAGAGTCAAGTGTTTGCACCCCAGGATCATCTTATGATCAGATCCCTCAAACCACGCTCGGAGAATAAGAGATGGAGCTTGACCAGATTTAACACAAGTCTAAACAGGATTTCATATTCGATTTATTTTTTTTATATACAGCTACATTAACAGAAATGCTAATACGTTTATGGAACAGTAATAGAGTTTATTCAAGAAAGGATGGATGGGAAAGAAAGAAAGGAAAAGGTAAGTGACAGTTATGGATGGATAATAATGGTGGAAATGGTTTAGTAAAGTAATCCGCTGTTAGTTCAAACTTTTAGTTAGATTCACTTTGCAAAAATGTGACCTACCTGTCATACAAACTGAGTTGTAGTGTCGCTGACGAGCAGCTAGAAGAACAGACAATGAAACGTAACCTGGAGAACACACAAGGCTGGAGTTCCCCAAACCAGCAGACTTCTCTCACTACAGGCCGACGAAAGTGTCTAAGCAGAGCTTGCGACTCGTAATGTAACGGGGAAAAAGTAAACAACAGTAAAACAGGAACTCTGTGTGTGTGTGTTGATGTGTTAAAACCGGATCTCATCTGGTTTGCATTTAAGATGCGTTTTAGTGAGTGTGACTGGCTCAACTTTGTCCAGATATGATCTGGACCAGAAACATGTGTTAATGCGAGGTGTAAACAGGCTGTATTAGCTGAGGTGACAACTGATGATGTCTCTGTTTATTTTAATAACTTTAGATTGACACGTTTTTCTGTGTACATTTCAAACCTCATGCTATTTACTATAGATTTGTGGGCTGGGTTTTGCATTGTCCCGTAATGCTGAGTGTCTGCTGACGTGTCAGATGTGGTGGACTTTTTTTTTTGGAATGATAATATAAATGTATTTGCATGAAAAGACCGTTTCTGATATCATATGGTTGTACTATTGCTATTAAGTGGAGCTGTAGTCTAAATATAGTTCTTAAAAATAACTACAAAAACTGAAAAGGCTTTATTTGGTGCACGTAAATGCATAAACATGTATGTGACTGAAGTGGATCTAGATCACAGATTGAAGGTTTATGGGTAATTATTGGAGTGTATGTAGTTTTAGTGCTTGTTAAGGATCGGTGGCCGCTGCTCTGCTCAGTGCTACTTTCGTTTCCCTCTCTGTCATTTGGTCAAAGTAGGACACAGCAATCCAGCAGGGATCCGATAGCGACACACATACACGCTCAACTCACCACCATTACACCCCCCCCCCCCCAACTCCCCCACCCCCCTCCAAAAGCCAAGCTGCACCGCCTTACGTAATGCGCGTGTGTGTGTTGTGTCTCCACCTACTTAGCTCACACTGCAGATAAAATTCAGCTCAGAGCATAGAGCAGATCAGACCTGCTGTACCACTCGCTACATTACAGCACACAGAGCTCCAGAGGAGCTCCACCCAGTTTCTAAATTTCTGCATAATTAATTGGATGTAGCAAAGTCATTCACAGTGGGTTTGTGTGAAAAGCTCTGTTCTAGAGAAACATGCTTACAGTGGTGGTAATAGGAACCAGACGTACAATGGACATTAGAGGTCTTTAGGGTTTAGGGTCTCTTTAGGGTTTTCTCTTTTCTGCCTCTCTCCTCCTCTTGCTCTTGCTGTCCTAACTGTTTTCTCTGTCTTGCTTATTTTCTCTCTCTCTCTCTCTCTCTCTCTCTCTCTCTCTCTCTCTCTCTCTCTCTCTCTCTCTCTCTCCCTCGCTTGTTTGGCTCTCTGTTTCTCATTCAGTACTGAACTTGCTGTCTCACTTGGTGTCTTTCACCTTTCCTGGGGTCTCACTCACATTCACGTATTGTTGTGCTCTCGCTTGCTCACTCATTTATGTTAGCTATTGCGCTCTCTCGCTCTTATTCATGTTTTCTCTTTTATTGCTCTCGTCTGCACCTCTTGCGCTTACTCTCGCTTATTGTTGCACTCTCTCTCTCGCTGCCCTTTCACTTGCTCTCTCATTGCTCACTCTTTCTCTTTGGTCGCTCAGTGCCTGCTCCCTCTCCTTGCTCACTCCCCTCTCTCGCTCTTGCTCACTCGCTCTTCACTTGTGCGCTCTTTAGTCCCTCTCTCTCTACCTCTCCCTCAATCTCTTACTTGCACTTGTTCACTTATTAGTGCTCTCTCGTCTTGCTCACTCTCGTTTCTGCTCGCTTGCCACACACACTTTCGATTTGTCTTGTCCTTACTCGTTTCTCTTGCTCTTTCTTTCTCTCTCCCTTTCTTGTTCTCTCTCTCTCTCTCTCTTGCTCTCTCTCGCTCTCTCGTTCTCTTGCTCTCTCTCTTTCGTTCTCTCTCTCTCTCTCTCGTTCTCTTGCTCTCTCTCTCTGATGACCTATTTGTCGTTCATAAAGCAGCGGAAGTTCTCTGACCGTCACTGCTGCTCTTGAGTCCATTACCGTCTGCTTTAACCCAGCGTTCAGTTATTAAAGAGCATTTCTCCCTGAATTATTAATAATCGCTCATTTCGCCCGGGAGGACGTTGGCTCGGCTTTCTGAAGCAGTTGTGATGTCACATTCAGATAGCTTTATTGGAGTAACTGTTTCAAGTAGAACATAATCAGATCATTGTAAATGTTAAAGAGCCCATATCCCACATCTTTGCTGCACTTTAGATTTGAGGTTCACTTGTGTGGTTCTATGTACTGAATCAGTCGTCCTGGTTTTTCAGAAGATGCTTTTCAGATTGTGTCTTTAAAAGTCATCAGTTGACTCTGTTGTGTTTAGCTGTCCTGTACAGTGCCTAAACAGTGTTTGCACACAGAATCAAGCAGAATCTTCTAGCTCTGATCTGTCGTTATCTTCATTGTCTCACTTTCTTTGTCATTTCTTTCTCTTATGCTCACTTTTTTTCTCTCACTTCTTTTCCTCTATCATCCTTTCTTTGGCTCTTTTCTCTCTAACACTCATTTGCACACTCTTTTTTTTCTCTTTTCTGCCTCTCTCCTCCTCTTGCTCTTGCTGTCCTAACTGTTTTTTCTGTCTTGCTTATTTGCTCTCTCTCTCTCTCTCTCTCTGTCTCTGTCTTGTACTCTTTCATTCTTCTTTCTCATTTACTCTGCCTTTGCTCTTTATTTCTTTCTCTCTCTCCCTTTCTCTCTCCCTCTTTCTCTCTCTCTCTCTGGAGATCAGACCTATTGCAAATGATAATTGAAATGTGTGGGTTTTTTTTTTTTTGCTCTAGTTTTTCATTCCTCTCTGGTTCTTCGACTCTCTCTGCCTCCCAGCCTCAAACCCACATCTTCACCATCAGCATATGACCTCTTACCTGAACCCAACCTCTTTTCTTTTATTTAAAGCTAATTATCTGTGGGGTTTTAACCAGAACCATCAGTGTTGAGTTTTTACAGCAGAACGTTTATATGAATCATTAGTTATTATTGAAAAATCACTGCAGACTCTCATCCAGCAATAGTTCAATGAGTGAATTTTTTCCCCTTTTAAGTGACTTGTTCTAAAACGTCCCTATTTAGAAAGAGCCATCTTTAAGATCAAAGGTAGATCTGAGATGTTAGTTATTTGTTTAAATTTGTAAAAACTAAGCAGCGGAGACCTGTCAGTATTACTGTTACACGCAGGTCGTATAGCCGTAGCCACAGCAGTGCTTCTTTTCCACCTTACACAAAACCGCAGTTACATTCTGCCACTTGTACAGACTCCTGAATTAACAGCTACACCATTTAAGGTGGAATGTATAATTTTAATAAAAAGCTGAATTCAGTTTAATGGAATTTGTCAAGTTGATTTTTATAGGTGTGTCTCGTACACTCACTTTGTGAGACTGGTTGTGCATTTACACCTGCATTTTAGGTGGCTAATGATTCAGGTACAGTCCTCATACTTCCTATAAAATTGAGGTATGAACAGGATCTGAGATTTAGCTTGACTCCAGACGTTCATATCGGCTGTAAAGAGCCATTCTGCTGGCGATGAAATGACTCAGTTTGAGGTTTAGTCACTGTCACTGGAGACTATCCAGTGAATCATTCAGCGCACGACCACTCACAATATGTGAATTTTACACTACACGGTGCAGTGACTCACTCTGTGAGAGAGTTTTATCACTCATCTTCACTCTTCCAGTAGCAAATGAACACTGAACATGATTTCAGTCACTGTTGTGATGATGACAAATGGTCACGGTCGTGTTAAAACCACACAGCCTTTTTTCTTTTGTTCTACAGTGTGAGTGAATAAACTGAGTGAATGAAATAAGTTATTGCTCAGATTTTGGCAAATTTTATTTTGACAGACAAGCATTTGTTATTAGTATGTGATTAATCACATAGTTTAAAGGAGCAGTGTGGAAACCTCTAGCAGTCAGGTTGTTTATTGCAACCTTCTGTGCTCCCATACTTTTCTCCTTTCCCTGTCAGGATTCGTGCAGTTGCCTTTGTTCTAAATAATAAATTGAAGGTCCTCTAATACAATTTAGGTTCTCAAACTTTTGACAACACAAAATGCTTAGCTTGGGTGTTTTAGCATCGCATCATTTCGCCCAGCGTAGTAATGCAGTATGTCCAGTGCCTTATTGTGTTAATTCAGTACATACTCAGACTTGACCCGTACGCTGATTTTAGACTATCCAAACATCCTAATTATTCTTTTAATTCCATTAACATTTTCCGATAGGGACATTTGTCAGATCCTCTTTAAATGATGCTGTGGTTGCATTATGTTGAAGCGCTACTACTAATACTAATATTATATTTAGAGTTTTATACAAAGAACTAATGATTAACTACACTACAGTAGGACATTTAGACAAGGATGCTTTCAAGGATCTTCCAACCAGTGCTATAGAGCCATGGAGGTCAAGCTGCTGCTTCAACCAAAAAAAAAACCCAAAACAAATCTGAAGCGTTGAGGTTACTCTGTGTGTTTGTTCGTTCTGGACTACTGTAGCAACATTTGCGACTCTACACGTCCTCCGATGGCAGTTTTTGTACATATATGGTCATTTCAAATATGATTCCTGCAACACATTCCAAAAAGGTTGGGACAGCTTTCTGTGGTTTTGTTTTTTTACTGTAACACCCCCTTTCCTTTTAACAGTACTGAATAAATGTTTGATGACTGAAGATGCTGATTGGTTCGTTATTAAAGTGGAATTTTTTGACATTGTTCTATTATTATCTTCATAACCGTACAGGTCTTGTTTGTTCTGTTGAAAACGTGTGGTGCATCTAATTTCATAGCCATGCCTTTGTAACAAGTGCAGAGCGTTTCTAGTCCCTGTCATGTCGAGATAAACAGGGACGTCCCTGAAAAAGGCAGCATATGACGCACCAAAATATTACAACGTTAATGGTGTTTTCCCACATGTTACACGCCAATACCCCCCCTATTTCCACATACCATGACAGACCCTGACTACTGAACTTCCTAGTAAATCTGGCTTGTCCTTTTATTTGTCTCTGACAACGGCACGTTCCTTATTTCCATAAACGATCTGACAGATTGATTTCTCAAGTCACAATACACGTTCACACTGTGCAGATCCTTTTAAGGTAGATAGACAGAAATGTAATAAGGTAGGTGCTGTTTTTCTTTTACAGCAATGATGAGAGGGTCTGCTTGAATCTGAGATCCGGTTCTTAACGCCTGTGTTTTTTTTCTCTGCAGTTGCTGATATGTGTTGAAAATGAGCGGTGTAGGAGAGAACTCGTCAGACCCTGCCAGGGTGGAGTCTCAGAAACGCAAAGAATGCTCCTCAGATCTGCTGGGCCCCAGGTAAGAGCCTGATTAGAAGTATGATAAAGGACAGATGTATCATCGTCAGCTTCCAGCTTTATTTGAATGTATGATTTCCAGTGACACTTCATTTTACGGTACCAGAACAGTTGGACAGACCTACTCAGGAAGGATTTCCTTTATATTTCATATTTTTTAACTAAAAATGTAATACTTACCATGAAATATGTTAAATGTGATTTATGTACAAATATATATAATAACAACATAACAGCTCAACAGTTCAAAGACAATTCAGTGGATTTACTGCAGTCCTAAAAACGTTATTAAGATCATAACAATCTTTGTAAATATCTATGATCTTTTAAAACCAAGGCATGAATTAAAGTAGTAATAAGCAAAGTATATACAAAGTGCAAAGAATGTTAGTCCATAGGCAGCAAAGCCTTATTCCAGCATGCGAGACTGCATCTCTGTCTCTTATAGCCACATGCTGAGCAGTTTTAAATCAGTTTAAAGATGTCTCAGAGTCTGAAAAACAATGCATAACTTCAAGAGTCATTACTGAAAAACCCATTTTCTTGTATTTGTTTCTGTTTTAATGAAAAAAGTTAACTTTATGTGTATAGAAACTGGTTAGAACAGAGTTAGAGCTAGTCATGTACTGGCTTATACATAAGTAATAAATTGTTAAATTGTTTTGTGTTTGTGCTGTGCAGTATGGTATATACTTCCTAAGTTTTTAAAAAGCAGTTAATTTTAAGAATTGCACGGTCTGCATCATTTATATATAGAGAAGCAGTCAGTCAAGTGGACGTAGACCTCAGAGTTTGTAAAGTCCAAGTAGGCCGGGTTTTCTCAGCAGCAGCTCTACAAGACAGAACCTGTTGTTGAGCTAGATAAGTCTTAGTGTGGGGTTGGGTTCTCTTTAATTACTATTTTTAGTGTTCTCACCTGACACTTGCACTGGAAACTTACTAAAAACACAAATGACCTTGATTTCTTGGATGAGATGAGCAGAGTTCCTTTATTGGCATTGGCCTGTTTCCGCTCTCGGTTATCTGAGTAACCAGGGTAACAAGCTCAAAATGATCAAACTGCTAGTTTAATTAAAAAACAAAAAACACAAGTTATTGTATGACTGTATTGAGCTAATCCTCATATACACAGAATGTAATGTTTAAGCATTTTAAGTTCTTCACTACTTTTAAGGTGTTGTGAGTGTGGAATAGCTCAATCTATCACTATATGGAAAAGCTCTGTATAGAAAAAGACTTGTTAATGTCGGTTATATCTTCTCTTTAAATGTAATTGTAATATTGTTGAAACTCAGAAATATATTCATTTGAGCTTTTTTATTTGCTTTGCATTCTCTCAACTCTAGCAACTCCATCAAAACTTGTACAACATCTTCTTACCATGTTGTGTGTGTGTGTGTGTGTGTGTGTGTGTGTGTGTGTGTATTTATATATATATATATATATATATATATATATATATATATATATATATATATATATATATATATATATATATATATATATATATATATATATATATAATACACATTATACTGGAAAGCTCATTTGGTGTAGAATCTAATTTAAATATCAATGTGTCCATTTCCTCCTTACTCTGTACTAACGATAGCATTCCCATGAATTATGCATGTTTTCTGAGATTTTTCTCTGTAATGCAGCCCTGAGGCCTCTTCTTAATCTTTTCTTAACGCTCAGAACAAATGAGAAACTCAAAAATGGTGACTTTTTAAAACTAACATTGAAATTCACAAAAATCCACATATATTCACATATCAACCTAATCAGTCAACAGCTGTGTGTCTTCACCTATCAGGTTACAGCAGCATAGCTCCACCTCTTCAACCAACAGGAGTTATAAGGATTGTGTTCAACCTGGACGGTTGTAAATGGAGGTAAAAAATTTCTAGGAAGATGTAGGATATGAGCTGTTTAACTTCAAGTGGTGGAAGTTAATAGTACAAGGTAACCACTGACTAATAAGTAGACCAGCTGGTGTTATACCAAAATTCAAACTTATTTATATGATCACCTGTAGAATGATCGGTTTTGGGTGTGGGTGTATTTTTATTTTTATATATATATATATATATATATATATATATATATATATATATATATATATATATATATATATATATATATATATATATATATATATATATATGGGGGATGTGGTTCTCAGATTGTTTACTTTAAAGATCATGGTTGTAACAGTTTATGTTAACTTAGCTATGTGGAACCTAAAGTTCTCCACTAATGTAGTAAAGTGTTATGATAGTTCACAGCAATTTTCAAAGACAAGGTACATTTATTATCCATAGAGTTCCTCTTGAGGGGGAGTGTGCTGGTTAGCTGAATCTCCTCTCTTGTCAAATTGGCCTTTAGAAAAACATGTAAGCTTAGGACATTAGCGGCACCATTCGGACTTGTTCTAGCTATCCATTCTAACGGAGCAATCAGACCAAAGCGAGGACACAGTTTTACTGAACGTTTCTGCACATCTGTCAGAGGACCTGCCTGAAGATCACACCAACATCAACTGAGCATTTCAGGATTCTGTTTGTTTTGTAATGCAGCTTCGTTCTGACTTTATCCTGTTTTTGTCTCCTCAGCCCGAAACGGAGTACGGAGAAACGAAACCGGGAGCATGAAAATAAATACATTGAGGAGCTCGCCGAGCTTATCTTCGCTAACTTCAATGACATCGACAACTTCAATGTCAAGCCTGATAAATGTGCAATCCTGAAAGAAACTGTGAAGCAGATTCGCCAGATAAAGGAGCAAGGTAAGATATATTCACACCAACCGCCTTCACGCTAGCATTACATGTCTGATCAGTCATATGTCTGCCCCTGATTGGTCAGTACTGCCTATAACTGGGCAGTAGGTTTTCCCGGATATATCGGCTTTCTATGGCTGGTTTTGGAGCACGGCCCTGGCTGGTTTTAGAGATTAGAACTTGCATTGCACTTATGTTTAAGTTGCTATGGTAACATGTGCTGGTGAAAAGTTAGCGAAAGTCATGAGGCGGGATATCCGAGGTAAGATGTAAGTTAGCTGGCTAAACAAGAAAAGCAGCATTTGTGTTGGAGCTCCCTGAGCTGCACACTGAGCTTTCTCTGAGGCTTCTGAGCGGGGGGTAGTGTCACATACTGGTGTGTCTGTTGGCCTCAGACTGAAGGTCAAGCTAATCATATTAGCATGCTGCCTTTCTTTTCTTTTTATTTTCATTTTTACATGCACACACGCACACACACACACACACACACACACACACACACACACAGCAAAGCACAGAATAATTAAGTGGCTAAGATTTAGAGTGTGAGGCCTGAGACAAGTTTAGAGAAGATTCTGGGCTAAAGTTTTTTGGGTTTTTTTACTTGCTGTTACGCAAAACAGTCGCCAAACAAATCTTTTCTTTTAACACTCAGTTTTACTGCCATTTTGCCATCAACACTACATAAACTAGGCTCCACTAGTGAGTTCACTGGTGAATAGTAAATGAAAGGGCTATGTATTTGTATTGTAGACATTGTGATCCCTGGATCCTCCACAACCACTCTCAATTTTTTTGTTTACACCACAACCACTGAATTATGGGGGAGTGGACATGTGGATAAGAGATATTGTATAGCAATGCACCAAAATGAAATATTAAAATGAAATGTAGTGTTTTGTTTATGCTTTTGGATCAACATAGTATACCTAAAAACTGAAAGGTGATTAAATATACTCCAGTAGCTTTGAGAAGAGTTGAGGTGTCATCAGTACATTTGTGATCCAGAACTAATTATCCAACCTGAATTCTCCAACCTCCATATTGCTCCTGTAACAGTCAAATTCTCACAGCAATGTTCGAACATCTAGCGTGGGGCTGTTCCAGAACAGCAAGAACCGCTACTGCATGAATATTATTTTATTTTTTGGCCAAATAACAGCCTTAGAATATAATCAGTGTTTGAATCTCAGTCGCTGTATTGGTCAGAAAAATGATAATTAGTTATTGTTTTGCTCTTATAGTTTAGCTGCAGCGCATGTTGTGAATGGTTGTGAATGGTGGCAGGCTGTCTGCTGTGCGTTTGCTTTGCTGTACATACTCGGGCTGATGAGTCAAGATCTCCGGGGGTTGTTTGTGACTCAGTGAGTTCTGCGTTATGTAATGGTGAACAATGTGATGCAAACTCACTCAACAGCGGCTGCTGTCTGTCAGTCGCTGGCTCGCCTGCTTTCTCTCTCTCTCACTAATCTTTGTTGACCACATTTACCATTTGACAAAACATTAGTAAATAATTTGCTTTAACAAAAATAGTTTTTTTATTTTTAAACCCCGAAATGACTAAAAGCTCCTTGCTTGGTGCAAATCCCTCATAAAATTAAATCCATTCTCCCATTTACCAGTAAAACTTTCTGTAGCACCAGCGCAAAGTATGAGAGATCTAGCCATGTGTTTAGCATTTGGAGGGGTTTAGTTCTTATCAAATCTTTTATCTTTTTTTTTATCCAGGTGTTCCTTTTGCTCATTGTGGCTAAAGAGTTTTTGTTTGTTTATATATTTATTTTTCATCAGGCCACTTCCAAAACACACTATGTGCTCCTATGCAGTCCTCTACTGCTGACTTATGCCATGAGGATGCTGGAAGAGTTCTTCTGCTGATTCTTCCGTTAAAGTTATCCTTGTGCAGAGGTCTCTGTGCAGTAGACCGGTGCACCACCACTGATTTGCTTTTCTACTATTGATGTAACGTTGCATCGCGAGACAGTTAAGAGTCTATGTAAACATGCCTCGACTGAAATCGATTGGGATTTCGCTGGCGTGGTCTACCTCGCTTGTTTGACGCCAGTGCATCACGTTAGTTGAATGTATGGCACATTGGTGTCAAAACTAGGTTGCACAAGTTTTAACATCTCGCACACGTAAATTGTTCACTCGTGCAAATGTAAAACTTGTGAGCAGAAAGAATGGCATGTGCATAAACACGCGCTCAATCTGTTGGTTTCGTGACTGACCGCTCACTACAAACAGCCTCTCAAACTACAACTTTAATAGTCTTATCACTTCTTATGAGCCCGTATTCACTTCTGCTTACTTTCATAAAGAAGAGATTAAGCAAAATACATCATTTTGTTGTAGATAAATAATAAAAGGAAACTTTGTGGGTCATAATTTGTTCCATTTAATTTTGTAACAAAAAAATGTAATCGTATCGTGAGGCCAGCATCGTGAATTGCACTGCATCCTGAGTAGAGTGTATCGTTACATCTCTACATTCTAGCTGTTGCAGTTCTAGTGTTCCTATCTGAGGAAAAGGCTTTGTGAAAGCACTTGGCTATCTTCTTATATCTTCTCCTGTTTTGTGGGCATTAAGTATTTATACAATTATTCAATGTGACTTCAGTTTTTTTAGTTTTCAGTGATTAGATTTCAGTCATACTTTACTGTATTGTAACGAGGGTAATGTGAGCGGGTTGTGTTTTCATTAGTTGGCGAGAGCTGAATAAATGTCAAGACAATAAATTACTTTTCCTGTTCTTGCAAAACAAGTGTGTTCACTCACATTTTTACACTCTCAGGAGACAAATCTGAACTTTGCTTGACTGTGTGTGACTGTACATACTGACACACAGTGCAGTGCAGAGCATAGTCTCTTGTTAGCTGCAAAGTAAAAAGCTGGCTAAGCAAGATGCCTAATAAACCAGTCTAGCTGTTTAGACTTGGAGGATAACATAGCATTAAAAAAACAGACAATGAAATCATGAATCACAGTTATTTACATAATCTAACATTTCAGGATCGTGGCAGGCCCACACAATCCACATCATAGTATTTTTGCGAATGTAGATACGGTCTGTCTTGTGACTGTAAATTAAGTTTTTTGGTAATTAGACTTTCCAGATAAATGCGTTTGATCCTAACTCTCTCTCTTTGCTGGTTTGTATTCAGGACGTTTGGGGGGGGTGGTACGCTGGTCTTTTTTTCATGACTTCCTCTGGTTAAATATAAGCGATCAAACTTCTTTTTCATCCTGGATTTTTATATATGTGCGGATAAGAAAATAAACTTGATATGACTGGAATTAGTTCAAATATTCCTCATGAAGAGGAGCCTGTTACTGCTTGTCAGCACTGAATCCTAAATCAGATCTGCCCTGCTGATCTCATTTCCATTTCTAAAGCAAAGCAGTCACTGAAATACAAATTCCCTTTCAAACCTGCTTTCTGAGTTAGCCACAAATTGGTGTATCGTTTAATAAACTGTGGTTATTAATGCGTTGAGCTGCTCTGCTTTTTAGGCGGTGATCTCAGTCATTAACTACAGGGATTTACGTCACTGCAAGCCAAGACAGTCCTCACCAGCGCACGTATATACACACAGAATAAACTCTGCAGCAGGAGTTTCTCAGTAAACTGCCTGTCTGCGTCAAAACAGGAGAAACAGCAACACTCGAGTGTTCAGCGATTAAAAACCTGCAGAACCTAAAACAGGCTGATTAAATAATGAAATTATAGCACAGGGGATGGAGAGGTTGGTTTATTTGTTCTGAATAAAATTAAATTCATTTTATTGTGTCTGATGTTATCAGAATAATAAATACTGTAAATGTTTATGCATACAGCAGATGATATTTCGTGAAAAATATTATATGTTCTTATAAGAACAAACCCCTGCCTGTGTTTCTGCAACAAAGAAAATAAAAAAATAAAGAAGAATAGAAGAGGAGCTATAAAAGACCGTTACACAAAGTCACATTCATTAGCCACACGTGATGTGTGCATACTAGTTTTTTACATGATACCACGTTTTTAACATGTGACTGTCCTTTAAGAGGGTCTAGTGTGAATAGGGCTGAGGAAATAAGTCTGAATATGAGTGGATGATTTTACTAAAGTCAGTGTTTTGGAATTTTTGGACTTACATTAAGGGGTCATATACTTTTAATTATGTTTGTTTTTGTTTTAAATAAAATGTTGAAGATTCCAGTTTTGTCACTACCAAAACAATTATAACTATCATCATGACTAGTTCATGACCGGCAAACACATCTTGAACAGTTCTACACATAAAATCATAATGTTTGTTTTTGTTTTTTTGTTTGTTTTTTTTTGCTTTTTTTTATTAAAACGTAAAAAGCACTTGGTGGTTCAGTGGTGACCATTCTTAATGTTGCGCGCTGATTCTTTGTTTACTTCAAAACAATGGGATCTAACCATGGCGTCGTAAGGGACAGGGATGCAGTCTCACTTCCTGCTGTCTGTGGCTAAAATTTCTCAGTTTGTTTGTTGTGTTTAAACAGATCATAACGTATACCTTTTCATGTTTCATATACCATCTTTTATGGGGGGACTGTTTGTACTATTTCAGTATAATGGTCAGTATAATAATTTAATAAATATTGTATACAATATACTACACTAGCACTTACTATAAATGCTGTAATATTAGTTAGTGTTCTGATGCCATGAATCTCCTGCTGAACTTTAGTGTGCTCTGTTTGCTCTTACACTCTACCAATCAATAGGATTGACCCATTTTTGGGCTCGCCAGCTGCAGCCAGGCGCTGGTAAAGAGGACGAGTGATCAACTGCAGGAGAATTACAGCTTTATGTGTTAGTTGTCTGCTGCTGGTGCTAATGTTGTTATTATTAATATTACTGTTTACA